>CM031865.1:19279697-19331266 GCA_018697195.1 Certhia americana | reverse complement strand
GTCAGGCATCCCCAGGGGCTCTCCATCCAAATCCTCTCACAGCCCCCTCAGAGCCTCCCCTCAGACTCCCCTCAAAGCCTCCCCACAGAGACTCCCTCAAAATCCCCTCAGAGCCTCCCCGCGGGCTTCCACCAGCCCCTCAGAGCCCCCCGAGCCCCTTGCAGCCCCTCTCCGCGTTCCCAGATTTCCTCCGAGGCTCCACGGAGTTCTGCCAAATCCCGGCGCAGCTCCCTCAGCCTTCCCCAAATTCCTCTCGAGACCCCTCGGATCCCAGCAGTTCCCAGCCCCCGCTCCCTCGGAGCCCTCAGAGCCACCGCCTGACCCCTGAGTTCCCCCAGAGCTTTTCAGAGCCCCCCCTGCAGACCCTCTCAACGCTACCAAAATCTTTTCCGAGTCCCCGCAGACCCCTCAGGTGTCGTGTCGTCCCCCTCCTCCCCAAGCTCCCCTCTCAGAGCCTCCTACCCCGGTCCCGGTCCCCCTGCCCGCAGAGACCTCCTCAGCCCCCCGGTTCCCCTCCAGCGCTCCAGCGCAGGTCCCTCCTCCGCCGGGAGGCTGACTCCCTCCTCCTCCTCAAGGGCCCCGCCAAAAGACAGCAATCCCTGCCCCAGAGGCTCCCCACCTTCACAGGCCCCCCTACCTCCATCCCCCCCCGAGCTCCTGCGGAGAAGCTTCTTCCCTCGATGCAGGGAAGCCCTTTTCTCCGTTCGCTTCCTCCCTCCCCAGCAAGGCACCCTCCCCCAGCGAGCACCCCCACCCCCCGTCCCACCTCATGCCACAGCCCCTCTCTTCCATGCACGGTCACCCCACAGCAGGAGTGGGTCCTGCCCCGGCACTGACCTCCCGTCCCTCAACCCCGGGGCGCAGCGCTGCCCTCCATCCCCTGCACCTCTCTGCTTATGTGTGGATGGCGTCGGCTTTGAGGGAGGAAAGGGGGTGGCAGAGGGGGGTTCTCCTGAACTGCTTCCAGATCTGGTGCATATGGTGCATTTCTTCTCCAGGAGTGAAACCCTGAGATGGAGGAATGTAGCTGGGAAACTCAGTCTAATCCCTCCTGCCGGGAAGCGCACTCCTGATTACCCAACAGGATTGGCTGCTATCCGCCTCTCCTTCTCCGGCAGGGCTTCGCACCCGCTCGGTCATTTCCCTCATCTCCCCTTCCTTAGCGTCGCTACTTCCATAAGGACATATCCTCTCGTTTAGGAAGTAAGTATCTCAGTACTCAGTAATCTGTATCTCTCTTCATTCAGGTAATTGTTTTTCTGCCTCAGGGATAAATCCTCTTGAGCTCTAGAGTACGGTTACATTCTCGCATCAGTTCAAGTGCTTGTGGACAGGTTGGGGGCAGCTCTTCACCACACGTTAATAACCCTCAGCAAAACAAATGTCATCTGCACCACGTTGCAACTGAGGAGTTAACAGAGGGAAAATGCTCCGCTATTCCTTATGCTTGTTCTCTCCCTGTTGCATAAATAACCGTGATTTTTTTTTCTGTATGTACTAAAGTAATTTATGCAACAACATAAAATCCATGTGTTGGTCTGTGTGTGTAAAATGGCTTCCTTTTAATCATTTTTATATTGGTTTTGCTAAATGATATGTCAGGATAGCTTTTAATCAGTGCATGATGATACATCCAGAGAAACTCCTTCAGCTTATGTGAACTAGATCTAGATCTGGCACACTGGAGAGCTCAGTTGTGAAGTCATTAAGAAGCAGAACAGGAAAGAAAAACAGCTGGAAATGTCATTGAGGGCTCAGAGAGGACTGTGAGTGTGGTCCTTGTCCAGTCCCTGACCAGGAGGTCAGAAGAACCAGGCAACTGAAAGGAAATACCAGGGTAAGGGTGAGAGCTGGAGCCTGTGTTGTACTTAGAGAGGAGGATGAGAGCCTGAGAGCTGTGGTTGAGATTGTCACTGGATAGATGGTCAGCATGGGTCATCAGCCATTAAACATTGGGGATTAGGGGGCTGGGGGAGCCTGGTGAGTGAGGGGGTGGCCAAAACCTTGTGGAAGGAATAAAGCAGCAGCAACTATCTGAAGCTCATTTCTTGGTGGCTTGCTGCCAGGGTGAGAATATTGTCAAGGGTTTTAGAGAGTGGGTAGACTTCTAAAAAGCTTTTTTTCTTAGAAAAAGGGAGCCTCTTCATTATCCTGAAATCTGGAAAATCAGATATGCTGTTTACTGTTTTCTCAAGGGAAGGACCAAGAGTAGTGAGGAACTCTCTAGTATGCAAAGTGAAATCAGTGTATAAGCTTTTAAATGACACTACTACAGTGAACATATATCTAAATAAAACTTTTGGATGTATTAACTAAAAAACCACATAAATCTTTCAGAGGTATGCTTTGAGAGTTTAACAGATTCCTAACCCCTCACATTGCTTCACTCTCAAGGGTTAAATCTGTTGGAAATTGAAATTTCTTACAAAAATGTCTTGGTTGTGCTATGAAAAACACTCAGAAAGCATCTTCTCATGATCCTGTAACTGGTAATTTGATCCTGCCTGTCTTCCCTTTTCTTTCGCTTTTCCCAACATAATTTAACTTTTGGAGATGAGAACTTGAAAATATCACAGAAAGCAGTAATGACAATAAACCCAGTGGAAGCTCTGAAGAGTTGAAACACCAGCTAGGAGTGAAATGCCCCCTGTAGCCATGGCAGGCCCATTTATATTTCTGTGTCTCAGAGAGCTGTTACACTGTGTAGCAATGAACAGTACTCTACTTTTCCATCTTTTAGGACTTTTTCTTTTTAAATTGTAATTTGATCTTTCAAAGATGTTGTTCTTTCTTCCTTCCCAGCCCTTATTCTTGTACTTCACGTTGACATACAGAGAATATCCATAAACAAAACAAGTGCCTGAGAAATACTTTCTCTCCCAACTGACGTGACAGTGTGTTCCCAGCACCCGTGGGACTGCAACAAAAAATTTATATTTAGCAAGAAGGAGATATTTTTACCCTACAAAATTTGCTGGGATTTTCTGAGTCTTGCTTTTCTGTCTGGGGACAAACAGAAAGCTTTTAAGATTTGACATGGAAACTAAAGGCAGGCAAACAAGTGATTTTGTCACAGTGGCCTGGTGACTGGGATCTTCATGCTGAGGGTGGGGGATCCATGTTGGAGTCAGAGATGCTTCCTGCATCCTTGCTTCCTGCCTGTTCCAGGGCAGGTCAGTCTCTTCCTGGAGCTGCTCTGCTTTCTCTGGTCACTTGGAGAGGTTCTTGAACATGCTAAATGCCTTATTTACCAGATACTACTTTAGTATCAGCCAATGCTGAACTATTTCTATGAAGCAGAATAGCTGTAAGATGCCTCCCAATTGCTAGGATTTTGTATGCAGTTTAAGCTGACCTAGCTGCTCAATTCCACTTTTCACTCGACTCCCTGAGGCAGATTACTACCTCTGCTTTTATGCCAGCATTCACTCAAGCTTATCCCATTTACAGTAAGCAGGTCTGGGCAGCTAAACTCTTGAAAAAAGATATTTTTTTTTTTTTTTTTTTTTTTTTTTTTTTTTGGGTAGAACTAGATCTATGTGTGTATTGTCTCACTACAGGGTGAGCTCAAAGTGAGTGCCAACAGAGCAGAGGTGGCAGATGTGCAGATGGATGTCAGGACCACGGCAGTGCCACCTTGGATAGTTTTTCACTGCTGTGAAGCAGCAGGCTCAGGCCTAGAGATGTTCCTTCTCCACCTAATCTGAAGCATGAGGTAGGAATTTAGAGGCAGTGTACTTTTTTCTCTCACTGTAAGAACAAGCAATTTGATCCAGAGCCTGAAGAGCTTTCCCCAGTTACCAAAAATCTGTACAAACTCATGAAGACAAACCAGTTTTCTCACCAAAATCCTTTAAATTAATTCTAAAATTCCTTGTCTAGTTTTAGGAGGGAAGAAAAAAATCCAACTACTAGAACAACATACATTAAAGCCCCATAATAATCCTCCCACAGCACTGTAGAAGCAGTGCTGTGTGCCCTCTGCTCTTGCTGGTGACAGAGGCCATGCCATGCCCCAACAGACCAAATCCCAGTTTTGTCTCTAGAGCTCTTAGGATCTGCAAGCCTAAAGGCACTGGAAATGATCCTTGATGACCATGCTCTATTGACATGGAGCATGACCATGGTTCAGCTCCCTGTGGACAAAGGGAAGGGGGTTTATGCTTGAATATGTCCTGCAAAGAAGGGTTTGTGTTGTTGCAGATTATTTCCAGCTTCATTGTACTGCTGCTGGAAAAGATTTTAAATACTGTCTGACCTGGTCCATTTGTATTAAAAATGTGATGATTGATGAGAGTTTATAATTAGTTTATCACAATTATCTCATTTAAGTTACGCTTGAGGAATGAATTCCCAATCTTGGTTTGTATTTTCAGGTACTAGTAATTTTGAAAAATGAGTAATCATTTTAATTAAGATTTATTATGTGTATTTCAGCTCAAAAGCAATCCTTTTGAGCTGAAATCCAAAGCCATGCAAAGAGCTTGTTTTCAAATGAAATTGAAATGCATTTTCTAAATGTTGTCTTATAGCAATTTTTAGAAATTAGAACTCCTCTTCTAGAAACTAAAAGGAGATGAGGCAGCCCAGCAGATCTTATTCATGAAAAAATGCCTAAACCCTTCTAGTCAGTGGGAGTTTCACACCAAGAAAGGCCACAAGATGAGGTAAGAAGCACTTTTAAAATCTGAGCTATCCAAATTATTGAGAAGCGTGAAGTTACTAATAGATTTGAATGTTATACCTAGTCAAGGACTTTTTCATACCTCAGTTTCATTCAGGTTCCCTCTGATCACATGTATTTTTTAACAGTGATTTTGGCAATTGGTATGTCTGGGCACTATCTATTCCTGATTTTTGACTTTCTAATGGTAGACAGGTGGAAATTCTCATCCTTAGTATTTTTAGATCCTAAAGGCTAGGAACATATCTTTTCTTCTGAAGCTCCTTATGCTCTCATCAAAACATCTTAGTTATATCTGTTGGGACTGGCAGCCCTACCAATAACCAAAAATGTTCAGAAATTCCATTTATGAGACCTTTGTGTGCTTCCTACCTTTTGATGCTCATAATCATCAGGGTTACACTTTTGTTTACTGACCATCTGCCAGAGACAAGTTATTTTTTATATATATTAAAAAAAAATTACTTATTAGACTTAGGAAATTATTATTGGATCCCTGTTAAAGTAAAACAGAAATCCTGTTGTTCTCTCCTTCAAGAAACTTTCCTTTCTGTTGTTATGCAAAATGAAATTTTGGGATTGCAAGGGTTTTATCTTTTCCACACTCAGAAAAATCCTTAGTGGTCCTTTTCCACTCTCCACAGTGCACACAAATTTTAGACTTAGATTTTAGCACCTAAAATTCCTGAGCTCCTGCCCATGGAGAGAATGTGTGTTGTGCTGAGGGCTGAGAGAATTTCTGATATTGTAGCTGTAAATGCTGCCTGGTCCAGATCTAGACACTGTGAATAAAGGCCATTTCTGTGATCAGCATGATGAGAAAAGCACTGGACTGAAAAACAGAATGAACAAGACTCAAGCATGGGAGGAAGAGGTCTACTTCTGGACCAGGGGATTGCTATGAAAAGAGGAACTCACCCACAGCTGGATGCTTCAGGAAATAGTGAAGTGGAAAAGACTTTAAAATTTGGCACTGGAGCTAGGAGGATGGGAGAGTTACTAAGAGTATGAGTTAGTAAATGTATAAGGAGTCAAATGGCGAAGTGCCCGTGGACCAAAAGGACACTGAGATATGAGCCACAGTGGGGGGAGTTGAGAAGAATGTGTCTGGGAAATAGTAGGCTGAGGAAATTGTGTGAGAAATTATGAGTTGAAGCTGATAGAAAAAGAGTGAAACAAAGTGATTGATGGAGATCTTGGGGGTAAGGGCATGTCCAGATGAAGCAGATCAGATTGGGAGACCTGGAGGGCAAACACTAGACCTTGCACAGTAATGAAAATATGAGTGGGCTGAAAAACCTGGCAGAGACTGGGTGGAATAGGTGGGCAGGCTGGGATTAGCTCTCCATTGGCTATATGCTGGAAGGATGCTTTATTACAATTGTGTATGCTACTGCTTGCTGTTCTGTGTGATCCTGTGAAAAATGAGATTTTGACAGTAATCACATTTTAATACCTACAGTGGCTATTGTTATTGAAAACGTACTGGTTTTTAAAATACTTCTCCCTACAAATATGGTTACTCTTAAACTTTTTAGGATGCAGATTGCACAAAAAGAGGGATAGAAAAAATATCTATCTCTGAAAGAACAAAAATTTGTTGTAGAGCAACAAAATTTAAAGATTTGGTCAACAGGTGTTTGCACCAGCTAGGACTTCACCACTTGCAAATTGAAGCACCATCGGCATCATAAAAATGAGGAAGATTTAAGAAATGTATTTCATAAGTAGAAGGAAACTTGCTCAAGTATGGTATAAGTCCTTTTGCAATCCAGATCCCGGACTCCAGAGGTTTCCCTGCTCCTCTGGTTAAATCAGGCTATAAAAGCAGTGCCCTCTGCTGCCCAGGACCGAGAGTGCTGGGCTAAAGGATGCTAACCCAACTCACATGAGGACCCTTCAGAGTGCTGTGCTATTTCACACGTGTACTGCTCCTCTCTGGTACATGTGTTTCCAGGAATTCAAACAAGTTAGATTTCTTCTTGCTGCTGGAGGTGACCGTTTGTATTCACTGTGGTAGTGCTTCCATTCTTTGAGCTCAGATCAAATGTGATCAAAGGGTTTTTAGATGGTCCCTGTTTATCTGAATTGGAGGCTTCATAAGCACCATAAAGAAATAGTTTGCTCTGCAGTGGGCCTCCATGAGCTTTGCAAAGTGAATTTTCACACTGTTTTTCTCTTCCAATGTATCTTCTGTGACAGCTTTCTATGATCTCTTCACAACTGCTGCCACACTGGAGCTGGAAGGACTGATCCCAACACGAAAGAACAGCTTTTTGTGAGTTCAGCTCCTTCCAGGGCTTTGGCTCTGGTTACTCTGGGAAGCAGAAGTTGTGCTAGAAGCTCAGCACTGAGATGCTCAGGGCAAATCAGCTGAGTTGTTGGAAAGTGGCTTGTCATTTGTAGGGGTTTGGACCTTTGTACAATGGGCAAGACTGAGAGGGAACCATGGAATGCTGTGGAGAACTCTAGAGTGCTTAGGGGGAGTTGAAGATCACATAAGAGAAAGATCATGGAGAAAAAATATCATTTGAGCATAGCTATGCATAAAAACTCTCTTAGGAAGTATCTTATGGCCCATGGCCATCCATAGTTTGGAACACTAGCAATAATGTTTGAGGGCATCTAGTGTTTAGATCTCTAGTGAGATCAGGGAATTACTCTACTATTCTCACGGCTTTGAAAGACATGTAGATTCAAATCAAAATCCCATCTGAGTACAATGCAGATGACAATTCCTTTTCCTGAGCTCTTTACTATGTTCCCCAGCTGTGTTTACTTCTTGTCCTGAATTTTGTAGCATGGCTATATGTGAAATGATATCTTTGCCTATGAAGAACCTATTAGTCAGACCTGCTGGTTATCTTCATGCAAGGAGAAGGGATTGTGACTGCCCAGCTCTAGCCTTTATATGTTTGCTGTAGGATGCTTCTGAATGTGAAGAGATGAAACAATGCTGCCCCACTTGCCCTCTGGGCTGTGATGATCCACTCCTGAGAATGTTATGGACCTTTCCAGTCCTGGTCAGAGATGCCTGTACTGTCCCTTCTGCAGAACTGCTAGCTTCTGCTTTCAGAAGAATGGTTAGCTTGCAGGCAACAGATTTATTCTTTTGGGGAGAAATTAAATTTATTTCTTGAGACCAGCAATAATATTTTAAATGTCCTATCTGTGTAATGGCCATTTTTTCCAAATAGAAGTGATATAGTATTCATTACTACAAATAATGGCAGTATTTTTAGGCTCTTGCAGGCCTTCCCAATGCAGATTTCTAGTGGTTCTCTTATAAATTACAACTGATCTTTTGGTGAAGGAAAGAGGACATGGGTTGAATTTGAACTGGATCTTTGGTCTCATTCTCTGTTAAATCTCAGTTTCAAGAGATGCCAGTCAGCAAGACTGCCTGCTTTTAGCAGACACATGACTTAGAACCTGTACTGACCTGCCAGGCTCTGTGTACAGCAGCATCTTTGATAAAACTAACTCCTAGCACAGGCTCATTGTTTCCAGCTCCAGGGAGAATCAGAAACTGCACATTTCAGAGCTGCCTAAGTGCCAGTGTCAGGATGTCAGACTGACAGTGATGATTATGCCCCAAGGAAAGAAAGACAGATGGGTTTGACATCGCAGCAGACTGTGGCTGTCTAGTTTCATATGCTCACTTTATGGCCAAGGGGCAATCCATTTTAGCCAAGGCAATTAATTTATTTAAATCCAACTTGACATTTGGCTAAAATTGTTCCTCTCCATAAGGAAAGGTGCCTGGGAAAGCACTCTGTATTTCCCCAACACAACTGGTCTCAGTAATTAGGACCAGATGGAGCAGCAGGATGCATGCATCCATAGAGGCCAAGTGCTTACTGCTTCCAGCTTGATCTACAAGAGAAGGAGGGACTGTCTCACAGTGGTACAAACAAGAGGTGAGTAGTTGGAGAATAAGTTTGGGAGGAAACCTCAGTTTTATTTGAAAATGTAGGGATAGGTAGCTTCTCCTTTCTGCCTGGCTGCAGTAGCAAGAGAGCAGGATTGAGGGCAGATTTATGGGATGTATGTACATTTCTGAGTTGTGAGACTAAGGTCTTCTGCTGGACCTTTGTTGTTGAGGGATTTAAGCCAAAAAGGACTACCTCACTGAAAGCCTCTGTTACTTATCAGTTCTTTAAAGTAAACAGCAAACAAAAAGTCAGGATACTTTAGAAAAAAAGTCTTTGTAGCTGCTTCTTCAGCTATCAAATCCTGTTTTCCATGTGGGGTTGTATAACAGATTTCAGGAGAGCTCTCTATGAAACCAAGAATGGGATTACCCGGATGTTGGGATGTTCCATAACGAAATGCCCACAGGCTCTCCTTATTCTCAAGAAACTGCTTAAGGCAATCTGCCCAGTTTGCTAACACTACTGGGTGATCCTGCATCACATTCCACTTTTTTCTATCTTCTCCACTGTCTTCTTGTTCCCCCTTTTTCCTTCACTACCTTCCCCAAACCCATACTGATAAGACCCTTTACCACCATGCTAATACTCTACTGTATAAGTCATTAAGACTGAAATCAGCACTGCAAGTCAAGGTGAGAGGCATGGATCAGAGCTACAGCTTACTCCACCTGTGCTTCCCAAAAGAAACATTGTCACTCTGACACCACTGACTAGTTTTCAGGGAAGGCATGGGAACCTCCTTACCTTTGGATCAATAATTCATCTAATGTTGTTGGATCAGAGTTTTCTGGAGATGGTGATCCCTTATGAGATAAAACATTCAGAGGCTCTTTGATGGGCTCATAGTTTTTGAGTGAACCTGTGATATAAGAGAAAGACAAGAGGGTGTTAAAGCAGTCATTGTCTTAATTCACCTTTACTGTATGTAGTGGTTTGCTGACACCGAAGGCAACAGGAAGACCACAAGACACAAAGGTGGTTACACTTCAGCTTTGATTTTCAAACAAGATTAAAGTGTCATCTGCTTGTATAATGCAAATGCAACTGAGAAAAGGTGAAGCTGGATTTAGGGTATCAGTTCTTATGTATGGGAACAGCACTCTCACTACTGCAGGCTGGGTCCCAGCATGAGTGATTTTCAGTACAATTATTTAAGCAGAAAATGTTCAGCTGTGTGTGCCTGTGCATGCCAATATTTGGTTTCCCAAATCAAGGCTTCATTAGTGCTCTGCTTTCAGGCACACAGTAGATGTTCAGTCTACTAGATAAATCAAGGTTAGATTTGGTGAGAGAGGGGCTTTACTTTTAATTGCTTCTCCAATTTCCTTCAGATGAACCACTGATCCTTTCACAGGGAGTCAAAGTTGCATTAAGTCCAAGGCTTACTACTGCAGTAGTTGGCAGGAGAGGATGCATCTCACTTTTCAAATGAAATCTCCCATTGTTTGAGGCCTGTTGATAAATGGCCTTGCTGTTTTTTATTAGCAATATTTTGGTCTAAGTCATTATTCTGCTTGTCTTTCACACTGGTGACAGCACTGTCAGGTCAGTGCTCTGACTGAAGCAGGCTTCTGATGCACCTTTTTAATCAATTTTCAGAGGGGAGGGATGACATCCAGACTTTTAAAACTTAAAATAGAGACAAGACCTATGAAAAAGTAGTTTGAGTTATTCACTTTCAGTAGTTTAAACACTTTATCCTTCTATCAAAGAAGATTGTTTAAAAAAAAAACAAACCAACAATTCTTTTTCAAGTTAAAGAAAAGCATCTATTATATTTTACAGCTTCTAGGCTATAAGCCAAAGCTTGGCTGGTGCAAAGGGTGCCTATATGGCAGCCCTTCCCTCAGCAGGATTTAGATAATTTTAATATTTTTTTCTGTTATCTCATTTCTTGAGTCTTTATTTTTCTCATTTTGTATTCTAGTCTGTCTTTTCTGTCTCTTCCTGTCCTCTTGCCCTCCCCTCTCCTCCCCTCCAGTTGTTCCCTGAGCAAAATGAGAACAGGTTAACATTTGAGCTTGAGTCACATTCTTGGATAGCTGCTGTTCAAATGGGTTGGAAGGCAATATAAAACAGCTCACATATCCCTTGCTTCCATGCATGTCAGCAAATGCTGTCAGAAGTTCCTGCTGCGAATGAGGCTGGTTTAGAAGTACCTGCTGTCCAGTTTCAGGGAGAGGGAATGCATTCAGGGAAGTAGAGAGAGAGCAGAAAATGCTGCTTACACAATCCTAGCTTGAAACTGAAAGGCCTTAGCTCTGAGAAGGACTTGCTACAGTTATCTTGGAGAAAGAACTATTGCTCCTAGCCCAGGTCTTCTGAACAGACTGGAGAAGTGACATGTTCTGTGTCTTGCTGCACAATTGCAGGCATGGAAGGAAAAGCCCTGTTTGGAACCACTCCTGTTTCAGTAGTGGTAATACAGGGAGAGGATGGCAGAGTAGCACAAGTCAGCCTAGTGGATGTTCTAATGAGTTGCTAAGAGAGAAGCCCTTCTCTTAGCTTGTCCTTCCTCAATGACACTGGCCAGACATAAGGGATGTCCTCCTCTGCCATCGTCCTGATGCCATGATGCTGCAAGTCTCTGAAGAAGGTGAGTCCTGTGCTGGTGCTGCTGTGCTGGCAGCTGTAGGTCACAGGGGTGAGGACCTCCTTGGCAGCTGTAGGGATGCTGTGACACCAGGGAGCGGGTGGGAGGGTGGGTCTGTGCTCTGCTAGCTCTGCAGCAGTGCTCTGGAGACAAGGAGAGGGGTGGCTCTGCTCTGGTCCTGCCTGCACCCTCAGGGTGGAGAGCTGCTCTGCTCTGGCTTAGGCAATACTCAGTTTATCCACAAACTTCATTGCAACAGTAGCAGAATATTAAACAGGAGCCCTTTGCTGCTGTCTGCTTGGAAACTTGGAGAGAGGAGGGAGTTTTCCTTCTGTCCATGCCACAGAGTTGAATGGACCTTTATACTGCTGAAATAGCATGGCTCCCTTGGCGAGGCAGACAGGACACACCTATTTTCTTGGGGACGCTTCCCAGACCCCTTTTATTTGGAGGGTGGAGAATGTCTGTTCTTTTTTTTTTTAAGGAACTTGATCTACTTTCAGGATCTGAAGAGGTGGCTGCTACATAACAAAGCAATAGCTTTCAGTGGTTTGCACAGCAATGGAACATAAGCAGTGGTGTATCATTTTGATTCATACAGCTATCCAAAGTTCATAGTCCAGTGCATTGATTCTGTTAGATTATATAACCTGAAGATAGAACAGGTAACTTTGCTGTGAAGGAGTTTTAAAATTCAGTTTCTTGAAGCATCTGGGAGATGGGAGCAGAGGGCATTTTCTATGGTCTCAGTTCCAGGTCTCTCTCATTTAGGACTTAGATTAAAACCACTTCAATTTCCTTCATGCAGCTCTGTTTCCAGTGCTTCTCAGTGTGTTGCAGTAACTCATTTCCTGGCTCTCTCTTCACTTCTCCTATCTTCCTCTTGATTCATTCACAGACATCTGCTCAGACAAGGTTCCAGCTCTGGAACCTGAAAGATGTCTGGGTTCCAGCCTGACCTTGAAGCCATACTCTGTATTGCTCATATTCAGGGAAAGCCAACTAATTGCTTTCCTACTGAAGCCAGGGCTGCTGAATGCATGTATATTCTGGATGGTGTTCCTGTTATTTCAGCCTCCTTGTTTAAAGGGAGCCTAGGCATTTCTTACAGCTCTCTTCAGTGCAAGGTAGCAATAACTGCACTTTCACAGAAATCTTGTTCCTCCCTCATAAGGAACCATTGCAATTTCCTCTTGTTTTGCTGACTGTTTTCTGTACTTTTGAATATATTATTTCTGTATGATAAAGAAGTCCCTACTTCACTGACAGCTTCATGTCTTTCTCTAAGTTATTTTTCTCTTACAGAGCAGAGGGGTGGCAGTGCAGAGTCCCACATGTTTAGATTCTCTGTCATGAAGTGTCTTTAAACATCTAACCATTTTACATTTCCAAGCTGAGAAAATAAGGATGGCACTCCTCTGCCCGCTGTGCTGTAGGGCATGGGTGTTCTGTTATGTGCTGGCTGTTGATCTGCTTTCTGTCTTCCTGTCCTTCTTTTTTCCTTATTTGCTTCTTTCTTTCCTTATTGAGTCCTCTAGTTCCTAATCTCACTGGAAAAAGAA
Organism: Certhia americana; assembly: GCA_018697195.1. Classification (NCBI taxonomy): domain Eukaryota; kingdom Metazoa; phylum Chordata; class Aves; order Passeriformes; family Certhiidae; genus Certhia; species Certhia americana. The sequence continues at coordinate 19,318,492 of CM031865.1, read as the reverse complement.
GCATAATGCTGTTTGGGTCAGTACTTACCTGCAGCATGCTGCATGTGCATTGTCTCTCTTGAAGTCCTTCTTTTCCCTCTGTTTGGCAGCCTCATGGATCGGTAGTACCTGGAATTTCTTTGAATAGCAATGTGATGTGCGTGCAAGTCCCCCTCGTGCATCACTGGGTTAGCACCTGCTGACTCTTCCTCACCTTCAGAGACCGAACCTGGCTCTCTTAGTACCTGCTGAGGATGGCCCTGCCAGAGCCCACCAGTGGAGAGCCTGTGGGTGGCTTCTCCCCCATCCTCATCCATGGCTTCCAGAGCTTGTCTCTATGGCAACTGAGACGGTGGATCAGCAGCAGAGCAGCAGAAGACAGGTAGCCTCCACAACTCCATCAGCTTTATCTGAATTAGAGCTGGAGACAGACAAAACAGAACGTAACAGGAGAAGAGAGAACAAAGTTCTGGTTAGTTCAGAGGCCATAGTCCGTCATCTGTTTAGGATAACAGGGACTTTACAGGGCTTTTTATCGGTGATCATTCTGAGCTCATCACCTTACAAGCCTTATTCTAATGTCATGAGTATTGCTTTGATATGCTCATAGTTGTCATTCCATGACATGTGACAGATGTTACTGGAAAAACATTGTATTTTGTTTTGGTATTAATGGTTGATTTAGAGTATATAACAGATAGTGGCCATGTCCTTTTTTGTGAGGGTGAAAATGTTTTGGAATAGAAGGTAAAAACTGAAGAGAAAGCTCTGTAAATCTGTCTGTGTTCTTCTCCATGTAATAGAAGAATTAATGGCTTATACAGGGCTAGGTGCCTTCTAATACTTATCAACAGCACTCACTTCTGCCATACAGGTAAGTGAAGAAAAATCCATAACTGTTGAGCATGAAGGTAAAAGAGACAAGATTATATAGTGCAGAGGCCTGATTTGCTTTCCTAGAGTTCCCCTCAAGTGCCAGTGTACCTCCTCATTGACACAGGGACTTCAGAACAAAAATCCTCTCCTCTGTGTGTCAGTACGTGGACTATGCCAGGACTCCCAAGAATTTTTAGGAGGTACATCACAACAGCAAAACATCGGCTGATCCTTCAGCCTTTTGGACTGGGTAAAATGTGAACGGATTACTTAAGCATTCTCTGGTCCTTTGCTGAATTCTTTCAGCTGTCAAAATCTTACTGAGTATATAACATGATTTATGACTGATGGGGCTGTCATGGGTAGTAGAAAGAGATGATGTATAGGAAATGTGAATATAAAATTGACAGCAGGCTGAGAGAAGGGCATAAAACTGCGCTGTGGGTTAGTTAGATGCTGTTTTAAGAAGTCACGTGTATCACTGGTGTGTTATGTTACAGTATATCCAAGACACAAGATAGCTTAGAAAGTGTTTCAATTTTTTATGGGTCATCTGCAATCTCTGTGAACTCATATGTTCCACAAACACATGTGGACATGTTCACTCTTTGAACTCATGTGTTTCCCATGCTTGCCCCTGGGGTCACTCCAGTAGACCCTGGGACACCAGGGACAGCTGGGACATCATCTGTGAATCCTCTGCTTTCCAATATTTTTGAAGGTGCTACGATTTATGCCTATAGAGAGAAGGTCACTCCCTGAAATCATGCACTGAGCATGAGCTTCTTGGCTCTGCAGAGGAGAAAGTCTGCTTTCTTCTTTCATAACCTGAACCACAGCATGCAGCTCTAAATTTGGATCCTGACTTCAGTTCTGCCTTTTGGACTGTTTGGAACTATGGTGGTTGCTCTGGGACTGTTTCCAGAGTTAATGGAAGTGTATGAAGGACCTATTTGTTGTTGGTGGTGTTAGGTTTGGTTAGTAAACTGCTCCAAGGTACAGAGATTCAATAAGCCTGTTTCTTTTTCTGTGGGTGCATGAAACAACGGAATAAACACAGCTGCTGTTGGAGAGAGTTTGAAGAGAAAGAAGAGGCTATTTCTTTTCCTGTGCCTTTCTTTCTGTCCCAAGACTAGAGCCCCAAAGGCTTGATCCTTGCAACTGTGATGGAAGTATGTCTTTTAACTGGACTACAATTAATATTACAACTGTAATCCTACTTGACCCCAAACTCTCTTAACAATTGCTAAATTTTTATTTTTTTCTCTTCTATAGATTATTTTATGCCTTGGCACTCTAGGAGATGAACCTGTAATGATCTTCTCTACATCAAAGTTCCTCTGTGCTTCAAGTGGCCACCCCTTGTCCATGTGACTCAGACTGGGGCCTGTCTCTCTCATGACCTTTTCAAAGCTGACGTAGCTTGCAATGCTTTGCAAATTGCTGCTGGTGTTTTATTGAAAAAGTGGATAAACTTTTCACAGGAGTGGCTCATGAGTCAGGAGTAGTTTCAAAAACATTAAATGTCCAAAGGGATCATTAGGCAAAGAGATGCACATGTGTGTATGGAGAATGTTTTCCCCTTTCACCTAGCTGGTGAATATGAGAGTACATGGATGTTGTTGTTGTTGGGCTTTTACAAAGATCCTTGGCAGAGAAGGAGCCCCCTGCATGGCCAGGTGACACTCAGCTGGGTTACCCAAATACTTATCTATGTGTTCAGTACCCCTGGCAAACCTGTGTGCTTATCTTTGCCAGGTACTCCTTTTGTTCATCAGAGGACTGAAGTGCCCGTCCTTAACTTGTTTCCAGGTTATCAAACAGTCCCTAACAAACAAGATCCTTAACCAGAAGTGAAGACAGCGATGGATGAGAGAGAGACTTTCATGTTTTCTAGGAGAGGTAGAAGGGTCACTCATTTTGTGTGATGGTTATAAACAATTGATACTGTTTTTTACTTTCTTCAATCTAGAATTCAAAACCAGAATGCATTTCTGAAGTCAATACTTCTGATTTCAAAATTGATACTCTAAGAAAGTATTGAAAAACCATTTACTGATATGTCAGTCAAATAGTCCTGACTTTTCCAGTTGTTTTGGTGTATTAAAAAACTAGAGATATGTTTAAAGGATGCATTCAAATTCAGTATTAAATTTTTCTGGTAGCAGTCAAACTATTCAGTGATAGAGAATGGCTCAAGCACATGTGGACCTTAATTACCCCTGTCTGAGTGTTTGTAGAGAATTTTTGAAGAAAGTATTCATCTCTAAATGTCAGAAGCAGGTGAGTGCCAGGTCTTTTGTCAGGAGTACCCCCTCCCAAGTATATTCACATGCCACCTTGAAATCACATGGCTTGAGTCACCACCCACCTGAATGTGCTTTGCAGGCAAACACTTCTCAGAGTTCATGGAGACCAAAGTAGCAGTCTGTAGGGAAAAGGGAAAGATGACAACAGTGAAGCCAGGAAATGATGCACATAGAGCAATACTAGAAATATGCGTTTTGACTCACACATAATCCAGCCTCCAGGAATTTGACTGTATAGAAATTTTACTTGCTTATGTAAAAAACTGGCATTTACCAGCAAATGTCATGAATTTGTACAAGAACAGCTGAACTCAGGGATGCTGGGTAAGATGCTAACACAAGCTGTAAAAGGAGCTGAGGTTCCTAGAACAGTGTGGACCTGGACACATGGATGTGTGAACAGGGAGCACTGCTGCCTCTGGGAAGGTGGTGGTGGGGGTGTTTTCAAGGCATAGGCTGGCTATGGATGTGGCTACTGCATAAAGGGAGTGGACTTAGAGGGATATGAAGGGTATCAGATATATCAAAGGTGTATTAGGTGTAACTTCTGTTAACCAGTTAGGGCTAATCAAAGATAAGGATGCTTTTACTAGCAGAAACTGAAGACTGAAAGCTGAGATTGCAGCTGTGCAGACCTGCAGGTATTTAAAATGGGTTTATTATGGGTGGTTTGATTTGGGAGTCTGGAGCAGCAGGTACATTCTGGCACCAGTTGAGCATCTCTCCCTCATCCCACACTGTGCCAGGCAGGCACAGCTAAATGAGTTGTGGCAGAGGCAGACTGTGTGGTCTGTCACTGGTGGCAGCCCTGGTGGGCACTGGTAGCAGAGGGAGCTTCTGGGCGTTGGCAGCCCTGGAAAGCCAGGCTGGCTGCCTCAGCTGTTGCTGAGACAGGAGGGGTGCAAGTGGTGTCTGAGTTGCTGGAAAGAGCCACCTCCTTCCATGCCAAACCTGCTGCTCCACACGCCCTGGCCCCTCTCACAGCGACAGTTTTCCAGAGCTCCAGCACAGCAGAGTAGGCAGCTGGATCATGGATTCTTTTTCCTCCCTAGTACTTTGCTGTCCTGGATAATGGGCTCTTTTGATATACCTGGTACTTGTCCTGATCTGACAGCCTGTGTCTCTGGGAGGATTTTTTCTGCACCCTCTCTTCCACTGCCACAAGGCAGTCATTTGTGTGGGACTTTTTTGGCTCCCTGCTCTCAGCCTTCCCTGCAATGGAAGTGGTGCAGAAGGATGAGACTGGTGGCTCTCCTTGCTAGTGAATCCAATCCTTCAATAACTTCCTAATTCTGCTTTAAAGTGGGGAGGTGTATTGACTGATTGAAAAGTATTAAGTACTGTAATAAGGAAGTTAACACAAGGATTTTGAAATGAAAACTGCTCAATTTGCTGACATTATACAACACTGTTGCCCAGCCTGGAAGAGTAATGAAGATTACTTAATTAATACTAGAGACAGACTGAAATCTCCAGCTGTGTACTCAGGGGTGTTTCAAAGCAGAAAACAAATTATGAATACAACTTGACTGAATGGTTTGCCTATATAGGGACATGCAGTCACAAAAGAATTGCCCTTGTCTGACTGTATAATGTGTCCCTACCACCACCAGGAATAAAGATAACAGTATTGATGTGTCTGAATGTCCACTCAAAATATGCAGGTGGGTGCTCTCAGCACACAGAGCAATGAACCCCTACTATGAGTTACTTAGTGCTGTGTTAGTTTTGCCATCAGCTCAAATCCATGTCTGGATGCCCCTTTAAAGGATGTCTAGCTCCACATCATTTTGTTTTGGGGCTCAATTCAGAAATTGCTGTCTTGGCTGTAGCATTTGTGCTGTAGAAAGGCAGAAAGTCTTACAATGTTTTCCTCCTTTTTATGTGTTGAAGTTGTTTCAAGTGTAAAAACCCAGTTAGTGACTCATCTGGAAGGTTTTCATGTATATTTGATGAACCAGATAGAGCTCTTTTAAGACAAAATTTTGACTTTAAGCCCTTATAAATAACATGGCTCCTTTAATATTTCTTCTTTAAATACTGTCTGAATGTACATGCAAATGCCAATTTAGCTGCATCTTAATGGTTTCATTTTAAAATGCTTTTCTTGAAGTCTTGTGCAAACCAAACCAAAGCCAAACCTCTGTCTCCCACTAGCAACAGTCTCCCATTACATCCCTGCTCGTGTGTTAGGCAGTGACTTTTGTTCGTCTTACTTGGTTTTAATTGGAGTGGAATGTCATCTCTAAACTCTTTCACTCTGCATGATAATGAGACAAACCCAGCTCTGCTGGTATGCAGCACAGTCCAAAATCCAGCAGCAGGCCTTACTCATCAGCAGCCGCTCTTGCTCATGCGGGTGCCAAACCCTTAAGGAGTGCCACATGCAAGAGGACACTGACTGAGGCTCTGGGGCTTTGCACAAGCTCTGGCCTGCGTTTGCATCGGGAGATATTTCTGTCTGAGTCAAGGGAATAGTAACACCCACAGACTCAGCCCTAGGCTCTGGCAGATTTAGCTCTCAGCAGATGCAGCTATGAATTCATTTAGCCTCATCAGTGGTTGAGGTGAAGGCACAGACTTGGAGCCAGTGTGAGTGTGGTGCTCTCACGTGTCCTGCTGAGTCACCCCTGCTCCAGGGGGACTGACTTCCAGCAGAAGGATGTGGAGGTGTGGCAGCCCCTAAAGCTCTCACGGCTCTCAGCTGCTTAATTACACAAATATTTATATTCTGATTGTTCCTGGTTGGGATCACCATCCTTGGAAGTGTTTATAATCCTGACACTTTCTATTAGGTGGTGGCAAAAGACAGTTAAGCACATGTCCCCGTTCAGAGCAAGGTACGTGACAAAGGAATTTCAACTATTTAGGTGCGAGGCCAAGGTATTATTTGATTAAGGCACAGAGGTGGAGACAAACAGGTGGAGCATGAGAACAGACTGACCAGAGAGTATGACATGGACCAAAGAGGTTAGCAGCAGAAGCCAGAGAAAATGAGACAATAAGTTTGTGAATGCTGGCTGAAAGAATATCAAATAGTTTGACCCCACATATTTCCAGAAATAAAACATTTTGTACTTATTTTGTAAATAAGATTGAATTCTATAACCAGCCTTAACAGAATGAAACTACAACCACTTTTGAGACAGTCTTTCAGCTGAGAAAGCTAACATAATGGTTCTGTTGCCATGATTTGGTGCTGGTACCCTATTTATAGCAAGCAAAACCAAGACAGAATTATATAGTTCATTACACTTTTGTGACAAAAAACCCCCTTTTTGTCTTGCACATATGTTACAGAGAACCTGTTTTAGAAACACTTCAGAGACTAAAAATAAATACATTGGACCCATATAATAAATCCTCCAAACCATGTGTTTTAGAAACCCTGAGACCAAGTGAATGGGGATGGAGAGAGAAACCAGTACATTTAAAATGGCTAAAAATGACTCAAATGTTCTTGCTAGATCTAAAAATGTTTCTGGAATTAAGTCCGGCATTGTGGGTAGTTCTATGCATAATGGTAAGCCTGTGTCCACAGGACTACCAAATAAGTGTCTTCTACAAATGTTCTGACACATGGCAGAAGAGCATAAATGCCTTCATATAATTCCCTCTGCAGGAAGCATGGACGATTTCACTACTTTGTGTGAATTAGCTAATATATATCAATATATACTTAATAAATAACAGCAAAAAGCTGCATATTTTTCTGCTGCAGCATGGTTTATCTTTCTTACTGTTTACTGATTATTTATGATTCAAAAACAATTATCTAAAAAGATGTGCTTTTTTATATGTCACAACTAATTATCATCCCTGCTCAATCCATGCAACTCAGCCTTTTCCCATTGAATTCCATGCTTCATCTCCTGGGTCTCATATAGTAGATGTAGCCATGGGCAATAGCTAAGGTGTTAAAGAATTTTGCCTCTGGAGCTATACTACATATGTGTATATGCCCATATATACACATATATAAACACACATGTTCTCTCCAGCTATGTAGAAGGAGTCAACCTTTTTATTATAAAACTACTAAACCAAAAATCTGTCCTTATTTCTATTCCTTTCCTTAAATTATTACACATGCAATGGTGAAAATGCATCTTTGCTTGAAGATTCTGAGAGTCCTGAGAAGTAAAATGTATAAAACACACCCTTGTTCTGACATCACCAACATCACTGTTACATCTCTTCTAACAAGAACTCCTGCCTCTAGAGGAAGCCCCCTTTCCTTCTTCCTGCTGTTTATGAAATGTTCTTGCCATTGATGCCATCCCATTCCTTGTTTCTACTGAGAAGATACTAGTGAAATTGTTTCTAAGTAGCTGTGGTTGAAAACTCATGAGGATTTTCAGGCTTATCTCTGGAAGGTAAGCAAATAATTAAAAACCAAATCATTGCATCTCCTAGGCTGGGGGGAGTACACAATTATCAGCTCAGGGCTTAGGGGCAGATTGCAGGATGTAGCCTCAAAGCAGGACATACCCATGTACTCTGCAAGTACGTACACAGGAAGGCTCTCAGCAGTCTGCCTGATGATCTCTTCTGTTTTGCAGGATTGCATGTGGGAGTTGCAAGTTCCTTGTTCCTTTTTGTTTGTTCTGTTTGGGCTGTGTGAAGCCTTCTAGCTACAGAATGTGTATGCAATATAGAATTACCTAAAAAACTTTAAGGACTAAGGTATAGAAGCTTTAGTCTCTGATGAAATGATTTAGTCAAAAACATGGTATGAGAAATAATATCCAGGGCATAATGCCTTGCTGAAAGCAAGAGATTTAGTAGTGCTAGGACACCTGGAAAAGGAGGATTAACAGATGTCTTGGTTGAAGCTTTTCAAGTCAGACTCATTAGTAAGCAGACAGGCCAAGTGTCCCTTGGGCAGACAAGACCTGTGCTGCTCTTGGGGAAAAATATAATGATGTCCTCTTCTATTTCTAGATTAGCTGGTTGTGTATTAGACACTTGTTATGGAAGAAATGAGCATGGGTGGTTGTTTGAACTGCAGAGAGGTAAGAATTCATCGGGTTTTTCATTTGAAAGCTTCCATAGAGAAGCAGAGAAAGAGAAGGCTAATTTTATTGATGAAGAAATAGAGTTCTCACTTATTCCTCCCTCGGTGTTTATTGGGTGGAGGGTCCAAGAAGTGCCTGTTTGGTGAATCTTCTTGCAAACGTAGCTGCAAGGGATCCAGAAGTCAGTAAGACATCAGAATCCTGTTAGGCTGGTTACTGCTAGTTTGAAAAGCCAGGCAGGTTTGGAGTGCTGCTATGCCATGCTATCCTTGTCAACTGCATCAAGCTAATTTCAGCTAATTTCAAACATGGCATAAGCTCATTCTATTCTTACAGCCTGTTACTCTGACTGCACGGGTCTTTAGTAACTCAGGAAAAGCACTTGAAAAACAACTCTGGCAATTAATTAGCAAACAGCATTGACTGATGCAAACTTCCCCTTCAGAATGGTCGTTTTCAGACCCTGGTGGGAAGAGAAGATTGCTGGACTGCAGCTCCCAACGCAAGCAGTCTCTTCTCTCCCAGTACTGGGGGACTAGCCTAGGGCTTAGGCAATCAACCCCAAGCCTTCTTCACTTGTCTCTAATTTACCAGCTGCAGCACTAGCCAGCCTGACACTGTAGAAAATGAGGGACCATGTGCAGTGCTCTGGCTCCATGTATATCCTCAGGGAGTCTCCATCTTCTTGTCAAATTAGTGCCATGGTGTCTGCAACTGCAATTCTGTAGCTTACTTTACCCAAGTGCTGGGAAAGGTTGGCAAAACTTTCCCTTCTCGATCTTTCTTTCTAACAGCAGTTTTTACCTACCTCTTCACTCCCAGTTTTTAAGCACAGAAAGAGGAAGGCTGGGATGAGGGTAGTTAATCTCATGGCTGTGGTACGGGATTGGGTTCTGGGAGAGTAGATATAATTTCTCAGCTCTGCTGCAGTTCCCTGGGCAGTCTTGAGCATGTCACTTAGTTCCCCATCTCTGAGTCTTAGTTCCCCATCTCTAGACTGGGTGCAGTATATTATAGTTTGTGAATACTCCCAATTTTTCTATAGTCTTTTTTCTTCTGAGTTACTTGAACTTGAACTAGTTTAATATTCTCTTCGTTCTGGTTATTTTTCATTAGGTGTTTTCTACATTTCAGTCCCCAAGTGAAAAGCAAGCATCTTGTCCAGATTTCTAGTTCCTCAGTGGCCCCGTTGTTCTTTTTAAGTTTCATTTGAGCTGACTACAACTGCTCCTAAAAAGGGCTCTTGTTTTAGGAATTGTTTCCTTTTGGAACAGCAAAGTCCAAGTTTTGCAGATTGAGTAACCTTCTTGACTTGTTTTTTCATAGACATCTGTTTCCAAAATGATTTTTCATAGGAAAGAGAAGGCAAGAGGGAGATGAGACTTCCAGATTGTTTCAGGCTTTACTGAGTCTTGTCAGTTTTCCTTATTTTAGATATGATGGGGCAGTTTCCATGGGGTGCTGCTTAGAAACGTGAATTATTTCCTCCAATAGCTACTGGGGGGGAAAAATTATAATTGCTTATAGAAATCATAGAACAAGCTACTTTCAAAAGGAGAATCAAAGCAAAATCCTCAGGCACTGGCCACATACTCATGGACAGATGAGGGTAATCATATTGTTAAAGCATTTTACATTGTCTTGCAAATGTCCTCGCCAAAATATAGCAGTGTGGAGCAATAGGTTCTTTGGGTTCTTCTCTGTCAGTTTCTGTGGTATTTCATACATACCCCTGTATTTACAATTTATTGTAATAAGAGTTAACAGTCTTAATTTGAATCTATAGAAAATCAGCTCTGAATAAAATTCCTGTCTATATCTTAAAATGGACGCCAGCCTACTAGTAATTCTTGCAGGTTCGGCAAAATATTCTAAATAGCTTTCATTATTTTAGTGCAATTTCCTACTTTCAGCTAGGTCTGGAAGTGACAGCTCCGCTATTATGGTTGAATCTGTTGATAGTTTAAGATCAGAAGAGCTAGCTTATTCATATGAAATTTGAGTCCTTGTTTACTTTGTGCATTTAAAAATATACATAATTGCTGGGACAGAGTTCACAGCTACAGTGGATTCACAGCAATTGGCCTCTTGAGAGTGAAAGGAAAAACTGGCTCAGGGGAAGGATCAGCCTGGAGGTAAGAGGAAAACAGGCTGGTTTTCATATTTCCTGTCTTTATTTATATATATTTTTAAAGCAAGATCACACATAAACGTTTGACAGGAAAAATCACAACTTGTGCTGCCCCTGGAAAAAGACATACAGATTGGTCGGTTTGGGAATGTTTGCTGTTCAGTTGGTCACACTAATGCCATTCTGTTCAGTCTGGGTCTCCCCTCTGACTAGGCTTCCTCCCTGTGGGTGGTGTGTTTTATGCCTACCAGGTTGTGCCAGTGGTGTCTCCTCTCAGTCAGCCAGTATTTCAACAGGGTCACAACTGTGTTCTCTCTGGCTTGCACAGGACTCCTTCAGTGTGACTCTGCTTGTAGAGCAAAGGTAGTTCTTTCTTGGGCTCTGGATTTGTGCCTTTGTTTGTGGCCTGAGGTTTCCTCCTCAGGCAGTTCCTCTTCCAGCATCCCCCCAGAATAGGATTTTTTTTACTCACCTGACACGCAGAGGCTGAGCCAGTCTCTCATTTGCCATTGGGATGAGGTACATCCAGAAAGTCTGAATTAAACTCCCCCAGATTGTTAGGTATTTGCAATTCAGTTGTGAATCCACAGGCAGGTATGTCCTACAGAAGTTCTCTGTCCTTCAGTCCTTGTACTTTCCTGTCAGTTCTGCTTGAGAGTAAAGCGTCCCTCAGATTTTGTTTGCTCAGTTTCCAGAGTCACAGCAAACACAGTTTAAAGGAACAGCTTTCTCTTTACTCAGATAAGTTAGTACAAATATGCCCTGAACGTCCTTTGCACTGCTTGTGCCAAGGCTTAATGACAGGGGATTGTTAAACCTCCCGTATAAATCTTTAACAACTGGGCGAAACTACGGTCCAAATCTGCAAACTCAAGTGGAAACAGTAAATAATATTTGCTTCCATTTTTAAGGCCCACTGGCTGAGAAACTGCTCTTGCTTTACATTATTTACAGCCATTTGAGATGAAAAGACCTACATGTTTAAGACTATTTTTAGATTGCCATTTCTTAATTTCATATGTGTTCACATACCTGGGCACTGGGGTGGATATAGCAGAGCCAGCCTGGTTTATTTTAAGGCTTTTTGGATCAGTTTAAATGCCTGTGATAATTTTCCTTCTTGAAATAATTTCTTATTACCAGGCTACTTGCTTGCTATGATCTGAATCCCTCTTATTAGGCCCAGTGCTTCAAAAGAAGACAAATAACAGTGATTGCTTAGGTCAGTGCTATACCTAGGAGAGAATTTTCCCCTCATCCTCAGATAACTCACTTCGTATTTTTAAGACTGCATTTGGATTGACTCTTAGAAAAAACACCACATAGCCTGCTGAATTTGATGCTAACATTTCCTTCGTTGGTTGGTTTTGTTTTTTTTTTTAAGTTCACTGAACTTGCCAAGTGTCTTGTTCATTTCAAAATATTTTGATTGGTCACAACATTGCTTTTTAAAAAATGCAGCTGTATGCCCAGTCTATTCCATGGAAGATGTTCACTGAGTTAAGCTTGGGTTAATCTGAGCTCAGACATCATAGATTCATGGTCACCAGTGTCAATGTCCCTTTATGCTAGCTGAAGGCCTGGTCTGGGCATAGAGGGCTGCCAGCAATTAATCCTGTAATGATTAATCAAGGTCACCATCAGGCCTGTGCACTCCTGGTCTGAGAGCTGGCAGGACTCAGGAATGAGGGATGCAGTGGAATTTGGGCTCCTCTCTGTTGCAAGAGTTGCCCAGGGTGAATCTAGATAGCCTTGTGCTTCAGAGTTGCTTATCTGAGTGTTCAAGCACTGCAGAGCACACGAAGCTAGGAGGTACAGTTTTATTGCGTTTTCCAGTCATTAAATTGCTGTAGTGACTCCTTCTCACTGCTTTTTTTTTTTTTTTTTTTTTTGAGGGCTAAATAAATCCTGCTTCTACAATCCTCTTTTTGTATTCAAACCTCACCACCTCTCTTCTTTTGCTTCCCATAGGTTGTGCCATTCGTTTTGTTAGCAAAAATAAAGTGTATTTTCTTTTTTGTTCCAAATGGGCAAAGTAAATGGAGAAATGGTGTAATGTGTGTAATCTACAGGCTGTTTTTTGGGTGTTGTCTCTCACAGGGTGAGGAAGCTTCCCTGTGACAAACCCATGAGTCACCATGGAATGCCAGAAGGCTTACAGGTCTGCTATGGGGTAATGCTGTTGCCCTTTGAGTTAAGAGAATATTTTTTTTTTGTCCACTTTTTTCCACAAGGTGAGGAAATAAATTGCATTTACTGGAGAGAGGCACTAAGCAGCAGAATTCTGTTCTTACTCCTCCTGATGAAAATCAAAAATAATATAAGTGGGGTCAGGGAAGTGTGAGAGTACAAAATCAGAGTACCTGCTCCTCATGCCTGTTGCACCTACAGTTGATAAGGATAATGAGGTGCTGGTCTCAAATGTGCTCAGAGGCTCTTTTCCCTAACTAGAATTGGCATTAAAAGAAAACACTGGATGTTTTCTCATCCAGTGAACCCTGATTCACAGAGAGCTCTGCCATTAACATTTGCTTGTTATATTCATAACTATTATTACTTTGGCTTTTTCTTTCTTGTCTTTTCTTTCCTTCCTGAACAGAACAGACAGTTAGTTAAAGCCCAGTCTATAGGATTAATCTTCTGCACCAATAATACATGTTCCCCAATGTCTGGAAAGCAGCACATCATGTTTTAACTTAAAATTTGCAGTACTGTGTAATTGCTGTTTCACATGATCTGACCCCACAGACCTCTTGATTTGAACTACAGCTGCCTGACAACAGCAGCTACACTGTACAGCATAGAAAAACCACTGAATAAACTGAGCCAGCCTTGCCTTTCTAATGATGTCAGGAATCAATGGAATCAGGTTTGAGCATTTTGCAATGGAAATATACATTAACAATTTTTAATGGACTGCATGTCACTCACTAGATGTGCTATTTCTTGTTTTCCTGCTAATTTCTTTTCACATATGCTCATGAGCATTAGCTTCTGAATTCTTTTCCTCAGCCTCCATTTGCAGCTATTGCCTTATCTTTCCTAAGAGGTGGCACCCAAAACTGAACACGGTCCTCCAAATTCAAATGCTCCATTGTTCAGGATTCTGTCATTATATTATCTTATGCATTATTTTTATATCCTCTTATTCATGCACCCACACACCCCATTTGCATTTTTTAACCTTTTTAAAAACGTTTTCACTACAACAATCAGATATAAGGGCAATGAAGTAAGTGTGGAACAATAGAAGTGAAGATTTTGATCCTCCTCAGACCTAAACCTGTTTTAAACTTCAGTGGTGACACTGATTTTGATTTACGCTGAAAGGAAAGAGGGACGATCAGGCTGTGCATGTCTACAGTGGGACATCCATTTTTGATAGTTAATAAGAAACAGTTTTGTAAAATAGTTTCAGAACACAACATGTTGTTTGGGAAAAGCACTTTTTCTTTTATCAGAAGGGAGGGGTTTTGCAAATTGAGGTCTGTGCTGTGTGCTGGAGGCTGAAGAGCAGTGCTGGAGCCTGGATGCTGGCAGTGGTGTGGGCGGCTGCAGGGAAGCAGAGCGGGGTGCCCACATGTTGATTGCAGGACTGTCCTGCACAGGCACTGTGATTCACTCACTTTAACCTCATAGCAGGACTAAGCAGCACATCCTTCATTTTAGGAGTAGATTTAGGCTTTCTAGACTGTTAGCTTCTGCACAACCATGTCTGATACTGACTGGTCCTGAGGAGTGGGTCAAAGGTGGGGCACCCCAGCTGGCTGTAGGGGAATGTGTGGAATCTTAGAGAGGAAGAGATGATAAGGGGAGGTGGGAGGTGGCCACAGGCAGAGCTAGTCTGCCATATGCATGCTGCCACCATAGCCCATGGTGGCATTACCACCACACCAAGCCACCCTTGAGACTTCCACTCAGAAGAGATGAACAACAGTTTTAAGTTGCAGCTGGGAAAGGTGATTTCTATTAAACAAATGAGTATTTATGAGTTGTCTGACTGCAGAAGCCAAGTGTGTGACTCAGAAAATCACCTGAATAATACTGCTTCTAGCCAGGGAAAAGAAAAAAGGTGAAGAAATCCATAATGCAATCATTCATGTCTCATTTTCAGGCAGACTGCACATTAGCAGCCTCTTCAATGTCTTTCTTCCTCCATTAATTGCTTCTGCTTTACTTGACTCTGGATTCTCTCCAGGAGCCACTGTTGAAAGTTAGTATCTGGTGGATATCAATGACATTGTCCCTGGAGGGATTTCTCCTCACACTGTTGTTTGATTCCAGGTAATGCAGCGAGATACAAACGCCTTTGGTCTTCTCTTGTGCGTCCCAGTTAAGGCCATATTTTACTTGCCCAGTTAGGCCAGGTTATTATACATAGGGTGTGGTTTTATGATGCAGCTAATTAGACCCAACGGCTGAGTGCTAGTCTGGGTGGTGAGTTTGCTCCTCCTGTCAGCAGCTTCATGCTCCTGCTCCAACTGCAGATTCTATTGCTTGATGGACTCTTGCTGATGCAGTCCAGGACAATGACCCAGCAGAAACTGTTCAGTTTTGCTTTTTTTCCTTGATTAATTTTCTGCCAGTCTGATATCTTCTGATGGCTTGCCAAGGTAAGATGAGCATTCCTGCTGGCACAGGAAAGGATACAGGGTTGCTCAAGAGAAGGAGAGTAATATAGAAGCATTATCTTAATTTGGTTGGTCAGCTGATTGTAAATCCACACCTTTGCAGCTTCCTATTTGGCTTGCACAGATCTGCCACAATTGCCATCAAATTAGGACACTTTTCGTACTCTTTCTCCATGCCTAGGAAGATCTGTTCACAGTATTGTTATTCTCATTCTTTCAAAGACAAGAAGTGTTAATGGCAGCAATGGAAGCACAGTAGAGAAGAGGGGAAAGCAAGGGATGCGGCAATAAACAGGATAGGAAATGGGATATTGCTGTCATCTCTGACACCAGTGGCACCATGTAGTTGTGGAATCATTTGCTTGAGTACTTGCAGCAGCTGCAGGTGCTGACTCTCAGCCAGCCACGACACAGCTGGCAGAAGGGGTGCTGCCATCTCTTTCTTCCTCAGGTGTGACCTTAGGCTTGGACTCTCCTCCCTGTTTCCCTGCTTGGTTCCCCCCAGTAGCTCCTTGACTGCAGCTGCTGGGATAGTCTGGCCTCGAACACTTGCACAGAGGCTCTGGGAGCTGCACCTGAATCCATCAGGATGTCATTCCTGCATTCCTGCCTGGGCACTCCTGTGTTAACCCATTTCTTCTCCAGAAAGAACATGTTGATGGATTGGAGGTGTGTGGAGCCAGAATGTTGGTTATAATAATTTTGTGGGTTCCTTAGGCAAACTTTGACAGAGCTCAATACTCTGAGAAAGCACTGGCAGTCCTTAAGCTGCAACTAGAGGAACTTTGCCTTCCTCAGCACCAAGGGAGTAGAGGACCAAGAAATAAGACAGCATGCTGAACTGTATAGAACCAACAGCTGTGCCACAGGGTGCCAACCCATGCAGGTAGAAATATCCTGCTTAATTACTATGACAATGTAAAAGTCTTTCCCTATTGTTTGCCCGGCTCACATGGAACCGCCCCTTATATGCAAAACAGGTTTGTTATTTAAATGTAAGCTTGTGTTTATATGCCAGCTGATAGCTTTTCCTGGGGATCCAAGACAGCTGACACTTCTGCTAACATAAATAATTTTGCAGGTTGGAGACTAGTTGATAAGAGTGTGGTGAGCCTCCCTTTTATCTAATCCAATAGGAGTCCTTTTTGGTTTTGGTTTTTTTTTACTTTTGACGTGACTTCCAGAAGACACAGAGCAAATAAAGGTATTTTTTTTCTTTTTCGTATTTTATTTTAATAACTGTGGACATTGCTAGGAACTAAAAAAATAAATACAGCATTTTGTAGGTTCAAGTAGGAATGCAGTTTGTTTGTAGTTTGTAAATATATTTATGTAAAATACTGCTGCTTCATGTAATTCCTCTCTCCTGCTAAGAAAACCTCCACTTCAAGGCATAGGAGCTACTGCCAAGCTGGTCCACAACAGTTTGTAAGCAGACCCTGATTGATTGTTTAGGAAAGCGTGTACTGGGGAGATGGAAAATCCTCTTGTAAATGTGGCATGAAGTTTTTACCACAAGAGAAATTTTCTTTTTCTGGTGTGGTTAAAAAGTTTAATTCAGTTGGCTTCTGAATTAAAGTAATTCCGTTTTGTGTCTTTTTGAGTTTTGAATTCTGAATGTTTTAATTTGTTTAAGGTTTATTGTTTGGCTGTTTTTGCTGATAACATCTTTCTGACTCTGCATTGAGGGTGATTTAGTTGACTAAATAAATGTGTGTTGCCTGGCTTGTCAAGAAATTCCATAGCTGAGATTTGGCATAGGGTCTGGTCTAAGGGCGTAAGCAGGCTGCAGATGGAGTGCTCTGATCCTGGGCTTTGACAGAAACAGGCACAGTCATGCTGCTTAGGAGGGAGGAAAACTTCCATGCAGGAGTGCACTGCATGGCAATTATTTTAGAAGCAAACCAGGTCTTCTACTTCTTAGCTCTATACAACTGGAACGTGACTACTTCTGGGACCCCTCTATGCAATAGCCCAGTAGAAATACCTTATGTCCCTTTAAGTGAGACAAGAAATGTGTTTTGGCATAATGCTTGGTTGACTTTATACATTTGGAAAACACTGCAAGTCCAGGTTGAGTAGAGAAAGACCAGTCTTGTGCTTGCCTTGAAAAGCAGAATTTTAGTTGAGTTTTGCACTTGACTTTCTCTGGGTTTTTTGATTGTGTTTTTTCTCCCAGACTCTCCCTTAAAGGGTTGGATAATCCTTTTGGGACCTATCTGAAATCATTTAAGAACAAGCTATCTGCTTCACAGAGTGTAGAGCTCTCCATCAGGGACCAAGGAGATTGAGTTCAGCATATTATTTCATTTCTGTTGGTTTATTTTAAAGACATGCTGTCATTTCAGCTTGGTTTTGATCACGTTCAGAACAGGCTTTTACAGAAGCTGAGGCCAGTGGAAATGTTATGCTTTTTACTCACTTTTCTTGGAGAGGATTAAAGCAAATAAACCTGCAATGGCTCATCCTGCTCCAAGTCCATGTGAGCTGCCTTGAAGGACAGTAGTGGAAGAAACAAGTACCCTCTCCTGGTGTCTACCAGCACCTTTTCCTTACTGCCACTTGGGCTCCTTCCAGCATTAAATCCACCACAGACTCACTTGTTGACAACTGTTATTTCTTTTGACTCTCCTGGTGTGCTGGAAACAGTCTCTGCTTTGGAAATCATTACAGCTGTGTAACTTGCAAATTATGAGTAATGGCTTCCTCCAGTTTAACTCCCGCTTCTCTTAGTGTTTCCAGTGTGCTCATCTTTCCCTGTCTGCCCACTCCTGCCCAGAGGTGAGGTACTGGAACTCAGTGCAGCAGCTTCCCTTGTGCTTTGGAGAGGAATTGCGGGTAAACAGCAGCCTCCCTGAACAGGACACTTTGCAAGGATAAGCCTGGAAAATAAATTAAAGGCTCCTGTAAATACCAAAAAGCAGTAGGGGATATTGGCTTAATGGCTACATGATACATTTCCCTTCTCCTCACTAGCACCTTTGTCATCCAGAAAGAGGTGACCAGCTACATTCTTTTCTCTTAGGAAAAAAGTTACTACATCCAGTTCCCTTTTCTTACTCTTGTAGTTCACAAAAATACAGCTAACTCTTCTCTCCAAGGTTGTTGAGTTGATACAGGTCTGAGCAATTTTTGTCTTCATGTGTACAGTTTCTAGTCTCTTGCTTCTGTTTCAGGCCTTTGTATTCCCAAAAGCTTATCTTAAGTTTTTTCTTTTTTTTTTTCCAATATAGCTCTTAGTATTTCAAAAGATATTGCTGTGTTCTTTGTGTTGCCCATGTCTTTGGGGTATGCTGGGTACAACACTGTTTTCTTCCTTTCAGGCCAGTCAGTGCTATCTCAGTAGAGTTTAGGAACCGGGTAGTATCATGGACAAATGCATACCCTGGCAATGTAGCCTTTGAAGGACTAGCATGTGTGATTTGAATTCCTGCAGTCCTGGAGTATGAGCATTGGAACACTCTTCATTCATTGTCCAGTCAATGATTTGCCATTTACTTTTTTTTTTTTATTCAGGAAGGTTTAGTTAGTAGGCATGCCTTTGAATACAATTCTTTGGGGTCAAAAGAAAAATCAATTCTTTTCAGTTGGCTGGACAAGTAACTAAAGCAGCACTATTTTGCTTTCTTTTAATATATGTATATAATGAACTTAAAGCTTATTTAAAGATCCTGCATTTTTTTTTCTGTGTGAAACTCAAACTGTTATGACTCAATCTCTACATGAGAATCCACAAGAGAGAATGTAGGAAAAGCTCAATACTGACTTTGTGTGTTTAAAAAAGGATGGAAAAGTTGCTCTGCAGATGGATACATAGCATGTATATATATGCATACAGCCATAATACCCACACTGTGTGTAGGGAGTGTATGTACAAGTGTATACACACACACTCACACGTATCTCTGTTCAGTTTCTGGGTAGATGGAAATGTCACTTGATTCTAGTATTTTCCTTGATTAGAGTTACTGTGTCCAGGAACCTCAGTGTTGTTTCTATGGAGCTATTCCCAGTTCAGCTATTTCCTCAATCCCCATTTGGCAGTAAGTAGAAGATGTTGTGACACTCACAGTGAGCGTGTCACAGAGGGGCTGAGTGTGGGCAGAGCTGTGTGCAGGTGACAGGCTCAGATGGGAGGGATTCATGAGCAGCAGGCTGCAGCATGGCCTCCCGTGGCACCAGTCTCTTGGCTTTCCATCAAGGGCTTCACAGGCCAGCCCAGATCTCACCCTCTCTCCCTTTCTTCTTCTCCTTTTTTTTTTTTTTTTTTTTTTTCCTTCCATGTTGCCCTGCTCTGAAACAGGACTGCAAGATCAGGGTGGCATTGTGAGCAGGAATGCTAGGGAACCTGTGCTGCACTAGACAGGCTGACTAATCTCCCTTTAAATAATCTCCCTTTAAATAGTCTGGAAGCACACTGGTGAGTTTCTGTTTCAGGAGCCATAAATAGCCAGATCCATGCTGGTAAGTAGCGAACAGCACAGTTATTTGTTCTAGGAAGGTATTCCTATTTCCTTCATGTTATTGCATGGATAACTGTGATGCAGTTCTGGTAACACTGAATAGTAGCAGTGCTCCTGCCTTTCCTCACACTGCTGTATCTTCTGTGAGTGAGGAGGGAGCAGCTGCTCCTAGGAGATAGATTTCCCTCTCTACTGCCTTTGGATCAGAGTGGCAGAGGAGCTGTGGCTTGCTGTGGGCTGTACAGCTGGCTATAGCTAGGGCAATGCAGTTCAGACCCTTCTGAGCAGTGCTGTGAGTTCAAAAATCTCACTGGTATTTATAGCATCTGGAAGGTGAAAGCAAGGAATATTTGAACACTCGCTGCCTAGATCTATGGATCTGGATAGAGTGGAATGTATGGTCCTGTGAGCTAGTTAGCTTTGTGCTTCAGACTTGTCTGGAGGATAAACTTCGTTTATCTGTCCTTTCCTAACTCAGAAATAAACACTGTAAAAAAAAATAAATAAAATTGACCAAGTCTATGTTAGTTAGGCTGGCTAATATAATCTTCTTAAAGATGGAAGAGTGCGAACTGTTCTCCAGCTAGGTACAAGCACTCTGAAGCTGCCTCCATATCTGGTCCTGAATCATCAAGGCAGCCTTCAAGAACATCAGGAGCTCACCTGTGTCCAGTAGCTGCTCTAGTACTTGCCAAGATTTTGGTAAATAGGAGAATCCTTAACGAAGAGGGCAGCAAGTCTTGCCTCAGCGAGGTAGGAGGCATTTGAATTTCTTACTCATAGTGTATTGTCATCTTCTTCCTGTGATCCTACCCACTCAATGCGTCAGAGATCTAAGGCTTGATTTTTTAATATTTATTTTTCTTTTTTTCTTCCCCGCCTTCTTTGCTGAGCAGGGAATATCCAAGCCTTCAGTTTCTGGTGCATCATGTGAGAATTTTTTTCCCTTTTATTTTGTTTCTTTATTATTTTTTCCCCCATCTGCTGAGACATAATTCCCTCAATCTACTGACATTTTTACTGAGGTGAGTTGGCTCACTGGTGCAAGAGAACAGAGGGCCAAAAGGTATGAAGAGGGGAAGAGAGGATATGTGGGGGCATAGCACAGACCAGTTACACAGAGGCAGCTTGCTTAAATTGTCCCTTTTGTTTACTTTGCTTCATAACTTTGTTTTTAAATCGTTGTAAAGAGGACAATGTTTCTGCCTGGTGAGAAGTTCCATCCCAAGTGATGTCACACCATTTAGACTGTTCTTTGATCTTATGGAAGGAGGGGTGTTCTTTTCCTTTCCTTATTCATGCTCAGTGCTTGTCATCCTCAAACTGGTGCACACCTGGGGCCAGGGATTGCCTCAGTGTGTCATTTATACAGGATTTTAAGCTCATATTTGGCAAAGCAGAAGTTCTGTGCCAAGTTTTGGATACAACATCAACAGTCAAATTAATGGTCTTCTGAGGGAATGTACTACAATGTCTTATTATTAACAGTCTTCTGAATTACAGAGTAGACAAAAAAAACCCCCAACCAACCCAGCCTGTGCAGTTAATTAAAAAGACAAAACAAAGCACAGCTTTTTCATTAACTGTATTTGGTGTACTTCCTTACGACACTCCAGTCAGACCAGCCAGGCTGTTCCTGGGGTAAGTTTGGCCTGAGTTCCAGCTACTGTGCTATGCATAGGTTCCCATTGGAAAAGCAGAAGGAAAAGACAAAGCTGAAAGTAGCAGAGAGTATGTTTCAATGCAGAACAGATCCCACTGAGCCGAGAAAGCAAAAAGCAGTGCAATCTGCCCCATTACACTTCACTGGTCAAAATGCAGTGTGCTTTGTCCTCTTCCCTTTAGCACAATGGCTGCGTTCCCTGTCTTGGAGCAGGAAACATTATTCCGGAATGGTACCTGGAGCTATCGAATTCCAGCCCTGCTCTACCTGCCACGGTTCAGCATGATCCTGGCCTTTGCTGAGGAACGAGAGGACCTGGTGGATGAACATGCCAAGCTGATAGCCATGCGCAGAGGCGTGTATGACCCAGCCACACAGCACGTTCAGGTATCAGTGCAGGGAGGGAGCAGGGGACGCTGCCCCCTCTTCTGCCCACCTGCCCCCAATGAATTGAATGTATTTGCCCTCTTGCTGTAGGGACAGGGCAGTTTCTCCTCCACAGGTACAGGAGGCAAATCTGCCTATAAATCATGCACGTCTCATTATAGCTGCTGGGATTCAACCCTATGGGCACCTATTGTGGGGATTAAAATGGAGTAGATACTCTAGGGGTGGCTTTGACCCATCATTGCAGAGCTGGGGATGTAGATACAGAGATGGGAAAAAAGTCCTGTTGTAGCAGGAAAAATGTGGTGGGGAGGCAGAAATGCCCCAAGGAAGAGGAGGAAATGCCACAATGATGGGGAGGAGTAAATTAGCGGTCAGTGATTATTCTTTTTTTAATTCACCATTTTAGGACTAATTTCTGGTTTAAAAAAACAATTGAGAATAGCTAGTCTCCCCATGCAAAAAAAGCATCTGGTTTGCTGGTGCCAGTGGATTGGCTACCTTATTAACCTACCAGTTATTATTAACAGTTATGCTTCTGGGTGGCTGGAGGTGGTGGAAACTCTATTTATAATAATTTTTTGCATATGCGAAGGCAATTATATCTTGGTGGGAAAAAAGTTATTATATTTTTCTATTCCGAACATTTGTTAGTTGTCTTAGATTACAGGCTCATAAGAGCTGGAGTCTGCCTAGCAGAAGCAGCCTCTGAGCCCACCTGCAGTCTCATACCATTCAGGTAACATCTTGTGTAACTCCCTGTAATTCAGTTAGTGGGGTTCAGTTGGTTATAAACTTAGTAATTTGTGTTCACATGCTATAGTTTCTTAAAATGGAAATATTGAATTTTCAATACAAGTTAGTATTAGTTGGATAGAAGAAGATAAGATATGAACAAAAAGGCTAATCAGCAAATCAGGGCAGAAAAGCTAATTAATATAATCTTACTGGAAATTACTGCTTTGCTTACCAAGCCAATAACACTATGTAGTCATAGTTTTCTAATTGCAATGCTAGTGTTAGAAACATGATTGCGTTATGTGCTATTCATTTGAAGAAAACAGTTCTTGCTGGGTAGTTATACCAGCTCTGTGACCTATTTTCTGAGTCAGACAGCTCAGGGTCCAAATCCCCACACCAGAGCCATGCAATCAGCCCTAGCAAGGTGCCTCAGTGTAGGCTGGGTTGCCCATTCACATACATTCACATCAAAGTGGAGGAACAAGAGCCTGGATGAAAAGGGATTTGTCATCATCCAGGATGCTTGAAAAGGGCTTGGGTTTCTCTGTGACTTCCTGAAAAACACAGCACAGTGTCTGTACTAGCACACTTTGACCACTGGGCATGTCTGTGTGCCATATATATATATTTGTGAGGATTTCTGAAAACTCAGCTGCTGTAGCTTTTTAAAAGGTGTCATCAGTCACCAGCTGCATCAAGATATGGAGCTATCAGTTCCTCAGGTAATAGTAATTCAAAAGGACATAACCCACATGCTTACTGAAGTGTATATGCTTTGTATCATCTAAATAATTTTCAATTGCCTTTGGCAATGCCAGATTGTCTTCCCATTTCTTGCTCTATCCATTATCCTGTTTCTGTTCTTCCCATGCTCTTCTGTAGCTTTTATCCAGCCATCCTTGCACTATAATGTGGGTCTCTTTGTAACAGTGTGTTCCATTCTTGTCTCCCTTCCCACGGGCCCTGGCAGTGGAAAAAGATGGAGACCCTTTTCAGTGCACAGCTGGAAGACCACCGATCTATGAACCCCTGCCCAGTATATGATGAAGTCTCAGGGAAACTCATCTTGTTCTTCATAGCTGTCCCAGGAAAGATCTCTGAGCAGCATCAGCTGAGGACAAAGATCAACCTGGTACGTCTCTGCTATGTCACTAGCATGGACCAAGGACGCACCTGGAGCGCTGTCCAGGATGTCACCGACAGGACCATTAGGAATGAGTACAAGAACTGGGCCACGTTTGCAGTGGGGCCAGGTCATGGATTACAATTGCTCAACGAGGCCCGGAGCCTTGTGATTCCTGCCTATGCCTATCGTATCTTGGACCCCAAGCAACACCCCACCCCTCATGCCTTCTGCTTCATCAGCTCTGACCATGGGAAAACATGGGAGAAGGGGAACTTCGTGGGGGAGGAGAGTGCGGTGGAGTGCCAGGTAGCAGAGCTGCATACCTGCGGTAGAAAGGTTCTTTACTGCAATGCAAGGAGCAACAGGGGAGCAAGGATCCAGGCTGTCAGCTACAACCATGGGCTGGACTTTGAGGGAGGCCAGAGGGTTGAAATGCTAATAGAACCTCCCTCTGGATGCCATGGAAGTGTTACTGCCTTTCCACCTCCCCCAGATGCCAGATGTCAAGATAGTTGGTTACTCTACACTCATCCTACAGATCCAAAAGGTCGAAAAGATTTAGGAATTTACCTCAACAAAAGCCCTTTAAATCCAGGACACTGGACAAAACCCAGCATACTCTTCAAGGGCCTGTGTGCTTATTCGGATCTGCAGTACATGGGCATTGGGCCTGATGGCTCACCTTTGTTCTCCTGCCTCTTTGAATATGGGACCCACAGACAATGTGAAGAGATGATTTTTGTCATGTTCACCTTGAAGCAAGCCTTTCCCTCAGAATACTGAGTCTCAAGCCTTTCCATCAGCATCCCTCTGAAAACCATCTTTGCTGATGCTGTTTACTGTCATTTCTCATCCCTCAGCAAAAGCTTTTTTTTACTCCTGCTACACACATAGTTTGGTGTTGGCTTGTTGTGTCTGTGGATTGTGAAGTCCATTAAACGTATCACAATTTAACATGTTTGGTTTTGTTTTCTATTGCCTGTTCTCCCCTTTAGCCTTTCTCTTTGGGTTTCATTTTACACATCATGTGCCCAAAACAAGTGTGGCCTTTGTATAGGGCTTCTCATCTTGAGGTCTCTGATAGACTTCATCAGGGACATCTGTGCTGATGGGATGATCCGCTGCAAGGGAACAGATGGCAGCAGGGTTATGCTGAGTTGTATATTTAGTAAGTTGTGGAGAAACTTCTAGAGAGGGCACTGGGCTTGCTACCCTCTATCTGCTGTCATCTTCTTCAGGCTCTGGTAAGGGGCACTGCTTCTTGCAGCTAGTGTAGGGATGCGGGCACCTATAACTTCCAGGGCTTTCTGTCTCCTTATTTCAGCAAGGCCCTGTGATGCCTTGTTCTTGGGATATTCCGTGCCAACTTCTTCAGTGTGTTTGGGGCTGCTTTGCTGAGTTCCAGGCACCCCAGTGGCTTCTGTCTAACTTAAACCTCTCCTTACTTTCCGTGCTGTTTCCTTGCTTATTCTCCCTTTGCTTACACTGCAGTGAGAAGGTGCAGTTTCCCATGTGTAAGAAAACCACAGGCTTGTATGCTTTGGCTGCTCCCTCTCCCTGGGCAGTGACAGTAGGAGTCATTGAGGACACCAGGACTCTCCACGTTGGGAGACAGAGCAAATGGCAAAAATGGCATTTTGCCTATATGGGAACTGCAGGACCTGGACAGGTCTGCAGAGGGAGCTCCCAATTTAGAGTCAGGAGGGGAAGTGCTTGCTGGTCTTTCTAACACAAGTGCCAAGCTATGATCCACATAGCAACTACTCTTATTGTTGACAACTCCATGTCTTGGTATTGCAGAGTACTGTTGGCATATGAGGCACTATGTTAAACAAATAACACTGCCCTGCTTTCTGTAAAAAAGCACCAGTGTCAGAGGAAGGAGAACTGACCAAGGCCAGAGTAGCATAAAAAACTCAAGCTGGAAGGCTTTCCAACATTGACAGTTTTTCAGGAAATTTCTGAAGGAAACAGCTCTAGTTTTGGTGGGAGAGACGCTATTCTACTACTATACAGTGTGTTTTGAAACAAGGCTTTATACAATGACTAGACAAGGGATTGACCAGAAACAAATGGCTACTAGATGAGACACATCAGAGCAGATGGAGCTAGGAAAGTGTTACCCATGCCTCTGGACAAAATTCCACATATGAACCAGTCTGTGCTTGTTTCCTGTGTGTTGTATCCTGCATGTGTGCACACGTTCAATGACTGCAAGGAAAATATGTTTGTTTGCCCTCTTGGTGAAGAAAAACACCTGCTTTTCAGAGGTCTCTCAGAACATATCCCCTTTGGAGAACAGTAGCAAGTCCCATAGGATCCTTTGCAGTGTCACTGCTCAGGTCTGTGAGTTTCTGCTTGCACAGTGCTCCTACCCTTGCTATTTACTACTGACAGCTTTCGTGGGTGGTGGGAAAAGAGGCCCTGACATTCCTCACTATGGAGATTTGTTTCAGGGCACCTGGATGCTGCAGACACCAAGGGAGTGAAGGGATCTCGTGACCTTCACAGATACACCTGTAACTTGTCAAGCCTTTCCCAAGCAGCAGGTCAGTAACATGCTGGGCTGGAGTAGCAGAGTTGCTCAGGTAGCCAGTACTTTTTGGGTATTACTCATATGCTCTTTAGATGTAGGCCAGAGTCTAAATAACCCTTGTGGCCAGCAGCCTGTCACTGATGCCTAATTGGGGAATGGTATATTTAGACTTCAGCAAAGTTAACTGCTGCCCTATAGACTTAACCTCCTCATCAGGAGGATGGCCACAACCTAACATCATACTGTGGAATACTTTAGTTTTATGATATGGAAGAGCATATGTAAGTTTTTATCTGGTCAAGCCTGGAAGTTCCTATGCTGGTGCTGTGCACAAGCTGAATATAATTGGAGTGGTTGGGTGACCACCGTACATCTTGAATGATGCTAAGACAGTATTTATTTACCGGTTCTGGAGAGGCTGGTGCGTATGCAACCATCTGGTATAGTACTAGCTGGACAGCTATAGGAAAACCAGTTTAGATAAAGTGTCTATTTTACTGTCTTGGAGATAAGATATAATTCCAAGCTAACAAGCCATTGGGGATCACAGAGCTGTTTATATTAGGGAATTGAAATTTACCTTTTGAGCAGCTGGAGCTATACTGTGCTTTCTTTTAGGATCAAGAAATAGTCACAGAAATCAGCCTGCATATTAAATTGCCACAATCATCATTTGTACTTGGATCCCTTCCCCTTGTTTTTGTCTCCAAGTCAAGGAGTAATGTGTGTCTGGATATGGGATTTCAAGGAAATAGCAGCAGCTTGCTAAAAATCTGTGTTGTTGGTGGTGTGGATAGGAGCTGTGTATTCAGCTAATTAGTCTCAGATGTCTAATTAGGGCTTGTACCTGTTACCTGGTGTTGGTTTGCAGAAGATCAGGAGAAGCTCCCCAAACAGTTTCATTCTATCAAAACTCATGTTGTGAGCAGCTCTGTCCACTCTGCATCCAGATACATGTCTGTTGTATGGAGAGCACTGTGAGGTCAAGCAGTGGTTGACATTCAGAGCTGTTCTGCTTCCTGCTGCAGCTGTGCTCCAGAGAAGCTACTGGAGGTACCAGAAATCCCAAGGACTTGGTGCAGGTGAGGTTATCAGTGCACTGTGGCCAGGCAGGGCTGTCAGAGCAGCTGCGTGGTGCCTTTGCTATATGCAGATTCTCATTTCAGTGGGGAGAACAGAGTTTGTAACCACTCTGTAGCTTACAGCTACTGTTCACTGGCAGAGCCCATTCATGGCATTCAGTGTCTGACTCCATTTAGGCACCCGAATCTATAGAAGTTTGTCTGCTGAAGGCTTGTGTGGATGTTGGTGGAGCTGAAGGCCAGGTTCAGTTGAGCTAATTTTGGTGTGCAGACAGTGCTTGCTCAGCGTGGACAGGAAGCCCTGCACGGTGCAGTTCTGCTCATCTAGCAGGGCCCTTTTTCTGGCCACACAGCTTGGGGCTGCTGCTGCCCACAGTTTTAACTCAGTGTTGAGTTAACTGAGTTAACAGGTTAAGCTGGATACTGTGGACCGAGCTTCTGCATAACTGAAAGCAACGAGGTTTACTGGGGTGGATGCTGGGTTGTGTGGTTCATTCTCCCTCTCCACACCCACACATTCTAGCCTCCACCTGTGCAGTGACAGACTATTCTCTCCTACCTTGTTGCCCATGCAGTGTGCAGCACAGCACTTCATGCATGGTCCAGATACTGTGGTTCCAGCACTTCTTCTGGCTCTGGGAACTAAGGGCTGCATAGGGCCAGCAGGGTTTCCACCTTTCCTCTGCCTCTGGACTTTGAGTCCCAGCTCAGCTGCTGCTTTTCAGGTATAGCTCAAATGTAGATGTGCAGAAGGCAGAGTGATTGGAGGTACAGGACAGACAACCAAAATTGCCATGCAGGCAGTGCCCCTGTAGGAATGTCCTAGCATTGCTGCAAATATGTATTGGAGATGCAGCACTAAGCATGTCACACAGCATAGCTGAGGGACAGATGTACAGACAAAGAAAAGGGAAGTGAAAGCTCCAGTTCTCCCCTCTCTGACGCAGATTGCCAAACACGGCTTTGCTCTATCCCACCTTTGGGGATTTAGAGTAGGAAAGATCTTTGAATCCATTTCACAGTAGCTGACAGGGAGCTTTGGTCAAAAATCCCCAGCATAAAACAGCCTTTCAGTCTGCTTCTGTGCATGGAGACATGCAGTAATAATTTTTTTTTTCAATTCTTTGAAGTCCCCTCCTCACACCTAGTTAGATATGAGGACTAGCCAAGGCAGGAATGGGGCAGTCAGTGCTATGTATCCTAATGCATGGTGTGTTTCTGAGCAGAGGTTTATTTATTACCCATGGAGACCTGTAGTGGGTAGGACAAACAGGAAAAAGACGAAAACTCAAAGGATCTGACAGGAGATCATAAACTGGACAGCAGGCCACCAAAGACTGGGGGACTGAATCTGTGAGGGAGCAGAAGAGATCACCAGCTGGGACTTCTGGACACAAAGCAGAAGGGAAAGGCAGAAAACATGAGCTTGCTAGTTACTTCAGCAGCAGCATGAAGAGGGAGAATGGGGGCTGCAGGGATATGACTCTCTGAGCTGTTTGAGTTGAGGAAGTTGTCCGTGGCTGAGTTTCCTTTCTCTCTCTGTGCTATTGAAACAGGAAGCTGTGAGCCGAAGCTGGCTGATCGTTATACACAGACACACAGGCGGCTCTAGCAGCTCCTGTGTTGGCATTCAGGTTTCCTCCAGTTCCAGCAATGGATCAGTGCTGGTACCACGGCAACATCACTCGCTCCAGAGCTGAAGACCTGCTCTCCAAAGTAGGCAAGGACGGCAGCTTCCTTGTGCGGGCCAGTGAATCAATTGCTTCAGCATATGCACTCTGCGTGCTGTAAGTACAGCGTTCTCCGCGCCCTCAGCCCACACTGCTGTCCCTGCTGGGCAAGGGTCACCCCTGCCTCCTCCCCAGCACAGAGGCAAACAGGTGCTGTACTCACTGGGAATGTGCAGCCCTCATCAGAGCACAGCTGGTTTCACCAGAGTGGGCCATGGGGTGGGGAAGGGTTAGGAGCCAGGCTGAATAAACCCATAGTTATGTACTGCCATACTGCTCATGCTGCCCTTGCCCCTGATTCAAAAGGAGAGTATGGTCAAAGGCACTACTGCTGTGCTCTGTGGGAAAATAACCTCTTGAACTTCTGGAGTGTCTTAACAACTTGGGTCCAGTATTTATCTTTAGTGACCCCAGCCCTATGCCTGGGACCTCCCAGGCACTTTTCTTGCTCTGGTTCAGTGTATGTTTGAGCTCCCTGCTTGTACTGTGTTGCATTCAACAAAAGGCTTGAAATAGTTCCTGGAGCTGAGCATGGTATACCCAGCAAAGCAGTGATTCCACCTGCATCATTAATGTGGCTTATGGGGTAAACGTTTCATGTGGGAAACAGGGAGAGAAGTGCTGGTAGCCCTGATCCCCCCATTCTGGGTTAGGTCAGAGAGAACAAAGCAAGGCCTCCTGTCCTGGGTTTGTGAGGGGCAGGTTTTTTCCTGGAGGCAGGAGAGCAGGGGTGAGAAGAGACTGAAGTCAGTAGGTAAAATCTGAGACATTTGACTTTGTCCTACAGAGAGATCAGACGGTTGCTCCTTGCTTAGGAGAGATCAAGCGAGCCCTTGTGGGATCCTATCAGATCCTCTTTGCTGCCATTTTGCAGCAGATCAATGAAATTCATTTCATCTTTACCCCACATTACATTATAAGCAGGTTTTTCATTTTCTGTCTGAAAGTATATTTCTTGTAGTGGAGTGGAGGTGGTGCTGCTGTTTATAACTATAACTCTGGGCTAGCTGCTTGTCTCTAAGGTCAGATTCTGGTGACAACACTGTCTGCTGCCAAGTGGCATGGGGCTGGGTAACTCCCCCGTGGGTGTAGGTGTTGGGCTGCCAGGGAGTGGTGACTGAGGAGTGGGTGTCTTCACAAGATGCAGAGAGCCTCGGTGTCTGCCTGTTAAGGTGCTTGTAACAATGCAGGGAAGAGTTTTGTCTTTCTGGAGGGAGTAGAGAAAGAAGGGCAGCTGCAGATGAATAGCTAGTACTAGCAGGAGGGAGGAGAGATAATCCTGAAACAGGGGCTGAGGGCCTGAGTGGTCAGTTAGGGAACAATTTACTGGAACAGACTGTTGCTTCCATTGAGTGATTTTAGTATTAACCCATTGCTTTGACTTGTAACCAGTATGTACACAAAATGTTCTTACTGAGTGATGGTGGGGATTATAGAAAGGGAAGGTGCTACAAAAATGCCTACTAACATGCATTTGCGTAAGTTTTTCCATTGTAAATGTTTATGCAGCCGGCTTTGAAAGCCTTTTGTGACTTGAGAGACATGGGATCAGGAAATAGAAACAATATAATGACCATGATTTTCTGAACCGGGAGCCAAAGGTTATATTCTTAAATCCATTCTGAGGTAGCTAATATGAACAGCTTAATTAAAGAATTGTGGAGCACACAGCCTTGCCAGCCAAGAGCAGCTGGATCAGAGGTGCGAAGGGCTGGCATAAATTACAGTCTGGGAAATGTCACACTGACTGCTGTCAAATGTTCTGACAAGCTTTTCAGCTTATGCTGGTTTGCAGTTAGTTTGTGGAGAGGTGGTGAATAAGTCTTTCCCTCTGAATGTCATCTCCACAAAATGGGCACCTTTGCTGAAGCTAAAAACTTCATGAGAGATGTATCCGTTTCAGCTATGCTATTGACTAGGAGGTGTTTGAAGTTTGAGCTCTTCAGTTACTTCTGTTTAAGAAACATAGAGGCTGGAGACAAAGAATAGGAGAGTGGGGAATTGAAAGGCTGACTGCAAATTGTTTCCACAAAAGAGAATTATGTTGAAAAGGAGCAGGTGTCAACTGTGTATGCATATGGAAAACAAAAAAACATTAAATTTGCTCTGGAAAAGAAATGTCATATTCTACAAAGCTCTAATATTTATTGGGCGGATCAATCAAGATCCAGCCAAAGCATTTATTATTATAGTATCATAGAATGAAATAATGATTTCATTGAAGAACTGCTTTAGAAAAACAGGGCTTGTATAAATATAGACAAGAAGGGGAGGTGTATTTGGAGAGCCTTTTAAGACTGCCTTGCCTCCTTTTCTGAAACTCAGAGCAGCAGCATTTAGAGAGTAAAAGGCGGAGAATGCTCCTCCCCCTGCACAGCTGTCCCCTGCTCTGGTCACACTGCCCCATAAAAGGCAAGAAGCAATGCCCTTCTCCTCCTCTTTCCTCTGTGCCTAAATAATTTGATCTGCCAGTTTATTGACAAGAAATGGGCTCTTTTACTCACCTGGAGGGAAATGTCTGAATCCTGAAATCCAAAAGAGCCTGCTTAGTGTTCCCTGCACCTGAACTGGTGCCATTCCTGCAGTTGGCAGTTCATCCATGAACAGCTGCAGGACTAAGAACACTTCTAGAGGTGACACTCAAGGATCAGCTGCAGTTTTGGGACCCCTCTAAGAGGACTCTGCCTGTGAGATGCTCTTTACAATGCCGTGCTTCTCTCATAGTGCACTTGGCACCAGGTCTAGCACAGCAGCCCTGTTTAGTGCTCCAGATAATCCCAATATGCACATCATCACCTGTGCATAAAAACAGAGCAGAAGCAAAAGTAGAAAATGCCTGCCCTGTCACACTGTTACCTGCTCTGGTTGGTTGAGAGGACGGGGAGATGACAAGTAGTTGGAGACTTGTTTAAATTGAGGCTGATGTTTTGTTTAACCTCTTCATGGACAACCTGAACAATGGCTGAGCAATTCTGAACTCAACCCAGCTTTTAGGGAGGACCTAGAGTATGGCAATAACTGGAACCACATAACTTGACAGTCAGGATGCCAAGGAGAGGAAGCCTAAGGGTAAGAATGGAGTAAGAGTCCCGGTCTTCTCCATCCACACACACTAAATTAGGGGACTGGCAAGGAGGATTCCTGCTTTTGATCCTAGGAGTGCTCCTCCCTTCTCCTGTCTCACCCAACTGCCCTTCTT
Source organism: Certhia americana (assembly GCA_018697195.1). Classification (NCBI taxonomy): domain Eukaryota; kingdom Metazoa; phylum Chordata; class Aves; order Passeriformes; family Certhiidae; genus Certhia; species Certhia americana. Next base: position 19,286,621 of record CM031865.1, on the reverse strand, counting down.
TCATTTTTCCTGTACTGATCTTGTCCTCATCTTAAACGTCTTTACAAGTGTTATGACAGCAGCCTTGTATGATCTCTGATGGGGCACTTTCTGTGAAGGCTGCATGAGGGTCCTCTTGCAACCAAGAGTCATTGGGCTGCTTCATTTATCAGTTTCATAATTTACACACACACAAATTGTCTCTGCTGCATGAGTAATTCTGCTTAGCCCTATTTGTATATCAGCAGGAGTAAATGGTGTAAGAGAGCTGCTCTGACACATAAAAACAAGCCCCATATTCTTCCTTGGGGCGTATCCTCACCTGGCACTGATTGCCCTGGTACTGGTGAAATCAGCAGTGCTGTAGCTGCCCCACAGTTAGGGATCGTGTCTATGACTTCCAGCTCTGAACCAGATGTGTGAATAAATAGATGCCTGTGAAATGAGCTCTTGAAACAACTTGAATTCTTCTGCATCCTTTGCATTAATGCTTTCAAAAGACACATGTTCATGTGGATACATGACCCAATCCTCCAGACATCCTGGAAAAACTCAGCTGTGATCTACAAGGAATTAATTTTCATTTCCAACGTCTCTTTGAGACTCCATGTATAAGGCTGCCTGAAATCCTGGCAGTCTCCTCTCTCCTGTGTGGAATGATTATGAAAAGCGTATGATGAATAGACTCACATCAGAACTCTAAGAGAGATTAGGATGTTTATTGATTTGCCTGATCTCCCCAGCTGGGGGGCTGACCTCAGCCCACATTTTGTGACAATTCCATGGGTAGTGCAGTGTTTCTGTTATAACCAAGGAGTTGAGTTGAATTCTGAGTGTGGATTCTGTTCCTTCTTTTGAGAAGGAAGGGGTTGAACCAACACCTTTTGCTGGCACAAAGTGATATTGTATCTTTTTAGTGCTTTGCAGATGATTTAGAAGATTTGATTAATCTGTTGTTGTAAAAGGTAAAAATCTGGTGTTGAGAAAGGTAAAAATGTATTTTCTAGTCAGTATTTCTTGGGTGAACTGCAGAAAGCTCAGCAGCTGCTGAGGAAGGTCAAACTTACAGTGCTGTTCAGGCTTCCCTTGGGCTCCCATGCATTGATGTGACCCTCCACTGAACACAAGACATCTCCATCCCCCCTTAAATAAGAATCTAATTGAATTTAGCTGGGACAAAATTATTTGTTGTGGGTGCTCTACAGAGGCACATGTACAGTGTGCTGCATCCACACCAGGACGTGGGTGCTCTACAGATGCACATGTACAGTGTGCATCCACACCAGGATGGTTTGATGGGTTTTCATTTAGGCCGTTGTTTAGGATTTGTGGATAAAAATGTGCCTGGTACTCAGTTGTTGTACTGTGATTTAGCTGAAATATATTATTAGCTTTTTCCAATACAAGTCAATGCACTAGCCCTTCAGTTTACTCATTTATTGCTGATTTTGGCCCTTTGCCTTTTGGATTTCTGCTTTTTCATTTTTTCCTGAGATGCCTGCTCTACTGGCAGCTAGAGCCACTTGGTGTTTTCTCTCTTTCTGGCCAGAAGGAGTGGAATAACTCCCTCTGAGCTAATGCTGATATCACTTTCTGCAGTGACTCTGCAAGCAGATGTTCCTGTTTCAGTGACCGGGAACACTTCAGGTTTGTGTTAGTCCGCAGACTCCAGGGAAACAAAGTAAGAAAGAAAGATGGTTTAAATGTGCATGAAGCAATCTGTGTCTCAGGATTTTCCAATGTCTTTTCTCATGGGAAGGGATGCCATAGTGAGATTCCCTTCTGGACATGGTCTAACCATATCACCTGTGGTCTGTTCCAGGTACCGCAATTGTGTTTATACTTACCGAATTCTGCCTGATAAAGAAAATAAGCTAATTGTCCAGGTAAGCCACCTCTGTACTACTTGGTCTCACAAAAATGTACTTGAGAACTGCAGGTTTTCAATGTAATTCTAACACCAACAGAAAAAAAAAAAAAAAGATATAAGGAATTAAACTAATGTCAGGCCAGCCCAGTGCTGGTCTCCAGTCCACTGCTGCTGAGATTTCAGTGTCCGGTCCAGTCCATAGCTGTGGCCCACTCTTTAACACACATGCCATCAATTCAGTGGCACAGCCATGTTTTATGTAACTGAGAAGCTCAGTACGTGGAATAACTTTTCCTCTGAAGCCAACTTCTTATCAATACATCATGGATCTTTTCAATCCAAAATTGCAGCACAGTTGCCTACACCCAGAGAATGTAAATTGAGTCCTGGTCTCAGGATCCTGAAAGTACCAAGATTGTTGGCAGGAGTTTCAGATGTTCTGTTTATTCCTATTTTGATTTAGGAGCCTAAATGAGCCACTTCCCCTTATGGTGCCACTTCCCCTTGTGGTGCCACCTCTCAGCTCCTTTTTTTTTAATATAAATCATGAAACTTGGGGTGGGAAGGAAGGCATGGTCTCCTACAACCCCAAGAATTGGGCATGGGTTTACTGGGCAACAGTGGGGGCTGCAGCTGACCCATGCTCTTAGCACAGTCAGTGCTGCATGGACATTCCTTGCTAAACAGAATGGAAATGCCCATGCCATCCAGTCTGCCTTGATATTGAGAGTGGTTTTATCATAATTCTTCCCATTTCAGGTGACAACTAGCTTCCCACACTAGAAATCAGATTTCTGCCAACTTCATGAGCAGCTTATACGTCTCTCATGCACCATGTTAGTTATGTATTTCCTCATGTGCTTTCGGGTTATCAGTGTTTCTTTGAGATCTCCACTAAGAGGCAGCATATCTGAAAATAGAGTCATGGGTTAGTGAGAACAGCTGCGTGCTGGCAGCTTGCTTTCAGCTGTGGGCTTTTGGTAAGAATGGTGGATTGTGTGTCCTGGGTGCACAAATCCAGCTTGGTTCCTTCAAGACCTACTTTAGGGTAGCTTGGGCTGTTCTCAGGAGCCCCACTCAGATGCAGTTCTGCACAGACACAGCTGTATTGCCTCCAAGGCTAATTCCTGACTCTTGGTTCTGTGCTCCAGAGGACTGTGTGCCCAGGGCCAGCTACCACGGCCCTGTTGGCCTTGACAGCTGGATTCCCCAGAGCCATTGAGATTACTCTGCCTCACTTGCACTTCTGTTTCTGAGGAGGAACTGGCTGCAGGAGTTTATGCCGGAGCTGACCTGGGTCTGTAGTGTTACTATGGCATGTCACCAGAGTTCATCCCTCTTCATGGAGCACTGGGTGACACTGTGCAGAGGAACTTGTGCAGGCTCAGCTGGGTACAAGCTGAGGACAGGCACCCAGCTGGAACCCAACTGCAGCCATTCCCCCTGGCTCCACACACTCTGCTGTAGGCTCTTTGTAGTGATACTTGATATCCCCCCATGTTCTGATATATCCCAGCCATTCTGTCCTAAAGAGTGGGTTTTGGTGTATTGAGCTGGTGTGATGCGGTGCTTGTAAGAGCCTAGAAGGTGATATGGTGTTTATCTTTGACAGTACCCAGAGCAGCTGCAGAGATCTGGGTCTCACTGTGCCAGAGAGCTCACAGATGAAGCCACACAGGCAGGGAGAGTGTTGGGGGACACCTGAGGCCCAGGCAATGGGCACAACTATCTATATCTCACACCAGCTCTGGCAGGGCTGGCGTGGGATCCTGGCACTGCTAATGGTGTCCTTGCTCTTTTCACTGGCAGCAGTATGATGAAGGGAACTTGTGGAAGTCTAATTCTGAATAATTTTGGGGTTTTTGAGTTTGATAGTTGCTTGGTCTTTTGGAAAAAAAGTACAGAAGTGATCCTAAGTTTTGTGTTTTCCCCTGTGGGAGAGGAAGAAAGGCAGGCCAGAGGGTATCAGCAAAGGCAGCCACACAGCCCCACACTTTGTCCCTCCATGCCCTGGGCAAGCCCTGTCCCCTCCTTGTCCCTCAGCTTCCCTGCTGGCAGATCATGTGAGAAACACTGGACATGCAGCCTGAACCAGCAGCCTGTCCTAGCGGGACACAGAAGCCATGAGAGACAGGAGAGTTTGAAACCTGAGCAGAGAGCAATGTACCTGTGTGCAGCTACTCTCTGGAGAGTGCTGCGTGCTCACAGCACCTGCCAGTCAAGGTATGCAGGGAGTTCTGTGAATTACAAGCCAGGAGGATGTAGGTTACACTTCCCAGTTTGTACTGGATCCATGATTGTTTCTGCTGTGACTAAGGGCCTATTTTCATGTACAACTCTTGTCTGCAGACACGTGCTCAGAGCCCTGCAACCATTAGAAATCTGTGTTTCTCTCTACTATAACAATGGGCAGCTCTCATGCTGGATCAAGGTTTATGAACAAGAAATTTGTAAGGTTCTCTTATTATCTCTTAAGGCCTTATGTTGTGATTGCAAGGAATTTCTCTTGTTCCTATGTCATGGAATGCAGAGGGATTGTGGTGGAGTACCTCTGTAAGCTGGGTTGCCAAGAGCTGTAGGTTTAATATCAGGAGTAGGCTAAATAAAGTGTGTTGTTAACTCATGTTTTGGAGACACAACACCTCCTGCTTTGTGCTGCCTTATTCCAGTTCTGAGGGAGAGGCAAAAGAAAGGGGCTGGCTTCTTCCGGCAAGAGAAAGATGCAGTGAGAGTTATAATTGAGGCTCAGAGGAAAAACAATCCTGTGTTCTTGGCTGCTGTTCTTGGTACAGTCTTCCAGCTGGGCCAGGCATTTTTTCGGTCGCTTGTCTATTGATTTTTGGATAAAACAAATATAACTACTTCATGTGTCTTAAAAGATCAGATTTTTTAAAAGATTACTTCTTTGCAAGGATGTAAAAGCCGTTGAATAGGATGGAATGTAGACATTTTTAAAAATCCCATTAAAAAGGAAAGGGTCTACTAATCTTATGGGACTAGATCATGTGTTAAATTGATCAGCAGTCATTAGATGCTTCTCTTTTCTGGGTTTATAAAAATTATATAGGAAAGATTCAATACTCAATCTTGAGATTAGCCTGAATTGGTTACAAATATTAGCCCTGATTATCAGTGTGACCTTTTATTTCACCTGCACAGTGCTTCTTCCTTAAAAAAGGGCTGTCTTCCTGCCCAGATCTGGGCTGTTGTCTGTCAGGATTTTTTCTTGATGATAGCAGGTTTAGAAGATCTATCATACCACAGCCACATACACAGCACACGTGATATGACAGCTCTCCCTCTGCCACTCTGTGTAGTTTTTTCACTCTTAAAGATGCAAGTTGTATCACTTTTTTGTTAAGTCTTGGAGAGTACATTACATTTTTCTTGAGCCTGGTCCCACAGTAGTGGAATGATAGTGTAATTTTTTTTGCATGGGTAAATTTTTTGCATGGTTCAAAGACAGAAAGGGAAGTACACATTTTTGCATGCAAAGGTGCACTTTTGCCTTCAGGCTGAAGAAAGAAATATTGGCATATGTCCTTCCAGCATTTTGTGGCATGGCTTGTGATCTGCCATTGGGATTCTACATCACCTGCATCTACTGCACCTCTACAGCAGTTAGCATGGTCGGGAATCTCTCTTGTCTGCCATATCTGGAATTCATCTGGTGTCCTCCCAAAACATACTGAGTTGTAGAGGTCATTGTCACAGGCTGTTTTCTTTAAACACAAATAGAATTTTTGCCTTTCTTTTCTGATGAATTTTCTCCTTTCATTACTTGAGACTTCAGAATATATAAAGCATGGCTTGGATGAATCAAACTTGCATCCTGCTGATGAAAACATTTAAGGAAGGAGGGTAGGGGTAATGAAAACCCCTTGAAACACAGGATCTGTAACAGCAAGTAGAGATCTTCAGGCTGAGTCATCAAGATAGTCATCAAGATATCCCTGCTAGTTTGAAAACTCTTGCTGTAATAAGAGGGAACAGGAAGAGAGCAAAAAAACACAGTTACACAGAGATCCAGGGGCAGGAGGCTGGAAATAACTGCCCCTAAGTGAGCTCAAGGGTAACTGCCAAGAATATAACTTGCCTCTTGAAGGAGGATGCTTGAAAGAGGTGCTGAGAAGGAACAGGACACTTTTGGTCTTGGCAGGTCAGTGAATATGGATTGCAACAGGGTAGGGCGGGCTTTGATGTCCTTTGATTTCTGGTGCATCTCAAACAGGAGTTCACAGCTCATGTTGTTTGCTGCTGCAATGAAATCAATCATTTCTCAGGGGCAGCTAGATTGCATCTTATGTTCTGCTCATAATCTGCCAGATACCATTTCATAGGTCATTTGCAGGATCAAGCACTGGCCTCGTGCCACTATGTGTGAAGGCTAGGAGATACATCCTGATGGACAGATGGCAGCACTGCACAAACAGGGCTGGCACCAAAGATGTCTTTTGTAAAAGCTGCTGAGAGAGTGAACCTAGTAGCAGTACAGGAGCAGCTTTGGCTTGTGGAGTCTGCTTTAGAAACTCAGGCACCTGCAAAGCAGCCTTTTGGTAGGATGTGCAAGCTCACCTTGAGTCCTGTGGGCAGTTTCAGGTACCACAATATAAAAAAGACATGAAACTATTGGAGAGTGCCCAGAGGAGGCCATGAAGATGGTGAAGGGTCTGGAGTGGCTGTATGAGATGTGTCTGAGGGCATTGGTCTGTTCAGCTTGAGCAGAGGAGACTGTGTGGAGACTCATCACGGTTACAACTTCCTTGTGAGGTGGAGAGCAGGGGCAGGTACTGATCTCTTCACTCTGGTGACCAGCAGCAGGACCCAAGGGAACGGCTGGAGCTGTGTCAGGGAAGGATCAGTCAGATATACCCTTCTTCCCCCAGAGGGTAGTGGGGCACTGGGAGCAGGCTCCCCCGGGAATGGTGATGGCCCCAAGGCCTCCAGAGCTCCAGAAGCATTTGGACAATGCTCTCAGGCACAGGGTGGGGTGTCCGTTCAGGGTCAGGAGTTGGACTTGATGATCCTGTGGGTACCTTGCAGCTCGGCATATTCCATGGTTCTCTGGTTCTATT
>CM031865.1:18992830-19279687 GCA_018697195.1 Certhia americana | reverse complement strand
TATATATATATATATATATATATATATATATATATATATACACACACACATATATAATTATTAAAATATATAATGTGCTGTCTCCTGTGCTGTGTGGCAGAGTCTGTCCTCAGCCTGAGGAAGGTGCAGCCTCATCATGCTTTCCTGTGGGCATGACCTGGTGCTTGACCAGGTTTGTTTTTTTCTTATGTTGCCCTCGAGCCTGCTCTTCCATTCATGCCTCTAGGTGAGGTCTTGCTTCAAGCCAGGTCCTGTCCTAAAATGTTGTGGGCTGATAAGGATAGAGGCTTCAGCTACGTACAGTGCCTTAATATCTTAATGCTGCTTATTGCTGATATTTTGTCTGCTGCAGAGGAGAGGGCAGAAATAGGAGCTTGCTTGGAACAGAAGTAGGAACCACTTCATATTTTTGAGCAAAATCGGATGGTTTTTTTTTAAAGTGCTTTTACATGAAATGTTTCATTTTGATTTTAAACTTTTCAGAAGTGACCATGTTGTTGCCAGGATGTTGAAGAAAAGTGTTGTTTCAGACGGAAAGATTGGATCACTTATTTGAAAAAGTCCAGTTAAGCAATTTTGAACTTGACACCTGGCTTCATTTGAAAGACAGGTGTCTGCCAAGGAAGGCAGGAACCTTCCTTAGAATGGAAATGATGATCCCTTTCCCTCTGAATTATTCTAACTTTGAAATTATGTGGCTCTCAGGCAAAGATACCGGAAAAGGAATAGCAGTTCTTTACTGTAATATCTGTATGTGTGTATAAACCCAGACAAACTGACAAGCAGAGCAGCAGCCCCAAAGCAAACCCGAGCCGCAGTCGCAGCCTTCTCTCGGCCGCAGGCCCCTTCCCCTTGGCTGCAGTTCCGGTCCCGGCCGCCAGGGGCGCTGCTGGCTGCCGGCCGGGCAGGGCGGTGATTCCGCCGCGCCTGCAGGGGGCGCTGTGGCGCGGGCTCGGCCGCCGCTCTGCGCTGGGGGCTGGCGGGCGGGAGAGAGGGAAAAGGGGCTTCCCGTGCACAGGCGCAGGGGCGGGCGGGCCCGGTGCCGCTGTGGGGGCGGAACGGGCTGAGGTGGGAATGTGGGAGCGGGGCTGGGGAGGGAGAGCCCAGCACAGCCGGGGGGCTGAACAAATGCCAGGAGCCCGGGGGGGGTCTGGGGAACAGTGGTAACTGCGTTAAAGTATAGAAAAAAAAGCCTGAAGAGCGTTGGAAACTGGCCGGGGCTGTGCAGTGGCAGCCCAGCTCCTGAAAGCAGCTGGGAGACACTCCCTCTGGAGACAGGGAGGAGGTCAGGGTCTCGGGTTTGCCCTGAGGCACCCGAGTAGATGGTGAGGGCCCTTCCCGGTGAGATCGGGTGTTGATAAGGCCCCAGACCCACAGCAGAGGCTCACCCACAGTAAGGAAGAAGAAATAAAGGACGGAACTCTGCGGTGGCAGCAAGTTCTCCCCACAGCAGCAGCAACATCGTCTTCCTTCCACTCCCGAGAGCGAGGGAGATGCTGAGCTCAGCCGCTCAGCCTCCACCCAAAATCTCACAGCATGTCTGCACTTCCAAAGAGAAAGCCCCTTAGCTAACAGACTGGAGCCAGCTGCACCCTTCCCCACCTCCATAGCTACATCTTTTGTCTTTCTTAAGTATCATCACTAAGTATCATCTCTTAGGCAACAAATGGGAGAAAATTCCCTGAAAGGAAAGAAAAAAACTGGAAAAATCCTAACCTGACACATCACCTTTTTTACTGTTAGTAAGGGGAAAGGGTGTTGAACCAAGACTATGCATTGCATAGCACATGCTCCAAGCCCCTTGATTTTTTTAATAACTTTTTTGGGTTTGCTTTGAGCAAAACTCCAGAGTTTTGTTGATTACGTTGTTGTGAGAAGGGATCACGAAAAGCAGCCTTCTTTTCAGAGACTGTATTACAGTAAGGAAACCATTTACATTTTTGAAGTTACAGCCTGTCTTTTTCTTTCCTCTTCCCCTCTCTGGGCTGTCCTAGCTGCTCAGTTCTTTGACAGAAGGCAGCAGTGTGTGTGCATCTTCCTGCTCCATGGGGAAACATGGGAAATATTAATTTTGCAGTCATAGTGTCATATCATCAAGAGCACTTCTTGCATTTGTGCTGAAATTCACTATTTTAAGAAATTACTTATATTTATACTTATTACCTGTTGCAAAGGGAGGGCCTGACCCTTTTTACTTGTGGTTTTGCTAACTTCAGTGAAAATTATAGATGCCCTGGCAGCACTGTTTTGCAGTGAGTGATCATGTAGCTTTTTTTTTTTTTTTTTTCTCCTTGTAATTTTCCAGTCTGACAGGGGGCTTTGTGCAACAGGAAACAAACGGTGCTATGTGAGCAGTTAGCAAGCAGGCCAGCAGCTGTGACTCACTGTGCCAACTGACACTAAGAGCAGGTCACCGGTGTGCTCTGCGGCTCCCAGGAGGTGGGAGAAGCCCTAAACACTGTATAGGGTTTTCTGCTAAAACCCTCCCTCCCCAATGCACTTCTAGAAGCACATCTTTTGGGAACCATCTTGATTTATACACTGTGTATGGGCTGACTAAATATGCCAGAACAAATGAAATTCTCCTGGGATGGGCAAGATGCACAATGAGAGGGGTGCCTGTCACGTCACTGTTGTGGCTGCTCCTGAGCAGGATGAGTTCCGCCTTCTGTTTGAGTCCTGCAGGGTGGAGCTGAGGCAGAGGCCCCATCCGGTGTGAAAACTTGCTCTGGAGTGCAGGCTGCTGTCCTGCTAGCAACATCTGATAAGAACTATGAGTTTAGATCAGTTCCTGAATTCCTGGTGTCACTGCTGCCGTCACCAACGTCAGAGACACTGTCTGCTTGTGCCATATGAAATACCAAGTCCATTGTCAGCCCTCTGCAGAGAGATGCAAAGTTTTTGTTGTTCTCTTTGTTGCTGTAATCTCAGTGTGCTGTGCTGCTCTGGCTCATGTGGCCACAAAAAGGTTTTCTGTGCGTGATTTGCTGTGGACTTTGCAGATCTATCTGTATCTGATCAAAACCTTTTGACTGGGAAATTGCTCTGGAGCTGATTTCACTGGGTGATAAAGCAAAGTAAAATGCTTCAGGTGAGGCTCAGCCATCCACCACTTACAGCTTCTTTCACAGCTCCGTGAGGCGTTTGTACCTGCAAAATTCTGATGGTGCAACCTCATGGGCTCCAGTGAAGACAAGGCAGGAACAGGTCTGCCCAAAATGCCACTTGCAGATTGCAAAGAGGCTGTCTTAAGAAAAGATAATGATGAGAATGGAACAGATTTCACCTGATTTATCTGTGCTTGTGGGACTCTGTTGGCACTGCAGGGCTGAGAGATTAATCAGGGTGATCACTTTTCTTGGATAGAAAGGACAAGTGAACAACCAGACAATACTTATAAGCAATGTATTGAAGCATGGTTAGGGCAGCACATTTCTAGTATGTCCCAAACCATAATTTAATTATATTAAACTAAATTTTATTACCCAAAATTGTAGATACTAAAATTTGAATATTTTTCAGCATAATTTAATGTTGATTTAAATCAGTTTGCAAAGCACTTTACATGTAGAACTAAAATATTTTGCAATCAGGGCTTTGCAAAATCCATACATTTCATGTTTCTGCAAACTATCCAAACTTGTTTATACAAGGAAAATATTTCTTCTGAGGTAGGAATGAACTTAATGCACTACGCAGGTTTTGGTAAGCTGAATGAAGCAGCATTTTATAAGAGAACTAGGTATTTCCTGAAACATGCATGTTCCTGCTACTGAATCTCTCAGTACACAAAATTCTTCATACAAACAAACCATATCCAGCTTTTGTCTCATTTGAACCCTTCCAGAATGTTTCTGGTTTCCTGAAATAGTAAAAAAAATATTTAAAAAAAATTCAGAGAATATGGTTTAAATCAAGTTAAAGTGATATTATTTTGTTTTTCAACATTCAAAAAATGTAATCAATTATTTGGAAGTTAATGCATGCCATAAAGTGAAATCCCTTTTCCTTTTATCAGACAAAATCTCCCTCTCATGAGTGAAATGTGAATGAACGTCATCAATTTCTTTTGCTGTTTTCCCTCCAATAATCATGTTATGCCATAAAGCCTTTGTCACGCTCAAACAAATGAAAATTGTAAATAGCCAATCCTCACTGAAGGTACAAAGCAGCTTTCAGGAGCTGCAAAATCCTTCCAGTGGCTGTGGGTCACGCTGAGATAGTGCTGGGCACAGCCCATCGCTGTGGGCTCTACTGGGATGGCCCTGGTGGCAGCGCCTCGCCACCCCAGGAAAATCTGTTAGTGCTGTTTTGGTTTTCTTCTCAAATGTGTCATCACAGAGATGTTACCAACCTCTCTAATGGGCCAGCAGCATGTCCATCTTCAGAGCCAGCAGAGATTGGCTCTGTCAGATGTGGTGGAAGCTTCTAGCAGCTTCTCACAGAAGCCACTTCTGTGACCCTCCCTGGCTACCAAAACCCAGGCTGTGCCAAATCAACACAATATTTTATATTCCCAAAGACTTCTGATGAAGCTTCATAACTCAATTTCAGGTATTAAGAAAGACAATAGATTATTTCCCCCTCAGCTGTGTGGTAATGAAACACTGTGTTCTATTGCTTCTGTGCTTTGAGGGATGATGGGTCACAGAGGAAAGTGCTCATTTACAGGCAAGTCTTAAGTTGTTTTCTCAAAGAAAGAGAAATTATTATATTGTTGGTGCTGTATGAGGCTTTTTGTCCTGATTATTTAAGATAGGAATGAGTCTTGGAAAACACTGATATTAGATTTTTTTACAATGAATCTCATGGCAATTATTGCTGTCACTACAAAATTGTTTCCACACTCCATAGTGACAAGGTGATGTCCTTCTTCTTCAGAGATCTACCTTGATTTCACAGAATGACTAGGTTGGAATAGACCTCCAAGATCACCGAGTCCAACCCATGCCCTAACACCTGAACTAAACCATGGCACCAAGTGCCACATCCAGTCTTTTTTTAAATACATCTAAGGGTGGTGACTCCACTATCTCCCCAGGCAAAGCATTCCAGTACTTGATCAATCTTTCAATGCAAAACTTCTTCCTAACATCCAGTCTTTCCCTTGGCGCAGCTAAGACTGTGTCCTCTGGTTCTGTCAGTTGCTGCCTGGAGAAAGAGACCAACCCCACCTGACTACAGCCATCTCTCAGGGAGTTGTAGAGACTGATAAGGTCATCCCTGAGTCTCCTTTTCTCCAGGCTAAACACCCCTGGATCCCTCAGTCGTTCCTCACAGGGCTTGTGTTCCCAGCCCCTCTCCAGCCTCGTTGCCTCCTCTGGACATGCTCCAGCCCCTCAATGTCCTTCCCAAACTGAGGGATCCAGAACTGGACAGAGCACTCAAGGTGTGGCCTCACCAGTGCCCAGTACAGGGGAAGAATGACCTCCCTGCTCCTGCTGGCCACACTGTTCCTGATCCAGGCCATTTGCTGATGAGATGGATCATTGCAGGCTGCTTTCCTCTCCATGCAGACTTGGAACTCATCCAGCACATCACAAATGACATGTAGGCTCCAGTTAGATCTCATTCAGTCAGTCTGCACTGCACTGGGGAATGGGACCAATGCAACCTGCATGGGCTGCAGCATACCGCTCGACATAGATGTAAAATAGAAAGATACAATCACCTTTGAATATCAACTGAAAGTATTGTCCTGGTTGCACTTGTTTTAGGTAAACGAGGTCTGCTTCACCAATACTCTTAAAATTTGCCTTTTGGTGGTTGAAGTTATTACAGTTTTCAAGCGGGATTTAGCATCCTTGAGTTTTCAGATTGCTACATAAATACATGCAAGGTTTGATTTCAAATAACAGAATAGTTTAGGGAAACAAAACAGACTTTAGCAGAGATAGCTCAGACTCAGTTGTTTCAGTCCCTCTGAAAGAATGAAGTCACAATGCAGCTTTTGGTTATTCCCAGACCTTTGCCCAGCTGTCTGACTTCTTATGTCTTCAGTTTTTACTTCTGTCAGAGTTTTCAGTGTTGGATCTCCTCTAAAAGTCTTAACTGGTTGAGGTCTGTTCCATCCCATGGTTCTGAAGCTGTCCCTCTGCAGTATTTTAAAAGCCAAAATGCAGCACATCTGGGTTCAGCAAACCCTATGGGCAAAGGATGGTAAAACTCCCTGTAGGCTGGGGTTGCTCTCTGTTAGCAGACTGGTCAAGCCTGAGTTAAAATTTCCAAGTAATCTGCATTAAGCTTTATTCTCCAAAACTTGAGGAGGTGACCTGTGCTGTTTAACAACCTTAGTTTCAAATGTTCCTTGTGATCAGACACAGCAAGAGCCACAGGCAGGCACTGGTTGCTCACAGAGGTACTGGGTAGCCTGTTGTTATTGTACATTCCTGTGCATGCAAATCCAGAAACCCTGAGTCAAATTTTAGAGGCCAAAGTGTAACAAAAAAATGTGTAACATCTACTATTTTTATTCCAGACATGCAGTTCAGAGGACAACAAAAAGGAGAGGGTTTGAAGAATGTTTTCTTTCTGGTTTTAGTTTTGTGGTCAGTTTTGCTAAATGATGGTGCTCCTTCAAGCTGGGTTCTGTATCTGTTCAGTCAGCAGCTATGGCTCAGGGCTTCCAGCTGATTGAGTAAGGGTTTGCAGTAACTGAATGAAATAAGGGACAGCCCCTTTAAAGAAAGGACAAGTGGTCATCCTTAGTGTCACAAACATACTAATCCGTTGCTGTAGCTAAAGCCTGAGAAATTCTGCAGACTGAAGACAGGAAATTGTAACTAAGGCATTTAGTAAACTACTTAGTAAATTGTAATTAAGGCATTTAGTAAACTATTGCTTTGCTTCAGTAGCATATCTTCAATAAGTATTACCTCTCTAATCATACATTTTTCCTTTCCCACTGGATAGTTTATGTAATTTATGCGTATTTAGTGCTTGGTGACAGTTAAAACTGGGAATAATTCAGCCAAGAGGACAATAGGGAAAGCAGAGAGCTGATTATGGATCCTCCACTGTCTGGTGCACAGGTTGGAGAAGATCCCCAGGAACTAAGTATAAGACTGGTGTGGGCTGAGGGATTCTGCCCAGCTGTGCAGACAGGGCCATTGTGGGCATGTCATCACCTGTTTCAGAGAAAACATAGGACTTTGCTAGGGCTTCAAACACCACACACAGTTGCCTGGGTACATATTTATTGCCTTCTACAGAGAGAAGAGTTGAAGGGAGCATGGGAACTTCCATGAGAAGCAAGTAACCTGTAACAGTTCTCCCAACTCAGCTAATGTCAGCTGAGAGCACTGACACAATCACAATGATTGTCTCCACTAAGTACCTTCAGAAACAATGACTTTGGAACATTTGCTGCCTTGGGTGCCTTGATAGCTCTTGGGGACCCATGTTTTCAAGTTCATCTTGGTAACCATGAGAGCTACTTTATGAAGAAATTAAAATGGAAATTTTCATTTGACTTCAAGTGTTGAAGCTCTTCAGAAGAAAACCGAAAAGCACAAGACTTGTGATAAAATCACAGAAGTTCTTAGAAGTAGCATACTCCAAAACTTTTACTTAAATTCCACCTACACACTAAAGGAGTGCTAAAAAAATGCATCAGATCCTCATGGATCTGCAGTCCTTGCTCATTCATCATCAACTCATCTGACTTGCACCCTGTAGCTAAATTTAATACCACTCCTTCATGTTCCATCATGGAACTGTTTTGTTGTTTGCTTATTGTTGATGTAAATCTTATTAATTATAACACAGGGAAATGCTGAAAGTGTTGTTTGCTCAGCAGGTTTCTCCTGGTGCTACAAGCTGAATCACTATGTGCTGTATTGGCAAATTCTTTTTTGAAGGCCAGAGTTTGAAGGGTTTATTTAGTGTGAAGAATGTGAAGAACTATCCCAAGTACATCGTCTTGGTGCTTTCTAGAATTGTTTGGTGTTCTTCCTGGCTTTTATCTAACTATATTAGTTGGATATTTGGCAATTAACATACTAATGTGAAGCATGGAGTTCTGGAGCAGAGTGGAATGGGGTCTTTAACTAAGATCTGAGTACATTGTTTTTATGATCTATGTCTTTATCATGTGTGGAGAATGCCAGTTCAAAAGACTTCCACAGATCCTTTACTTCCAGAGCTTCTAATATGTTTTTCTTTAGGATGTAGAATTCTAGCAAGGAACTTGAGATAAAAATCTAGCAGCCAATTATACTCTACTGAGAACTTTCAGTATTCCTTTCTTCCAATGTCCCAATTCTGCCATGGGAGCACTGCCTACCTGTGAACATGACTTGTCTTCAGGCTGCCAGAACAAAGCCTGGATGGGATCACAGAGAGGAAAACTCTTGCACAGCCAGAAGAGATCAACAGTGGCAGATGTGAGAGTCAGGATCTTTTTTAGGATTAACTGCAACTGGGCTCACATTCCACATACACAGAACATGTTAAGCATTTGAAATGAAGAATTCATTGTGCTTCTCAAGTCCTTTCCGTGACACCGCATATAGGAAAAAGTGAGATGGCTTTTCCCAAAATTGTAAATCTTCATCATTCCCATATTTATAATGTTTAATAAGAATGGAATTGTGATGCAGTGTGAGTAATTAATACATAAAGTCTCTTAAGTCACTATCAAACTTACAGAAATGGAGCTTGTGGTAGCATGTACTGGCATCCTTCAGTTGCACTGGGTGAACAGAGGGAATTTTATAGGACTGACAATACAAATTCCAAAGTAATTTTCTTTTTTTTTCCTTTTTTAAGTCAGATTTTTTTGGATGTCTGGTTTTAAGCCAGGATCACAAGCTAGAAGTAATACGTACTTAGTTGTTATTAAATTGTAATTCCTTGTTTCCTTTCATGAATCATCTCTTTAATGAATCCTTCTTTCCCAGAACTCTATGAATTCCATGATTTTCACCCAAAGTCTTAAAAGATCACTGTAGCAGAAGTGACATGTATCAACAAACTTGAATATCAGGACCAAACCAAATGTGGAATGAGACAAAAGGCCTCCATCATCTCTCACCATGGAGGAGAAAGGCACTGTCTGCCTTCCATTCCCTACAACATTATTCAACATTCAATGACTTACGACAGCAATTACACTGTCCTGTTCTCCCCAAAATGATCTTTTTCCAAGTGAGGAAGTGCTGCTCTGGCCACCCACCAGCATCCTCTGCCCATGTTCCCTAGATTCCTCCCCTTACCTCTTCTCTCATGTTTACTTTCCTGGCAGTGGCCCTCTTGCTGAGCTTTATTCAGCAGCAGAACTCCTTTGCCAGTCCACAAGTTCCCACCTCTTATTAAAGTTCATTTCTTTATTGACCCTCCAGGTCACAGGAGCCCTCTTTTTCTCAGCCACACACTTGCCTCTCTCCCTCTGTGCTCCTATGTAGCTCCATTTCTTCTAAACCCCAGGTGTTGCATTCAAATTAGAGTACATTTCTGGGTAGCTTATGTTTTTGGAAAGTAGCTGTTTCTCCCAGCTGTGATTCCTGTCTATGATCCCATTTTTGTGAAATGCTCCTGAAACTTCTTAGCAGAAGATTTGATCTAAAAATAGGCAGGTTTGTTAACAAAATGAAACTGAAACACAGCCATGTTGCTAAAAAATGCTTTAAAAATATTTTACCAGGAATTTCTGAGCTCATAGGTTCATTTCTTTAGTGAAATACAAAAAAGCTTGTCTACATGAGAGGCAAACATCAATTTAAAAATGCCACCTAGACTTCCTAGCTAACAGTCTTGAAGATAACTTTTTTTCCAAACATCAAAACATTTTTTTTTTCAAATCTAAAGGAAGAGTTTCTGCCATCCTTTCTCACCACAGTAGAATTGACCTGGTTTACCACTTCCATTTAAGCTGCTGGGTATTTGCAGGAATTTTGCAAAAAAAAAAAAAATTTGCAAAAATTTCAAAATAACTTTGAAAACTGAAATGTGATGGAAATACCAATGTATGCGTTTAAATACATGTTTTAAGGTACTATAGTTAGAAAAGATTGGCCTCAAGCAAAATAACCAAATGATCAGTTCCTCCTTGTGCCTTGGCGCAGGAAAGGAAAACACTTCCTCTTCCTTCTGAGGGCCCCAGACTTCCTGTGCCATCTATTTATACAATTGTTGTAATGAACCCCAAGTTAACTAGTTCCTCTCCTAGTTTAGCATAGGCTTGACATCTTTTTATTCATGTTTTAATACTCCATACTTGCTACTTCTCTTCAAGTCATGTTCAGAGCTGCTCTTCACTAAACTCGTGTTTGAAGTGTCTTTGGCAAGGCGTTCTCTTGGCCAGATGGCATTACTTGAATACACCAGATACAAAGGAAGACCAGATTATCACAGCCAAACAAAAACCTGTTGAAAAGTTCAGGTGGTTGAATTTGGAAAGGGGGTCAAAAGATTTAACCAAAGTCTAGTGATTAAAGGCATTAGTTATACCTGTCCTCGTGAAATGAACAGCCTAGAAGCCAGTTCAGCAAGAAAACAAGAGCAAGTTGTTGCTAGTTGTGCTCAGCCATTGTACTATGAGCATACAGAGCACTAGAGGAAATTGAAAACTGGAAGGACATGGAGAATTGGGGGCAGGCTCTGGGGGACAGGAGACATCAAGACATCCTGTGGGTTCCCAGCTGAAAGGGCTGGAGTCAGAAGTGGAAGGTCTGAAAGTTGTGATTTGGGATGCAATTGAAATGGCAGGGCTGCTGGTGAAAAGCATGGTCATGGTCAGCTTTACCCATGTTCTTCAAGGGTTCTGGATCTGAATAAAGGAAGCTGAGGGATTTGCAGAGGGCTTCCTGTAGTCACAGAGTTCAGAGTGGCAGGAGGCTTTGCAGTTGTCTGAGCCTAGTATTGCCCTGGTTTTGGGCTGAGGCAGGATCAGACACTTGCTAGATGGCTGTGAGGAGTGCCTGGGTGCACTGCTGTTCTTCTAGGCCTTGCAGCACCTCTAGTTGCCATCTTCTTTAGAAGAAAATTTAAAACTTGTAAGACTGCTGCTGTGACATCTACATCTTCAGGCTGTCCCTTTGCCAGACCATACAAGTCCCTTTCTTCTGAGCTTTCTGTGTGAAACCCATTTTCCAACTCTTCAGTCGTCCTTGGAAGTTTTCTTTGGGACTTTCTATGGTACTTTATATTTTACATAAGAATTGGTGCCCCAAGCTGGCCACAGCAGTCCAGCTAAAGCCTTTTGGAACTAAGTACAGCAGAAGAATTTCTTCTTGCAATTTGTATGACACTCTCATTAATAGACCTTGGAGACACTTCTGCTTTGGATGTAGGTTCCCACTATAAAATTGCTGCTCAGTCTCTTGATTCACTGTTCTCCAGATTCCTGTGTACAACTCTGCTGTTTTGTGGGCTGTTCCCTAAATTGCATATGTTCACTAGGTGTTTCCTTTCCATATGTTGTGGCTGCCATCAGCACAAAGCCAAGGTACCAGAGGGGATGATGGAAGAATCCCCATGGAAGGTGAGCCCGCCCTCCACACCTCTCTGGTGTCCCATAAGCCTTGTGAGCACATTTCTGGGGATGGTGTGTGTTTCCATGGAGATGACACTTGCCATCCACATTTATAATGACTTGAAACAATTCACTGTGCAATTAAAACAAGATCAAGCCTGTGATAACCCTGAGGAAACAGTTACTTACTAAATGCAGGCAGGGGGGCGGGAAGTGGATTTCATTGTTGGCTCTGTTGGGGTGGCTCCAGCTTGCTCTGCGCTGCCCCATCCTGCTCTGGTTTGTTCACAGTGCCCTGTTCTGCCTCTGCTTCCTGTCTCAAAATCCGGAACAAGCTTGTGTAAAGTTTAGGCTGCATTTTGCCTCACTCCTGTCATCCAGTGCAGTTGTATGGAGGATGTTTATTAATAGTTTACCATCAACGCACGTTTTGGTAATATGCTTCACAACCATCTACAATCTGACCAGTACTTAATTATCCACCACCACTTTTCCTTCCCCACCTGTAAACCTTTGCCACAAGTTCAAGTGGAAAGAAAGTAGATGCCCTAGCAGATGTCCCAGATTTGGGCTGCTTTCCTTGCTTCCTGGAAGAGACCAACCCTCAGGGGGGTCATCCTGTGTGCTCACAGCAACATTACTGAACTAGACTTTCCATGTTCAACTAATGCTGCTCGGGCATCATCCCTGCAGTCTCAGGCAGTGCTGGCTGGAATCACACCACAGCCTCGGCCATGGTCATATTGCTCTGTGGCTGGGAGCAAAATAATGAACTGTTGGATTTGCTCACGCAGCACAGGTGGTATCTGAGTACCTTGCACTTTTGTGCCAAACAGAGTGACTGTTGTCTGTCATGCAGACTTTGTTCTCATCCACTTCCCAAGGGGAGAAACAAGTGCAACAAAGTCTTGCTTTTACTGTTCTCTCTCCCATTTCAAACAATGTACAGTGTTTGCTGTGGCTCTATGCAGAGGGAAGCAGCACAAAGCAGGGTGGTGGGGATGTTTGGGGGGTGTATGAGCTGGGAGGAGCTCATTTCATGGTGCAGGCAAAAGGCAGAGAGGGCTGCTGGCATGGCTGTGTGTTGGAGGGGTGCAGCCCTTCCCACACACTTCCTCTGTTGAAGTTCTGGCAAATAATAACAATTATGATACAAAAGAAACTGAATGAGAATAATCCAGTGATTTTGCTTTCAGACTTTCACGATAGCTGAGCTGATGTGTACCAAGGTGGTACCACCACCTTTTGTGGTGTGGGGAAGGACCCTCGAGCTCCCCACCATGAGTGTATGCTGAACAGGTTTGAGGCTGCCCATCCTTCCCTCTGTGCTTGGCCGTGGATGGATGGAGCTCCTGACCCTGCTGGTTTCCCATTTACTTATTTCAGCTCTCACTATCTCTGTGCAGCTGCTCAGGGCACATGTTCAGTTCTTTGCTGAATTCTGTCTTAAAATGTGAAATGTTGTCCTTTATTTTACTGTGTGCCATAGGGAGTTGGTCCTTTTTCTTCTGACTGGGCTTTGGAAAGGTGGGAGGAGCCAGCACTGCTCAGATGGAGGCTGCTTCTCTTTGGGAATGAGCATCTGGATTCAGATGCATGCAAAGCCCAGGTCCTCAACATGGCCACAAATTCCAATTATTCTTGAGGGAGGAGAAGGAGGGCTTCATTGAGAAAGGTGGCTGGGTGCAGTGGGCCAAGAACAGAATAGAAGGCATGTGTAACAGCAGAGAGTCTCTGCTCATGTGTGCACCCAGCCAGGCTGCATGAGAGCTAGTGATGGTGGCTATGCCAGGAAATTTGAGCTAGAATACAGGCTTCAGACTGTGCAGTGAGTTAGAGGAAGGAGGCTTGTTGCAAAATGCTCCTTCTGCTTACCACAGAGACCAGGATGGTTTTAGAGACTGAACTATCCTTGGCAGCAAAAAGTGCTAATTCAGCCTTTCCTACAACTTCTATTGAGACTCCATTTGGCCTTAAAAGAGCTGTTTATGGCAGTCTGTCTTCCTGCAGGCACCCTGGGAGAGCAGGAGCTGAGGGGCAGAACATGGCTAAGAAGACAGTGTTTGGGCACTGAGAGTGGCAGGGATGCTGAGCAGGGACAGGATAGGGGCCTTCAGGCACAGTCAGGGGTGATCTGGGGAAGCAAGCAGGGGGTGAAGCAGCAAAGGAAAGTGAAGGAGTTTGGAAAGAGGAGAAGTGGAGTAGGCTGCAGTAATTCAAGAGGTGAGAGAGCACCGACAGCAAAGCTTTCCTCCTACAGGGATGCACATTGCAAACCATGACCCTGTTTGTCCTTGCTGTTTTTTATAGTCTCTGTATGTGCTCTGATGGGGCTGATGCCTTTTCCCAGGTGCCCTGAGGGGTAGCTTAGGGCAAAGCAAGCCACCCCAAGCCTTGTGCCTCATGAGCTCCAGCCCATCTATGGGCTGAAGGTGCAGCAGGTGGGCATTTGCAGGCAGGCAGAAGGCAGCCCAGGCAGGGTAATCTAGAGAGTGAAGTGTGGGTAACACTGCCATGGCAGGGCACGGAGGCTGAGCATGCTGCCATCCCTCCACCAGAGCTGCTAACAGTGCCCTCAGGCTGCTGGGGGTTGCTGGTCAATGAATAATCAGCAAAATGGGGGTTTCAGGGCAGAAGAAGGTACTGCATGGAAGATGAAGAGAGAAGCATGGAAGACTGGCTGAACTGGTCTGTTCCAGTGCAGAACTGTCACTTCAGGATCCTTTCATATGATGGATTAGAGTTGTTTTTTCTTGATGGTTTTCCCTGATTGCCAACCTTCATACTTTGCACCAAGAAGCAGAGGAGTCTGGGAGGACCCAGACACTAATTTCATTAATTGGTGTAAATGAGAAGTCATTCTGAATATGCAGAGTCTGTGCTGCTTTAGCAGAGCAGGATTTGGCCTACACTGGGTAGAATCATGAGAAGTTTTAACCAATGGTTTTTTTCAACATCTCTGGCCTCACAAAAATACAATCCAGTGTTTGCCAAAGCATTGCCTTCATGCAGAGTAGGACATTTTCCAGTGTACGAGAATAATAATCTTGTTAAATGCAGGAGCAGTTATGTGGAAGACAGAAGAGGAGGCTGTACAGGCAGAGCTCTCAGAAACATCACACATGTTTGTTGTGAAAATGTACCTTGCTGAGCCTTCAAAGACATGCAGGTGTACCTAAAAAGGAAAGGTATTTTTAATGGCAGGCCTGAGGGCACTGACGACTTCAGATGCAGTTCACTATTGAAAACACTATCCTAACTTCTGACCTGAGATTTTATTCTTTAGGAAAAGTTTTAAAAAAAATCTTGTTGCTGCTAGGACTCACTGAAGACATTTTCCTGTGTTCTGCTGTGGTTTTTGCTCACATCTCCTCTGTTTAATTCCTTGGATTTTCTACATTTGCCTTTCAAACAAAAAAGTTCACAGAGAATAAGAAACTGAGCAAAGATGAATGGCAAGTAAATAAGCTTGTTCAAACATGTATTGAAACTTTGTGTGTGTTACTTTTTACAGGCAATCATTGCAATCCCAAAATAAATTTAAATACCCTGCCTGCATTAGTCAGAGGCAGAATGTCTGTGTAACAAGTTATGTCAAAGTGGAGGCACAGCTTTAGTTCCTTACTAATTAACCATGTTTCCTATGCAAAGTCTAATTTTATACATGCAAAGCAGTGCCAGTCAAGCCTGCCGTTGGGGGGATCAGGTCTTCCTTCAGATTGCCCAGTTGTGAACAGTTCCCAGTGTTGCTCTTTTAAGTCAAGGACAACAGCCTCATGGGGATGGAAAACAACTGCTCTCCACAATTCCGCCCCCACTTCTTCATCTTTTATGGAAGATATAGACAGGACCTTCTTGTGTTGGTTTCTGTGGGAAAACCTTTTGTCTGGAAGGACCACCCTGCCAGGAAGAGGGTGCCCTAAGGAGAGGGATCAGAGCTTTGGCTGTGTGTTGCTGTAGCCTTGGGATTGGATGGCACTGCAGCGCAGTTTGGGAGGTGATGCAGGATCCTTTCTCTTGGTCAGAAGGTCTGTGCTGAGCCGTGAGAGACCGTGTCTATCTTTGGTAGGGTCTGTGTTGAAGGTGTGGGGCAGAGCTGCAGGGATAGCAGCTGTTCCTGCTGGCAGAGTCACTGTTTGTGCGAATGTGTGGATATAATTATGCTGAAGCTTTGGCTCTGAACAGCTCTAAAACCTTATCCCTATGTTTGGCCTCTGTGGGTAACCATTTGCTGAGATTAGTGGCTAGGGTGTGCTTGAGACAGGTTTGGTCACGGAATTCAGCTGGCACACACAGTGTCATGCCATGTGCCTTGCAGTCCTTGCCACTCTCTAAACCTCCATCCCAGCATTTCTGTGTGGGGCGGTACCTTGTTTCATTTGAACCCAGTTCTGAGCCTTTGAATCCTGGAAGGGATGCTAATGTCTGGATTTAGCCAAGTTTACTTTGCAATTTCATGGAAAAATTCTTCCTGGATACCACAAAATATAATATAGTCTAGGGGCTTTGTGCTCAGTAAAAGAGAGAATACAAGGATTAATCTGGGAGAATTATTTGGTTTTAAAATCTTCCTTTGTGAAGCCAGTCATTGAACCCAGTGAGAGAGCTCTTCCATTTGGCTTCAGTGAGTCTTTGAGGTTGGTGTCTGTGCTGATTCTGGCTGGAATGTGTGAGCTTATCTGTTGCTGTTTGTTCTGGACAGAACCTGTGGTCAGATGGGCAGCAAGATCAGGGCAGGTTCTCTTCTGGGCAGCAGTGGCTTTTTCCTTTCTCTATGACTTTGTTTTTCCTTCTGCAAGGGGCAATGTTTGTGTGGTAGGAAATCCCATGCCATGACTGTCTCTGTGTTTTGTTTCAGGCATCAGAGGGCGTTGCTGTGAAGTGTTTTCAGAACCTGGAGGAACTGATAGAGTATTACAAGAAAGGGAACATGGGTCTGGTATGGCATCTCAAATATCCAGTGCCACGGGAAGAGGAGGAGGCTGCTGATGAACTGGAGGAGGACACTGGTAAGAAACGCATGATGTGACTTGGTGATGCAGACCCTTGACTCATACTTCTTGACTGGAGATACGCAGTGCAGGCAGGAGATTAAAACGTTGTGCCATAAAATAGAGCAGAGCAAAGAAATGGCTTGACCTGGCAAGGCCCTGCAGCAGTGAACCCTCATGTCTCCTGTGGTACGGCTCCTGGAGCATTGGTTTTGCTCACCTGAGGGCATACACTGAGACCCTCTGTGGAAGTATACTGCATCTGGTGTGGGGGTGGTTAATCTGGTGTTCTTATCTGGACTCCAACTGTTTATGTCCAGCCATCTCCCAAACCTCTGCACCTCTCTCCTTTTCCTGCTTCTGTAGGGCCTCTCTCAAAACAGAGATGCTCCCTTGGGGCTTGGAGCACATCTCTCTGCAGTGCCATGCACCTGCAGCTGCTGAAGGGCATCTGAAACCCCTTAGCTGCTCAACTCTAGGGGGCATTTTTGACAGTCCTAAGCAGAGGGCATGGCTCTGACAATGGCAGATGGCAGACAGCCTAACTCCATGTACAGATCATACAGGTGTATGATGAAGAGGTGTGATTGGCATAATCCCAACTATTTCATATTAAATGTCACTGAGGGTTCCTGACACTCACTAGTCTCAGATCATTCCTTGGATTTTTCCTGGATCACCCCTTGGATCTGTAATAGTTCTCCCAGAGGAAGGTCATGTCCACAGAGCCATCCTTCCTGTCCTGTCTGATGTCTGTCTGGAAGTGATGAGCACTCAATCAAACTTGTCTGAGGGACACAGTCCCTGTGACAGATGGAAAGGCACTATGAACTAGGGCAGATTGATGTGCCTGTGCAACCCGGCGTCTGTGTAACCCTTTGATGGAACCCAGAGTATATCTACCAGGAGCTGGAAGATTTTGGTATACAATTTTCTGGAAGAAATAGAACAAAATTTTGCCAATCTGCTCAGGAAAGATGCTCCTGGGTTTTGGCCAGTTGTACTGAGTCTCCAGCTCCCAGGATCAGGGAGGGAACTACAGCAAAAATAATACAGAGAGAGGCAAGCAGCAGGGAATGAAGTTCTATCCAAGACTAAGAGCCTTCAGAGGAAGAGAGATTAGCACCGAGTCTGGACTGCTTATGTACAGAATTTAGTTTTGTTAAGGCACTTTGTGCCATCATGGTGGAGCCATGTAGGGCCTACAGATGTCTGGTCATCTTAGATGTGAAACTGCAGAGGTGGAAAATGAGCGCCCTGCAGATAAACTACTTATGGCTCAGTGCTGTTGTGGCTCTGAATGGAATCAGTCTTCTTGTAATGCAAATTCTACAATTAGGAAATAACCAAACAAAATGTCACAACTCAACCAGCTACAGTACAACATGTGTAACAAAGCGTTGGAGCAATTGGTATGAAAAGAAAGGTAACCATGGTTGGGATCAATGGAGACGAACCCACTCTTCTCCCAGGAGAGTGGAATATGCTGAGCAGCAGAATGACACAGCAGGAAAATCCTTTTCCCTTTCCAACTCAATGTCCACAAGACAAGGCAGGATATTCATCCCGTTTGCACTGGGTCATGGGATCTATTTTCTCCATCTCTGTTTGCTTACTTTAGCAGTTCACTTCTTTCCATTAGCAGCTTCTTATGCTCCTTCCATCCTGTCCTTCCATCCATTCTGCCTCAGTAGCAGATCCCCATGATAATGGGAATGACATGGGTGAGGTACAGCTATGTCCTATATGCATTATATTCAACTTAACTAATTAACCTTCAAGCTGCTGTGCAGATGGGAGATTCAAAACTGGCCGGGGTACAGTTTGCTGCAGGCAGAGACAGAGGCAGAGGCAGAGGCATGTGCTGCCTGCACCGAGGTCCAAGCCTGACACTTCATCCCACTGCTCTCACACTATTTCCATCCCTGGAAACACAGCTGGGCCAGTGCTGAGCCCAGAGCTTCCCAGCTCTGACATCCCTCCACAGACCTGTGAGAAGAGACTGCCCCTGCAGGGTGGGCTCTGCCCTGCCTGGGGTGAGGGATGAGAGGTCCAATTTCTGTGCTGGAACGACTGTGCCTTTTCCTTTCCTTTTTGCTAGACCTGGTACCCACACCTCCTGTCCTGCCCCCACGCAACATCCTCGTGGCACTGCCAAGCAGTGAGACAAAGGAGGCCTCTTCTCTCCCTGAAAACTCCCGGGTGGCAGATGTGAATAAACTGTCCCTTTCTGAGACACTACTGCAGCGACTGCACTACCAGGACACAAGCAGGTAAGGAAGGGCAGATGACAGGGCTGCTGAACCAGCCTTCAGCCCTGTTCTGTGCTTGCCCGGCCTCTGTGTTTGGGACAGCTGAGGACCTGTTTGATTCAACAAAATTACTCCTCATTTATACTACCAAATAAAGAACAGAATCAGATCAACAATTCATTGACAGCTGTTTAAAATCCAGCTGTTGTCTAGAAGAAAAATACATTTCTGAATTATTAAAATCACACATATACTTTCTCTGTTGAGGTACAGTTTTCTAATATAAAGGATGGGTAATATCTGAGAAAACTTGATTTATTAACCATGTGCCTAAACAGTGGGAATTTGAGAAAAATAAGAAAGCTGTTTGATATTTGGGAGTGGAGAGAAGAGCTGGCTTTTGACCTGTCTGTTTCCTTCACAGTCTCTCCGATGAGCACCTTAAACTCATCCAGGATTACCTGCGAGTTCATATCATCAGTGACTTTGAGATTGTGCAGACTGGATCAAGCAATCTTCCTCAGCTGAAGAAATTACTTACAGCTCTTTGCAAAGGACTCTTCAGGTAACTAGAAGTTGATTTTCAGAGTGTATGAAAGACTGTAGTCTAACAAAGGTTCCATGTGCATGCATTCAGAAATCTCATTTCTGGAATAGGAAGTTGGCTTGCCCTCAAAAGAAGTATATTTAGATCTTATGACCTGTGATTCTGGTCCAAAGATATGAAATCTATATAGAAGAGACAGCTCAGAAGTTTCCTACTAGGTGGTTTCAGACAGTGAAGTATTTTATTTTTCGTGCTTAGAAAGAAACAAAACAAAAATGCACTAACCGATTAACTGCATAATTTGGTAATGCATAAATGACACCCACAGGATTGTCAAGCTCAAGCCGTTTATGGAAACAAGCACAAATTAGTGTATAACTAGATTTTAAACACTGATTTTCCTTCCCACTAGTGCATTGTGAACTTGGAGTGATTCCACTGATGTTGATGAAGGCCAGCTCAAATGAAAAAAGGAACAAGCCTAGACTCTTGACTCTACAAATTTTACTTTTCCTGTTTGTAGACCTTCCTTGTTACAAATAGAAAAATTCTGATGGGATGCTAGAACACTGCAGAGCTCCCTTTTTCTCTGGTGGAAGGATATTATTTCTCCCTTGCAGACTGTAAGCAAAGGGACCAGCCCACATTTATGCAGAGCTCTTGGAGCACTCTGTAGCAGAAGGCATGTATTTCCACACTTCTCTCCATGGCTTGCCATACTCCTCTCTCTGGTGTATGCAGAGGTGAGGCTGGTTGTGCTGCTGGCCTGATCCTGTTCTCCTAGAAGCCAGCGGCCCACAGACAAGCCCCTGTGAGGACTGAGGACAGGTTGTTCCAAGAGCTGCCCTTCTGCACCCTGCCTGAGCGTTCTGCTTCTCTACATGCATGGGAGTGGACACCCAGGTGGCCAGCTAAGAATAAACTCAAACAATGGAAACTCAAATCGAATGAAATCACAAGTGAGAGTCTTGTGTTACTAAAATACCTCCGGTGCTGCTGTTATGATGTTTGGCTTCTCCCACTTCCAACTTCTTATTCTACTTCAGATTATCTGGGTTTCACAACCCTATTCCTCATAAATGCAGGTGGACAGATGAAAGAAAGGATACAAAACAAGGCTATAATTCCCTCAACTGACAGGACATCTTTAATATTTCTGGATTTTCTGTAGGATTTTTGGTGACTGGACATTGCAAAGTGACATCCCAGAGCAGAGCTGGGTGAGTTCTGCTGCTGGTGGAAGCCTGCTGAGTGTAGGGGTCATGTCTTGGTTTGAAAGACAGGTGTCTGCCAAGGAAGGCAGGAACCTTCCTTAGAATGGAAATGATGATCCCTTTCCCTCTGAATTATTCTAACTTTGAAATTATGTGTCTCTCAGGCAAAGATACCGGAAAAGGAATAGCAGTTCTTTACTGTAATATCTGTATGTGTGTATAAACCCAGACAAACTGACAAGCAGAGCAGCAGCCCCAAAGCAAACCCGAGCCGCAGTCGCAGCCTTCTCTCGGCCGCAGGCCCCTTCCCCTTGGCTGCAGTTCCGGTCCCGGCCGCCAGGGGCGCTGCTGGCTGCCGGCCGGGCAGGGCGGTGATTCCGCCGCGCCTGCAGGGGGCGCTGTGGCGCGGGCTCGGCCGCCGCTCTGCGCTGGGGGCTGGCGGGCGGGAGAGAGGGAAAAGGGGCTTCCCGTGCACAGGCGCAGGGGCGGGCGGGCCCGGTGCCGCTGTGGGGGCGGAACGGGCTGAGGTGGGAATGTGGGAGCGGGGCTGGGGAGGGAGAGCCCAGCACAGCCGGGGGGCTGAACATAGTGTAGCAAAAACTGCATGGCTGTGCCTGAACAGGTGGGGTGTCCGGGTGTCAGGTAACAGTGTCAAAAGAAGCCCAGAAGCAGTGGCAGAGAACAGCAAGGCTGGGCAGGGAATTGTTCCCTTGGATAGTTCACCAGGAATGGCTGGTCCTGGGGTTGGGCTCCAAAAGTTGCTTTGGAGCACTCTTCCCTTTTGAGGGGGAGCAGGGGGGCTTGCCAAGCTCCTGGTGCAGTGTGCACTGGCTTTGGGCTCCTGAGCAAGAAAAGGGGCAGAGAAGCAAACCAGTAAACTCTAGTCACAGTGCCCAAGGAAAAGAAAAAAATGGGTAAAAACCCACCAGGAGCAGTCACTCTAGGCAGAGACAACATGCTGCCTAACTGTGGAGGATCGCTCCACTAGAAGGAAGCAACCTCCCTTGCCCCAAGGGGATTCTTGGACTGGCTCTCACCCATGATGATATTCCTGGAGCCAGGGGTGGGGGGTGGCGGTGTAAGGGCAGCGACCACTCTGGACAATACAAGAAAACCAAAACTAAAAAATAGATATGGGATAAAAACCATCCTCAAGACAGGACACTGCACCACCACAAACCCAGCAAAGGACAAGTACCTGCCCTCTGTCCTGGTGACTGCATATAGCTATGGCAATGCATGTCATCATATAGTTCTACCCCAGCCTTTTCTCCCCATACCTGCATTATTTAGGTTTGTTGAAGCTGCCTTCTCAAGTTTTCCATGCTGGTCCAGAACTGCAGGCTGTGGCTGCTTTCAGTCCCTGTCAGGTCTCACTGAGGAGCCTCTCCCTATTCACATTGTCTGATGGATCTCTACCATCCAACCAAACTACTTGCTCACCTTCAGTTGGCTAATAATCAGAAGCTTTGGTACCCTACTGTTTTAATTTCTGAGGTTTTCTAGGGTTTAAGATTACTTCAGTCAGGAAAATTAATCCACAAACACCAGAGGTTTACATCCAGAAAGGAGACAGAGGAGTTACTTTATTTGAATAAAGGGGAAGGCCATGGGGCGTTCCCCTGGGGTCTCTCAAATTGTTAGCGGAACAAGCCTCTTTTTTATCCTAATTTCCCAGCCACATTTCCCTCTCTTTTTCCCATTGGCTGAGGTATTTGGAATGTATGGTTCCTCCTATTGCTTCTTTCATCTCTCAGTATCTACCTTTATTTATCAGCAGACCCACAGTTTGTTTGTAAAGACAAATCTCTCTCATTCCTTTCATCAATCAGTGGAATTCTTCCCATTGTTTCTTTTATACCTCAGTATCTAGTTTTATTTATCAGCAGACCCACAGTTTGTTTGTAAAGACAAATCCACCTCATTACTTTCACTTCCCTTATGTGACTTCTGAAATCAAATTTTGTCATCCCCTAAATTTAGTTTTTATTTCCCTGAGCTTCCTTCAGCTGTGCAGGGAATTCCAGCTGAAAGTGCAGGTTATTCCTAGGCTGCTCCTTGGTGTCTTCATGTCCAATTCCATTATTTTCACACTATTTGAGAACAGGTTATGAAACCAAACAAAAAACTCAGAGCTTTTAATTTTGCTTTTTTTTAATTTGTGCTGTTAATCAGCACAGCAGAGCTCTTTGCGGTGGAGCTGAAGCTCCTCTGAATTTCCTGGCAGTGCTGAGGGTTATGAGTGTGCAGCACAGACCCCTTGTGGCTGGGCTGGCCCAGCTGCTGGGGAGCTGCAAAAACTTGCTGTGAATGTCAGGGTTTTATGATCTGTGTTCTTGCTTCTCCCCAGCCAGCGGAGCTCAGCTGTGCCATCTCTCAGTGTCACGCTCAGACATGCTGCAGTCACTGTGAGAAAGGAGCCCTTTGCTGCCTCAGCCCCGTGCTGTGACTCTGGGCTGTGGGTGGGTGGTGACGGCCGAGGTCAGCAAGAGGGGACAGTATTGGAGCTGCTTAGTGGTCAGGAGAAGGAAAGAGCTTATAGTGAGCAGTGAGGCTGGGAGAGGAACTGCACCAACTGTTTGGGAACAGTCTGTGCCTTTGGCAGTTCAGGTGTTGCCCATGGACAGGGGCAGGATGTACATCTGGAGCTCAAGCACAGCTGGGCCACAGCAGATCAGAGTGCAAAGTTTGTGAGCTCTTCCTTCACCCTTTGTCCCTGACTAATTTAGTAGGGCCTGGACCCCAGTATTCATCAGAGACTGGTAAAGCTGATTTTAGCTCTGCTGCTGCTGCTGCTACTACCTTCTAGGGCTAGCAGTGGCCAAGGGGGTCAGGACAGCCGTGGCACATCTCCTCATTAGAGTCTGGGAGACCAGGAACAGCTGTCCTGGGGAGAGGCGGCTCCCTCTGGCACATCTTATACTGGAAATAAATTAAAAAATCAAGACCTGTAAGGCTGATGGGTACTTTTGTGAAGTATTCTGTGCTAAAGAAGTTGTCATACAAGGGTTTCCTTGGCCAGGGGAATCCTTCAGCAGCTGGAAAGCTGACTCAGAGAGGGTGGGGACTACCCATGCAAGGGGATTGTTCAGCTTCCAGTGAAAAACACCAATAGTGTTCTAGAGTAGATCAATCTACTCAATCTGCTACTATCTGAAGCTGTCATTTAGTCATCAATTGCTACTCTGCATGTTCTTATTTATTGTTCCTCAATAGATAATTTGCACATAGAATTTTTAAGGCAGTTTTTCAAGCACTTGTGATACCAGCACTTGTGCAACTGCACATGGACACACAGGCTCCTGACACTTCGGTGAAGATCACTTAAGGTATTTATACAGTCAAGAGAAGAAAACAAAAGAAGCTACAAATGTAATTAAAACCATCTGTGGTTTTAGTGGGCTTGAACACCCATCGGAGCTTTTCCTCCTTCTCACACACAGCCTACATGTTGCACTGTGAATAGAGGGCAGTTTTCCAATGGAAAATAACTCCTGAGTTGCTTCAAACAGCTGCTGCTGTGTTTTCAAGAGATGGCTTGCACATCACAGTAAATATCCTTTCACTCTTCTCAAACTAAACTTCACCCAATGTTCCTGCAACTGCTTTCTGACACCATGGCTGCAGAAATCAATGGGGCTCTTGGGTTTGGGTCCAGAACTGTTTGCAGTGACACTGGCCCTAGGTGATCCAGAGCTGAATAGTGGCATTGGAGGAATAAAATTAGCAGAACCAGATTCCTTGTACATGTGCCTTGTACTCCTGTGTGTGTCCCACGGCAAGTCTTTCAAACTGAAATGTTGAACATGAATGTTTAATTTAGACAGTTAGTCATCCTTGGTTCAGCACCTAGACAAATATCTCCAGATAGGCATGCTTTTGCTTTGGAGCACTTTCCCTAACAAAGATGGAATAAAATCCAGTCCATTCAGACTTTGGAAAGTGAGGGAGATCATTAATATCCATGTTGACTACACACAGTGCAAGCATCCTAGTGCTGGTCACCACCATCACCTTCCTTTTGACCTGTAGTTCCTGGCTGCTCTTTCTGGGATAATTCTTGTTGTTATCAGCATGCAGCTTCTGTGCCAAATTCACACAGCAGTGTTTCAACAAATGAGCATCCTGAGGAATCTCATTGGGAAGTGCTGGAGGAATGTCATTTCTTGTAAATGGTTCTGCTCAGGAGATCAAGGGCTGCCTCTTCCACCCCCTTGCTGTGCCCGGCCCCTCTTTGTCATGTGAGATGAAATATCTGTGAATTAATTTCCTCTTTGCACAGAGTCCCCAGCATTGTCCCCAGCATTGTCCCCAGCAACCTCAGCAGCTGCACAGGCCCTGTACAGAACTGAGCTGTTCCCACAGCTGCAGCATTCAGAGGCACCAGACTGTGCTGGGCTCTGAGGCATTTGAGTGCACTTGGATCTGCAAGTTGGCATAGTGGGTGATGCTGCTTGTACAGCATATCTTCAGGTTTTGCCTAGACTGGGATACATTTCTGGGGATATTTAGGAAGTTAGAACCTCCAAAGCAAAACCCAAGGAGCAGCCAGTATGGCCATGTTCCAGCTTTGCAAGGCAAAATCAGCTGCCTGACTCCCACTGCCCTGTTGATCCTGTCACCAAGCAGCTGGGATTTGCTCCCATCACACATCCCACAGCTCAGGGGGCACATGGCAAGGGCAGGCCCAGTGTGGACATGTGCACAGTGTGAATGTGTGCCTGTCATCTCGTCTGTTTGGCTTTGTCTGAGCGTGAACAGACCCAAGGATCTGGCCACAGCCTTAGACCTGTGCTGTGTCTGTGTTCCCAGTGAGGCCTCCAGGACTCTCCCATCTCTGGAGTCCATCCAGAAGGTGTTTGAGCAGCAGCTGCATCCCAGTACCCATCAGCGCTCCCAGGTAAAGGGGCTGGGAGATGGGAAGAACAGGACAGGTGTGTGGGTGGCTGGCAACAGGGGCAGGGATGGCTCTGGTGTGCAGCCATGGCCAGTGGGGCACAGGTGGGCACAAGGCACTTCTGTACCACCAACTGCCTGAGGACTCCCACCTCTCCATCATCCCTCAGAATGTGGGCTGGCATTGCACTTCTTTTTCCATAAGTCTCACTCCAGGATGTTTCACTGCCACATCCTTCCTTTTCCCAAGCCCACTTAAATCCCCATGACTTTCCTCTCCCTGCCAGAAAACCAAAAGTCCAGGAATTCTGTATGGTGAGCCCCAGGCCTTGGCATGCAACCTTGCCCCCAGCAGCAAGCTGACTCCCATGCATGGCCAGCTGCCTCAACCCTGTGGTACAGGTTTGCAGATTTGCCCTTCCAGCCTCCCACACTTGCATGTTCTGTGCTCTTGTGCTGCCCGTTATAGATCAGAGTGGCAAAGGTACAAGTGCTGCTCCTTGGTCTGTATGAGGTGTTCCTGGGACTGAACTCCAGGTTCTGTGGGCTTGGTCATCACCCATCTCCCTCTCTTTTTTTGTTCCTGTGCTGTGGTTTCAGATGCTTGGTGAAGCAAGTCCAGTCAATATTGTATTGAAACTCAACCAGCTGATTTCTTTGCTGTCTTCTATTGAAGAAAAGGTAGAGTTTTCAAGCTATTTCATATCATCTTTTTGTCTTCCTTTGCCTCTAGTTTGTTTCTTCTTCATCATCAGTGCAGTGCTCTGCCACAGTAAGATTACTTTGTTCTGATTTCGTTATTCTCAGTGTAGTGCAGAATCACCAAATGCAATAAATCACACATAATTATTTTGCAGGTGAAAGCACTGTTGATTGAAGGTCCTGATTCAACACACCGGCGCTCCCTTATCCCCCCTGTCACTTTCGAGGTAAATTTACTCCTTTAACAGTGCTGATCATAATGTGGAAGGACAGTAATGCAGATTTATGTCAGTATCTCATCTCCTGGGAAGTTTGCTGTGCTGCCACAGAGATAACAGCTATTCCTGGATGCTGTTTGGCACCATGAAAATGCCTAAGAGATGTCTGGTGAGACTGGCATAATGATATGTGTTCAGGAATTGAGGGAAGTGCTGCATTTGTAATACATGTGACTGAAGTGTAGAAGGTCCTTCATGGAAAACTCCTCTGTATTCCACTAGGTGAAAACTGACTCCCTGGGTATTTTCTCCAAAATGCAACTCAAAGTGGATGTGGAAATGGGAAAACTGATTATCAAGAGATCCAAGGATGGTCCAGAAGACAAGTTTTATACCCACAAAAAAAGTAAGATGTCGGCTTAGTGTCCTAAATGCTGAACTAAGCTCTGGGACACTGGATGATGGAGAGGGGTTTCCTTCAGCCCCACCAAGGGCAAGGTTTGGCCCAGAGGACAGGGAATTCTGCTATGTCCTGGGTGTTGCATGAGTACCAGTCAGCAAGATACAGATATCTCAGCACTGGGATAACCAGCTTTCACAGATTGTTTTAGACTCAGTCTCTGGGTCTAAATGAAGACACTGGAATCAACACTGCAATGGAGCAGGTTTTGGTAGGGGATTCCCCATAGAGCTGGTTGCAATAGAACCATTTTTTCTTCTGAAAAGCAATGTCATTTGAAAAAAACCCCAACATTCTGCAGGAACATGGTGACTTCTGTGATGATTTTTGATGGTAAAAGGCCACTCAGTTTCAGTAACATTTTTCAGTGAATTTCCCTTGATTTTTTTGTACATAGATCGGTATCTCTCATCATGAGCAATGCCAATTTGGTCTGTGATTGCCTGATTCAAACAACTTCCCTTTTTCCTGTTGTCTTTCTGAACAGGCAGCTCACTGAAGTTGAGACAAAGAGATCTGTGAGAGAGTAAATGATGCCCTTGGGCTCTCTCCTGCTAGAAAATCAACCTGTTTCTGGCAGTAATTGAAAAGATGAGCTTTTATGCATGGCTTTCTCCACCTGGTGTTCATAATAATTAGCTGCTATTTCAGATGGGAGGAATCACCTTTACCACCAAATGAAGTCTTACATCCTTTTTCACAGATGGGGAAGGAACACATGTAGGCTGGCTCAGGATACCGGGGTATTGCCTACACAAAGTTAAGGCTTCATTTCACACTGCAAGGCTTGGAATGGAAAAGAGCTCCAAGCAGAAGAGTTTTGGGGATCCTCTTCACTTGGAGTCTAAATCTGTTCCTATTTGGAACAGGATTAAGCAACTTTAAAATGCAGATCTGCAAGGAGAACCACATAGACAGAAAAAATCATGTAAATCCCAAACCTTTGAGCAGGGTTCTGTTCATTTTGGTGGGACCCTTATTTCAGTGACTGCAGCTCATGATACCCAGCCTCTGTTCAGTCTTGCAGCTCATCAAATCCCAGAAGCTTCCAAACAAGCTGGTGATTGTTCTGGAAACAGAAAAAGAAAAAACACAGCGGAAGGAATATGTTTTTTCTGATTCTAAGGTACGTACATAGTGTTTCTTTGCTGCCAGCCTCGAGCAGGTATAGGTGGGAGTGAACATGGGGCATTCCTTGGTAGAAAGTGGAACTGTTGAAGGACAGTAGCTGCCTTTGTAAACTCCTGTGTTCTGGAAACATCCAGAAAATGAGCAAGTATAGTGTCTAAAGTGAGATACTGGATACCTGTCACTGAGGCAGGAGGACAGAGCAAGCAGCAAGCACGGAAGAGAAGTGAGATGGCCACTCTGAAAGGTGGTGAAAAGGTTCATATAGAGGGAAGAAAAGATTTTTTTCTGACCAGATCTGCATTTGTCAAAGCAATGCACAAGCTAAATGCCTAAAAAAGCACCACGGGAAAGGCAGCCTCTTAAAAAGTTTCAGGATAGTGCAGAGCTAATCTGCCCTTCAAGTGTGCTGGGAATTTCCTGGTTCAGCTGGTTTTTCAAGAGGTCATGTCGGAGGAGTTAAGCTTCTCATTAATTGTCTCTGCTTCTCCCTGTCTAGAAGAGAGAAGGGTTCTGCCAGCTTCTGCAGCAGATGAAGAATAAGCACTCTGAGCAGCCAGAGCCTGATATGATCACCATCTTCATTGGCACCTGGAATATGGGTATGGGCTTCCTTCTGCCATGGGCACTCCTTCAGACACTGCCTAAAGGTGTGCTTAGCTGGCACGACACACTCCAGACTCTGTGTTTCATGGCAGGTCTGTACATCAGGGCTGTCCTCTCCCTGGGACAGGGAGATAGCTGATATCTAAACTTACTCTTGCATGTGGTTTGACACTTCTCATGGTTCCAATCAGAGGACCATGAAGCTGTCCCTATTGGGTTTGCTCAAGGGACAGGGAATTGTGGCTGGCACAAAGCTAGTGCAGCAGTGCACAACATCTTCCACCTTGCAGAAAGGACAGGAGCAATTCCACAAACTGCTGCTCTCATTTGACGAGGGACAGCTCATGTCCAGCCTGGGAAGACAGCTGAGTGTCTCTGGTACTTAGAAAACAGGACAGGGTGTGGTTGAGGACAGTGGAATATAGGTTACTTTTCTCCCTTTTGGGACAGAAGCCTGGCTCAGCTGCTGTGAGCTGAGCTGTCTGTGCTTGGCCATACTTAAGGAATGAGGTCAAGGCACTGGCAGGCCAGGAGGAGTACAGCTCCCTGCCTTTACTTGTCACTATCCTTGGCCTTGGAAAGCTGGTGAACAAGAGGAAGGTGGTCAAAGCAGAATCACTCCTTTCTCAGTGACTCGGGTGGGGATAATATTGTCATCTTAGAATAGTGTGCCCTGTCTGATACTGGTGCCTTAAGAGCCTTGACTCTTCAGGCATCAATACAAAAGCGGTATGAGATGTGAAGCCCATCCTTTCTATCCCCATGTGCTATCTTCATCCTGGTTTGACAGGACTTACTTCCTTTGATGTTTGATGTGTTAATAAAAGGTGCAGCCCCAGCCCCAAAGAAGATCACCTCCTGGTTCCTCTCCAAGGGGCAGGGGAGGACCCGTGATGACACTGCTGACTACATCCCTCATGACATCTATGTGATTGGCACCCAGGAGGATCCCCAGGGGGAGAAGGAATGGCTGGAGACCCTAAGGCAATCTCTGCAGGAAATCACCAGTATCAGCTTCAAAGTGGTGAGGGGTTATTCCAGCTATTCCATGGAACTCAGGAGATGAGGGTATACATGTTGTACAAATAAAAGAGTTGGGAATAAGTGGGATTTTGACTGTAGCTCTTCCCTTTCTCTCCCTTTATTGTCATTGCATTTGGGTGAGGGAGAGTGAACTGAATACGTCTGTGGGCTCCAAGATGCCCCCCTGGAGCTGGCCAGATGGACCTGTTCTATGGACAGTGACCCCCCCCCCACAACCAATGCAGGGACCCTGCCAGCCTAGGAGCAAGGGGAGATGTTGAGCACTCAAGTCAAATGCGGATGTTATTTTGACATTCAGAAAGGAGGAGACTGTTAAACTTCCTGAGTCAGTTGTAGCCTAGATC
Organism: Certhia americana; assembly: GCA_018697195.1. Lineage (NCBI taxonomy): Eukaryota > Metazoa > Chordata > Aves > Passeriformes > Certhiidae > Certhia > Certhia americana. The sequence goes on along the minus strand of CM031865.1, from coordinate 19,249,812 downwards.
TCGCCTGAGGCTATTGCACTTTCAAAGTAGGATGTAACAGTACACAGGCAGAGTTGTAAGAGAAAATGAACATGACCAGCTTTGGACATTCCTGGGTTTCAGTGATGTCAAGAAACAAATCTAAGCATATCTGTAAAGCTAACTCTCATGGTGATTGGGAAATATATTGTGCAAGCAAGATAATCCAAAGATTAAGTAGAAAAAGGGAAAAGCAAATAGCAAGGTCCTTCCTTTCAGCATGGATTAAATTTACTGAAAACATATCCTGAGCACAGGAAGAAAATTTCTGTAGAAGTGCAGTCGAAGGAGTCAGGAAGGCTGCAGCCACAATGCAGGTTGGCAGGTACTTGCAGAAATATAATCTCTACCCTTCCCATCCCTGCAGATAGCCATCCATACCCTGTGGAACATCAGGATCGTTGTGCTGGCCAAGCCAGAACACGAGAACCGCATCAGCCACATCTGCACAGCCAATGTGAAGACAGGCATCGCCAACACACTGGGTGAGGCACGGGCAGGTCCTGCCCTGACAGCTGCCATCTGCTCAGCCCACAGGGAACAGCTCTTCTACAACACTCCTTGGGCAGCATTTATGTGACACTCCTAAACCTACATCCCACTAGCACTGGTTGCATTTCACCCTGTAAGAGAGGAAATCTATTTGTGTGTATACATAGCACACACATATATATCTATGTATATTTATATTCCCAGCAAACACTTTTGACTGGCTATTGGATTGCTCTTTCTTGGGTTTCATAAGGAAGTTGCACTTCTCTCCCTTCAACTAATTTTTTAGCACCCTTAAAAATTTGTTCCCACAATCTATGCTGTATGCACTAATTTTTTCTGTGCTGATTAAGTAATTTTCTCCACCCTCCACTTCACGTGTGCTAGGTGCTTTATTATCTTTGCTAGGCTCAGCCCTGAGGTAGATTAATTTTTTGTCATTTTTGGCTTCCCTTTTGCCAGGTAATAAAGGAGCAGTGGGGGTGTCATTCATGTTTAATGGAACCTCCTTTGGGTTTGTTAACAGCCATTTGACTTCAGGAAGTGAAAAGAAACACAGGTAAGATACATCCTCACCTCTCAAAAAATGGCTGTTGAGCCAAGGTGAAATTATTTGGGCCATATTTGGAAGGAGAGCCCACCACCCAGACACAAATATGTTTTCCTGACCATAAAAAAATTGTTTAATGTCTCCTGGGGCATTTAAACAAGGGACTTCCACTATGTAGCCATACCACATGGGTTCAGGAGAAATGGACAGCAAAATTATTTCAGAGCCAAGTGTAAAAGTACCACACAACACTTGCATGACCTGTCATGAAAACCCACTGCATGAGGAAAACAGTTCCATGATCTACAGTATTTTGGAGAAATGTGGGAAGGCTTTTCCCATCCCAAAATAATGTGCTGAAGGGGACTGTCTTCCTCCTCACTGTTGGCAGTGCTGTGAGCCCTAGGACACAGCTGAGAAAGATCCCTCAAGAATACCAGGAGGGAGGTGTAGAACAGGAATATCCCTGTGGTGACTAAATCTCTATACCCAGCTGTGAAATAAGTGTTTGTGAATTAGGCAGGTTCTGGTCAGCACAGGACTGGAAAGCAAAGATCCTGACACCACTGTGAAATCAGTGGCCACACTGGGAGGAGCTGGAGCAGTTGGAAGGAGTGGTTTTGAAAGTGAAGCGGACTTGAAATGAACAGTTTGGCCTTGTCATCCTTCCCAATCCAGGAAACAGGGATTTCTGCACAGGGTCTTTGCTAGTGATGATGTTAATTTCTGTGGAAGGATTCCTCAGGGCCTGGAAGAGTTGCCAAAATCTAGTTATGTGTTTGCTGCTGAAATCTGAAGGAAATAATCTAATGCTGAATTTTGAGGACATGCAGCTCAGAAAAGCACAGCCCCAGAAGGCAGCAGAATTGGCATCAGGCGCCATTCAGGAGCACATTCCCTGGGCCTGTCTGCTGGGGTGGCAAGTTCTCAGTTTTTGATCTGCCCTTCTGTAGCTGCTGAGTTGGAGCAGCTCCTACCTGGTAAAGCTGCAGCCTCTGCCATCCCAGGCATTTGGAAATTACACGGCAATTTAGGATGTCAGGCAGATGTTTCTTGTCTTGACAGACGCAACCAGAACTACATGAACATCCTGCGCTTCCTGACACTGGGAGATAAGAAACTGAGTCCATTTAACATCACTCATCGCTTTACTCATCTTTTCTGGCTGGGAGACTTGAACTACCGTGTGGAACAGCCCCCGACGGTGCGGGACATTGCGGGAATCCCTGCAGGGACAGCACAGTCTGTTGTTATAGGAGTGCTCTGTTCTTCCAATCTAGGGCAACACGGCAAAAAGGGGGGAGACAGAAGGGATCCCTTGGGTGTGAATATGGCCCCAGTGGAGGGAGAGTAAGGAAATCCCCTTTGCCCTCTCCAAGGATTAATGGACCCAGGAATGCCATCTGTCACACTTTGCTGCTTTAGGCAGCCTCGGTTCCCCAAACCTCCCAACTTCCCTTCCCACTGTGAAAAGCATCTATCCCTGAATGGCTTAGTCCACAGATTGCCTTTCTGCTCTGGTTGGTGAGCTTGGAATGACTCAAACAGGACTTGAAAAACAGGCAAGCCATCATAAATACTGGATAGGTTTCAGTGTGCAGGAGAAAACACCAAGCTTGGTGTTGATGTGCGTGTGGTTGTGAGTGTGTGTGTTCTTGTGTAGGGGATGTGTGGGCATTTTGGTACCTGTTTTGATAGACAAATGCTCAGCCACACAACAAAGGCTGAGGCTTTTCAGTGAAGGGAAGGGTGGGGAAGTGGCAGGGGCTACAGCTCTGTCAAACAGTTCAGGAGCACTCGCCAGTTTACCCATGAAGGGAGTATTTATAAGAAGGTTTTGCATCATCTGCAGCTCTGCTGTTTCCCTGTTGGCAGGAAGCAGAGAATATTATCCAGAAGATCAGGCAGCAGCAGTATCCGGAGCTGCTGGCTTTTGACCAGCTTCTCCTCGAGAGAAGAGACCAAAAGGTGTTCCTGCAGTTCGGTGAGATCCTGCACTGGCTGGCAGGTTCCTCTGCTACATCCACCAACCTTCTCTGCCAGCCCCAGCAATGGGGCAGGGTGTACAGGGCAGTGGTTCTCTTGCCCAGGTCAGGGTTCCCAAAGGCCAAGCTGTAACAGAGCTCTTTCCCTGTTTTAGAGGAAGAGGAGATTACTTTTGCTCCAACCTACCGCTTTGAGAGAGGCACCCGGGAGAAGTATGCTTACACCAAGCAAAAAGCTACAGGGGTAGGTGAAAACTAATTTCCCTTCAGAGGTATATGGCAGAGCTGTGATAGCAACTCCTGCAGAAGAAAGTGACCTAAACCAACCTCTGTGTTTTCTGCCCTTGTAGTGTTTTGAAAGGAGTCAATACAAACAAAAAAACTTGACACAAATATATTGTGCTAGAGTGAATGAATATACCTTCTTTTGTGAACTGGCCCTTTCCATTCTTCTTGACATTACTTCTCCTTTGGTTTGCAGATGAAGTACAATTTGCCATCCTGGTGTGATCGAGTGCTCTGGAAATCCTACCCCATGGTGCACGTTGTGTGTCAGTCCTATGGTGGGTGGAGAACAGATTGTCGATAGCAAGGCAACCAGTCTGAAACGGAAATGATTCAGAACAGAGTCTGCAGGATCTCCCTGCACTGCCAGGCACTCAGCATAGAGGGACCTGATGTTAAACCAGGCAGAGGAGAGCCAAAATCTCTGCCTGTAACCTTACAGGACTGGGAATTCATTCTGTTATTCTTTTATTTGCAGAACACCACCTGGACAGTTGCAGCTGTCCAACTTTAGGCCATGCTGTAGGATTACTTTACACCAGCTATTTCGTGGTAGCAACCACCACTTTTCCCATGCAGTCACTATCAGGAACTCCTGACAGTGAGTCCAGCAGGACAAACTCTGTGTGCACAGTCCAGTCTGCAGAGACTGGAGCTGCAAACACATCTCTTGTATCAAATCATATTCCAGAAGAACTGGAATGTGGTAACAAGAGCCTGTTCCCTTTCCTGCTGAGAAGCATCACTAAAATGCAGTGCAGGGAAGAGAAACAGCCCACAAAACCTATTTAATAAAAGACTCAAATACCAGTTCCTAAAATGTCATTGATTATTTGTAGGCCTAAGCATCTGAGTATGCTGTTCATGGTTTCCTAAGTATGGATTGGGAGCAGGGCTGTGAAAGTCTCAGGGATAAGGCAGGCTGATCTGATCACAGAACCCATGATACTGAGGTATGGGGTTGAATAGGCACCTCTGGAATGACTGGATTTGCTGGAACTCAGTGTGTGCTTAGATCCAATCAGGCCTTGCTCAACCACTGTTAACCTTGGGCCAGGAGTTGCTTTATAGCATTGAAGTAGCAGCAGTGTATTCTTGTGTAATTTCCTGCCATATTAGAGATATAATTAGCTGTGCATGTTGCAGAGGTAACCAGGAAACCTGGAAGGGCTTTTTGTAGTAGAGGAATCAAACGCTGACAGTCATCTACAAAACAATACAGTAAAATGGTGTCCCTTAACCAAATCTTTCTGTATTCTGATAGAACAGTTACGTTCATGTGTACTGACTGACACGAGTTTATGTAGAGAAACACTTTTGTCTAGAGACAGTTACCAGAGAGACTGTTATATATTCTGGAAAATTACTGAATAATATTTCTTTAGCAGTGATCTCCCTGTAGAAGGGCAGTAACCATCCTCCCTTTCTCACTGGCAGGCTGCACCACTGACATCATGACAAGTGACCACAGTCCTGTGTTTGCCACCTTTGAAGTGGGAGTCACCTCACAGTTCGTTTCCAAGAATGGTCAGTCAGGTTGGGTGCACGTGTGCCATCTTCACCTTGGATACAGAATGCAGTGCTTTGTATATGCTGATTCTTTAAGAGTCCACTCAAAAATGCCCTCTCTTTATCACCTGCTGAAAGTGACATTATTTTCCCTTCCTCTTTCCTAGACTCCAAATACACAGATTCCCAAGGGGAGATAGAGTTCCTGCACTGCTACGCTACTCTGAAAACCAAGTCCCAGACCAAGTTCTACATTGAATTTCACTCTAGCTGCTTAGAAAGTATGGCTTTACCCATCTTCATTGTTTCTGTCAAAGTGTTCTGCATGTTCTCCTTCTTCTTGCTTTGATCTAAAAAAATAGCTATGTGGATCACACGTTCCAATGCAAAGAAAGATCCATCCTAAGGATTTGCTGTAGTTTGCAAGACATTCTATAATGTCAGGAATACAATCCAAACCCCACAGCCAAGGTAGCTGCATGCTTAGACATGTAGCCTTCCAACAGATTTTCCACCATGTTTGTCAATCTGATAATTTCTTTCTTGATGGGAAACATGTATTGTTCTTGCTTACCACACAAAAAATGCCTACACAGCAAAGACATAATTGATTAAAGTTTTAATTGTGCCTGCTACAAATGATCAGGTAATTTCAAAATAAAGCCTCTGCATTATGCTAACAAAAACAATTTTAAATAATTGAATTAACCTGGTTTAACAAAGAATAAGCCAGAGGATCAACTAAAAGGGAAATGAATGCTAGTGATGTGACTTTGTAAGTGGGACTGTGTACCTCGCAGCACTGCAGATTTCACTGCCTGTGCCCATGCTGTGGGGCTGAGTCTCAGCTGTTTATGTAACACAAGCCTACGTGCCCTTGCTGTGGGTTTTTTAAAGCAATTTCCCATCACAGAACTGCTCTTGTAAGTGGGACAGCAAGCCTTTGGTGGATGCTTCATCACATTATCGCATGTCAGAGCACTGTGTCAAAGACAGTTCCATAAAAGATTATTTTTTGGCTGTATCAAAATTTGCATAAATTTCTATGGAAACAGTGTATTACGAATCTTAAATTAGAATTTCAAAAGTATGCTATCTTGAGTGGCGTAGGAAGAGCTGTCATGTTCTTATCCTCCCGTCCATGTATGCACTGAGCTTCTCAGTGCCAAGTTAACTGCAAAATGAAACCATTTAACAATGCTCTAGCAAAACCACTTGCAAATTTACTGTGTAAAAATTCATCCAAAGCTCAGACTTTAAGCTTCTTAATACTTTTAAAATTTGTGTCCAAGTAGGAAAATAATTGTAGGCTTTTTGGAGACATAGTGAAGAGGATTTGTAGCCCAGTTCTTGCTGTCTGTCTCCTGATAAACTCCTTTCTTGTCCCTTTGCAGGCTTTGTAAAGAGCCAGGAAGGAGAAAATGAGGATGGAAATGAAGGGGAGCTTGTAGTAAAGTTTGTTGAGGCACTTCCAAAGGTAAACTGGGACTATACCTCCACATTCATATGAAAGAGAAGCTTCCACTTTCATCCCATAAGCAACGTCAGGTCTTTCACTTTCATAAATACTATTTTCAGGAACATTGCTGTGGTCTTGTTTACACTCAAAGGGACTGTAAGAATGCAGGATGGGCTTAGGCTAAACAGAGTATGTTGTAAGCAGGAAAGGACTTGCATGTCAGTGTACTTACATCTCTATCAAGAATTTTGCTGGCATGATTATGCCATTCAGGACCATGGCCTTTTCTCACCTTTTTAGTGAATATAATGCTGGTTTGATCAGGCCCATTATTTTTAGTTTTAAATGAAAAATAAAATATGTTAAAGAGTAACTCTGCCCTGGAGTTTCTTTGCCTGGTCAGACAAAACTTTCTCTTCGTATATTTTAGAAGAGTTGTTTAAGCATTTTTTACCTGTGTTAAAAAGAAAATCAGTGGCCAGAAGTAGTGTTCTGTGTGTCAGTGTCAGACACCTGTCCTGTCCTTAAGATCAGAGCTGTCCTTCATTTCTTGGCATGGTGGGAGTTGAAAGAACTACAGGAACTCCTGGATTTGGAGCAAATGTGCATGTCAATACCCTTCTAAATAGCCCAAAAGTTCTGGCTTTGGAAACAGTGCCTTACAATGACAGACTGGGGAAAGGCTCTACAGTAAGTAATTGCAACCGCAGCCAGATCGATTTTTGGGAACAGACTGTAATCAGAGTCTGGATGCCTTCCTCCTCAGGCAATTTTCAGTCCTGGACTACAGGAGAAAACTGCAGCTCATCCCAAAGTGTGACATTTGAAGCATTTCATTTGCTGTGCTGGGACTCAAAGAGTGCAGTCTTCTACCACAGATATCCAGATATTATCAGAGGTTGTTCCTGGAGGTGACATGATACCCTCATGGGTTTGTTCAGCAAAGTTTTCCTCATTTGGGACTGAGTTGCAGGGAGAAGTGTGCTCCTGTCAACCATGTGTTGTATTGACCCACCTTAACTTGTCTTTGCAGCTGACTCCAATTATTTCAGACCCGGAATACCTTCTGGATCAACATATCCTGATCTGCATTAAGTCATCAGACAGTGATGAATCTTATGGTAAGTGCCTAGCTCTAAAGTTCTAGATGAGTCAAAATCTACTTAGATTCCTCCAAACCACTGAAAGAGTGGGAGAGACCAGAACTAACTCCTGACTTCTGCTCTAAATCTGAATATCTGTGATTTAGAACTCAACATAATACACAGAAATAATGATAATAATAGTACACAGAAATACACTGTGGGCAATATTTTATGAAGTAATTATGATTAGAGTAATGTGAACTCAAAGGAACAACCTATGTGAGCTTTACCAGCTCCAAAAGAGCAGTGGCTTAAAAAAACAGTCCTTTACAGGAACTAAATCAGGATTCAGCATGTTTAAATGGGTTTATTCAGAATATACAAATCCTGTTTCACTTGACTTACTTGAGGCATTTCTTCTGGCTACAGAAAAGTATTTGGCTGTGCTTGTGACTCCCAGGTTCTCACTAGCCAGAGACTGCAGTCCTTGTCCACAAGAAGGCTCTTTGCCTAAATCCCATTAACAGCAATAGTAGCCATAGGCTGGAGTGGAAGCTCAGAACCCTGAAGTTACCCACAGGTATCTTCCATGCCCAAATCCTTCACACATAACATGAAGAGAAACAAATGCCCCTAATTTCTCAGGAGATATTATGCTCCTTACTGTGATCCAAAGCGGATTCTCTCCAGTAATCTGTCAGTGCATTGGTAGCAGATGACACAAAATATTTCAGTGCTTAGTTTCTCAGTCCCAGCCTCACTGTCTCCATGTTGTCTTTCAGGGGAAGGCTGCATTGCCTTGCGAATAGAAGCAACCGAATCCTTAGCTCCTATCCATACTGTGCTGACACACCATGGAGAGAAAACTGGGATCTTCCAAGGTGAAATCAAGTTACAAACATCACAAGGAAAACAGAGAGAGAAACTGTATGGTAAGGAATGTAATCACCTCTGCAATGTTTACACTAGAGAATGCTCACCTCTAAAGATTTCTGATAGCTATCAAGGAAATGAAAATTATCTCTGCAGTGCCTGTAGTCACAGAGAGTGCTTTTGATGCTGAAGTGCAAGGAGGTGTGAGTATGGTTAGTCCTCAGGAGCATACCTGTACTCTTTCAGGAAGATAGAACAATTGCATTCCTTGGGGTTTTTCATCATTCAGGTAAATTCAGCAGACTGAGAGAGCCCCCTGTCTGTCACCAGCACTTGGTTTTATTGAATGGGGATACCTTACTTCCACTTGTGGCATGATGCACTCCATGCCAAGCTCTCCCTGCTCCAGTCATCCTGGGGAGCAAAGAGTATGTTAGGCTCTCAACGAGCAGTTCCTTAGCTAGATCCCAAACTTTTCTTTTTTCACCTTGCTATCTGTTGTTCTCATTGAGAGTACAGAAGCAGCCATTTACAATTATTCATGACATTTACAACTATTCTCAATGGTAAAATGACTGTATGTGGCTGTTTCATGGGTCATAACCTTTGTATCTCAAGACACATTTTTTCCTCTGTCAACAAGACATGACATGTATTAATGGGCAGTTGAAAACATAACATCAACAACAGTTTAAAACTGTCCATCACTCTGATGGACAACGAGAGATGCCTTAATGCACGTGGGAACTCAGAAAACTTGAGCAGACAGACTCTAGAGATATGTGTGCCCCTTCTTTCCTTCAGATTTTGTCAAGATTGAACGTGATGAAATCGCTGGTCAGAAACCAAAGAACATCAGCAATTTAGAACATAACAAAGACTGGGACCAGACTAACAGGTAAAGGCAAGTGGGTAGGTCAGTTCCAGGAAAAGGGCTGGTGCCATAAATTCAAATTTGGGCTTTCTGTGGGAGCAGCATCAGCAGGTGTGCTGAGCACTGGGAAGCTGTGTTGTGACTCTCTGGTCAGGACTGGTCAATGCTCCCGTGCCCAAAGCTTCAAACGCTTAAATTTATTAGCCAGACCAGGTCCCTGCACCCACTTTAAAAGGCCCTTTTATTTCCAACAGAAAGTCAAAACCTACTCATCTGATGGCCAAAGAGGCAGCAGCCATTGCTCGCTGCAGGGGGAGTGCTGTTCCTTCTGCAGACAGCCTGGGAAAGGAAGATATCTTACGGTAACCTTCCCACCTTACCTCTCACAGCTTGGGGGGGGGAAGCAATCCTCAAACTGCCTGGCTTTTCCTTTCCAAGAGTCATAGGATGAGTCTGGGTAAGGCTGTCCTTTCACCTGTTTTCACTGGGGCTTTTCCTTGCAGGCAGCTTCTGTCTGGGCCCAGAAACCCATGATAGCCCCTCTACGTGGCTGCAGAAGCTGAGTGCTCTCTGCAGCCTGGAAAGGGAAGCATCTGCCACAGCCACAGGAACTATTTTGGGGGTGGGGGAGGTGGTCTTGACCCAGCTGCTTCCTCTCCAGTGACCAGGAGTGAGGCACTAACAGGACTCCCACTTATTCTCTGATTCTGAAGCAGCAGTGACAAAAAAAAAGTAAAAAATAAGTAGGTGGTATTGAATCTAAGCAGTCAGCGGGCACTAACTCCTTTGTAGCTGGCAGGGCGACAAAAAACCCCAAATGTATTTGTGCATGTACCTCCCTAACAATATTTCTTCTCCTGAGCAGTTCAACCCCCACAGACATCATCAACCCCAACTACCTGGGCATGGCTGCCTTCTCTCAGCAGCCCTCTGCAACCTGCCAGCTTAAACAGACACCTTCATCAGAGCAGGCACCGTCCCTCAGGAACTATGAGCAGCAGTCCAAAGAGAACACCTCCCTAATGGGGCAGAGTCAGTCATCCTCCACATCACCCTCCTTGTCACCTCTGTCTCCAAAACCATCCCTCCAGTCTACAGCAAACAGAAGCATTTGTAGTCGGAGTCAAGAGTACCAGTGAGTGTCTGAGTTTTGCACTGAGGCTGGGCTCCTCTCTCCTGTCATTCTGCACAGTCACTGTTTCATTATCTGTTTAGAGAGTTCAAGGTGCAGCACATTCTTTACATATTTTATCTCTAGAATTAGAAAGCTAAGTGAAGGTCACAAGTGCAGACATTGCATGCTCAAAGAAAACTAGTGTAGCAGTTGCTCACACTTTTGTGAAGGGAAATCCAAAGAAAATGAGTTAAACTTACAATTAAATAATGGAATCTTAGAATCATAGGATGGTTTGGATTGGAATGGACCTTAAAGCTCATCTCATTCCACCCCCTATCATGGGTGGGGAAACCTTCCGCTATCCTAGGGTACTTCAAGCCCCATGCAACCAGGCCTTGGACACTGCCAGGGTTGGGACAGCCATAGCTTCCCTGTGCCAAGGCCTCAGCACCCTTCTAACATCTAACCTAAATGTCTCCTCTTCTATTTTAAAACTTCCCCCCCGTCCTGTCACTATTTGCACTCTCCCTCCTTTGTGTAAGTCCCCTTTAGGCACTGGAAGGCTGCAGTGAAGACTCCTTGGAGTCTTCAGACTGAACAACCCCAGTTGTCTCAGCCTGATATATGTAGGTTTAATTCTCTACCAAAAGACGAGAAGGAGAAGTTTACAAAGTTCACTGTAATAACAAAGAAAGAAAGGGAGGAGTGTGGCATAGATCTTTCACCTGCATGGGAAGGAGAGGTCCTTCTTGTGCTATACGTGGAATACTTTCACTGAATTTCTACTGGCACTATACAAATGTTCAGCTGCTGCAGCAGCTAGACTCCATGTACTACCTCTGTCATATGCCTTGATGCAGAATTTCTACCTGGCAACTGAAAAAATCCCATTCCTTCCCAGCTTAGTGAGGGGATGAGGCTACTTCACCCTAGTGTATGTGTGCAATCTGTGTCCTTGTTGCAGACCTCTTTACAGCCAAGAGACAGCTGCTTTCTGAACTGGGCTCCCTGTAAATGGGTGTGGCATTCTGGGAGTCAAAACTCACTGCAGTCAGAGCTGCCAGCATTGCTAGGGGCTTTTCTGTACCCAGCAGTGCTCCATCATGGCTCAGCTCTGCTCTCACATGCACTGACTACCAGAGAAGAGCTTGAGACAAGGAACACAACTCATTTGAAGACACCCAAAGAACATGTGCCACTCACCTCTATTCCACTCTGCTCAGTGACGTTGCAGATGGCCAAATCAGGTCAAGTGACCCAAACCCACAGGGCCTGCTATGTCCCATTGTACAGCTATCATTCTAGGCTGAGCTGCGGCTCAAAGGGCTCTGCTGGGAATGCACATGGATTGTGTCACCCTGCAGCAGAGATATTACTCTTACCCTGTGCATTTGGGTGCATTAAGGAAATTTATCCTTTCCTTAGGAATACCATGCTGCATTGGTAGCAAGAGGAGATTGACCTAGTTGTAAAATACCACAGTATGATGTGAGCTCTTACTTTAAGCCTTTAGACAACAATTTCCATCCTCTCTGCCAGATCTGAATATTCTTATTTATATTCAAATTCAGATTTGTGTGTGTTGCAGCATCATCAAAGGACCTGGCACAGTTTGGCTTGGTAGTTTATCTGTGTTTAAAAAGAAGCCAAACATCACTTTGACAGGACTGTAACCTAGTAGGGAGTTTACACAATGCTATGCATATCTGCTCTCTGCTGTCATGTTACTAATTATTAAACAAAGTAAAAACAATGCACACTTCTGTTCTCTCTCCCCGAGTTTAATTGTTTTCCTGTTGCTCCTTTAGGCAGTCAGTTTAATTTGCTCACACTCATTTACTATTCATGTCCTCTCTAAATCAGTGACTCTCTTGCCTGCTCTTCACAAGTCTCCTTTTCACCCTACTTCCATGACTGTAGGCCGCCTGATGTAGGGAAATCCACAGCAGAGCCTGTGCTGCAGGAGGAGGGGCAGCAAAGGCCAGAGATGTTCGAGAACCCACTGTACGGCTCCATGGGCTCCAAGGGCAAGGTGGCCCCCAAGAAAGAGCAGGAGTATCCCAAGGCCTTGCGAAAAGAGCAGCTGCCACTGCCTGAGCAGAGCTGTCATCTCACAAAGCCACAGGAGCCTGAGTGCAGCAAGACCTCTGGCAAACAGCCATCACCACCTTTCCTGGTGCCCACACAGCGGTTCCGGTCCTACACCTCCACCTGCCAATTGGAAGAAAAGAATGCAGGGGAAAAGAGTCAAGGCAAACCAAAGATGGCGACACCATTGGAAAACTCGGCACCGCTTAAAAAACTCGTGAAGCCATCAAGGGCTGAAGTCAGCCTGAGCATTCAGGGACAGCAGAACAAGCCACCCCTTCCCTCCAAGAGCCGGGCAGTGCTGGACATGCAGAACTCCAAGGGCCGTGATTATCGGGACAGTTCCGAGCTGCCGCACTCCGGGAAGCACCGGATGGAGGAGGGCCCAGTCAGCAGGACAGCTACACCGGTGTGTTCCTCGGGGGAATGAAGTGGGGTGGAAGTTCTCTTGGGCTGTGGTGTCACTGTAATTGGAGTAGTACTGGCACAATCACTAAGTCCTCACTCCATGGTTCCTTTCCAAGCTCAGTGCTGTCCCACAAACCTACAGGGCTTGCAGAGCAGGGGGTGCCAGGGAATATCCTAAAGCAGTAGTACAGCAGAGGGTGGCATGTTGTGAAGCCATGACCTTAGATTTGCAGGAATTTTTACCTTTTTCTGGAGTGTTCAAGCCTGGTGGTCCACAAGAGGAATGCAAACAGTCTGTATCTTGCTATGTCTTGTTTTGGGCATACAGTGCTGTTCCTGAAAGTGGCCAATTATGGCCTGATAGCACAAATCTGTAGTATTGGGCAATGGATTTGCTTTTCTGTAAGTAAAAAAAAGATGATTAAAAGTAGTTAGCAGTTAATGGTAAGCACTTAGCAGCTTAGAACAGCGTGTCCAAAACCATTACTGAACCCTCTACAGAAATAATCGGACATACACTTTCCTAGGCTGATGGGTTTATTTGTTGTGGTTTGGTTTGGTTTTGTGTTGTTTTTTGTTTTTTTTTTCAATAAAATGTAGGAGCTGTATGAGAAGGAGTAGGGGAGGCCTTAGTAAGCACATTTGGGAGAAAAAGCCCACTTGAGCAGGCTGTAAGATTTTTTCTTTTCCATCTCCATCAAAACTTGTAGAACTGACAATATACAAGCTGATGCCTTCTCTTGTCTCTACAGTGAACGCGACACAGCTGCTGGTGGTACCCTAGGAGGAATCCTGATGGGATGAGTGATGGAGACTACTGCTTTGTTCACATTGATGTCCTCTGGACTGGTTCTAAAAAAGAACGAGGAATTTTAATTTTGAGGGTGTAGCCCTCCCTGTGATTATGAAAATGTTCTAGCTGAGAAGTTTATCCTGTGTTGCTCAGACCGAGAAGGGCCAAGACCATAATACCAAATGCAAGTTATTCTTTTGAGTGTTACTTTGGTACTTGCATTAGAATATGGGTGGCCAAGTACATGCATTAGTAAATGCTTTTGGAAAAGAGGACAGTACGGTACAAGGACTAGGAAATGGATGGGGTGCATTGAAAGAACCCCGTTCCTACAAAAGCAAAATTTCTATTTTGTGTTACAGAATTCCTATTGAAAAAGTCATATGTAAAAGAAAGCATCTCAAAAGCGGTACACCTCCAAAAGCATGTCCTATCCATGGAGCAAGGAGGTCAGGGAGGCTGGGGAGTGAGTCTTAATAGCAGATGCTGATGCAGGCCACACACTCTCAGTGGAGCCAGCCTTGCCTGGAGCTCAGGGCTACATCCCTGCACCACCCAGGGGACACAGCAAGCAAGGGCCAGCCCGTGGCACTGCAGCTCCTTTTCCTTCAAGCAGGCTCTGCTTTGATACCCCAACAAGCAGAGGGAAATGCCAGAACCACAGGTAGAAACAAGGGAAGAGGAAGGGCCCATAGCAGCCCAGGAGTACAGCTGCCTGGAGGGGCACACAGCAGCACCACAGCCGGCCTGGCAGCAAGCACTCTGCTCTGGAGGACACTGCCCAGCAGGTTTTGGAACATTCTTAATAGATCAATGCTGACCTTACTTTTTGTTCACTTGTTCCCTTACTTTTGAACACTTTTGTTCATTAACTGAGAATGAATAATATTAACATATTTGTCATTTCTGTTACATATTAAGTATTAATGCTGTGGTTACTATTAAGCTAAGCCTGTTGTGACTTAATCACTGCTATTGTTTCCATGTTGATTACTTAAAAAAATAATAAAATAGTCACCTTTCTGGTCATTCTTTATTGAAAATTCAGAGCTGCCTGTCACATGATTCACCTGTAGGTGGGTGTTATACCCATTTGCTTAGTGACAGTAGTCCCTGCCCAGAGAAAACAACAAAGGCATCAAGGAGAGCAGGGAAAATACAACAAGAATGACTGAGAATGAATATGTCTGTCTGCACAGACCCTTTGTGGATATAGGTTTGAAAACTACAGAACCTGTTAGCAGGTACAGTTACTAATTGTGTGAGTGTAGAAAAGGTACAGTGATTTTACTGGAGGAGAAGAGGCCAAGTGCAGGCCTGTGAGAGTGGGTAGAAGAGGACAGCCTGTAGGTAGAAACCTTTCAAGAGATGATTTTGTGCCATGCAGGTTGGAGTTTCAAGGCATCATTACTGAAGCCCCTGGCTCTCCAACCTACAGATCAGCAAGAGAGACCAGGAGCTTACATTCCTCTTGTTTTATTCACCAGAACCCTCTCTGTGTAATTGCCATAATTCAGTAGCCATGGTATTTCACTGGCCCTGGCGAGCATTTCACTTTTCAAGGTTGCAGAAGAACTTGTGTGGCCACCAAGTTAAATCTCCCTGGAGCAGGCGAGCTTCTGTCCAATACAGAGAGTTAGATCAGTTCCCAGTAATTCTGCGTTCGTCTATGTATGGAGATAAAAACAGGACAAGCTTCCTATAAAAGAAATTTAACTTATCAACAATGAGACAAACTCAGATATTTTGGTTTTATCCCTGACTCTCTAAACTGTAAAAAATAAAGTATATTCCCCAAAGTTTAGAAACTAAAAGCTGTATGTGAAACAAATACAGCTTTCTGTGGAAACCAGAACAGTAAACATTCTCCTAATTGGGGATGCTGCTTAAATTGTGCACCGATTTGCAGACGTAGAGAGTTTGAGAACACTGGACTTGCTAAAGCATAAAAATCCACCCTGGTACTTAATTTGGCCTGTCCTTTAGAAAGCCATATTGCTGGTGGAGAAAAACAGCTCTCTTCCAAGTTTCCAGCTTAAAAAAAAAAATACATTCCTATTCCTGTGCTAAAAATGGATTGCCTACCCACTTGGTGTTCCAAAGACAGTCTGATGGAATGGTGGCAAATGCCACCAGGCTTTGTGCAAGTGGACAATGTTCAAAAGAAAGCTCTGTAAAGAGTTTTCTGAAGCCTCTTTGGATGAGTCTTCTCAGGTGGATAGCTGAGACACAGAGTGGAGAAGTGGGACAAGTGGTGAGACACTACACAGTACTTGTCTCTGTGGCCAGACTGGCTGTGCCTTGGGATGGGTAACAAGAGCTGTGGGAGCTTGGCAGATGTGAATATCAGAAAAAAATAATTTAACAATTAAATCTGCTGCTTCTGTCTATTTAATTTTAAATTTCTGTCATAATGCCTCAAAGATGATTTACTGCCCACGTCTTGAACCACATGAAAGCAGAACTGAACACAAGCTGCTACTTTCTCTGACATCCCTGAGCCTGAGACCCTCCTGCCAAACTAGGCACATTTCTCTAACTCTCTCTGCTGTTGTCCAGTTAAGTTGGTACAGGCAGTATGAACAAAAGACATGAACTGAGGGATATGAATTGTCCAAAAATGTACTGATTTCCCCCAGATGTATTATCTATCCATAACCTTCTGGCATCCTTTGTTTTAAGTTCTTAAAAAATAGCTGGAGCCTTTTTGTATTTATTTCCATGGAGACCCAGCTGTCAAAAATGCATGAAGTTCCCCGCAACAGGATGTAATGTTGCAGAACACAGTAAGTTTTAAATCCTCCATTTCCTGCCTGCACCTGCTGCACCTAACACCAGTTTCCTTGTCCTCTCTGTGTACAACCACCACAGGGCACCTTTAAACCTTTTGATGTTGTGGGTGACACGTTTTCTTCCTGATAAAGACAGGAAGAAAATGGCTCAAGGAAGAGGAAAAACAGAAGGAAAACCAAATAAGGGGAGTTACTCACTCCAAAATAGCAAGGGGATAATTTTGATGTTAGAAATGATGGTGCTTAAGCCTGTAATCTACTGGGACCAAACACCCTTTTTCTGTACAGCTTAAAACTAACCATTTAGAAGCTATCCTCCCACTTGTTTTTAAAATATAAGGTTTGCTAAAATTTTATGACGTTCTTCTGTTGTCCTTGTGATAATACAATAATAGTCCATGTGATTGAAGGGATGTATTGTCCAGAAATTACTTGATTCACCCCCAGACCAAGTTTCTTATTTTTATAACATTATGAAGGCTCAGATATTTATGTGTGAATAAACTGTGGGTGTTGGGACTAGCTAACCAAGGTGATGAAGGACAGTTCCTAGAGATCTCCTAACCAGTATCAGCAGGTGGACTGGAAACACACAATACCCAGATATTTTGTTTTTATTTCCATAATCTCTTCCTGAGAGAAATCAACATTTTTCTCTGTGGGACATTTGCCAACAAGACTCTGTCCCTGCTGTCATTCGTTATGTTCCTTGCTGACAACACACATCAAAGGAGCAGCCAGTGGGCTGGGCTTGGGGAAGTGAGGGTGCTGCAAAGCCTCTCGATCAGCTACATCTGTGTGGTGCTCATGTTGTTGAGGCTGAAGTATTTAGTGACAGGGAGGATGGCTTTGCCTGTTCTTTGTGCCCAGCTGGTGCTGTCTCACATGCTGGTCACTCCTGCCACCAAAGGCTGCAGTCACCACAGCATTCCTGCAAGGCCTATGGAAGGAATCGTTATGCAAGTGCTACAGAATAATCCAAATACTCCTTTCAATGTGCAGGAGAGGTGTTAGCTGCAGAGGTACAAGATGTTCTTTCTAAATATATATGTAAGCAAACATCAAGTTATTACTCACATGAATATGAAAAAGATCCTCCTAACTCCACAGTGTGTGCATGGTGTTGTTTCAAATCAGGCTCCTAATAAAAAGTATTTTAAGATTGCATTTGTGTTAAACTACTGAAGTTTCTCAGAAATTCTTTGAGTTGAATCCCAGGTTGACAGAAGAAAGAGATTTCTTTTTGCCTACTGTAATTTGTGATATTTTTTTCTCCATTATCTTATTATGCATCATCACAAAGCATTATCTCATTATGCACCACCAAATTTCCCTCAACTTCTATTCTCAGTTCATTACCATTATTCGGTTTCATTAATTTTATTTGCAGATAATCTTTGCTCTAGCTCCCAAGCCAGGTAAACTAAAGGATATTTCAGCGTACCCTTTTAGAGCAAAACTAGCTGGCATTCTTCTGTAGCTCTCAGAAAACTGTGATCAGTACTGTTTTACAAACCTCAGTATTACAGAAGCCATCACAAAAACCAGACATGAGTCTGCTGAATGTGGGGCTTGGACTGGACAATCTCCAGAGGCCCATCCAGACTCAGCTATTCCATACTTGTGTGGTTCTATTTAACTGAGACCATTCTGTGCCAGGGATGGTAATCTGCTACAGATTACAGTTACTATTAACACTTCACTGCATTTTTTTCCCAATGTCTGGTCTTGATTACATTGAAAACAAATTAGTCTCTCTCATCATGAAGTATTAGATTATATCATAACTAATAAAGATGGCACAGAACAGGGTAGTAAATGTTGGGCTTGAGAGAGAATGCATGGATGGAAATGGATAAAGGTGTCCAGCAACATGCAGAAAGGTTACAGAAAAGCAACTAACAAAGACCTTGTGGAAGGAGAGGGAACCCAGCAGAAGGGAGATGGGTAAAAATTCTCTCACATAGAAACACATCAGACAAGGGAAGAAAGTAAAGGCAGCAAAAGGATTGGAAAATAAAAAGACACCTTTGCAACAGAAAGGATGGGGAATTAGCACAGAGTTTATGTCTGCTCCATACATCACAGTAATTTGCATCTTGACATTATGACTTGAAGTACGAAGAAAATGACCAGGTGTGGGACATGTGCCCTCTTTTCAAAGGTAAACTGAAGATCCAAAACAAAGCTGAATTCGAAAATTGTGTTTTCATCCTAACTTTGAAAAGAACACTGGTGATCAGCATCTTCCAAAAGTTAACATTCCTGGTTCCCAGTCAGGAAGCAGGGAAGGAAGTAAGTGAATCTGAGCACCAAGCTTCAGGGAAACGTCCCATCAGAAACTGCTCCACTCACCTTGGAGCAGGGATCTGTTCTGTCACCTGAGTGTCAGACACAACACAGCCAGCTCAGAATCAGAACTGGGCTGGAGGGGCCCTGATGGGACTCTGCAATCCGTTCACCACATCAGCCAAGAATAAACTACAAACTCCTTCACTGTGTTTTCAAGTGGCCTTATAAACCTCCAGCAGGAGAGACTCTCATCTGCCTCAAGCAGCCTGTTTTGAGCTTCACCAGTGTTCACCAGCCCTTCCTCATCTCTAGCAGCGCTTTTTTGGGTTAACTTTAGACCCTTTCATTGTAATCCTGTCCCACATGAACAAGTAGATCAGGGTATTGTCTTAATTTTCTGACATGCATATTTACATAGTACTGTTATGGTTCTCATAAGTCTTCTCCTTGTTAGGTAAATAATTCCAACTGTCCAAGTGTTTCTTCTGGATCAAATCTCCTGTATACATTTGTCATTCCTGTTGGGCTGCTTTGATATTCTCAATCCTCCCTGAAATGTGCTGGCTAAAGCTGGACACATCTCCACCAGAAGTCCTGATTTTCCCTCTATGGATGTAGAGTGCAATATTCATTGGAGGCACAGTTTTTGCTTCTGCAGAAGGAGCTTTCTGAAAAGCAGACTAATTTTTTGATAGTCTGAAATTTCTACTCCTGAATTAAAGTGTTGAACAAATTGCCAGATTTTGATGTTGCTGGTGGCAGAAAGGTGCTTCAAGTGAAGAAGCCACTTTCAGCCAGAACAAGCTGTTTTGTGGATATAAAAGGAGAGCAGGATGACAGATGATGACATGGAGCAGGGATGTGCTATTGGAAAGACTTCCAAAAACCCCAGATATATTTAAGAATATTGCATTGGAGTGGAAAAAACACTGTTAGCAGGTACTGTAAAGAACATCAGGATGTCCTGCCCACTACAGAAATAACGGAATACAGAAAGGTGAACATCTGTAACATACTGTGATTTTTATAAATTCAAACATATACAGATGACAATTAATTTAAGTCCTTCCCTTGGAACATTCTAACAGCTGCTGTAAATAGTAAAACATGCAATGTTTGAAGTAATTCATTTATCTAATTCTTGAGGACACTTTTTTTTTCCATGTCATTTCCACTCACAGTGATTCTTTTTCCTGCCCTGCTGAAAGAAATAGGACAATTATTTTCCCTCCCAGTTTTAGTGAGAAAAGCCTGCTCTCAAAGATGAGCTGAAAGATTTTTTTTTGGAGGGGCCAAAAAAAAGCAGGGGGTTGGCAGTTTCAAATGCAGTGAGGCACTTTGGGGCTGATTATATATTAAAGCCAACTCGTGAGAGGAGTTATTGAGTCTGATCCCTGTAGTTCTGTATCTTTGCCTTTTCTTTTCCTCATGCTTCGGTTGCTTTCCTCTTTCTCTGCAAAGGATTAAGATCTAGAGAAGATTTGACAGGATGAATCTCTCTCAGCACTGCCCTTCAGGAGTTCAGTAACTATAGCTGTAGAATTAGGACTTAACCTTACTGTTGCTATAAACGACCCAGACTCTGAGTGGGAAAGAGTTATAAAAGTTTTATTGAGAAGAATAAAAAAATTCTCAAAACAAAAGGGACAATGCCGTGAGCGTGGCCAAACACCAGAGGCTCGTGCACAAAATGGCTCCACCTTTTGTACCCCTGGTATTGCATCGGCTTTATGCACATTTATTTTGATTTTACATAGTCTCACCCCTTGTCAGTCTTTTCAGCACTGATGTAGTTTTGTCACTGTGGTCATCAGGGTTTATCACTGGATGAAGTTCTTCTCCTTTTAAGGTCATGTCTCAAAGGTTTGGCTAGCAACAGTCTGTCCAATGTAAACTCATAAACTTATGTTACATCATACAAAATCATCCTTGTGAAAACCACAACTAGGCCATTGTAACAACATCAACCACTTAATAACACATATCATTAATATTAACAACATTATAACATTTAATATCAATTCATAATAAAACCCTGTGAAAGCAAATTCACATTGACTTGTTTCTTGCACAGTTACAGGTAATCTTAGGTTTTTAAACAACTAATTTGATTTTGTGATGTATAAGTAGAATGAAATAGGCTGTGTGCTTACACTTGGCCAAATTAGCTATACAAAGAATGCACATAACCTAGTGCATTGTGTACTTCATAAGACAGAGCTGTGTGTGAGCTATTATGAACTCAACCAGCAGCACACACTCCTCCTGTCTAATAATCTAGTGAATCATCTATTTCACGCTGTTACAATTTCATAATTGCATCTTCATTCATTTACTCAAAAGAAAAACAAAGCCGTTTAGACAGTCCAAGACAAAAAGCATTATGAGTTCTGCCCAGCTTCTAATTAAATTACAATAATACGGTTACCTAACACATTATTTGGGAAGTTAATGTCAGGAAAATCCATAAACGCCAGAGGTTTATGTCCAAACAGGAGACAGAGGAGCCCTTCACCTTTATTCGAATAAAGGACAGAGTCTATCTCCACACACCTGCGGGCTCTTCTCTCTCCCCGGGGTTTCGCAGGGCACAGCCTCCTTTCATCCTGAACTCCCGGCCCCACTGTCCCTCTTCCTCTCCCCATCGGCTCAGCTGCTGGCAGGGTAAAGGCTTCCTGAACCGCCTGCCACATATTGCCCCCTCGAACCTGTCACTTTAGCACAAAGTTCACAAGTCCAGCCTTGTGCAGACCCTGCTCTGTTTCAGGAGCCCAACCGGCTGGGCCTGGGCAGGAGCCCAAAGTCAGGGGAGACAGAAAGAACCATTTCAAAGACATTAACACCCAATACCTTCACCCATCGGATTGTTTGGAAAGACATTAGCACACATCTTTCCTCTCATTAAGCAGGGGAAAGTAGAGCAATGGAGCGAGTTGTTATGGATTTTTACATTTGCCCAGAACATGTGGCTTCTTCCTGAGACTGGACAGAAGGTGGGAATGCAGGGAGGGTTGAATAGTAGCTTCTGCCGTGTTCCAAATTAAATAATTTTTCCTAGGAAGCCTCAAGCTCCATTTCATTTCACCACCACCCTCCCTGAAGGCTGAGCTGGGGCTGTTCACCTCCAGAGGGGCCCCCATCCCTGTCTGTCCCTGTCTACAGGGAGGGCTCCGAGCAGAGCCCAGCAGTGGCATCAGAGGAACGGGCAGAGACTGATCCCAAGAAGCTCCCCCTGCTCAGGAACCAGAACTTCTTCCCAGGGCAGCACGCCAGGCCGGAACAGACTGCCCAGAGAGGGTGTGGATTGTCTCCACAGGGAATATTCGAATCCTCTGGATAGGTCCCTGTTGCGGGCTGGCCCTGCTGGAGCAGGGATGGAAGCAGATGAACCACTGTGGGCTCTCCCCGCCTGACCCCGTGCCGGCAAGCCATGAGGGGAGCGGCGGTGTCTTGTAATGGAGGGGAAAGAGCACAAAGACCACTCAACAAAAGACACTGCAGGTGTGTTGTATTTGCGTACTGTAGTACAACACTCCCTCTCCTCTCTGTGGAGCCCTTAATAAATGTTTAATGTTCACTGACAGTAACACCCGTGCTTTACCAGTGGCAGGCAGAGGTGTGGCGGTGGCTGCCAAGGCCGGAGAGTCCCGTTGCGGGCACCAGCCCTTCACCTCACCAAAGCCCCGCCACTGTCACTGTCACGACGCAGTGCTGCCGGCCCTGCGAGGATACTCGAGCTGCCAGCGGTGTGACGGCGGAAGGCTCGGACTGCGCCACTCCAACCCTGCCCCACATGGCCCCGCCATGCCCCGCTCAGCCACGGCCGGTGCGCATGCGCGGCTGCGAGGCAGCCGGCACCGAAACATAGCGGGTTGGCCACTCTCAAGATGGCGGCTGAGGAACGCTAGGTATGGCGGTGAGGCGGCCACTCTCAAGATGGCGGCTGAGGAACGCTAGGTATGGCGGTGAGGCGGCCACTCTCAAGATGGCGACAAGGCCACGCTCAACGTGGCAGCAGGGCCACTCTCAAGATGGCGCCTGCACGGAGGACACAAAATGGCGCGGCGCGGGACCTGCTCGCCTCAGGAAGCGCCTGTTCTCCCGCCTGAGGCCGACCCCGCCTCCGCGCTTGCAGCACGATCCCGCGCGGCGCTTTCCGGCCGGGGGACACGGGTGCTGGGGTCGGCGGCGCCGGAGGCGGGCGGACGGTGTCCGGCAGCGGCGGGACAGCCTCTGTCGCAGTCGCGGCGCGCCGCACGGACGCGAGGGCCCCTGACGTAGCGCGGCGCCATGGCGGGTGTGGGGGCGCGGCCGCGGGCCCGGGCCTGGCTCTGAGGGGGCTCCCGCCGCCTCCGCCGCCTCCCTGCCCCCCGCTCCGTCCGCCCCGGCCCGCTCCGCCCCGGCCTGCCGCGGAGATGGCGTCGGGGCTGCGCGCCGCCGGGTTTCCCCCCTGGAAGCGGCACATCGCGGAGGAGCTGCGGCGGCGGGACCGGCTGCAGCGCCAGGCTTTCGAGGAGATCATCGCCCAGTGTAAGCGGGGCCCAGCAGGGGTGCGGCCGAAGTAGCGCTTCTCTTCTCCCTCCCCGATGCCCATCAGTATCTGCAGCGGACACGCTGCTCAGTGGGGAGGGTGTAGAGTCTTCCTCTGTGGCGGTATTCCAGAACTGGATTCTATCCGGTGCCGTATGCTATGGGATGACCCTGCTTGAGCAGGGACATGGGACCTGGTGACCCGCGGTGCTCCCTTCCAGCCCGAATCGTTCTGGGATTCCTCCTCTTCTTCGAAAGTGGAAAAGCCGTGGTGCCACATGGTCCCCGGCCATGTCTGTAATAACGGGAAAACTGAAATTTCTGCTTTATGGAGGAAAATACATAGTTGTTTCAGTTCTCTCAGAGGCTGAAGCGCGTTGTGCTCTGGACAATGATTGAATGTCTGAATTGTCTGCACAATCCCCGCCCAGCTACTTGTGGAACCAAGAACAATGGTGCTATTGATCCTGCTCATGGTGTTTTGTAAAATTTGGAGCTATCGAGGGGCCAGCACTCTCTGTTCAGGGCTTTCCTGCCCGCCCCTCTCCTGCCTCAGCTGTGTCAGCATGGAAGGGGCGTCCCACACACTGTGGGGGGAAAGCAAAGGACAGAGCTGGGTTTGGCTTCTCTGCCAGGCCTGTTCTCTTGGTTGCTCTCCTTTGAAGAGCTGTAAAGAGTCTGATTTTGGAACTTTCTCTTTTAGCAGATAGCAATGCACCTGAGCAGTTGCTCTCTCTTTCTTTTCAGCTTTTTTTTTTTTTTTTTTTCAGTCCCACACATCATCTGGATTAGTGAGGAGTTCCTGGGGTTGTAGGTGGATGGTGCCTTAACCTGTAGAGATCAAAGAGGAGGGAGAGCACACTGATGTGGTGGAGGCTCATGTAGTGTTTGGCTGTCTCAGAGTAATTAAAGGGACTAGATCACAGCTAGTCATCTAGGCAGGAGAAGATGGGAATCTGGATTTACTTTCTGGTTGTCTTAAGTGCACCTTTTGCTCCTGCAGATAACAAGCTGCTGGAGAAGTCAGACCTTCATGCGGTGCTGGCTGATAAGCTCCAAGCAGAAAAATATGACATGCAGAGCAGACATGAGATCAGGTATGTAACACTCCTTTCTTGTCAGCAGCTGTCTGTTGTACACCTTGTAACCTAAACCACTGATGGATGCCTCACACAAACAGCTCCCAGATCCCTACAGTAACTTGGCACATAAACTGAAATTCTGTTGGACTAAATATAACTTACATCTGTGTCTAAGCCTGTGATAAAATTACAGTAAGTTTAGGTTAGGCAGCAAGAAATGTCTGGCCAGGTTTGTAAAGGAAGCTGATTTATCACAAACTCCTGGAAAAGAGGTGGACTACAATGAGTTGCTGCTCCTGATCTGTTTGCCTTGTAATGCTTACAGTGTTTACCTGCTCTTCCTAATGAGTAGGGGAAAATAGAAATAAACCATGATTGTGAAGTGTCAGTCCTAAGCAAGCACCAGATGCCAAAAGGAAGGTGTTTTGGGACTGCTTTTTAATAGGATTTCTTGGGAAGCTTCCTCCCTAACCTGTGAGTAGCACTTGTGCTGAAGGCAGGGGTTGTGCTGCTGGTTCTGCTGGCATTTGTCTGCACAGCAAACCCATGAGCCAGAAGTGTCCCTTAGACAACCTGTCTGTTCCTCAGGTGAAGGCTGGCCTGCTCTGCCCTCAGTGTACCTGAAGAGAAGGCTGGGCCAAGGAGCTCAGAGTTCCCACTTCTGTAGGAATTGCTTCCTCTGTTGAGGTTCTTTTTGCTCTTGTCCTGAAACCAGAACCCCTCTACAGCAAGGAACTGTATGAGTGTGTCTAATTGGGATACAAAAACAAATCAATATAGCAGAGAAGGAAGAACTGCTGGGTTTACAGGAATTGCAAGCAAGACTCCAGCAGGCTGGAGTTAACACCCATGTGAAAGTTCCCAAAAGCTTTCTGATGGCTGCAGTTGTCTTGAACCATTTCAGCTTATGGGAAATTGTGTTCTGGCTGAATTCCAGGTCTAATAGATGAGGTTGGACTAAATGTAGAGAAGAAAGCACAGAAGCAGCCTCTGAAAGTACTCAGCTGAACTCTGATACTGTGCTCAATATATGAAAGGTTTTTGAAACAGAATTACTTTTCTAATCATAGATAGCTGAGGAGAAGTGTTTTTACTTCCCTCGAGGCCAAGGAGTAGTATCTAGTTCTGGCTATAGGGGTGTGCATGGCTGCAGCTATAGGATGTGTTGTATGTTACCACAGGACTTACCTTCCTGTCTGTTTGCACACATTTTTTTGGAAATGCAGTTAGTGCAGCATTAGTTCAGTGAGGGGTTGGTTGGTTGTTTTTTGAGAAGAGTGTTAGGTTACTGATATTACTGTAAGGCATTTGGAAGGATTAACTGCTTCCCCCTGGACTGTTACAACACAAAATGACTGTAGAAAGGGATGCAATTACCTTGTTCTGTTTGTCTGAAATAATGGTGTTGAAGTTAAAATCATGATTTTTAAAAAAAGCTGTAATTCAAAATATAGCTGATAACATGCCCAGTCTATGTGTGTATGTGCTTTTAAAAAAGCTTTTTTCCTCTGTTGCTGTCTCTGTGCTTTCAGAGACACGAGTGATAAACGTTACACTCTATAGTTATTGGGGGGAAGGGTGATAGAAATGTTCCAATATGTAAAAATTCAAGATTATCTCACAGTAATAATGTTGAAAAACACAATTAGTAACCACTTCATCAAAACTTATCCACAGAGTATAGTCACGCCAATGGAGAAGTGACTTGTCATGCCTGGGACAGTAAACTCAGGGGTCTGGGAATACTCCCTTGGTTTCCTGACTTTTGGTTCTGTACTCTCCAGACATCTTGCACCTTCAAGGTCCACCGGTCGCCCCCAGAACAAATCAGGGTATTAAAAATTTTTAATTGTTCCAGAATTTAGAGAGTGTACTTCTAAGACTCGGTCATCTTCATGCAAATTTAAACAAAAACTAGTTGTCTTCCTTTGGAATTTGAATTCTAGTTTAGAAATGTACAAAAAGTGTATCTGATCCTCAGGAAATGTAACTTTCCAGTACTGTGTGATGGCCTTTTGTCTGGTGAGGAGTGTGTGGTGTGGAAGCCAGCTGTAGCTTGGTTTGTTACGAATCACCTGTGTCCCTGAGGTACAGAGCATCCAAGGGTGGCAATGTTTGGACCCTGACAAAGGCACAGAAACAAGTGGATCATAGTTTGGGACATCTTTTCTTCTCTGTCCAATTGCAGCCCAGGACATGATAGCACATGGAACGACGCTCAGCTGCAGGAACTGGCCCAGCTGAAGATAAAGCACCAAGAGGAGCTGACTGAGCTGCACAAGAAACGTGGCGAGGTTGGGAAGTCTTCTTATGTTCTCTGTGGTCCATACGTGGCCTTTTGGGAGCCTGACCATGATTTTACCAGGCTCGTTAATCATCATTTTTTCCTCTTTTCATCTAGAGCCTTTTTAAGCTTCCCCAATTTTTGATGATTCAAATCAACCAGAGATGGGCTGGTCTGTAATACTGGCACCAGGAGATGAGAACTTACATTGTCAGCATAGCGTGATTTTTAAGTGCTGAATTTTCTGCTTCATTAATAGGTTTTTAGTTGTACCAGAGGAAGAAGGAACTGGTCTGGGCCACAGAGCTGTGTATGACCACTGGTAACTCGAAAAGACTTAGAAGGGTTGGGGCACAGGGGGCTGTGTGTGGTTTTACTGGTCTCACTTTGCAGCACCACTTCTGTGGCAGTGGACAAAGTAAACAAGCACCAGCCAAGGTTGAAAGAGCCATGGTTCTAGGCTGGAAAGGGAGTTCTGTGATGATGACACTTGGGCCTGGAAGAGAGGAGAAGCCAGGGGGTCTCGGATTTGTGTTTTGGGTTTGTATTTGACCAGAAGATAAGGAATTTCAGCAGCAGAAATGTGTTTTTAAAAGCACAGCAGTGGACTGAATGAGTCTGGAAGCTGAATGGGACTGCAGGCTTTCATAGGGAAATGGTGTGAATGGCCTGGGAAATGCTATCGTGCTCCTTTGATCACACCCCACTGAAGGTCTGGAGAAGCTTCAGTGTCAGCAATTCTGAGCTTGCCAATGAGGAGACAGTTTTTTATAGTGGTTAGGGCACTCAGAATACTTTCTTTGCTCCCAACCTGGTGTCCTAAAAACACTTAAACAGGCAGGCACTCTTCCCAAAAATCATTCCTTCTTCCTGGGCAGCTGAAGCTGTGCTGCTGAGTAAGGTATGAGCTGGCAGCTGCAGGTCAGCAGCATTGACCTCTGCCTCTGTGTTCCCTGTGCTCTGGAGGCACTCCACCTGGAAATTCCTCTGTGAGAGAACTCTTGGTGACACCTGTGTTCACAATGTGAACTCTGTGTCTCCTGAAATGGCTGTCCTGGTCATAACAGGACGATTTGTTTCTTGGATAGCAGTACTCATTTGTTGTTTACTTGCTTGAAAATTTTTACTTTCTGCATTGGTTTTTCCACTACTAAAATTTCTTTCTAGTACACATTTTGTTTGATCTGACTATTAATGGAACTTCTTGAGGGAACAGAGTGAGACATCAAAGGACAGCAGCTTTTTGACAATTCATTTTTGAAAGTGGATTCTCTGATTTAATGACCTGTGTAGCACATCTGCATAGGAAGCTGGGGTGAAAAAGACCTGAAATGTGTGATCCATGCTTTTAATGCTAGATTAGTCTGTGCTTGCACTGAAGACTGTACGGTGTGTTATGCACTGACATCCCTGCAGTTTGTAATGCAATTTTCTCCTCTCCCCAGCTGGCCCAGTCTGTAATTGATTTGAACAACCAAATGCAGCAGAAGGACAAAGAGATGCAGATGAACGAAGCCAAGTGAGTAAGAACTGTTTTGTCTGTGACCAGACTTCTGATGGAGTTCTTTATTGGAGTTACAGTATTCTCTAGGAGTCTTAGTCCAGAGCTAAAAATTTCTTTGTGAGGCATTGTGCATACAGCACAAGGAAGATGACACAGGTCCCAAAGGAGGTCCTCATGGTTTTGTATGTTTTGTTGCCATTGCAGGATTGCAGAGTGTTTGCAAAAGATTTCTGAACTGGAAACAGAGTGCCAGGAATTGCGTAGCAAACTGCAAGATCTTGAGCGAGCTAATCAGACACTGAAAGATGAATATGATGCTCTTCAGATCACCTTCAATGCCTTGGAGGAGAAACTGAGGAAAACTACTGAAGATAACCAGGAGCTGGTCTCACGTTGGATGGCAGAGAAAGCACAAGAAGCCAATCGTTTGAATGCAGAAAATGAAAAGGATTCAAGGTGAGGTCCATGAACTCTGTTGATAAAATTGATGTATTTTTCAGTTATGAGTGTGCAGGATAAAACCAGATTTAGTTTTGACCTTTGAGATCTCTACTGCACAATACAGTGAGAGTCCAGAACTTTCTGTTTCTTTTTCCAGCCAACATAGAGTGACACTTCGTGAAGACATTCCTGTCTTTTTAGTGAATAAAACATGTTCTTTTGTTTCTTCAGCAACATTTAACTGTGTGCTGAAGATCATGAATCAGATAGAAACTGGGGGGTTTTGGTGGTATTAGATTTTGACTTCTCTTGTTCATGTTGTGTCTTATAGTACTCCTAGTTTTATCCTTTTTTTGACTTGACTTCAACTTCAGTGGTTTTTGCATTCCTCTAGAATGAGCATCTGCCAGGAGACTGAGCTATGTAAAACTTATTGCAAAAGTAGTTTGTATGTTGTTTTTCCTTGCAAAGTGGTTTTCCTTCTGAATTGTTTCAGCTTACTTAATGATACCTGGAGTCTGACCTATGTTACAAGGCTCACAATATATGGCTGTTTTGTATTAGTTGCACTAGCATAATCATTATTTTGGCAAGTTCTTGCTCTCCAAGCTAATGCATATTTATATAGATCATAAAGCGCCATATGTTCACTTTGCCTCATTGCCTCACTTGAGTGATCTCGTCCTTTGCTACTCACAGTAAGAAAACTGCTTTTCCTGCTTGGCGTATCTTGAAAAGCAGGATAAAATTAGAGCAGGGGACTGTTTTTGTTTTGTTTTTTTTTTTTTTTTAAATCATGTGAAGCCCATCGAAACTGTGCAGGATAGCCTTTGGAATGGGATTAAGGAAATGTGGATTTTTAAATTTTTTTTAATAACCTTGAGTTCTCTTTCTTAGGCGACGCCAGGCCAGGCTGCAGAAGGAGCTGGCAGAAGCTGCCAAAGAGCCCTTGCCTGTTGAACCGTAAGCACTCTTGATTTATGGAATCTCTTTCATTGGTTTATGCCTCAGGTTTATGCAGATACATGATAAATGGTATCTTTGTTATTCCTAAATTAGGTGATGTAGAACAGTGTTTGAACTTCTTGTGTGAAGTCAGAAATGTGCAGTAACTCGCCCTACCTGAACTTAAGGAAAAGGAGCTCTTTTAGGACTGAAAACAGATGCTCAGACTAAAAGTCCCAGGAATGGTTCATTTGGTCAATAGATGTTGTTATAGGAAATGTTTTTATGCTAGGATACGTGCCTTTGGTCTTTAAGATAGTTTTTCATGAAACAGTGAAGTCATGAAACAATTATTCTGGAGATGGCTGGATTTTAAGATGTTAGACTACAAACATGCTCAAGGATTTCCTGTAGGAACGGGTGCTGAGTGAATTAACCTGGGTGAAAATACACGACTTCCATACTTGCAGGGATTTATTGTCTAAGGGAAAACTAAGTGGAGTACTTTACCTGGTAAGCTGAAGAGAAATTCCTTTAGACCCTTGTTCTTGCCCTGCTGTGTTTGGCTCTGGGTGGTGTTGGATCAGGGGGCTGAAGTGGGCAGTGGGTGCTCTGAGCTGGGCTGATCAGGGTGTTTGTGTTTGCCCAGTCCAGAACAGCTGCATCTGATGCTCTATTCCTGGGCCCTGCTGAGTGGTGCCAAAGCAGCCTGCAGGCTTTTTCTGGGGATCTTTTTTGTTTATGTTCACATCACAGAGTCACATTGAGTGCTGTGCTGCAAGCCCTTTCGAAGGACAGAAGCAGAGCATCCCTCTAGAAGGGGAGCTGTGTGAAAGGCTGGGAGAGGGAGGAAGGGCATGTGGAAAGGGAATATGAGACACTCTGTAGCATAATTGCTTCTGTATACAACTCAAACTCTGCTTCAGAGATGGCTTTGATTTCTTCTTTGTGATTTTATAAATTGAGAGGGTTTGTGTTGTGTAAACGTGCTGCTTACTGAAGGGAAAAACTGCACCATTTTGGGGGGTGTGCCCTGGTGTTTATATTTACTTAAAAATACATTGTTAAGTGTGTTCTGCTACACATAGTTTTAACAGCAGAAACTTTAGATTTTTAAAAATAAGTCTTGGCAGAACTTGATAGTATTTTTTTAAACACCAGCCTGATACATTCAATCAGCAAATATATTTTACATAGTCTTTTCATGTATACTCTGCTCCAAAAGTCTTAGAATTGAAAGACTGAAATTAGAGATTACAAATGGTTTCATCCTTTTAAATGCTTTTATAGCTGAGTGTTATCTGATGGCACAAATTGGTTATTTAAATGCTGAATTTAAACTTCTCATCAGTCAGATGGCATTAGATTAGTAAAGTGTGTTTAAAAATAGTTTGTCCTGCAAAATCAGCAGTGGAGGAAAAATCATTGAAGGAAAAAGTAGTAGGCTGTTGGAGCCCATGATGACTAATGGGGGAAAATCTTCAGCGTTGGCTGAGTAATTTAGGTGGACTAATTTATTGTATATGGGTTGGCACCTCACATTTATGTTCAGCTGACCACCAACACGTTAATGGAGTGAGCAAAACCAGCTCTCACTTAATGGTGCAGCACCTGAAGTACAACAGCGTAGAAATTATCAGGGTGTCTTTGGTGTAGGTGAAGCAGGAAAATTCAGTCAATTTCTTGTGCTTTTTTTAACACCTGCTTGTTTTGAAACAACAAAAAAGGTGCTGATATCACCTATACTTGGTGTTGCAGTAATTCACATTTTTGTTGTTCTGTAACTGTTCCAGCCAATATCATTCATTCTGTAGTGAAGCCTTGCTCAGGTGTGGTGGGGTTGTTACTATGCTGTATGTAGTAAAGAGAATCTGCAAAGGAGGTCTGAAAACAGAAACGGGGATGTGGAAATCCAGCCCTGCTGTCAGTGAAGTGGAATTGGCAGCTGGAAAGAAAAAACCTGAAATTTAGTTGCTGTCTGTATCTGTTTTCAGACACTGTGTTGAGTTACATCTCTGGCAGTGGCAGTTGTGTCAGCGTGTGTTATCTGGATCTACGTGTGTGTTGCTACAGCTCCATAAACCTGGGGTGTGCTGGGCATAGACACTGACAGGCCCTGGAACAGTGCCATCCTGTCAGTTCATGCTGTCAGTGGCTGATTGAAAACAAGGTGTTTTCTCTCACTTCAGCAGGGATGATGATATAGAAGTGCTTGCAGATGAAACGTCTGACACAGCTGAGGAAACCTCTCCGGTGCGAGCTGTCAGCCGGACGTCCAGGTTTGTGAGCAAGAGATTCATGTCACTGAGGAAGAACAAGGGGCATAATAGGGCTGGAACAATGCTGGGAATGTAACTTAGGTTTCTAGTTGCCTTTAGGTGGAACACAGTTTAATGCTTCTACCAGAAAAGTAGGATACTCATGTGCTCTGTTCTCTGTTGCCATGCTTTAGATATGCTGGTTTTCCTTTGCTGTTTTAACTAAATTACCCTAGTGCCTGGAAAATCTTTTTTTTAATTTTTAAACAATTTTAAAACGATACAGTTAATAACATGGGTATTACAATGCTTGTTTTTTGCCTCCCATTACTCTACAAGATGTCAATGTGACTTTACAAATATCTGGATTTATCTGAAATGCTGAAAATAGTCTCCTAGATTAAATGCATCTTGTTCTTTCTCTAAAATAGCAATGAGTGGAAAGTAAGAGGTAGTTATGTGAGATCATGGATTACTTTGATTGATACTTCAGACTTGGCAGACTGTTCTGTCTAAACCCAGCAATTCACAGGGTGAGATTGAGGGACATTGAAGAAACTTCACCCACAAAATGTGTTCCGAGTTGTAGTTACTGATGACTTTTGCACTGATGCCTGCCTTGGTGTTCTCTGTCTCTGGGCTGGGTCTGAGGGGAGGGAGTCTTTCCAGAGACATGTTGCTATTAAATGTGTTTGTATTGATCTTTATGTGGAGAAGCTATTCACAAGGTTTAAACCTGTCCTCCCCTCCTTCAGTAAGCGACTCTCCCAGCCAGCTGGAGGCCTTCTGGACTCTATCAGTAATATCTTTGGGTAGGTTAGAACACTTTCACCTCCTTGTTTTGTTTATTGGTTTCAATGTACACCAAAATCTTGGTGATGCAGGGAACGCGAACAAATATTTGCAGCCTTCCTTCTAGCTTTTGCCTTTCTTTTTTTTTTTCTTTTTTGTTCTCCTCAACTTCCTGTTTCTTCCATCTTGCCGTGTGCTGACCTCTGACCTTTCCCTCCAGTCTGTCTGAGTCTCCCCTTTTGGGACATCAGTCTTCTGATACTGCCAGGTGAAAACATTATCCGCTCTTAGTCCAGCATGTGATTGTATTCCATTGAAATAACATGGAACCCAGCTGCATTGTGCTGATTAGATTCTGCAGTTGATAACTGTGGTTAGAATCTATCTACAGTGACAGAGGCAGTGAGCCCCTCTTTGTGGAGAGAATACGTGGGGTTTGCTCTTACTTTCCACTGCACTTTGCTCCTTTAGTAGGGTTATTTAAAATAAGTTGTTAGGTTCTGTGCTTAGTATCCAGAGTGGAGCCAGTCCTTCTAAGCTAAGCTCTGCAGTAGGTGGATATCTTTGCTTAAATGGAACAGCCCAAGCTTTGTAACATTATTTTGCTGTCTGAGATGTAGTGTTGAAATGGTGTTGAGTCTTCTTAGATATAATGATGGAGCTGCAGCCAGTCCCATGTTTCTTTTCCTAGTGGAAACATTAAAACACTGCTCCCAAATGAGGTCAGTAATCAGTTCGGGTAACTTACGTGGTGAACTGTGAAATATCTAAAGCCACAAGTGAATATAGTGTTACATGACAAATGAAATTTTTGAAAGATGAGATAAAAAAAAGACCTTAAAAGCATCTTTCCCTAATTTTTTTACTTTCTGTACAGAGTAGTTAATTGAAGGTACAGATCAGGATGAACTCATGAGAAACAGTGTTTATTTCTCAATTTAAAATGTTTCTGCTTCATTTCATCTCAGGAGGCGTTCTCTGTCCTCATTCCCCGCACCCCAGGATAATGCAGAGCCACATCCAGGTGCCAGTAAAGAAGTGAGAGTGCCCACTACTGCCATATGTGTCTTTGTGAGTACAGAAGGAATTCTCTTCTCTGCCATTCTTTGTTCTGGTTTTGGAGGAAGAGACTCCTCTATGTGGGAACCAGTGTCCTGAGACACTTTCTATTATCACTGCCAAACAAGAAGGAATTCTTGGTTTGGTTGAAGCATTCATTGCATTTAATTCTTAGCCCAAATGTTTGTCAGAGCCAGATATCTGTCTTACTGAGGTCGATGATGAAAAAGAAGTTTTCTGAGGGCACAGGGAAATTCCACCCCATTAACCCCTTGGCTCCCAGCAGTCCCTATTCTATCATGCCATAGTAGAGCTGTGATTGAGGAAGAGATTGCTGACAGTTTGGGATTCATTCAGTTCCAGTTCTCCACAGTAAAGGGAGTTGTGGCACCAAATGTAATCCAACAAACTCGGTGAAGAGGAGCTTATGGTGATGGGGTGTCCTCATTTGCTGTGCATGATCAAAAGTTTTCAAGCTGAGACCTCCTTTGTGTTCTTTGGCCTTACAAAGCCAAACTTAAGTTTCTGTGCAGGACATTGTCTTGTGACTGAAAGGGAGTTGTCTTGTAATGCAGCTGCTTGTTTGAACATGCATCTGGAGCTTTCTTGGGCACTCCAGAACTGGATGTGGATTTTTCATGGATATTAAATGACTTATTTTCTTCATCCAGAGTATCAGTGTGGCTCACTGCAGCAGGGAAGCATGTGTATTCTTGCCTGCCCTGTTACTGTGTTTCTGTAGTGGAAGCTGTGGATGGAGTAGTAATATCACCTCAAGTGAGAATAGGGTCGTGACTGAAATGGCAGCTGGAGCTGGCTTGAATAGGGGGCATCAAGGGAGGAGATGTTAGGCTTTAGCTCCAGTGTTTCGAGCCCAGGTGGAGGGTCAAGACATGTCTAGGTCTGGCAGAACATTCCAGGAATTAATGCAAGGTCTCTGTGGCAGAGATTTGGCAAATGCAGGGAGAAGACTGGGCTTACCTTTGGAGAGGCAAGTAGGAGGTGGAAAAGGTAGTCACTTCAGGAATCATTCCCAGGCATAGCTGCTAGGCAAGACCTTTCACCAGTTTTGTTGTGAATGGCTCCTCCTCATTTGCAGAAAGATCAGATTTGAAGTTTGATTAGTCTTAAATATGAGCTGGCAGACCACATTCGAGCAACAAGTTCTGTAAAAATACAGGTTTCCAGAAAAGGTGGTTTTGAAAGTGCAGTTACTGAAAATACTTGAAAAATAATTAAGATTGTGGTGATAGTACTGTGTGGGTAAGTAGTATAAAGCTGTGAAAGGAATAGAGGAATGAAAAAGAAATGAATCTTAAAATTCTCACAGGTTTTAAAAGTTCAAGAATTCAGAATATTAAGCTGTGAAAAGCAGGGATGCTGGGGGGTCAGTGCATCTGCAGAGAGGAGGCACAGCTTAAGCCCAAGTTTTCTGCAAGCAAGTGCTGTCACAGTTGTACTCATAGTGCATAATTGCCAGCACACCCAGTGAATGCAGTGCATCTTCTGTGCTGTTTCCTAGCATGCCTGCTTAACTCAGGCCTGACTTGATTGTTCCCATGTTTTCATGAACTGATTGGATCATGTTCCATGGCTGTCTCTAGATGGAGGAATGAAAAGTTTCTTTCCTTCTACAGCACATCACATCATGGTTTTTGTCCTGTCCTTTCCTTATTTTTTTTTTTTTTTTGGGTGTGATTAAGAGCCTAAGCTTAGGAAGCATTATTAGGCTTTTGGTTGCTTGTTATCGCTGCTGAGTCCTTGCTGCTGTTTTTCTTGGTGTGCCTTTGTTTTTCCTTCAGATAAGGATCAACCTTTTTGCTGTCTGTACACCACCAGCCACAGCAGAGTTTCAGTCTGTGGCTTTGTTTCCTATGTACTGCTGAAAGATGCACAGCTGTGATTCTGTGTAACCTTTAATTTCTGTAGCTTTCTGGTCTGGGGGTTATGGGTGTGTGCTAATTCCCTTTTGGGTGGCTGTTCTGTTCCTTCCCCTCCTCAGGATGCACATGATGGGGAGGTGAATGCAGTGCAGTTCAGCCCTGGCTCCCGGTTACTAGCAACAGGAGGCATGGACCGGAGGGTTAAGCTTTGGGAAGTCTTGGGAGGTAAACCTTTTTGCTTTGGGGTATAGAGGGATGCTAAATAAACTCCTCTTATGGGTCACTTTGTGTCAACTTCTGTTCTAATCCATTGCTCAATTTTTTGTTCATCTTTCTCCGTGCAGATAGGTGTGAGCCCAAAGGTTCCCTCTCTGGCAGTAATGCTGGGATTACAAGCATAGAATTTGATAGTGCTGTGAGTATCTGTGCAATATCCACTGTTCGTAATTGGGAATAAATTAATGGAATAATGTTGTTCTCTACTATCATTTCCATTCTAATTGAAAAGTTACCTAAGAAATGAGTTAAAACATGGAAAATAGCCAAATGTTGTTAAAACTGTACGAAAGATCTTTATTTGATAAGATGCAGTCTGTAATTCTGATCCTTGCTTTACAATTCAGATGATGATACACAGCTGAGACATTGGCTGTTATGGATTTTTCTTTAAGCTTTCCACTGAAGCTGGCATAACAGCACAGAAGAAGCAAATACACTGAGGCTTTATTTCTGTGAAGTTTTTTTTTCCATGAGTGCTTTACTGAGGTCTGTGATGAATAGTAAAAGGTCTGATTATCCCAAGACTTGCAGTTCCATGCCCTCTTCTCCCAGCAGTTTCTCCCCAGCCACAGCACAGCAATGGTGTGGCTGGCAGAGTGTTTGCTGACAGTGTGAGATGTGCTCAGATCGTGTTCACCTGGAGCCACGGAGACATGACTGGGATCAGCATCCAACAGTCCTGCTTAAAGGAGTTTGGGGTCTTGGATTGGTCTTACTGGACATGTGATCTGACTTTCCTGCTGAGACCTCTTCCATAGCACAAAGCTGATACAATTTCTGCCATTTGGTGATGCTATGTGTTAAATTATGATACACACCCAAGAGGATCCTGCTTTTGGACACTGACCAGCTCATTAGAGATGTGCTGTTAATCTGCAGGAGAAACTAGTCCTGAGGTTTGGCAGGCTGCTTGAACACATTTGCAGTGAGAATTGCTGGGGTGAGATGCCAAAGAATTACAAGGATTCAGGAAGTCTTTTGTGATGGACAGGGGTGCAAGCATAAATTTTGTGGTAGCCATTCTCCATCAAGAGTGACTTGTGGGAGCCCTAAGCCTAAAGCCATGAACAAGTCGATTTCTCTCTCCTCAGGTAGCTTTAATTTTTGAAATCTTAGCTTAAAATGCTAGAATTTTAATGAAAAATTGCAAGAATCAGGCTAATTCCACTCTGAGACTTTTCTAAGCAGTGGGAGTAGATGATACAGGACTTTTTTCCTCAGGAAAAAAAAAAAAAAGCCAAACAAAAAAGAGGAAAACAACTCCACAACAGATGAGGGTAAAGTAGAACACATTTTCTTACTGCACTAGAAGGAAAAGATGCATGTCCTTTTTCTGGTCTGGTTATTGTTATAATTGGTATATGTTATCTTGTTATAATCTATAGGCATGATTCTACAAACCCTCCCATTTTGGTGAGAAGCAGGTGCCATAGCCCTTTGGGAAGGGTTACATTAGCTTTCCATACTGGCATTTACTACTGTGGTTTTGGTGCTATTCCTTTTTTCCTTTGACAAAATAGCACTAATATGGTTTAATGGTTTATTAGAAATATTTGGATTTGGTTTGCATATCAACTAGCAGAAGGAATTTTAAAGGAATCTTGTTTTCACAGGGTTCTTACCTCTTAGCAGCTTCAAATGACTTTGCCAGCAGAATCTGGACAGTTGATGACAATCGATTACGGGTGAGTCTTGTGAGGCAAAGCAGTGCACAAGTTTCTGTCCTGTATTTCCAGTTTTGTCTAACGGGGACATGGCAATTTGGGAAGTTGGGCATTTACAGACACTTTTAATAGTTCTTTTTGTTGAGAGGTTCTTTATTTCTTGAAGGTCTTCACAGCAAGACCTAAAATACAGTGTCATTCTCCACAGAGCCTTGCAGGAAGCTCCAATTACTGTGTATTTTCCCAATACAACCCCCCAGTTAAAAAACCTTCCCACATAAAGTGTGTGTACACTTTTATGTACACTTCTGGGGAACTTTAAATGCTTTTTATGATTTATGGAGAGCCACTTCAATGTTTCAACCTCTCTCAAAGGACAGGCTGCTGAAAAGGACTTTGTGGAAGACAAAGAGGGACTTCTGTTTTAAGTCGGGAGCAGCATTCTTGAAAAGGAGCCCTCTCCCTGGCTGTCCAAGGCAGAAAGCCTCCACATGTTGGACATCATCCTCAATGTCTTTTGAAAGCTTCCTCTTTTCCTCCCAAATACTTTGTACTCATATTCCTCTCTAACACTTGGCTCTGATTTGAAAATAATCCTTTGATAGACCAAAAGAAAAGTTTCAGAGCTTTCCAAGTGATTTTTTTTAATTGTCATTTCCTATGTACACTTTTCCTCAACTTTTTATTTTATTGAGATGCTACTTTGACTGACATTTCAATGTTGGTTACAACTAACAGATGCACTGTAATTCTTTGGGTAGTTCTCAGTGTGGAGATGTCAAGTCTCAGGGAAGTGAAGGGTATCAATTCTTTTGCACCTTTTCCTTGGCTTCAAAACCTACTATTGGATGTGAATTATAGCGAATACAAGTTTAGCAGACATAGATTACTCACTGCAGAAGGTTAGTTACACCTGCAGACATTCACATGTAATCTTCCTGTAACTCTTTGGAGTACATTCTTTGTTTCTGAGATGAAATAGTGCTCTCTGTTTCAAGTGTGAGTACTGTGGACTTTTCATGGCTTGCACATAAGCAGGAGGTAGTAAAGCTGAAATCACTGTAAACTTTGACAAAACTCCCTGCCTAAATGTGGATACGTGTATGTGATGTCTGTGCAGCAAGGGCAGAAGAGAGCTGCAGAGTGGAAGATAAACTCTTGCAAGGAGCATCTGTGTTCCTTTCTTAAGACAAGGCATTCTTTTTGGGATTATGCTTTGTGGATCAGGTTAGGGTTTTTTCCCCAAACTTAGCTCCCATTTCTTTCCATTCTTAAGGGCTTTTATTTTGTGTTTTCCCAAGCCCAGATTGCTTTGTGTAATTTGATATTCTGTTGAGTATTAAAAAAAAAAAATCTAACTGTCTACAAAGATTTCTGTCTTGTTTTTCATAACACTTACTTTAGTAATTAATTCTCTTTTTTGTGATTTAGCATGTAAATGCTGAGCAATTCTAAGTGAATGTGGTTCATGTTCTCAGCCCCAGAGAGCATCCCTCTGAACTTAGAGAAGCTGCTGTAGAGAGTTTTTCTGAAATCCCTGGTTGTCTCAGCTTTCAGGCATTAAGATGTACTAACAGTTGAGACTCAATACCCTGTTGTGTCCTTGAGGGAAGCTCCACGTGAAAGCAGAAAGGCACAATTTCCATTTTCAGCATGCTTTAACCCCCTTGTCATTGGTTTGTCCTGCAAGGTGTGTTGCAGTTGCCATCTGTCCATGAAATATAGGTGTACAGAATGTTGAGGAAGGAGCTGCCAGGTTCCTGAGTAACTGGAGAAACTGCAGCAAAAGGTGACCTGTGTCTCCTGGCTCCAGGCTGGACTCTGATAATTAACACCCCTACTCAATGATGATCTCTGTTTAACTGTAATAAATGTTTTTTTTTCTGACAAGCAATGCAGGAGACATGCAAATTACAATTTGAGCAAGTGGAAATACTCCATTTCACCATGTCAATCTCCTGTCCCCAGCACACTCTGACAGGTCACAGTGGTAAAGTTCTGTCAGCCAAGTTCTTGCTGGACAATGCACGTATTGTTTCGGGAAGTCACGACCGGACCCTCAAGCTCTGGGACCTCCGCAGCAAAGTTTGTAAGGAAGCCTAGCTTCTTCCTTTCATCTGTGTTTTGTGCTTCTGCTGAATGCTTGTGGCAGTCTGGTGTTAGATCAGTTATTGAATCTTTTTGCCAGGATAAAAATAGAAAAAACTAGCAGTTATCCCATTTTCTGTTATTCTTTAAGTAACTGAATTCTTTCTGCCTGTTACCTGGAATAAGAAATCCTGCGTGTGCAGGAAGCACTGTTAATGCTATTACACTGAGAGCAGCTGTTTTTGGGAGTGTTCTTTGTTTATCAGTTTGGGGATGGGTATTTTAGTCTTCCACTAAAATCTTGGAGCCAGGCCAGGTTTTTAACCCTGAGGTGGATGGAAGTGTCTCTTGGAAACATACCAAAAATTTCAACATCTCAAATGAAGGAATTGCTAGGATCCAGGCTTTTCTTCAGGAGAAACACCTTATTTCCTTGGATTTTCTCCTACTGGGGGCTCTTAAACCTGCTTGCACTGAGAGATCATTTAAGATTCAAAGTTACCTTGATACCTGAATTGCAAATGTAGGTCAAGGAGACAGACTCATGTTGTTTAACAGCAGCAAATTAAAGCTGGCTAAATATGAAGTGGAAGTGAAGCAGCTGTCATGGGAACATTTAAAGTCCCAGCAAAGGAGATTGAGAAGGGCAGAGAGGTTGAAGACTTAATCAGGATTATTTTAAGACAGTTTGCCCTGTGCCACTCCTTGAGCAGTGCTCTATGTGGCCAGTGTATTCGGGGGGAGGGTTTAGGGATTGTTTTCTGTCTCAATTTTCATCATTTTGGACAATGTGAATTTAAACGTGTCACCACTGGTTTCTCTTTTTTAGGTATAAAAACAGTGTTTGCAGGATCTAGCTGCAATGACATCGTGTGTACTGAGCAGTGTGTAATGAGTGGACATTTTGATAAGAAAATTCGTTTCTGGGACATCAGGTAAAACTATTGTAGGAGAGTTTATGGTGTAGGAGTGGTTATGGGTTTGCTGTCAGGTTAATCTGAAGTAGGGAACTCTTCTTCCTGAGCTTGGTAGCTGGGGAGACTGCTAAAAAAGTGACAAAAGGCCATTAAAGAGACTTTTGTGCTGTTTGGTATTATAGGTTTGGTTTTGGGTTTTTGGTTGGTTGGGTTGGGTTTTATTGGGATGCCATTTCTTTTCTGAAAAGACAGTCTGCTTGCTGGTAAATATATTTTTCATTGGTCAGTACTTGGCTGTTCTAGAGTGGAGTTGTGAGGAAGGTAGTGTCTTAATTGTTTTCTGGAAATGTTATCCACAAGGTGGGATCTAGCTTGGGAAAGAAACAAAATATAATAAACCAGTAATCCTTTTTTTCTTATCTTCTACATTGGGACAAAGTTAAAGTTTTGATGCGCTGGTTTGACTTCTGGACCATAGTTCACTGCCTGCTTTTTTCATTACCTTTTTTTCCTTTTCCCCTCTTTCTGTCCTTAGGACTGAAAGTATAGTAAAAGAACTAGAGTTGCTTGGAAGAATCACAGCTCTGGACCTGAACCCAGAGCGAACAGAGCTTCTGACCTGTTCCCGTGATGATCTACTCAAGATCATTGATCTGCGGGTCAGTGCTGTCAAGCAGACGTTCAGGTGAGTGCATTCTTCACAGGAACACTGTGAATTTTAGGACCTTGTATTGTGGGTTACCCTTAGTGCTGGAGTCATTTTCAGGACCTCTGTGAAGAGAGCAGTCTCCT
Organism: Certhia americana; assembly: GCA_018697195.1. Classification (NCBI taxonomy): domain Eukaryota; kingdom Metazoa; phylum Chordata; class Aves; order Passeriformes; family Certhiidae; genus Certhia; species Certhia americana. The sequence goes on along the minus strand of CM031865.1, from coordinate 19,208,674 downwards.
CACTTTTTTTTCTACCTGGCAAAGTTCTCTAGAATGTCTAGAAACAGCAAAGATCTGCTCTAATGGATCTTCTCATGTTTCTCTTTAAAGAAGGCAGCTTGGCTTAGAAGTCTGTGTTCTAAAGGAAGGAATTTCTTCAGGTGCCATTGAGAGAAGGGTGTATGAGAAACATGAATTAGGATAAAGGATGCTGCAGTTTATTCTGAACTATGCAGAAATCTTTAACATTGTCTTTAGTAAATATCTCTTCTCATAAATGAGTTAACAGTTATCTGATTCTAACTTTCCAGTGCCCAGGGATTCAAATGTGGCTCTGACTGGACGAGAGTTGTTTTCAGGTAAGGTCAGACATAAGCAAGATACCTGATGAACCTTTCCCCTGTTAAACTGAGTGATTCCTGATGCTTGGCTCCACTGATTCCCAGTTACAGCTAGAAAAACTGGGGCAGAGTTTGTAATTTGTCCAAAGTTACCTCTTGGTCAAGCCAGACTGTATCTGTGAATATTGATCCAGTGTCTTGGAAATGCTGATTTCAAAGTGCTTTCACCTCTTAGTATTAGCAGGTGATAACGCATAACTCCTAAAGACTATTTAATACCAAGTTGCTGGCTTAGGAAGTTGTGGGTGGAATCATGCTGTGTGCTGAAAGTTGCTGACTTGAAAATTGTTCTTTGCGTTCTGCACCTGGTTTGATCTTACAGCCCTGATGGTAACTATGTGGCTGCTGGCTCAGCTGATGGGGCCCTCTACATTTGGAATGTGCTTACTGGGAAATTGGAGAGGACACTGGCAAAGCATCACAGGTGAGGGAAGTGGGACATGCAGCCTAGGGTGGGGATCTGGGTTGTGGATCTTGCTGAGCTCGCAGAAAGTTGGAGTTGTACAGCTTTGCAACTTTTACTGGCATGTGAGAATTATTAATATGCAAAGTCTTTGTGGATTCATGGCAGTACTCTCTAGACGATTGAATTAGATTAGATTTGTTGTTATCTTCTTAAACTGAGATATGTTTCTAATAAAGTGCATTCAATACATTGTGAAGAAATTGTACCTCCCTTAGACATATTAAAAGCCCAGGTCTCTTTGAGATGTGAGAAAGTGGGGGGAGGTTTTATTGGTAATAAGAGTATTATGGTATTTCATTCCAGTGCTGAGTGCTGTTGTGGAATTCAGCTTTCTTGTAAACTTACTCTTGCCTTCCCTTTCAGTTCTTCTATCAATGCAGTCACGTGGTCACCAGCGGGTGCCCATGTGGTCAGTGTGGACAAAGGAAACAAGGCTGTGCTGTGGGCTGAGTTTTGACTGACGGAGGGTGGAAGGCTGTGTGTGGTGGTGCTGGTCCGTGGCTGCACAGCATGGAGACCTGAGCCCAGATCCATCCAGAGTCAGGATATTGACGAGCGCATGGGCTTTGCTTTCCAGAGGGAAGTTCTAAAGCAATGGAGAGAGGAGCCTGAGTCAGAGACTTCTCACGGCCATAACTGCACTGTGGCACTCGGACTCGGAACGGGATTAGCTGTTGTAGATGGAGAATGCTACTTAGTCATGCCTTTACTTGCAGTATCTATGCACCATGTGGAGCTGAAGATACTAGCGGGATTCCTCACCAGACAGCTGTGCCAAATATCCTGTCATGCAAATGTATCTACAGCACTTCTGAGGTGGAAACTTTGGAAATAAGTCATTGTGTATGCTGACTTAAAGCATGTCCTGTCTCCTGTGTTCTGTTCTTGTGGCCTAGTTCAGGCATGGGGTGAGAAGATCCTGAGACACGTCTTAGGCAGTTTGAAGTGTTGGAACAGCTTTTAAAGAGAGTCTCCCATGGCTCTGACAGCTCTGCCTTTGAGTCATCAACTCAGTTTGGATCTGTTCTGATCCTGGCACAGGCTCTCCAGCACTGTCAGTGAACTGTGTGTATCGGTTCTTGAGCTAACGGTCTGTTCTTCAGAACTTCTGCACCCTTGTGTTGAAATGCCCTTCAACAGCTTGGGCATTACAAAATAGGAGGCTTTTTAATCTTTTTATACCACAGGAAGTTTGGGTACTGGATGTGAGGAGAGAGCTATGCTTGTTGAGATTGTTGTAGAAGTTGTGCTGCAGTGATGAGGAATGTAGTAGTCCTGTGACTTCAGTCCTGGAATACAGATGTTTGGTCTCTTTCTGTTCATCCGTCCTGTCCTGGCGGCTGTCAGTACACAGGGGAGCAGTGGCATCAAATCCCAAATCCATTGTTTTGGTGCTGGCAATTCCAGGCCACTTGCCCAGTTCTTGAGCACACGTGCAATATTCCCATTTGCGCTGGAGCCCTCTGTGGTACGGAGTGGTGTCTTAGCTCTGTCCCTGTTCTGGCACCCTAAACCATGATGTGACTGAGTGTGAGCTACCTGGCATATCTTTATCCAGCCAAACCTTTCCACATCATCTGGGCCTCAAGACAAGCCACCAGCGTTTTATTGCCTTTTTATTTGCACTTTATTATCTTCTTTCCCGATAGTGTTTTACTGTGGAAGTGTGTTCTTTGGAGGGGCTGGGTTGGGGGAGCTGCTCTGACAGACTCCCTCTAACCCAGCCTTTCGTTCAGACACTTTCTGCAGAGGGGAATTAGAGTATATGGGGCAAAGTTTTTATTTATTCAGCTGCCCATAAGAACTTGATTGTAAATAAACCTGTGTTCTGCTTTTAAAACCCCACACTGCTCTGATTTATTTATTTGTGCATCTGTGTGCGAGATCTTGTTTGGAATGAGTGCAGAGGGGGACCTGAAATACCATTTTCCTGGTGAATTGTGGGATTTGATGTAGAGGGGGAAAAAGGATAATGCTCTTTAGCTTGAGGCTTGGTGTCCTGCAGGTGCAGCCTGGGCTTGCCCTGTCTCAGTAGTCCTGCCTTGAGACTGAAGGAAGTCTTGTCTCATTGAACAAATGCCTCTGTCTCTGTTCTTGAAAGGATGATGTATTGTTGGACATTTTAGAAAAAACTACTGAACTGAGGAAATCAGGATCTGTATTTCAAGCTCTGCTGAAAATAGGCATCTTTTTATGCTGTGAGACTTCGACTGCTACCCTGTCACTGCACATTTCTTTAAAAATAGGAATTGCACATTTCTTTAAAAACACAAAAATCCTGTTGAAGATGTTGCTCTGGTTCCAGCTTCAGAGTAATGAAGCCAAGTCCAGCTCTTCAGTGTACAGATTTCAGAACTAATAGCTGTCACTGGCCACCCTCATTTTTTCATAAGAAAAGAAGCTTTTATACAGCTCATGGAAGTGAGAACTGTAGCAAAAATGAAAAGTTGGCATTCTGAACAGTTTCTAAAGGCAAGATATTTTTTCTTCTACCTGTTGCAGTGGCAGATGGTCCTTGAAAAGGCACCTGCCACGAGCCCAGGTGACCTTGGTTACTTCAGGAAGGCAGATCACGAAGTGGCAAGTCAGCATGATGAAAGATTATTGGGAGATTAGCATAATAAAAACTGCAGGCTCTGCTGAGGAGGATCAGAATGGGTTTAGGATGTTTATAATTTAGACTGCTACACTTGTGTTTTTCTACAGCACAGACACAGATCTTACCCAAAGGGCTTTGTTAGGCCCATTGATGCTGTTGTGAAGCAGGCTAATGCTGAAGGATTACAGCCAGCTAGCTAAATCCTTAAGCATTTTAGGTTAAAGTTCCTTATCACCAAGGTATGTGAGAAATTCTAGTAAGCAATTTTAGCTTTTCTTTTTTTCCTATATTTTGATTACTTTCATTGCCTCCTTTTCTGCTTCAGCCTGCAGAGGGAAAAAGAGCAAATGAAGGTACCTGCAGTATAGAGATGGCTGTAGCAGTTTTGCTGCCAGAGGTGGAGCTGCCCTTCAGATGGATTTGGGGGTGGGTTGGACATCTTTCTCTGGATTAAGGGTGCACTAGGAACAAGTGTGCTAGAGAAGCTGTTTCCAGGATCCCCTGAAGATGTTTGCAGTGGTACATGTACCAACAGGAATGCTCATCCTCTTCTGGAGAACTAATAACCCTGCAGCGGCTGCAGCACAAACTTGTTCAACTTCCTCCTTTTGCTTTTGCAAAGTGTGACTGAGTTTCACCTCTGGGGTTTTTTCCTTACTTCCTGCAATAAGGACCTGACTTTCCTTCTGCAGCACAGGCACAGGTGAATTTCTGTGGTTCCAGCCTGGCTGGTTTGTGTTTGCCAAAGTTGATTAGACAGAGTAGTAATTAAGCTCTCCAAATAATCTACCTCCAGTTAATAAAATGTTCCTGGAACCCTGAAAGAGCTGAGGAACATTGGTTCTGTTGTTCATTTTTTTTTGAGTAATTTGCGTAGCCTCGGCCACTATATTCAGGCAAATGTCCCTGATTGTGAAAAGCAAGCTTCATCTGTGACTGCAAGGGTGCTTGAGCTGGAGGGAGCTGTTAGGCTGGCAAATGGACAGGATATCATGTGATCCTTGTAATCAAATGAACAGATGCAGCCAGAGGAAAGCTACAGCTGTTCCTGCAGCTCACAAGCCAAAAGTTAACACATACTGCTGTGCAAAATACCAGGGCCAAAGTCACTGGTGGGGGGGAAAGCTACTCTTGGAAGATTAAGGAACAGAAAAGCTGAAGTTAATTGAAATACCTGTGTTAAATTCCAGATGCTGTGTTTTTGTAAGTAAATTGAGGAGGGGATTGTACAAGCCAGCAGCGTATTGTTTCACATCAGCACGTCAATTGGATGCTGGAGAAGCAGTGATAGATAAATTGCTTAGTGATCATGAGAATAGTGCATTTTTATTCTCAGTGTTTTGCAGTCCATCAAAATGGCATTTTATTATTTTATAAACTCTTTTCTATAAATGGCTCTTGTCTGCTCAGTTTCTTACCAGGTTGGATGTCTTGCAGCCCTAGGAAGAAGGAGATAGAGCTTTAGAATAAACTGCTTTCAGTAGCTGTCCTGTGCTACGTAAGTCTGTAGTCTTTGCAAAACATATGAATAGGACATTGTAGACCTCTTCACTGACTACCTGAGTGTCCTTAGGTATTGCCTTGTTTTTGCTGACTTAACCACTTCCCAGCTGAATCTTAGCCCAGGTACAATATTTGCTCTTGGAGAGGGATTAATTCTTGAAATCCTGGATATACACAACTAGAGACGAGCTTTCAAATCCCCTACAAATTGTCTTCCTTGTTTGTGAAGAGGGCAGTAATTCCCTCTGGTAGATGCAGAGAAGCATAGGACTCAGCTGCCTTGGAAATTCGTCTTTCTTCAATAATTAGAAGTTCCCATCACTGTCTGTGGAAGCTCCTGTGCCATTTGGAGCACAACAAGGTACTTAATGTTATTTGCTGGTGTGTTTCTTTGAGTCTACAGCTTGAGTATGATGTCTAGTCAACAACAAATACTGGTGTGGACTTGAACAAATACTGGTGTGGGCTACTTAATGAAAATAGAAGTGCTTACATGTACATGGTCTGTTTCTAATGTCTGCCTGACGTTTTTTTCAGCTTTCCAAGAAGCCAAGTGTTTCCTTTTTCTATGGTTTGTTGTCTGCAAATAGGCTGTAGAAGCTATTTTACTCTTGAAGCAGTTTTAAAATGGGAAAGAAAGCAGAGAAATAGAATGGGAGCAAATTGCAAGGACAGTCATAGTCCATCTGAGCTGGGGTCTGTCTAACACAGTGCTCTCATTCACACAGCTCTGATGGTGAGGAGTGTGAGGACAGGAGGACTGTGTGGCATCATCCTTTCTGATGCTGCTCCTCTGCTTCAGAATCTTGCAGGCTTAAGGTTGTTCCTGGATCCTCGTTCAACAGCTGCCAAAAGTCTTTCTCCCTGTGAATATGTCTAATTCTGTGAATCAATTCATACTGGTGATTTCCAGAGCCACCTTGAATTTTCTGTTAACTGGGGAAATGCTTCATCTTATTTTAAATTTGCTGTCTGATCATTAACTGGATGCCATTTTATGACTTAAAACAATGAAAAGCTAATCTACTTTGTACTGCTTAGGTTTTCTAGACTTCTCTCTTTAGATATCTCTTGTGCCCTTGTGGTCTCCCCTTTTTCATCTTCCTTTTTCTTCTTTTTTCCACTGCTTCTCTTTTTCCCCTATTCTCTTCCTGCCCCCCCCCCTCCTTTTTCTCTCCCTCCTTATTTTTTACCTCCTGAAGGATTTTTTTATTCTGTATGTTTTTTACTCCTCAGGTGCAAGCTGTTCCCTGCCTCTAAATATAATTGTTGCCTTTCATGGCAGGTGGCTAGACTGTTCTATCCTTATGCTGCATTCTGGTTTGAGCTCAATGCTATTCTGCCCATAATGGGTTGCACTGTGTTCTGGTTGACGAAAATGCAACAGGAGAGATGAGTTCTCATTTGGGGGTTGGTCTGACTCCTTATCAACACAAACCCTCTTTGTAACTTTTAGAGAGAGCCACCATTTGGATGGGTGAGGGAATCTGAAACAGCACAGGAGTACAGTGCTTTGCCTACTGCTTTTATCTCATCCACCTATTTTTCCCAGGCATTTTCCTCAGGACATTTTGGCATAGAAAAGCTTCATTCACCCACAAACACATTTCTGTCTTTGGCCATGAGCTGTCCTAAGACTCAGAAGACCAAGATTGGTGGGAAGAATGCTGATTCTCCTCAAAAACAAGTTGTCTTCAGAAAAAGCACCCGTGACAAAGCTGTAAGTACAGTAATAATGGGCTTATTTAGGTTTGGGTTTTATCTGTAGTCACACTGGGGACTTATTAGAGAGCTCTTTCCTGTCCCCTTTATTTTTTTCTGAAGAAGGCATATTACCACTAAGTTTGAGGAGATAATGTAAACAGTTTTTAGGGCAAACTTTTCATGTGTTATGATACAAGAGAAGGCAGCTCACCGCAGTCTCCTCCTGGGTTGTACTTCTGCTGGTAAATGTTTAAAACAAAGCTGATTCATTGTCTTTCCAACTTGACAGCACCAAAAATCTTTAAATATACACTTCTTTGTTCCATGCACAAGTATTTGTGTTGTACCTTTGGGAGTTGATCTAGATCAGGTCTTCAGTTTTGATGTCCTGAAGCATGTGAATAATCCTGTTGAGTCTGGTGGGGCTTGCATGTGTGCTGGAAAAAAAGAAATATTCCATTTAAAATGGAATTTTTTTGACCTCTGCAAGATTTATAGCTCTCTGATGTGTGTGTCCCCCTTCCCTCAACAACCACAAACATTTTATAGTTCAGCTGTGATCATCCTCTCCCCACAGCTGACTATTTACCTGGGAAAACGGGACTTCATTGACAACATAGGGAATGTGGAATCTGTAGGTAAGTCCACAAGGTTATGTGCTGCTCTTCCTGCTCTCAGCCCTGCTTATCCTCTGTTAATCTTGACTTTTCCCTTTCTTTCAGATGGTGTTGTATTGGTGGATCCTGCTATTATCAAGGGGAAAAAAGGTATGAGGTTTTATGCAATCTGTGTCTCAGAAATTGTTTGTCTTTCTGAGTGAGGTGCTAAGGTAGAACCTTTTTATTCTTTTAAGGATACAAATGTCACTCTTTCCCAGTGAATGGGCTTCTTATCAACACAATGTCTGTTGTTACACATGGGATGAGTACTCACTGGGTTATGCAAGTGTTGAAATGACTTTCCATGTTTCCTTGAGGCAGGAGCTGTCCCCATCCCAGCCTGCTTCACTGTTATCATGCTACATGTTTCACCTGTCCTGTGCTTCTTCCCAGTGTTTGTGTCCCTCACCTGCATGTTCCGCTACGGCCGGGAAGACATTGATGTGATTGGCCTCACCTTCCGCAGGGACCTATTCTTCTCCAGGGTCCAGGTGTACCCTCCTACTGACAAGCCAGAGTCTCTCACCCTCTTGCAGGAATCTCTGCTAAAGAAGCTGGGGAAAAATGCTTATCCCTTTTTCTTTACAGTAGGTATCTCAGAAGAGCCTCTGATTCTTTTCTCATCTGTACTTAGCAGGCTGTTGAGGCCTGGTGATGGACTGAAGATGGGAATTAGTAGTGAATTCATGTTCTGCAAGTTCCAATTTTGTGTGACAGGTGGTGTTGCCAATGTTTTTATTTCTTCTTGCAATCCTGAGAGGTAAAGTGCAAGAAGATTCTAACTGTGCAGTGGTGACAGCACTTTGAGAAGTGTTTTCTTAAAAAAGGCAAGGGGATTTGCAAGGGTTTTAAGCTAGCAATAGCCCCATGTATCCTTACCTTCCCATTCCTGGGGGGCTGGAATACTTTTTACTATTGCCCCAGTATCAAATCCTTTTTCTTTAAAAACTTCATGGATCAAATAAGGAGATGAAAAGGTCTTTACCAGATGTTGTCAGCAAATGAGAGCTGACTGCCAAATTCTAACAGAAAATCCTTCCAGTGCTGTCAGTCATATGTCTTAGTGTTCCTGAGGAAGGTTCATGTTGTGCATGGAGTTTTTTTTTACTTTCTTGACTTTTAAAGTCTATTTGGAAGAGATAGATTTGTTCATACAAGGTAAATATACTAGCCAGAATTCCAAAGGGTTACTGCATTACAATGAGTGACCCCTTGTCTTCAGGACTGCTTTTGTGAGCAGTAAGTTACCTAAAGCATTTGTGTACTATTGCTTTGGGGCATTTCTTCTTCTTCCTCCCACAGTTTCCAGATTACCTACCTTGCTCAGTCTGTCTGCAGCCTGCACCTCGTGATGTTGATAAGGTGAGGCCAGTGGGATACTTGTGCTTATCGTGGTTAAGGAAAGTAAGGTGGAAAAAATCATGTGAATTTGTTTAGCTTGAGGGTAAGAGAAGGTGATACTGATTTTACTGTGCTGTGCTGCCACGAATGTCAAGAACCAAGGGCTACAAACGTGTCAGAGAATTGGAGTTGAAATAATCAAAATAAGAAAGGAAATCCAAACAAATAGCAGCAAGACTACAAAATCTGCAGTACTGTATCTTCTTTAAGACTATCACGTGATTTATGGGTTGGCTGCACATAAAATGATTATGGCTGTGAGGATACATGAAAGAAAAGAAGACTGAGTGCCAAAAATCTCACAGATTGCTATAAATAGCATGAGTTAAGACCTGCCCTGAATTAAATGCAGAGAAGAGATGGCTTGTACATATGTGTAAACAAAACAAAAACCCTGTAGTAAAAGTCACTAAATAATTATGCATTCTGCAAGGTTTCTGATACTGTTAAAACTATTCCTTTTATACTTGACTGGATGCTTGTCTGGACAGCAGAACTAGGCAATCAGCCAGGCAAAGTGGGATGAGGATCATAGAATCTAGTCCAAAAATGATAACCTGTGTTTTATGCCAGGGAATTATATACTAGCGAAAACGTCTCTGTAGAGAATTACCTGGGACTCACACAGGTGCCTCATGATGCTATAAACCTGGTAAAGCAAAGGTTAGCTTGGCATGATCACTTCCACTCCTTAGATGCTGGTTTTGGCATTACAAAGCCAACTCAGAAATTCAGTTCTGAAACCCAGGATGGGTCAGAGAGCGTGGTATGACCTTTCCAGCATTGGTCTCACAGGAAGCCTTTCAGGAGCAGGGATGTCATCTTTCAGAGGCTGGGATTAAGCCTCATTTATCAAAAGCACTATAGAACAGGTGGATGTGCCAACACCAATTGTCAGGGATGTCTGTGATAGTGCTGGGAGGCCAGAAAAATCTGCAGCTGGCAGGAGTCTGCCAATTTCTGGTGTGCAGAAAGATATTGAAACATCTGCAGACGTTCTTGTCTTCTGATCCTGATTTCACAGCTGTCCCCTCTCTCTCTCTCCGGCAGACTTGTGGGGTAGACTTTGAGGTGAAAGCTTTCTCAACAGAAAATGTGGAAGAGAGAATTCATAGGAGGTAACAGGATGTGTCTCTCTTCAGCTTTGCCTTAAATGGGATGGGTAGTCCAATGCTGCACCTTGGGTGTTTGTTCAGCTTTTCCCCCCCTTGTCAGTGACTTTTGGGTGCGAGCACAGGGGGATGCAGAACTCCTGCCTCTGCCAAGCACCAGGTGTCTCCATGTTGTCCTCTGCTGCTTCCCAGGAACTCTGCCCGTCTGCTGATCCGTAAGGTGCAGTATGCTCCGGAGAAGCCAGGACCCCAGCCTTGTGCAGAGACCACCTGGAAGTTCTTCATGTCCAACAAGCCCCTGCACCTGAAAGCTTGCCTCAGTAAAGAGGTGAGGGGGCATTTGCCCTGGGGCTGAGGGATTCATGTTATCTTCAGGCCAATGGGCATTTTGCTGCTTTCTCAGCTGAGACTGACTCGTCCCAGCACTCAAGGGCTCTAATGTAATTTCTGTCAGTGGCTACTGCTAGGGGTGGCTGAAACCCTGTTACCAAACACATTTGAAGTCATTGAAGGAAGGGTCATGAATTGCTGGAAGGGGTCATCTTCCCTTATCTGGCCTTTGTGAGGTGTAATCTAGGGGAACAAGAGGGGTTTAATGCTTGGAAGAAGTCTCCTGGCTGGATTTCTGAGCATCACATTCCTTCTAGGTATACTACCATGGTGAGCCTATTCCAGTCACTGTCACCATCAACAACAGCACAGAGAAAACAGTGAAGAAGATCAAAGTCCAGGGTATGTTTTCACTATTGCTTGGGATTCATTGAGCACAATAGGACTGAAAGGGAGACAGAATTTAGTGCTTGTAACAGTTTAAGAAAGCAGTTGGGGATATCAGGAATTCATCCCTCCCCCCTGTGTGTTGCTGTTTCTTTGCTGTTCATCAAGTGAAGTGCTGTAGTTTTTTTCCTGATTCTTGTGGTTACTTGTATGTCTTAATTTCAGGCACCAGATTGTCCCCCCTAGAAAAAGAGAAAGGGTCTGGCTCCTGCAGTGGGCAATGTAATGTGGAAAAAGTGGGGGAAAATCCACCCTTTTTGGGAGGTCAATGTGAAGAGCTCCCTCTCAGTGTGATGCTCCTGCTAACTGTGAATGTGCCTAGATAACATACAGCTTTTCTTGGTATTCCAGAAACCTCTGGCAGTGTGAGTAACAACCACTCTGCCAGCAATGATGTCATTCCTCCTGAAGAAGCTGAGCTTCATTGCTGTGACAGTGTTTTATATGTGACACTGCATGTTTTCATCCCACAAGCTGCAGAGCTGGGGAAGACAGTCTGAAAGGCAAAGGATGGGAAAGAGAAAAGAAGGCAGGGAGGGAACAAAATGGCTGAGGTTCCTACTGAGCTGTAGCAGAGAAAGCTGTTTCAGTGCCAGTTTGGGATGCATTGGGATTCCCAAATATTTTTAGGCTCTTTTTTATGCCTCTGTTAGGCTTAAAAAGACCTTGTTGGTCCCAGATTCTCTCCTCCTCAGTGTTTCAGTCAGAATTACCCTGGGATTTTTGTGCAGGATTGGAGAATATAAGCCATTTGTTACCACAGGCTCTGTGCTGATGCTGTCTCTTGAATGCACATACATGTAGTCTAGGCACACAAGAGCTACCAGGACCACAGATAAAAGCAGACCCAAACACAGAAGGAAGAGGGACATCTTTAGAATGGAAAGAGAAGATCCCAAGAGAAGTCGTGGGTTACTGTCTTTCTATTGTCTCCAAATCAAGGTGCCTTTCAGGGAAGACAGACTTTGGCCATTGGTGTGCTGTTGATCTCTGTCCAGGTCAGGCTGTCTGACCTGGTGGTCCCTTCAGGCTCCAGATGGATGGGGTTTTCTGCTGTCTTTACCCTGTTTCCCATTCCTGGGAGTTGGGGTGGGGGCAGCTGTGTTGTTTATGGTGCATGCACACACCTGAGTGTCTGCTTTCTTTTTTCTCCCTCAGTGGAGCAGGTGGCCAATGTAGTGCTGTACACCAGTGACTTCTATACCAAAGTGGTGGCTGCTGAGGAAGCACAGTGAGTGAATGCTCCTGCTCCTTCACAACCCCTTAATTACCCTTGTCATCAGTAATGAGAGGTTCTAATAGTTACAGTCTAGCAGTCTCCTGCTGTTACAGTGCTCTCTCCTCTTTGTTGTGTGCCACACCACTCATGCTCTCTAGATGTAGCTGGTCCCCTTTTCACAGAGCAGCAGAGATCCTCCTGTTTTTTCTGGGAATGGGGATGTTGCAGAAGAGGTTTGAAGAGTAATTACCTGCTAGACAAGCTTAGTGGCAGCGGTGGAAGATTCCCAATTGCTGGAAATTTTCAGAAACTTTTCTGAAAGGTGCTGCTGTTTGACTGGAAGTCATGGATGCTCTTGCTTGAACAAGAGCATTTTATTTGGTTTCTTCTGGCCTGAGAAAGCCCATAGAAACCTTGACTCTGTAGATGTTATGGAGAACCACTTGCTTTTTTTCACTGTACTGGCAGTGCAGCTCTGAACCTCACACTGTGAGGTGTCTGGTGTTCTGCTCTGTAGCTCAGGGACATATTTTTAATTCAGTATTGGTATTCTCAACTAGGACTCATTTTGTCCAAATTTAGCAGCACAGAGGATGTGGCCTCAAGTTGCACCTGGGGAGGTACAGGTTGGATATTAGGAAAAATAGATGTGGCACTTGGGGGGACATGGTTCACTGCCCTTGGCAGTGTTGGGTTAATAGTTGGACTTGATAATCTTAAAGGACTTTTCCAACATAAACTATTCTCTTATTCTGTGGTTTTCACCTACTTTTCAGCCTTAATGTGAAATTAAGCCTTTTCTATAAGTGCTTGTTGTTCCCTGCTGATTATTAAGGGAATTTTGCTGACTAGATTAGAGGTGGATGTCTGTATTGTTGACAACTGAATTTGCAGAGATAAACTCCTCTCCTTTTGGGCAGCTTTGTAATCAGTTTTGAAATTCTCCTACTTGGGTGTGTAACAAACCACAGTGTATCACTTCCCTTCTTATTTTCAGGGAGAAGGTGCAGCCAAACAGCAGCCTGACCAAGACACTGACGCTTTTGCCCTTGCTTGCAAATAACCGGGAGACACGGGAAATAGCTCTGGATGGAAAACTGAAGGATGAGGACACCAACTTGGCTTCTAGTACTGTGTGGGTGGAGTTTTAAATGATCCCAGGTAGTGATAGAGTTATAGAGGAGGGGTGGATGGAGGAGACCCTTCCCTCAGGACTTTGTAAAGTTGTGCTCGGATGGATACATGCAGCATTATTACTAATGTCATCATGTTTGTTGGAATCCAGAATGCAGAAAGTATTTCTCTGCATGTTTTAAGGGATCCAAACCCTCTGGCAAACACTATTTTTAACCTTTGTCCATGGAAAGGGCTTCCTAGGCTCTGGGATGTAGCAGAACTTTCTACAGAATATAAAATAGATAGTAGTATAATATATAGTTTATCATAGGGTGAGGATTTTAGATTTTTGGGTTTGTTAGTATGGTGGGTAGATGAAGACAAGATGGAGGATCCTTGTGGTTTTTAGGCTTCTTTCTCCTTCTTCATCTACTCCAAGTTCTGTAGCGTTGGGAACACAGGACTATTGGGCACAATTTGCTGCAGTGTAGTGTCTTGTGAATAGAGATTTAGTTGGTTATTGGTAGAAAAGTAGAAATAATATACGTTCTTGTTGATAACTGGGTGAATTATCTTTAAGAGAGCCTTGATTCTGTGTGTTCAAGGCTTTTTGGTGCCTTTTCTCCCTCACAGCAAGCTGGTGTAAAGCCTGGTGTGCAGAAACTGCTGATAAGAAAATAATAAACAACCTGGAGAATGAGAAAAAACAAGAGTCCAGTTTGCCTTTTTGCTTAACAAGGACTTTTGAAAAGGCCTTCCCTATCGGGGGAGAGACATGTGGGAGTGAAGAACTCCCACAATCTTCTTGCAGGGTGAAAGGTGATCACAGATCTCGAGAAGTATTGGCTGTACCTGAGACTTGCCTGCCCACCCATGTTCAGGATATTCCTCTAGTTCTTGCTCCAGGTGTGTGTTGTTGCTATACTGCTGTGCCACCTCACACTGCTCTCTGTTTTCTCTGGCAGCATTAAGGAAGGAATAGACAAGACAATGATGGGGATTCTGGTTTCCTACAAGATCAAAGTGAAGCTCACTGTTCCAGGGTAAGTGTAATACACTTTTTGCTACATCTGCCTGGAGTTAAGCCAGGGGAGTGTGTTTATGTCCTTGATAGGTTAGGAGAGACCAGAATAGTCTACACCAAGAGAAAGGGCACATGTTATAGGATATGAGGCTCCATATAAAGCATAAATTGCCTGGAAAACAATCTTGGCCTATCCATAGAACTTGTTCTGAGCCAAAGGGTTTGCATTACTCTCCTTAGATACCATATAACTTTATGGCTGAAGTAGGAACCTCTGGTTTTGCATTGCAATTTTTGTTTCAAAGCCATAACCTGTTTTGTGAGAAGTAAGATGAAACTTCATGTGAACCTTTATGTTGTTCATTGCTGTTCTCCCAGAGCAGAAGGTGAAAAGGTCTGCCTGAGAGTCATAAATACTGTAGCTTAGGTTCTGTACTCAGCCAGCTTTCTGGGTAAAGATAATGTTATCAACATGAGCTAGATCAAGTATACAGTGCAAAAAAGGACAAGGACAACTCTCAGTTGATGCTAGTCACCATTTACATTTGTATTTAATTCATGTGTCCTTCATTCTAGTATAAAAATGCATCAAAGATTTGCCTAAAGCATGAAAAAATGCCTGCTGCCTTCTGTGGTCACCCACTTGCCTTTTGGCTCTTGGAAAAGGGCCTGATACTTGGTCAAAAACGTAGACTCTTTCTCCACAGGAATGACATGAAAAAGTAAGACTACCTTTTTTAAGAACAAGTGCAGTTGAATTTGTGGCAGGTAGAGAGCAGTACATAAGGGAAGTGATTTCAGTAGTCCATCAATTAAACAGCACTTGCTGGAGCACCAGAATAGAAAGACATTAAATATTCTTTGTTTTTCTCCTTGTTTTCTTTTGTAGCATGCTGGGAGACCTCACTTCCAGGTAAATGTCATCTTCCTTTTCAGACCATGCAGTCCTAGTTGTTAGTTCATCTTCTTATTCTCTTTCTTATTGCCATTCCCACCTCATTAAAAAAAGTAACTGTCCCTTAAGCTGTTAGAACCAAGTAGTTTGTGGTTCTCCTGTGAAAATGAAGCTATTACAAAAATATCTTCTGATTTTATATACATGCAAATACATTCAGCACACAATAAACCCAGTCTATGTAAGTGAATATGCCTGGGATATTTGTGGAGAAATTAGACTTAACTGTTTTTGAGAGGAAAATTACAATAAGAAAGAATGGGTAAAGCTGGAGCTGAGGGCTCAGGCTAGCTTAAGGAGGAAGGAGGCTGAACCAGGCATGTGTGGATCTGATGCATTCTTTCTTCTCCCTAAAGTGAAGTGGGCACAGAGCTGCCATTTCGTCTCATGCACCCCAAACCTGAGGAAAAGAGCACAGCAGGTCAGTTACCCCTGTTTTTTGCCTTTATTCATTAAAAGGCTCTGGTGAGATCTCACCATTGCAAGGCTTGGAGTGATTTGTGCTACAGGAAGCCTTCAGAGTCTACAAGGCTCCCATGTGCAGCTATTCTGTGTTTTTGTGTGTCTGTATATATGTGTCTGTGTGTGTGTGTATGTATGTATGTAATAAACATCCAGGCACTAAATAACAGAGAGCAGGGATGCAAAGATGGGAGAAAATGGAAAAGAGTCATATTTCCTTTCCTTTCATGTTTCCGTGTATCTTTTATGTATTGAATCACAACTTAGAGAACAGGGGTTTGAGGAAGCTCTGCACAGTTAAGTCTCATGACTACAGAGCAAAATATCCTACATGAAGCTGTCAGAAATTCCCAGCCAGATTGCAATATAAGCAAAAAAGAAAAAATCTGACACACAAAACACCTAATACTCATGAGCATGGTACAAAGCCAAAGGCTTTTAAGCAAAGTGAAGAGGTCATAAAACTCCTGATGATTCTTGAGACCCTGTTGTGTTGATGTGGCATTTGCCTTGCTGTCTGTGATATGGTCTTCTTGTTCAGTGGTTGTCCAAGATGAACATCTCTTCAATGTTAGGTCTCTGTGTGGAAGTGGGGGAGCTCTGTAACAGTGTAAGGAGCAAGCTTTACCCAGGCATCTTGAGGCTTGGGATCAGATGCCAAAACCACAGGCTGTCAGGAGCATCCTCCCACTTCCTCAGGCCCTGGCTGGCCCTGTTCACCAGTGGTGAGCACCAGAGATTGCAAGGTTGCAGAGATTGCTCACACTAAATCAAAAGCTCCTGTACAGCATCTGAAGCATCTCTTGACCACCAGACACACCAGCCCTTTCCTGCTGGGGCTATTACAGATGAACCATCTTGTCCTACCCTCTATACTGGGACAAAGCTTAGTGGGCTTCAGACAAAAGGCATGGCTGCTTTGTGCTACTTTTTCTTTCTCTTTGTGCCCAAACTGACCTAAAGCTGCCATTTCTAAGAACATGAAACTGGAAAGTGACAGTGGAACCTTTGAGAAGAGTTATCCTGAGACAAATACTTTGGTCTGTACTGGAAGCATTAGAAAGGGGTGACTTGAGTCCTTACTGTGTGAAATTTTTGGAGGAATCAAGAGTGAGCAATGAGAAGAGAGCTGGTGATCCACTCCACATTCAGATGCTCTGGTTGGGAATCAGGCTTTGCTAATTATGGATGTGCTGGAGTGGGTAAAGGTAACAGTTGCACTACAGGAAACTAATTTTCCCTGGGAAAGCCCCTGCTGTAAGCAGTGCCGGCACATTCTCTTGGCACGGAAGGAAGTGGTGGGGGCTGGGATGGCACTGGTGATGCCAGGAGTGTAGCTGGTGAGGGCCATCTAGTGCCTCTGGGCAGCTCAGGAGCTTTCATGGACACCAAGGAAAGCTTGAAAACTAACAAGGCTCATCCAAAGGTTTAGTCAACTGTAAAGAATTTTTAATTTTTAGAGTGGTGTGAATTTTTTTTTTACATTACTTTTTCGGTGTTAAAAATGCCAACACCCCCTTTCTTTTACTTTATACTTCTGGAAGAAGTGTTTGTAATATGAGGAAAAATGGAAGTCAGGAAATTCTCCCTTGTAGGATCATTTCAAAGGAGGGATGATGTACTCCTTTATACAGTACACTCAAAAGGATGTGGGCAGAAGACTTTACAAGGAAAATGGAGACCTGCAATATTTCTCAGATCGCTTCCCCCAGCACATCCTCTTACCAGAGGCACAGCCCACATGTTTGCTACATCAGTTTTCTAGGAGCTTGCTCTCAGAAGTGTCAACTATGCTCCATGCATTTTGTACAGATGGAAATACCAGGTTTCTTAAACTGAAAAAAATGCAGGTAATTTCAGGAGCTATCCCATGGGAAAGCCCTGCAAATGGTTAACATGGGAGAGAAATGCTTTCTCTTAAAAAAAGATACTCTAACACAACAGAAAATTCCTCTGAAGCCTGAATAGCTGACTTGAAAACTGTGCTGGAATGTGGTGTCTGAGCTTATTGCAGGGAATAGAACTGTCTCCCATATGAAGCTGGTAAACTGAAACGCTTTCCAGCTTTATTGGTTGGTAGTTTTCCATGCACTGTGTTTCATCACTTTTCTCAGTTGTGAGTTCAAACGTTTTAATTTTTCCTTCTACTACTTTTGCTCATGAACTCTGAGAAACATAATGTGTTTCTTTAGTGAAATACCATCTAATTTGGAATCAAGCAAACCCAGGCTTAACTGCAGAGATGGGGCTTCAACAAACAGTGTTTGGACTCTTGAAGTTCCCAAAAGATGGAATTTGTCTTTGTTGGCTTGTTCAGCAGCCTCTGCAGTGAGTATAGACAGAGGTGCATGCACAGGGAGTTTTGAGATCACTCCTTATCTTCTTTATCCATTCCTTTTTTTTTTTTTTTTTTTATCTTACTGACAAGTCAGTAGTGACCAGTTTGCCTACTGCACCTTCCTGTTCACTTGTCTGTCATAAGGCATAGCTGGAAGAACAGAAAGAAGTCAGAAGCAACCATCTTATGGAGTTAAAGCTGGAGTGGGATTAAAGAAATGCCACATATTGTGATTTATTTTGCAGTGGGGGAATATCCTTTTCTCTAGCTAAGGTGATTTATGGCAGAAGTAAAATGTGTATCATCAATGCATTTAATCATGCAGGGCTGACTTGAGTACAGAGTATTCAAGAGTTAGAGTACAGTAACCTCAGAAACATAAGCCTCCCAAGAACATGATGTAATTTTTTCAGGGCCAAGCCAGGGCAAATGTGAACAAGTGCTGTGTGCTGTGTTTCACAGCAGATGGCTTTGCCCTCTCTGGTTGTCTGTGAGCAAGCTCTGAAGCATTTGTCACTCAGTAAACAGCAGGTCTGTCACAGTGCATTGCTATTGCAGATTGCTTGATCTTTCTTCCCTGTGCCTGCAGGAGACAGAAAAGAAGCAGCTAGCTGCCTTTCCTTCCCTGTGTTTATCTCTCCCTTCTCTTGGTCTTCTGCTAGGCCAGGATTTGCATGTTTCATGTGTGCTGGTTTTGCAACTGTTTTTGGACCCATGTGGCTCACATGTGGTTATTTTTAGGCAAAGCAACTCCTGTCATATTGGCAGTCTGTCTGTTCCGCCTGTTGACAAAAAACGTGTAGGGATCTGTTTCTTTTAAAGATAGATTCAAACTGGGCTGTGTCTCTTCATGCTTCTAAGACCTTTGCTGGTAAGCAGTTAGCCCAGAAGTTCCTGCTGAGTTTTCCTCAAGGCTGTGGTCTCAGCATGAGTTCTTTGGTCTGGAGTTTTCCTGCCAATCTTCTGATGTTTTACATTTTGTGGGCCTATGTCTTGGATACTGGCCTTTGTTTTGGCTGTTGTTCAACAAATGGTCATTTATCTGCTCCCTGATTAAACTTGCACAAAAGGGCTGTTTTCAAGAAACCCAGGCATGCTTTGTCCCTCTAACAGTAAAGCAATACTTTCCCTGTTTTGGTATTGGGATTTTCAGAAATTAGGACATTTTAAAGTATTGAATGTCTTGGAAAATAACAAAACCTACTCTATTTTTCTTTTCTTCCTCATTAAATTAAGAGAGGTTAAAAGCAAGTTTATACTGAAAATTGCCACATCAGTCCCCATCCCATCTGAACCCTCAAAACAATTGCTGGAATGCTAATTAAAAGAAGCAAAAGTCTACCCATTTTCTGAGAATTTTTAAGTATTACAATATTAAATAAGCCACAGGACAACCAGAAAACTCTGGAGTGGACCTAACTCCAGCTAGGGTGTAATTGCAGCATGTTGGAGATAGTGTTGCAGCCTGAAGCTGAAGTGGTGCATCTTTGATTGTAATCTTCCATCTGAGGTATATTATAAGCACTACTCTGCTGCCACACTATCTGTGTATTGACTCAGTAATCATTTATCTGACAGTTAAGTATATGCCCAATTGAAACAATACCTATTTCCCCCCTTTCTCTGTTTTGTAAAATCAGTTTCAAATCACTGGAGTGGATCTCACTTGGCTTCACCCACATCACTGATATCACTGTTCCCATAGTAATGAAAGTACCTCCAAGAGGGGAAAGAGAGCAGACTAAAGAATAAAAACTGGAGAAAAAATGGCATGAGAATGATGCTTTATATGTTGGAAATTTTAGAAGTTCTAAATGCTTCATTTTAAATCCATTTCATTCCAGCATACATGCCCTGAAACTTTCCAGACTTCATATTGGCTTCTGTCCTGGTCTGGAGAGATGTCATCAGGAGTGTCTTTACATGAGCCATCCTTTGAGGCATTTTGGCTGGACTGGCCCACTCTGGCACACTTTTAATACTGAATTTTCTAGCAGTGCTTGCTGCCCTTGCTTGCAGAGTGTGTTGTGGATAGGAAACCTCCAGGTAGTAAGTTATCCAGTCACTGAAGTGCCCCAGATCCCTGCTGACTTCTGTAGAACAAGGGTGCTTTGCTCCCTGACCCAAAGCCATGAGAAGCCAGTGAAGTGACTATGCCTTGCTAAAATAACTGTGAGAGCAATAAAATCCCTGCAAATACAATCTTCTGCTTATTTTAGGCTTTGCTGAAACAGCTTTCAAGGAATCTTGCTAGTAAGCAGGATTTGTTATATTGTGGTTAGCAAAGATCCCACTAAAGAAACACAAATGGCAAAGGTCTTGAAACCATTTTCATGGCAAGATGAAACCAGGAGTGTTGCTTCAAAGGCCTTTACCCATCTGATAAGAGATCCCTGGGGTATTTCTGTACTTTGACCTCTAATATCTTCATGTTTATTGAATAAGAACATCGTCTTCTCATCAGCTGACTTCTTCAATCACATTGGCAGAGCAATTAAAGCTGACATTATGTCATGCAAGCACTGTCAGCTCAGAGTCCAGGTGTGTGCACAGATGTCTTCCACAGCTGTGACCATGAGCAAGTGTAGATGGGAAATTCTGTCTTTATTCCTCAGCCCTTCAGATAGCTTGGGAAGTGTTACTGGAATGCTTTTCCATTTGGGAGATTGAGTTCATCCTCATTGGGTATATGTAAGCATATCTTAAAACTTTCTGGAATTCTCCTTGTACTGCTGCAAATCCTGCTTATTGTCACTGCTCTTGTCAGTCTATACATTTTGTGCATTAAACATTTTGCAAATGTTTTAGCATCTGCTGTTCTGACAACCTGGTGTTTCTTTTTTCCTCCTTTGCTGCCTGCTCATGACTGCAGGGGAGGATGGGTAAGTTTCTTTTAGTATTTCACATTCTAGCTATACTTGTGCATTGACTCTTTTAAAAGCTCCTCAAAACTGTCCAAAAATCCCCAGCTTAAAATCCAAAGTGAGCAAGTTACTGTGGCCTGACAGATGACTGCTCTGAGTTAATCAGATGTGACTGACCATGTGAAGATAGAGATTGAGATCATGCTTTGCTAAACACCACAAACACACCCAGGAGGGGGTGTGTTTGTGCTCTGTAGGTTTAAGTGTAAGGAACTTAATAGGTTTGACCATATGCCTCTATTTTAGTATAGAAGGAATAAGAATGAAATGTTTCACATTTTATTTTTGGACAAAATCCCTTGCAGGCTATAGGCTGTTCAGCTAGTTGATAAATACGTATCTGGAATGGACATGATTCAGTACAGATGAAAATATCCTCAGTTTGTACCTTCACTTGCTCCAATTTAGCTAGAATAGCACCAGTGAAGATGGTGCCTGTGGGAATGTGGGAATTCAGTCCTTTTGGAGACAAAGGAAACACTACCAGTCTGCTGTGGGCTTCTCTTCTTCCTCCTGTGTATTGCCTCTAATCTACTGGTGTAAAAATAGAAACTGTGAAAATAGAAACTGAAAGAACTGTGTTTCTTTCATTGCAGTGAAGCAGAGCTGGTATTTGAGGAGTTTGCTCGTCAGCAGATAAGAAATACACCTGATGAAGAGGACAAGAATTCACCCTCAACTGATGAGTGATTAGAAGATCAGCCTGATAGAGGAGCTGTGTTGTCTGGCTTCAATTACAAATGTAGGGCCTCAGTTTCTAGTACTCTGCATGTCCTTGGTTCAGGTGTGGTCTTCCAGGGATCAGCCCTGAGGTCAGTGGACATGACGTCAGGAATCTCTATTGCTTATTACAAGATTCACCTCTGCAGGAATGTGGCAAACACAACACCTCTTTCTTGCTCAAGCTACCAGATGAGGACAGGGTGTCTGCCATGTCATGACTTCTGCTTTCAGGGCTGTCTAATAAAAAGGTTGGTTGCTTTCAGCATTTAATTCAGCCACTGAATTTTTTCAGTGCTTGCACTGTCCCCATGTGGCTTTTACATTCACTTTCAGTACCAGTAAATGTCTCACAAGTTGTCTCCTACAGCACAGACAATGCTGATACAGTACTAGTTTTCTAGCAATGTGCTTAATAACCATGTTATTAAAGATGAGATAAATGTGTGCTGTCCATGAATTGCTTAAAGCTCCCTATATACAAAGCCAAACAGAAATACAAATCCAGACAGAGCCTATATTTAATCTAGTTTCCTGTAGGCAGCAAGAGGGTTCAAAAGAGGGTGCAGGAAAATTAAGGAGAAAATTATGGCACAGCCTTCCCTGAGGAGCCTTTCCCAACATCCATCTGCCAGCAGTTGGTTTACACTCTAAGAAATGAGATTGTGTTCTGCAAACTTTGTTTTCTCTTGTTGATCTGGGTATTCTTATTATCCATGTAAATGTCAGCTATTCTCCTGAATCTCACTTATGTTTTTGCTGAAGCGAGTTGCATCAGCTAATTACATTTTGCATTTAAAACAACTGGTGTTTTATTTTTCTCCTTTTTGCTTTAAATCTGCTTTTCAGTGCCCCTGGTTTAAATTCTCCTGGAAAGTCTGAATGCAGGGCCCATATTTATTAATACAGATTTACATTTCCCACCCTACACTCTGGAAAACAGAATTAAGAACTTTACACTTATATCTGTTTGCTTCTGTAAACTGGTCTTGATTAAGATGCTGGAAGCAGTTAATTAAGACCATAGCTGACTTCAGGGTTCCATCAATGCTCTCCCCTAATACACCTGTTCCTCAGTGCTGTCAGTTAGTCACAGGTGTCTCACTTCAGTTTAAATTACAAGAGGCACAATGTTTGCTCTGCACTGTGTGCTTTTCTGCTAAAGGAACCTGCCAGTTCCAGGTGTTTGTGATCAGGATAATTTCTGTGTGATTTCAGCTTTGGGGGAGGGTCAGGCATTTGCACTTGGACGTCTGGGAAGGCTTTTGCCTCGTATTTTTATTACTAATTTGTCGGTGGCTTGAGAACACACAGTGAGGTTGAACAAATTGCTGGTCTTGGAGAGCAGGAGTTCAGAAAATCCTTTAAAGATCTAAGAGAAGGAGGGGAAACAGGGTTCCCCCGTCTTACTTCAAAGTGTATCATTCTTCACAAAGGTGTTTCCTGCAGTGTTTCTGGCTACTAGACCTGTAAGTATGGAACCAGTAAACTCTGATTGGTTTTTTTCCTTTTAAAAAAATTTCTTGTATGTTAACTTTGTGATGGGCCTCTGTTGCTGCCTGACTTTCCTCTAAAGTCCAGCTGTGGTGATGACTTCTGTAAGCTAAGTGTGACAAAATCACAGTGCACTCTGTTGCACAGTGGGGAGGAAATGGTTGTTAAATGGTTATTAAATTTGTTCTTTTGTCAGGGCTTAGGAAAGCACTTTGAGACACTATTTGTTCATGCTGGTCATTTGCTCAGAGAGCAATGAAGGCTTTCTGCTGGTTCCTGCAGTTCCCTGTCCTGCAGGACAAGCTCGACTTTTCTCTGGCCCTTCAGCCAGCAGATGCTGACTTTTGTCAGCAGAAAATAGTTCTCTAGCTAGAACTGTTTGCCTTTTATCTTCCCTTTCTTCTGGTTCTGGTGTTATGTTGATCTACCGAGTCAGACCTGTGGCCTGCTCCTCCTGTTTACCGCTGGGGGAGAGCAGATCCAATTTCCTGGCTCCGCGGCTTTGATGTGGTGGGACTCTTGTTTGTAGAGAGCTCGCCAGCTCCCGGAGAGAGGGATACGCTCTGGGAGCGATGGCATCTCTGGACCTGCTGTGTTTGAAGACAGCTAGGAGCAAATACATCACAGGACGGATTTCGTGACAGACACTTTCCCCTCGCGCATCTCCGTGAGATCGCAGGGGGCACACTAGGCTGCCCATAGCTGCTGGGTGTTGAGCGAGGCGGGGGAGTTACCTGGCCATTGCGGATGGAGTGGGGCCGGGCCGGGGTGCTGCGGCCCCGGGGGTGCTGCTCGCCCTCAGCGGGGTCCGGCCTCAGCGCCCTTCGGGGCTGCACGGCAGGTGCAGCCTGGGCGGTAGGCTGTGCTCGCAGCATTTCATTAAATCCTGGAAACACGGGCAGAGCTTGGGAGCGGCTGTACAGAGAGCTGGTGGAGTACCCGTCCGTGGAGTGGCTCAAGGAACTGAACTCAGTACTCTGGTCTGGCTGACGGGGTGGTGGTGTTTGATGATGTCAGAGGTCTTTTCCAACCCGAATGATTCTGTGCTGCAGTAGCCACGAAGAATGGGAAGGAATGGTGACCGCGGTCCGGACTGTCTGGCTCGCCTTAGCGGGGAGGGCTGCGCTGAACACGTTTGTCCAGGCTCCAAGGAGGCAGGCCCGGGCCGTAGCGATCGGCGCTCGGGCGGTTCGCCGTGAGGCGCGGAGGGGCAGGGTGGCCGTGACCGTCCCGGTACGGCGGCCGGCCCTTCCCCGCCCTGGCCCCTCCCGCCGCCGCCGCCGCCATGTGACGCCGCTGGGGGGCGCCGCGCGCGCGGGGCCGGTAGGGGGCGCCGGGCGCGCCGCCGGTCCGTGCAGCATGGCGGCGGCGGGGGCTGAGCAGACACAGCCGGAGCCGGCCGCCGGCGCCGCGCCCGAGGAGTCGTCGGACAGCGAGCCGGAGCAGGAGCCCGGCTCCCTGCAGAAGCTCATCCGCAAAGTCTCGACGTCCGGGCAGATCCGTCAGAAGGTGCGTGCGGCGGGAGGGGGCCGCGGGCAGGGCCTCGGGCTCCTGGCGGTGCTGCGGCCGGCGCTGCCTCCGCGTTACGCTCGGTGCCGCCGCCTCTCCCTCCCGCCCGGCACGGTCCGCGCCGCCGCCTGCACGGGCCGCCGCTTTGGGAGTTGCCGGAGACCCTCCCGAAGCTTTCCCTTGGGGCCTGCCACCGAGCCTGTCCCTCAGGGAGCTGCCGGCGATCCCCCACACACATCCCGCTCCTCTCCCCTCACAACCACCGCTCAGGGGTCTGTCTGCGACCACCTCACATCCGCCAGAGCGCCCCTCAGGGACTCGGCCGTTTCCCCCTTTCCCCCTGTTGGGAAAATATTTAATTGTAACGAACAGTGTCTGTGTTAGGAAGGTTTATTTATCCCGTCGTTTTCGGTGACA
Source organism: Certhia americana (assembly GCA_018697195.1). Lineage (NCBI taxonomy): Eukaryota > Metazoa > Chordata > Aves > Passeriformes > Certhiidae > Certhia > Certhia americana. Next base: position 19,183,895 of record CM031865.1, on the reverse strand, counting down.
GCTCAACCACCCCTCCAGTCCCTGCTGGCGACCCCCAACCCACACCTCAGAGACCCCCTGACAACACCCCCAACAGCTTTCCAGGCACCTATGAACCCCAAAATGCCCCTCAGGGATCCCCATAATGAACTGTTTCTTAGGTGCCCGTTAACAGCTGCCCCCTAAATGCCCTTCAGCTTGTGCTAGCCCCCCACAAACTGCCCTCAGGGGCTCCTGGAGTTGCCCCCGGTGCCTCTCTGAACCTCTCCGGTTCCCCCTCCCTCCAGTAACCCAGCTTAGGCCACCTTCTTCTCAGTGCCCAAGTTCAGACCTCCCAGGCAGCTTTACCCAGCTCAGTGATCAGTGTTCCCAGGCTCAGCAGGACCCTGTCTTTCTTTCCTTCCTTATACTCTTTCCCTGTAACATTTTCTTAGAGTCATGGAGGCCAGATTTGAGCTCCTACTCTCTAGTGCTGCTCCATTTACCTGGTGTTTGAATCCTCTAGGGCACATTCACCCCATGAAGCTGCATCTCTCCTTTTCTCCTCATGTCACAGTTGCCACAGGCTCCTTCCTGACCTCGCCATGCCTTTCCTGAGAACCTCTGCACATCCCAGCCATAGCTCCCTGTCTCAGTGTTCCATGATTACATTCCAACACCTCCTTCCTCCATGGTCCTGTTGTACTTGGCATAAGTCACTGTCTCATCTTCAGAGCTTTGCTCTGGAAGGTGCAGCCCTTGTTATTCCCTGCAGTCATTGTGTGTGCATCTTCCCATCTATTTTGTGCATCCTAATTTTCCCCACTTTGCACCGTGCTGTTTTACCTTTCTGTAGCCATATAGCAATATTTAGTTTTCTGTCTGGTCAAGCAGTGATCTTACAGCTGGTTAGTCTTTGTTCCCAGCTCTGTCCTGCTTTGCCTTCCTGGTAAGGTAACAGTCCTTTCCACCCAGATTCCTCTGGCCCAGTCATATTTTATCCCTCTGTGGCTCATCCTGGAACAATAACACCATTTTCATGGGCACTAACAACATTCTGCAACTACAACCACAACTGTAGTTCTTGTGTATTGTTACTGTAAAAGAAGATCTGAAGATTTCCTTCAGTTTTAGGCTGGGAACCATGCATAGGGAGTTTCCCTTTTCTGTACTCTTTTTATTATAGCAGCATGATTTTTCTTTGTAGCACTAAGCTCCTGTGTAACTCTTGGACTGTTGTGTCATGTGTTTCTGCTTAGAAATACCAGGTTAGTTACTCTGCCATCACCTGACTTGTGCTCACCCTGGCTCTGCAGCATGGACAAGTATGGTGCAGCTGTGGGAATGCAAAAGCTCGCTCAGCACTGGTGCTGCAGCTCAGTGTTGCTTCTCTTGTACTCATAGCAAAGGAGAGTAAATGTTTCTGCATGGTGCAGTGTCTGAAGCATTGTTCCAAGGGCTGGTTTTCATGCTGGCTGGTTTGCCCTGCTTTCACACACAGGACCTGCCATCATTCTGCTGCACATCATTGTTTGGCTTCACTGGTCCCAGTTATGAAACCCCTGTGACAAAGTGCAGTCATATGTGAGGACGGTGATGGGGCTGCTTCCTCCATCTGTGAGGTGCTGCTGGCACTGCCACTGACTTCTTAGGCTGAGGCACTGTGTGGCTGGGCTCTGAGATGGTTCTTTTGACCACACCAGGAAACCCTGGAGCTCTCTAAACCTGTTGATGTTCTGTATCAAGCAGATCTCAGCTGTGCTGTAGCACCAGGTGACTTAAGCTAGTCTATTATTCTGCTGTGAAAAGAAATAAGCCTTTTGAGATATTTTCCTGTATCCAGAGTGCTGATTATTAAGAATTTGGCTTGCTGGAGATTGGATGAAACTTGGGATTTTTTAACACCACTTGTGGCAGGGCTCTCATGTGGAAAGGAAGGAAGGATGCTGTAGTCTGTCTCCATGGTGGTGTTTGTGATGAGAGCAGGGATATAAAAGCTTTGCCAGTGCTAGAGTGGGAACTCTTGTTTATAGCAGGATATAGAGATGCTAAGGTGAAAGCTGCATTGGGTCGTATTTTTGTTTGACTATAGCAGAACATGTCCTTCTGTCCCTACTTAATTGTTTTCCCTGGTTTACATCACTTCTTGTGTCAGCGTGGCTTGAAAAATTAAAAACCAGACAGTTGTATATGCAAGCATGAACATAATAAGAACAAGGATTATATGTTATAATATATTATATATATATTATATTATATGGCTGTTATGCCTTCTGTGTGTTAACCTGTGAAAAAACTTTGACTAAATAGTGTCAAATTTTCCAAATAAGCCCAGGTATTATATTATTCAGGATTGATTTGTTCTATTACTTGTTGATGTAATTTTGGTTTGTCATTGTCTTTTCTGCGTGCTGCTGCATGTATACTCTTTTGTTGCCCTCAGGGCAAGGAGCAAAGACAACTTTGTGGGTAATCATGGTTTTGATGAGACTTTGAGGAGCTTGCTTCCTTTGTAAAGGCAGACCTAATTCTGAATTTGTCTGTTGAATGATAGAGTGCAGACTCCTGTAAGCTGTAGAAGCTGTTGGACAGGTCTGTCAGTGACAGTAAGAGATGCAGGCAGGCTTTTACTGTGACCTGAGGATATAAATCTCTTCTGACCACATCTTTTGCTGCAGTTAGCTTAAGTCTGTTCCTGTAAGTACAGCTAAATCACCATGGAAGCTTACCGTTATCATAGCTTGAGTGTGAAATCTGTTGTGCCCAACCATGGAATTCCTTAGACTTTAATTGTCACAGTTGCAAGCACTTTGAAGGTATGTTTTCCTTCCTCTGGTCCTGCCATCTGTTTTCCTTAGAAATGCCATAAAGCTGCTTGCTTGCTTGCAAGACTATAAAACTTCAGTGAACTTGTCTCAAAGCCCAGAGATTGTCCAACTGTGTTTGGCTGAAGTAGCTTGGTGTGATAGTAGTGGGGCAAGTAGAATCATTTGGGTGTTTAAGGACTGAGGTGTTGATGTGCAGGGTCTAAAGGCAAATGACAGGTAACATCTCTTCAGCTAAAAAAATTGTCTCTTGTGAGGCAGAGGGCAGGGGAGGGAGAAGTGGAAGGTTCAGTGTTTGGAAAGTGAAGTACTTTGTTCACACATACTTGCTTTTAGCTAGAAAGAATTTTTGAGGCAGAGAAGAAGGTATAAGGGAAGCATGTTTGGCAGATTTGTCTTTTAATGATTATTATTGTTATTATGGGGAAAGAATAAAGCCTCCCATGATCAGGTACAGCAGGTAATGTGAGTGCTCTTGTCTCAGCTGGCTGTGAAGCAGAGACTGATTTGTGTGCTTGATCAGCCATTTCGAGACCTGATAGACTCGTACCAGCATAAGGCTTCAGAGCACATGGCTTTTATCTCCACTCTGGTCTCAGGCTGGTGTTGGTGCAGCTGCAGAAACTGTTAGTCAGCTAAGGTTAAGTATTTTAGAACAGATAGGAATTAGGAAAGAGATTAAATGAATTAAGAGAAAGAAGATGTGTGTGAGGAGAGGCAACAGTAGAACCTTGTTCCCACCTCCTAAGAAGTGCTGAGACCTCAGCTGGAACTAGCTGAAGTGGTAATGTCATCTCATTGTCACTCAGCGTGGACTGAGGCACAGGAATATCCAAAGTGGCCCTGGGAGCTGAGGGTGTGAAACCAAGGAACGCAGCACCTTTTATAAGCTCTGACAGTGAAGTGTGCTTCTTCCTTTGAACTTGACCTTTCATTTCCAGCGACACATTACAACCCTCTGAAAGCTGGAGGGTGGATGAACAGGCCATCTTCCCATTTCATTCATCAGTTCTGTGGGATTTCCAGCCTGTCAGCTTTGGTATGTTGAGCTCTCAGTTTGTTTACCAGACAGGATTTCAGCAGCGTCCTTGGGTGGCATCAGAAGAACTTCTTGTTTAGACTAGTTCAGTCTAAGTTCTGTTTACTTTCACAAGCAATTTCTCTGTAATAGTTTCATTTTTATAAGCATTTATCATTGCCTTGAACTTTTTAATACAAGTTTGCAGTGTATATTTCACCAGAGTTGAAAACAGAGCGAGCAGCTCTTCAAACCTTCTGGAAAGCAGTCTAGCTCTGGTAGCAGAGAAATGTCAAGTTCATTTATATTCTTAAAAGCAGTACAGATGAACTGGTGTTGAGCTTTATGCTGCAGTGGATGGACTGTTCAGTATCTGAACTAGCACATTTCCCTTCTCTGTGCTGTGTACCAGGTAGAGGTGATGCCTTTTGTGCTATGGGAAGTTGTGATTCTCTTTCTGACCAGCAGCCTTGAGGTCTTGGAGCCACCCTGCAGCATAAAGGCAGAAAAACAGGGGGAAGCAAAATGTTTTTCCTGGTTTTTGTGCAAGTTTCCAGAGCGTACTGTGCTGAGTTCTCAGACATATGGTGGGCAACAACTGAAGAAAGCTCGTTTTGTTTCTTCCTGTATTGCCAAAATATCCATTTTATAGGTAAAGCACTGTTATTTTTATTTCTGGAGGGCAAATGTTTTAAGATTTCCTGAGATTAAAGTGAGGAGAATGAGGCGTTTATTAGTTTGAAATACAAGTATTGAAAGAAGTATTATGATAAGAAGGAAAAAACTTCAGTAAAGAAACATTGTAAAAGAAATAAGCAAGAAATGAGGAAGGAATTTTCCGGAAGTCATTACTTAATTCATGTTCTGTCTGTGGCATCTTCCACTAAAACATATTAAAATGTCTCTCTGGTTTTGTTTTGCTGCCTTCTAATAGGCTGTCTGAAAGAGGACATTTTAGGATCTTCATGTGTCATAAATTGTGGTGGCTTATGCTTTAATCCAGGTAGAAATTGGGAACTTTTCACCTAAAAAAGAGTGAGAACTGTTGAAAAAGAGAAGTTTTTGTGATTGAGCTGAAACTGAACATCTTGAGCACAGGTTTAAGAGCATGAATTTTCTTGGATTAACAGCATGAACATACTAGTTTGTTCTCTCAGCACCATGACACAGGTAGGATTTTAGGCTGTACAAATGTTTCTGTCCCTTAATCTACGTTCTGTTTTGTGTGCTCTTCAGACTCATCTGTTCTGACACAATTTGGGAAGCCTCCCAGCAGTGTTTCCACATTGGTGTACTGTAAATTTGCCTTGCTGCTGGAGAGTTTTGGATGCCGTATGAAAGCAACAGCTGTTGCTTCCTTGTTTAAAAAAAAAAAACAACCAAAAACCAACAAACCCAAGCTAAAAAACCCCACTGCACAACAAAACAAAGCACAAAACCACACGCACTTGAAGCGTTTCTCATTCCTTCTAACTATAGATCAGGTTCCAAGAACTAAAGAGCTAACATTAAACTTTTGCATGTTTTGAGAGCGTGGATTTTCTTAGACCATGTCACTAAAAAGTTTCCAGGCTAATTATTCTCCCTAGTAAAATTAGAGACAAAAAGACATAGGTAGGTATTAAGCATTTTCGTTCAATTACTTGGTTTTTAAGAATAAAACTGATGTAAAATGTTTAGAGTATTTTCCCCTACCCAAGACATCTCCTTACAGAAAAATTATTGAGTTTTTACTTTGGAGGAGTACAGGATTATAAATGAAAACTGAAACGTCTATCCCCATATTACCTCATTAGGAAATCCAGTATACCATGTGAGACACTGCCTAACTTTACCATCTTTAATTACAAATCCAGTCTGATTCTTTCTGAAATAGCAGCTTTACCTGCATAGGTAAGAGAAAGCACAAGTGAAATAGAGGGAGTTTTTCCCTATTCCTGGAGAGCTTAAGATTTGCCCTAGATATTGGCACAGCATCACTGGAAATTTTGCAGCACACTGCTGTCCCATGTGAACACGTGTTCCTCTCGGAACACGTTTTTTCAAGATCTCAAGTGCTCCAACCATTATTTAAAGGATAATTTATTAACTCTCTACTAAAGCAGTTTGTTCCCTGCTTTTTCTTCACTAAGTGGGTACTGCTTCTTGTTTCACTAAGAATTTATGTGTCTCTTAAAGAAGATGCTTCTGTTTGGTACTGTAACCCTGTGAGACAGTCATCCAGGGGTAGTTAATCTTCAGGCAGAATAGCTGAGGCAGCAGCACTTACATACAGGAGGAGGAGGTGGAGGTGTAAAGCTGGCTGCCCTCAACTCATCCAGAGAGGAAAAAGTTGGCTTGATGGCTATAGCATTAGTGCTTCTATTAGGCAATTGATTAGTACAGGATTGTTTCACTTGGTTTTAGAGGAGAACTTTTTGTTTCCTCACTGCCTCATTGCTAAGTTGAAAAGTTTTACATCTGATCACTGTTCTGATGTTGTGGTTTGCCTTTTTTGAGAAAGGAAATGTCCTCTTGATCACATAATGTTTATATCAAACACATTGCGCTTGAGGACTTGCAAGCTTTAGTAAATTTATCCATGTAATTTTCTAGTGAGGAGAGGTGATATCACCCTCAGTTTCCTATAGGGAAAATGTAGATACATACTTCTTGTCTCAAATGCAAGAAATCACTCAGGGCATCCCCAGACCTGGGAACTGTGGCAGGTGGTGCAAGCTCCAGGTAATGCCTTACACTGTGGGACAGCTGCCTTCAGTGGTCTTTGAAGGACAGAAATGTGTCTGATAAAACAGGGAGGGCAAGCTGCCTGCTCTTGGAACTGATCTCAGCTGAGGCAGGGCAGAGCACTCTCTAGAATGTGCAGATCTACCATTGAGGTTTTATCAAAAATCATTATTCTGGGAACTGGCACCAGCCCCTTCTGTTCTGTTCAGCTGAAAGTTAACAAAACGGTGTTCCCAGGGCTGTGCTCATCTTTTTTTGTTGTTGCTGGTGCTGATCAAGAAGTCTTGGTGTGGTCAAAGGTATTTGCAGGACATTAAAACAGGGAAAGTGGAAAAACAAATTAAAACTTTGCAGTATCCTTTAAAAACTATGTAAAATAGATGAGGAAAAAAAAACTTAAAAGCATAGGTTGTTTAATACATAAATATGGAAAATCTGATTACAACAGTTGTTACAGATGAGATAAAAATAAATTCTAAGATACCTAAGTATTAATTAAATGGCCAAAGGCCAAAAGCTGCTTTCTGCTCTCAACCTATTTGAATAGCAGTTGGAGTAAAAGGATGAGGATTTGGCTCTGCATCTGCCAGTCCCTACCAAACAAGGCTCTTTGCAGAATTCAGTTGCAGAGATGATGGGAATCCAGACACAGTGGGAGGAAGCTGTGTTTCTTTCAGCCTCCTTAACACAAGGGCAAAGGATCCATATTTCTTTCTCAAGGTACAACTTTCACTTTCCCATATCCTGAAGTTCTCTTACTGGTGCTTTCTGCTGACTTTTCCTTCCTACTTGGCCGAGCTCTCTGTGACGTTGAGCGGTGTGGGAAGGATGGGGTGGTTATGAGTGTGAGGATGAGATCTGCAGCTGTACATTCTGCATGTGCTTTCCCATACATTCGCTGTTCTGTGCTCGCACTGATGGCGCTCCCCAGTCTGGTGCTCACGTGTCAAATGGCCCTGACAGCCCACTATGGTGAGTGCCTGACTCCTGCCTGCTGGTGAAGTGGATGGGGGGGCTTAGACACATGTTTGTGGTAGTAACTTGTCTCTCTGAATGGATAAGCATGTGACTTAAGATGTGGGGGTACAGGCTGCAGCATTAGAAGGTTCTGTGTACAAGCTATGATTCCAAATGTGGTTCTGTTTTTGTGCCTCAGCAGCAGAGCCATGTGCTTCTGAGTTCAGACAGGGGATTCTGTGGTGCTGGTGCATAGCTTGTGACAGGCATGTCTCAGAAGGTTTTACAGTAGGTAGCATGTTTTGACTTCTTTGTGTAAGGGGAAAATGCCCAAGGAAGGGATGTAGTCATGTATATATAATTTTAGATGGTAGAAAAAATAACAGTCAAACTTTTCAAGTTTGCCCTTAAATGTATGAAGTTCACATTTAGTTAGTACACTTTACAAATTTATTCCACTCCAAAATTTTCAGGTAGCTATTAAACTGGTGCCTTTTTGGCTTTAGTTATCTCTGTGGATGGGTTTGAGCCCACATCTTCCAGCTTTGCTGTAGTTTGACTTGGCATTTTGTGCTGTTTCCCTCTTGTGATAAATATGTTTGGAAAGGATGCTGGGAGTCTATGGAAAGCATCCTGAGGCTTAAGCAGTTAGTGTGCCAGGAGTTGTCCAGCTCCTAACTCACCCTGAATCAGTGTGTTTCTGTCTTCTAGAATGAAGACCAGAATATTCATCTGTTTTAGTACTTTCCTTGGAGTTCTCTGACAGAGCTCATTTTAGGAAGGAGCTGTGCGTTGATATGCTGTATGTTGTATTTCCTTCTCCTCATATATTTTTGCGTGCTCTCAAATTGTTTTTCATTTGATAATTTGATCACTTTCGGTCTGTGACTATGCATCCCTTTTAGGGTATCATTCATAATAGTAGGAGCTGAACCTGGTATTCAAAGAAGCTGGTTCAAAACCTGTTCTTTGTTTATTGGCTGCAGCATTAACTAATGCAGAATGAAGTGTTTGACCATTCATCTGTGCCCAGGCAAATTAAAGCCTTTTCAGTATTTATTTGATACCAGCTCCTGTATTTTACTGTGGATCTGGAGAACGAGCTTGCATTACCTGTTTCAGTGATATCTCAGCTACTCCATGTGTAGGTTGCTGTGCTCTGCTCTGGATTCTGCTGTCTCAGGGGTTGCAGGGAGGCTGCAGGAGAGCTGTCGGCCGTGCTTGCCTCAGTCTCTCACTGGGTGTGCCGAGTCCAGTTCATTCAGCAGGGATGGAGGTTACAACAGAGGAGAATTGGGAGGATGATTGTTAGGAGAGTTTTCTCAAGCTTTCCCATGTGGTTTTACAAAGGTCTGTACTATAACCCCCTCATGGAGCAGTTGTAGCGCTCGGCTTCTGTTAGTGCGCCTCTGACTCACTGCCCCAGTTTCTGTTTTGACATTTGATTCCAGCTCTGATTTTCTTTTCTTTTTCTCTTCTTCTGGAGTCCTTTTTTGCAGTGAGTTCTGATAATGTCTTGCTCTTTACATACCAGTGGAAGAAATCATAATGTATTTTTCACTTTTTCAAGAACAAACTGCATTTAATGTAGAATTCCCAAACAGGACTACACAACCTGTTACTACCTTGTGCTCCCCTATAGATCTGTATAGCTCTCTGTGTCCCATCATTAGAAGTGCTTTACTGATCCAGATTTCCCTTCTCCAAGCTTCCTGGAGTTCATTTCCAGGGTGTGACCACTGTCTGGTGGAAGGATGTTGCTCTCAGATTAGCTTGTTAACTCCTACCCTTTTGACATTTCATGTCTTATTCTATGAGGTTGGTTAGATTTATTCCTGTAGTTTCTTTGTTGGACTTACTGTGTTTTATTTGATTTCTAAATACTGATTAGTTTCATGTTTATGTCCACAGAGACCTTTTATGACACCAGCTACTAAAACTGTTTTACTCACAAGGTACAGCAATCAGATTTATACCTAGCACTGTCTGGCAAGACTGTCTGGCCATGTTTAAGTGCCTGCAGACCTACTCCTATCCTTTTTGCCATGGCTTATTCAAAATCAGTGACTAGATGAGGTTGTTTGATTCCTGGGGTTCAGCTGCCTGTAAAATTCCCTAGCAAGCATCTATAAAGATAGCCCAGTTCCTCATATACTTTTGCATCTTGTTTTTTCCTCTCTGTATTTGGTGCTTTGTTTAGTCAATTATTTGTTGTTTGGCATCAGTGTTTTGTGGTACATACAAATAAAACCTGTGTGTGTCCTAAAGTTTTTACATTCTGAAGACGTGTGATAAACAGAGAAATCCACATGCTGGGCACTTCGGGTTTGGGATTCTTTAGTTGCTATTCAGATAGCTTTGTATCATTTTGCTGTTACCTTGTACATGGTTCTTTTTCTGCACTGGAAAGACATGTCAGTGAAGCATAATTCTTGTGTTAGATATGCTGCACTAAGTAATTGCCCCTAAGAATATATTATGATCTCAGCAGTGAAATAAGTTGCATTGTTCTTCCTCTGTCTGTATCAGACATGGTTGGAGCCTCCCTGTGCAGAGGGACACTTGCCAGCCTGACAGCTGGACACACTTGATAGTCGCCCTCAGTCTGGCTAATAGGGCTTGTTTTCCAGATTAGGAAATTAGTTTTATCAAGAGCCTGACTTCCAAATGGGGCAGTAGGTTTAAGCTTCAGGAAAGGATTGTCTGCTCCTGTGTTTCACTTGGTGAGCAGTACTATGTGCAGGAGAACAAGGGATGTAATCTGAAAGTAGCCAAAATCTGATGTGATCTTTCCTAACTTTTAGTAGAATCACTCATGTTATCAGTGTAGAAATCATTTAATTTGTGTAGGCTGTCTCTGACCTCTTGACATGGGTTACTGGGTGCAGAGACACCTCAGATGAGCAGTGATGCCAAAAACACTACTGTGTCTTGCTGGTTTTCTGAACAGCTCCTGTTTATCTTTTGGCTTCTTGTTCTTATAGTGCTAGAAGGGGAAACAGGGAAGCACAAGGCTCTCTCTTAAGTACTTTTTTAAAGTCCTCTGAGTTGTTTGAAACCATTCCTGTGGAGGTCAGTGGCAAAACTTTTCTTTTATCAGTTCGGGATTAGGCCTCAACCCTGCACCTATTTTGACAGGAGAAATCTGAGAACATATTATTGCTCTTCCTAAATGTCAAGTTTTGAAAGGGGATGAGCTGCAAGGAAGGTTGTGTATTGCTTCCCATAAACTGAATTTTTTTCTGAAGGAAGTTGCTGTTCTTCAAGGCCAAAGATAAATACTAAAATGTTAGAAATTTCCTAGGCCTTGCCTTTCAGTTATCTAATCTTGTTCTTTTCAGACTTGTTAAGACACCGTGCTATGTGCGGTGTTGTTTTAAATTGTTGGTTTGCTCAGTAATCATTTTTACACTGACTTGCAATATGATAAAAGGGGTCAGTGTTGAAACCAGTAGCACATCGTTTAACACTTGATCCAAGAAGATAATTCATTTTTTCATAGTGTTATCTGCCCATGGAATGCCATGCAACAGGATACCACACTGGAAAGGGACTCAGCTGCATAGAAAACAGTCTGCATAGTTCCATTGCAAATAATTTTAGTATTTATCCTGGATAGGATGTGCATAATTAAACCTCATAATGTTTCAGGGCAGTAGCTTTACCCGTAGGATCCAATATATGATACTAAAAATAGATTTAGCACTCTCTTTTCATTATGGGAGAAGCAATTTCACTTTTATCTTGATGAATTGCATGCCCAGTAATCTGATCAGAGTAGAACTTCAATTAAAAATCTGCAGAGAGGCTGGGGAGCAGAAGTAACTGTTCACCTTCCCCCTTTTATTTCATTTGTGTCATTTTGCAGTCAAGTCCTTTCCCCAGTTCATTTTCTGCAGCTGCATTCCTCTGCAAGTAGCAAGTCCTTTGGCTGTAAAGTCAAAATAGAGGAGGAGAAAGGCAGTGGTGTCTACATCATTTTATAAAGTCATCTTGATCTTATCTCCAGCCCTTTCCGCCCAAACCCACCAAACTGTGCTGAGCTGAGTGCCTATAAATAGCCCAGCTGCTCTCTTGCAGAGATGGGCAGCGCTGAACCAGAGGCGTGTTTGCTGTGAGCAGAACGAGCACTCCTGCTCTGGCCTCCCATGTCTGAGCTGGGTAGCTGTGAGGTTTTCTATAGACAGAGCCTGGCAATGACAGAAGCTGCTGCTTAGAGCAGGGCAAGGTGACTTCTGCAAGTGTTGCCTTTTGGTAAAAAAAAAAAAAAAAAAAAGAAAGGGTTTTAAAGAGGAATGGAGGAATGCACATCTTGTGCAGAGGTGAGTGAGCCCAACTGAGGTGAGGGAGCAGGTGGGAGTGGTGGGAGCTGAGAGAAAGCAGAGGCATTGTTTTGCTGTGAGTTACTGTGCTGGTGGGCTGGGCAAGAGTTTGGCTAAAGTGATGCTGCCTGAGCCTGGGGTGTATAAGGGCTCTGACTGACCCCAGTTTAACCATACCTGTAAATAAGCATAGCAACAAAGCTCTGAAATCTCCTCCTGCAAGTTGTTTTTTGATCAGTCTCCTGGCTGACTTGCTATCTTTGAGCTTTTCATCCCAGGAGTCTTCCCCAAGATTTTTACTTCCTCTCTGATTTTGGTTCAGAACTTTGCAGAGTCCAGTAGTTGCTTTCTCTGTCTCATTTTTTATTTATATGTGTTTTTTCCCAGGGAATGCAAAAATCACTCCATGTTTCTGTCTTAAGCTGGAAAATCTCCTGCTACTTTTCAATTTTCTTCTCTGTAAAAACATGAGTTGCAGAAATGTGTGATTTCTTTCGTGTGGTAATTAGGATGCTGGTACTTTACATTTCTTTGATACTCAGGTGCTGGAGGTTAAAATAACTTGCGAGAGAAATATATATTTAACTGGATTTCCACAGAGTTAGAGAGTGCTGTTTGTTCCACTTGACAGATGGGGGATGGAGATAATTCAGAGTGAAAATTGCTTAATTGGGAACTCACAAAAAGTCCATGGCAGAGTAGGAGCATGAATGCATCTTTGCTGGTTCCAGATGAGTGCCTTCAGCTCTGGCCTTGCCTGCAGGGCTGTTTCAGCGAGGGATGCTGTTTGGTCTGTCTTTGCATTCCCATTTTCTCTTATGCTGAAGCTTCAGCTAAGGTAATGTCTGATTTTTGGATTATTTATGTAACACCAGCTCTAAGGTGGTTTAACATTTTGTTTCTGGGTATTGCTGTAGTGTGTAACTCCTGGACACTAAAGCCACTCCCAGATGCTTTTTGGTTTCTTAGATTGTATTCCTACTGCTATGTCCTGTGAAAATGAGTGCCAGGATCCCTTTCAGTGAGTGCTTCAGAGCTGTGGGGAGCTGGTGGAGGTAACAGCCGTTTTCTTATAGTATCTTAATCTTCAGTTGTGCATTTTTGTTTTCTCTTTCCATTCTTCTGGAAGTTCTGTGGAGTTTGGCAATTCCCAGGTGAAGCAGGCACACGAAATTGGGGTTTGCCTGAGCACTGGCAGGTGTTTCTTCCAGTGTGCAAGGGAAACAGACCACTGGGAAGTGACGAGGCTGGGGTTTGCTAACCTTGGAACTGGCCAGGGCCCAGCATCTAAGGTAGATGATGTTCTTCCAGGAAACAGGGAGCTCTCCACCTTTTCTGTTTCCCAGCACAGTGCAGGAAGATTGTAGTGGCTTCTATATCTGACAGCTCCCTTTAGGATCTGGTGGAATGTGGAGCCTGCTCTTTCCCAGCTGATTTGTGAGTACAGGCTTCACCATGGTGGTCCAGACTCTGTGATCTCTCAGGCCAGTTTGAGGAGAGCTCAGTCTAGCAAAAGAGAAGCATATATTGTCAGACGGATGTTTCTCCTTATAGTCAGCATTTTTTTCAAAGTGCTTTTTGAGGAAGCTTTGAGCTTGGCAAGTCCCAGTATATGTGGAACATATCAAAATCTGCAGCTGTTCCAAAAATTAAAGGCACACATTAGAAATATATATAGCATTTTAAAAGCAAGTTTAATGCCCTGGAAAGGAGTTCTAAGATGAACTGAACCCTGTGGATCAGTAAGAGTATTTATTTTGTGTGCTGTAGTAGCCTGGCAGTGTCCATTTGGTGCTGTTTGTGAATTGATACTTGTCAGCAACCTGACTGTTAGAAACCTGAATTCCACTGAGACCTCTGGTATCTTAAAGCTATGTCATTTTCTTGGCACCAAGATACAGAATAACCTGTCTTACAAGATTGTCAGACCATTTGTGTCCTGTGCTTTAACTGAGTGTTTATTGTGTTGGGCTCTCTCAGCAAGAAGTAGGTTCCTGTGACTTTTTTGGGGAGAGAAGGAGGCTTCTTGTGTTACCAAGGCATGACATAGCACTGTTTGTGGCTCCTAGGCAGTATTTACAATCAGGAATTTGAGGTTTTTTTGCCTTTTGTCTTTCCGAGCTGCAGTTTTTGAGATTATTTTCATGTAGCTGTTGGTATTCAAACCTGAATGAAGTGCATGTGGATTAAATCCATACTGACACATACATGTGGTATAAGAACGAGCGTATGAGCCTGTGTATACTGGTATGTCAGTCTAGTAATAAAGCAGTTAAAGAAAAAAAATCAGTGTGCATAGACAGTTTTGGCACTACAGCCCTGGGAAATGGCAGCTAGCCAGAGAGTACCGAGGCAGGGCCAAGACTATCTGAAGAATACCAAATGCTGATGTTGGATATAGCTCCTTCTTTGCTCTGATTTCACTTTTCACCCCCTGGGCTTGCAGCTTGCCACCTTTGTGCCAGGTAGATGCTGGTTCACAAGGCACAGCAGGAGGTAGAGACAGATACCTGGGGCGTGTATGTGCTGGTTATCAGATGCCAATTAAATGAAAGGTGCAATTACCTGTGACTGAAATCCGACCTCGGTGAGTTTAACTGTTACACTCCCTGAGTCACCGTTAGATTTGAAATGTTCATTCAGTTTTAAGTTCTTTATCTTCTTTGGTATTGTGATATCACTGGAGACAAGGGTAAAACCGCACCGCAGTGTGGGTTGTGTGTTCAGGAGAGTTTTATCTTTCGAAGGCTGCTCAGTGTTGCTGAATGAATCTGTGAAACGCTTCCAGCAGAGGGCACTGCGGTTATTGGTCTCCAACTCCAGCTGTTCCCCTGCGGGTGTGTGCTGGGGGAGCAGAAAATGTTCCTGTCAGTAAAACCTGTGCTTCACCCCTCTCCTCTGATGCTTTTGTAGACTGTCATAAAAGAGGGGATGCTGATGAAACAGACCAGCTCCTTCCAGCGCTGGAAGAGACGATACTTTAAGCTGCGAGGACGAACGCTCTACTATGCAAAAACTGCTAAGGTAAAGTCCTGACAGTACCTGTGAGGCCAAGGAAGAAAGTCAGTAGAGGGGCTTGGAGACAGATGGGTGTCAGCAGGGAGGCAGCCCTCAGCAGAAAAGAGAGCTCTTTAGGCAGTAGTTTTCAGACTTTGTAGCTACTAGAAGATCCCTGTGTTTTGCCTCACACTTGGAAATCCTTGGTTTTGAAGTGAAGCATCATGTGGACCTGTGATACTGATTTTTCCACATTTTTTCTCCCTTTGGTGCATGTTAGTAGGGAATGGACTCTGAATCTATAGAAGGAAGAGAATACAAATGAAAAGAGAAAGTGCAATAGACAAGCAAGGCTAGAATTAATGAATCAGAGCTTCTATGCATCTGGTTTAGTATGCTGATAGTCAACTAGATATAAAACTGTCTCTTTTCACAAGAACAAAACATACAGTATATTTGGTGTTCTTTTAAATAATCCTTTAATAAAAATAGAGTCATTGTGTTTGCTGTCTGAAGACAGGCCAGAGTGATCCCCAGTGTAAGGAACTCGACTTCCAAGTCCTTGATGTTGGTGGTGCTTGTCTTTCCTTAAAATCATAAAAGGCTGTGATATGGAGCATGCTAGGCAGACTCCTTTTGAGTCTGCTGCTTATACATTGGATTCAAAAATTTATTGTGATTTTGAATTTTTTTTCCAGTCCATTATTTTTGATGAGGTGGATCTGACAGATGCCAGTGTGGCAGAATCCAGCACAAAGAATGTCAACAACAGCTTCACGGTAAGATTTTTTGCATTATTTTCTGCTCTTGCATCTTTTCCCCACATCTCATCTCTTTTGCAGTGTTGAAAAATACCTGAACAATCTCACAGTATCTTTCATGAAAAATAAAAAAAAATAATAAACTTTCTTTTCTTTACAGTATAACTCTCATTTGTGCATGTGGGAAATTACCTCAGGGAAATATTTCATGTTACTAGGTATTATGCTAAGACTTGGCATTCAGGGATTTGCTTCCCTATAAGCTAAGAGGGTTTGATAGAACCTGTTTGCACAGTGGAACAGAAAAATTTGTTTTGCTGAGTGAGTTAGAGGTGATGTTCATGTTTTTGCTGGAGATCTTGCTCAAGGAATTTAGTTTTTCCCATAGGAATTAAAATATGTAAACTTCTTTCTCTGACTTTGTGTGTGTCTGTGTGTATGTTTATATATGCGTGCTATATATAGTGGGAAAGCAAAAGGAACAGAAAGAAATAGCACAAAAAATAACTGTGGGATTGGTTTAGGATACTTGTTAGATGTGGAATGTGTGCTAAGTGGTTGCAGTCTGGAAACATGGTGGTGTCCCTGGTTCATTTTCTCCAGGCTCAGGAACTAGGAGGAAAAATGATTGTATTTCTAAGGTGCAGGTGTTCTGCAAGCTCCAATTTGGGGAGCACCTGGTGTGCAGAAAAAAAGCCATTAACGTCAGCCCTGCAGGGAACAGCAACAAACCTCCACACAGCTGAGGGGCTCAGAACAGAGGAGAAGCTGGGCCTGGGCAAAGGAAGTGTTACTCTAAGGCAAGGGGAAGGGGGGAGCAGTCCGGGTGGAGGGAGGAGTCCCTCCTGGTCGTGCAGGTGGCGACCAACACTGAGCAGTGTGAGTTGTGCTGCAGCAGGAGTGATCTGCTGCTTTAAACAGCTGCCAAAGGGCATTTCTGTTCTGTAGCTGTAGCTTTTGGCTTTGCGGTGCCTGTGTCCAGACCCCAACATCTTCCCAAAGCTGAAAACACTTTCTACATCCATAGCTGGGCAGGTAGGAGGCACATTTGGGTACGGTAAGTAAATACTGATATTAGGTGTCAATGTGAGAATACTGAGAGAAGTGATTTATGCAGTGATTTGAGTAGGGGGTATCTTTTCAAGAATGTGATGTTATTTATTAATAAAGCACTTTATCCTTGATCTTGCTTCAGTTTTCTAAAATATAAAGACTGACTTTTCAGGTGAGTGTACTGTTACCGTGCTGCTTACTGTAGTTGGGAGAGATCTAATATCCATCAGGAAGACTGGTAGGGACAGAAGGAAGTAGTGTATTTACTCTCTCAGACTGCCCCATCCGAGTCAAACAGTGAAGAGACTTATTTCCAAGACTCTATCAGGCTCTGCCAGTCCCTGCCTTCCCTAGCAGGTAAAAGATAAAGGGTTACCTTGAAATTCAAACAGGTACAGTTTGTGTTGTCTCCAGCTGAGCAGTGTATCATGGTGCTTAGGTAAATTCAAGAAAAACATGTTTCCTCTTAATTTCTGTCTGCTCTTTCTATCATGGCTTGTGAGGTGCTTGAGTCGTTTACCTTGAGCTCTAAAAACACTTAGGAAATCAGAAGGTGGCTTGTCTTGCAGATGTTTGTTCAGTTACATCATTGCTGTCAGTACTTTGGATTCCTTGCAGTCATGTAGTTTTCTGTTGGATTTCTTTGAGATTACTCTGTTTCCCCTCTGTATCTTCCTTTCTAAAATTCAGATTTTTTTGATGCACTTTTTTTCCCTGTTTCAAATAAGTGGGTTTTATGATTTGAATTTTTCTCCTAAACTGAAAATTTGGTTTTGTAAGCAGAGTTTTAGATATTCTGGTTTTCTTTTTGTTTTTCTGTTTTCTTCAGTGGAGAGTGGTACTTGTGGAAGTATAAAAGAATGCTTTCTGAGAAAACTCAGCCTCTGTCCAGGCATCTGTACCACCTAAAGTATAGATTCTGCAGGTCAGATTGCCTGAATGACTCCCCTAAGTTCCTGACCATAAAGACAAGCAACAAAAATATCAGATAAACCAGTAGGAGGGACTTTGTTTATCCAAAACAAAGAGGTAATAAGGGCTGAGCAGTCAGAAGAGCACTGTTAAAAGTGCATTGAAGAGCATGGGGAGGCAGCATCATGAGAGGAGAAAACCAGAGCATAAAGCCAGCACAAGTTGTGCTGCATGGATAGAGGAGTAAGGTTAAAAAATAGCTGCCAGTAAACCTTTTGCATAGGATGACTGACAGGTAATTTGTTTGCTCTCAGCAGGAAGGAGAGCAAGAAAAGTGAGTTTTAAGACACGGACTTCTTCCTCTAAAAAGAAGTATGTAATAACAAATTCCACTGTGGTTTACTTGGTTGATCTTGCATAGATTTCCTCAATAAATGTATCCTGTTTGCAATGGGGACAGTTTTCAGGACTGCTACCCAGAGTTAATGGATAGATAACTATAGAATGGGCTGGGAGCATGTGACATGGGGTATTTTTGAGCTTACGATGTTGTACAGCTCCATTCCCTGATGTGTAATGAAAAGCTTTATGTTTACCTTTGTTCCTTTAGGTCAGGCAGTGTGGCTGCAGAGGTATTTCACAAGAAGTCTCTGGGAACAAATTTTATAGCAGCCCCATGCCAGAGCTGTCTTCTCTCATTAGGCCTCTAGTGTGGTATTTGCTGGTTCTCTGTCATCTCTGTCCTTGAGAGTCAGTTGTCTGCAAGGTATATTCCTCTGGGATGTCTGGGCTGTGACAGGTGCTTTCTGTGTATGATCCTTTGGTATGTGGTGCATAGATCTCTCCCCAGTGCCTTTTCCTAGGATTGCTGTCTTGCACAGGACCTTAGAGAAGATCTGCTGTGGGACAAATGCAATGACAAGTGTGTTGTCCTGGTAGTTCAGGACCGTTTATTTCAAAGAGAGCAGTCAACTTTTAGCCTGGATTCTTGCCATCAATGTGTGCTGTTTTGTACTCCTAACAAAATGGAGATCAGCAGCATTGGATGGGTGAATTCAGAGCCTGGCCCTGATTTCTGAGAAGTGCTTTCTTAGCCATACCCTCAAAACCTCTTGTGATTTCTAAAAAGCAAATGATTTGGGATCACACGGGGTGCATTGGGTCTTCCCAGTGAGCCTTTAGCTCTTTCCATGAACAGTTTTTTCTTGGTTTTAATGTGATTTGTTAAGGTGCCCACGTGGTGGAGTAGCCTGCAGTTCTGTGAGGAGCATTAAAACAAAATCTGCAATGAGGATGGGTTCCATACTTTAATCTGGACTAGCATTTTCTCAAGATGATGCTGGGAAGCCTAGGTATTAGTGATCTCTGTCTCAAAGTGATCTGCTTCATCTGTGTCATACCTGAGCCATCCGTCATGTCTGTTCTCCCCTGTGACACCTACAAGGTCTGGGGGGCACCAATCACTCTCTTGCCTGTTACTGAGGTCAACACTTTGCCACCACAGCTGTCCCCTCAAAAGTCTTCCAAAAGACTTTGGATCGTCTCCTTTTGCCCAGTTTTGTAACTGTTTGTGTGATGAGCAAATTCTTCTTCCTCAAACTGGTGTGTGGGCCGAAGATCTGCTCTTTTCTAGAAGGTGCCTAAGCCAGCTGCCTTCAGTCTAGTGGGTAGAGTTAAATAAGTGAAACCTTATCAGTTCATTGACTCTTTCCTGCTTTGTGGAGGATTTATATAAAGATAAGGCATGTATTCTTTAATACTAGTCAAAGACGCCTGTCATTGTCAGAACAAGGCCTGGAAAGGACATCATATCTTCCCAGGTACATGTTTTGTGTTCCAGTATGAATCTCACGTGGTGATTTGGTAAATATTTTCCAGTTATTGCTACCAAATGGTGGTGTGGACTTTCACTCTCATTCACATAACATGAATTACAACATTTACTTCTTATCCCATCTGATTCAGAGCTTTGATATTCCATAGGAGAAATATCCTCTGTGTGGAGAGGGAATTTTGTGTAGTTTGGTTTCTTCTTTCTGATGCTTTGGTGAAATAAAAGCTGGTTCAGAGCACGTTTTTGCGTGCCAGGGGCCATGCTGGTGACCCCTCCTCCATAGTTAAAGCCTCTTCACTGGAAGAGGTGGAGCTTGAGCTCCTGTAAACCCTTTTTTGTTGGGAAGTACCTCTCAGCTCAGCCACAGACAGGAAACAGCATATTATTACAGTCAGCGCCTGCCTCTCCACTTCATTGCCGTCAGAAGGAAACTTATCCCAGCTCCTCCTTAAGCAGGCAGCTAATCAGCTTGTGGCAAGTGGTACGTAGCTCAGAGAGACTGACCACAGACCAGACTAATCCTTGCATGTCAAGCAAACTGTTAAGGTTTTTTTCTGAGGGAGTAGGCTGCTCTGGACACTAGTTTAGAGGAAGATTGAACGTGAAAGGTAAGAGAAGGAGTGTAAATTTTCTGGATTAAGCACTGGGAAACGTGGCACCTGTGCCAGCATAACAGATATCGGAAGCTCAGATTTTTTGGAATACGTTTGCTATGAGCTGTTACTGTTCAGGTGTTCTCCCCTGAGTGGATTTACGTAGATGTATTCTCTAGAAGAGGAGTAAAGGGAAATGTGCCTGCGGTACTGTTGCAAATGCTGCACCCAGTTAAGAAATACTGTTTATTAACTGATGATTCACCCTGACCAACGTCCCAGGAGAGAGGAAGTATTCAGGTTAGAATAATACCTCTCTTACAGAGCACTTGCATGACTGGAGGCAACAGTGCTTGTGCTAGGCTGAGCAACAGGCAGTTGCTGGTGCCCCTGAATGAAAGAGTGCAGTCATCTCTGAGAAGGAGTATGGATGTCATTCTCCAGCTGTATGGAAGCCTGAGGTGTGCTACAATTTTTTCATATTATAACCTTGTTACTTAGTACTGATTTTATTCAGCAGCAAACTTGTCAGTTTCTGTCTTGTGAAGTTTTACATTACTGATCTCCAGTGTATTTTTGCTATATTGTCCCAGGGCTTATTGATGCTGTGGAGAAATAGCATGAATTTTCATTTCTGGGTTAGTAACCTTTCCTATAAGCAGAGGGCAAAATGCTTGAACTTGGGTAAAAAATCAAAGTGTCCTTCCTGATTGGGAGAGTATGTTGTTGATATTTGCAGTTCATTTACAATGAAGTGAAAGTGCCTTTGCCTCTTCATGATTTTGTGTCAAGTTGAATTATTTGTGTAGGTGCTTTTAAATTAAAATATATCCTTTTCAGCAGAGAAGGTGGTGAAGCCTTCTCCGAAGAGTTTGGTTTTGAAAGAAAATAGAGCTGCTGAAGCTACAGAAAGTTTGCTGCTCCTGCCTAGCACAGGAGCTGTATGCCTGTAAGGCACTGTTGCAGCAAGAGGAACCCAGACCAGCCAGATCAAAGGTTGGTTGTGCTGGTTTGAAGTGCAGGCTTTGAGAAAGAGCATGCCACTTATTTTTATGAGGAGAAAGAATTTAACAACTTTTGTTGCAAGCTGGTTGCAGGAAGTCATAGTTGGACTTCAAGCTTTGGCTGATAGAGATCAGGAAAAATCTGTGTGGTTTGACACTTGCACAGATTCCCAAAACTTCCCTGTGTGTCCTCAGCCCTCTGAAGAAAATGGAGTTGAACATATGTTCCAGGGAGTCACTAGGGTAAAGGGACCCAGAGAGAAGGCATCAGCTGGGCAAAAAGACTGATTGATCCGGTGACATTGTGACGCAGGCAAGTCCCAGGTGTCCTGAATTCTCATAGTCATGGATTGCCCTGTTAATGTTTGGAAAAGCTGAGGATTAGAAAAGAGGGACTTCTGAATAGGATGGTTCTTTCTTCCTTGTTTTTAAACTCTTGTCTCTAAATTGGGCAAAGTTGGAGCACATGTTGGAAATTGTTTTTCCTCACCCATGTGTGTACACGTTCAGGAATTGTACACTCTTTGCTAGTGCTTGTACTCTGTTTGTATTGGCAGCTGTCAGAATTTCCTTTATAAGCAAGTGAAAAGATGAGTAGAGCCGTGTATTGCCATGTCTAGAATCACTTTACTGGTTTTCCACCTTCATTAAGTGCAGTTCAGTCCCCATTTCCTGTCAGAACCGCTGCAGTTTCAAAATACTTTGCTATTTTAGTAGTTTGTAATCCAGACTTCAGTGCAGTTTTTTTCTCCTTGAGAAAAGGCCCTTTGGTAAACAGAGCATTCTGAGTCACTGTTAGTCAGTGAAAATAGTCATTTGAAATCCATTTATGTCAAGGATTTTTCAGATTCCTAATTCATCCTCCTGTGGGAGCAGGTTATTAGTCTGTTGTCACAAAAGAAGGAAAAATCTGAAGAAAAACTACCGTAAAGAAGATAAACATGAAGAAGAGTTAGAGAGTCTGGAAGAAGTTGCTGTGGGAGGAGAGATCTGACGATTGCTACTGTATGTTACAGAGTAATGTAATCAAAAATATGCGGGAGGTTTTGAGAGAGATGAAGCTACTGTAAGAAGAGGTCAGACAGAGCTTTAACTGTTTTACTGTGGGACAGGATAGACAGGGAGCTGTAAAATGAAGGAGACTGTGAAGAGCTTTTCCTTTTCTAGAGGGAAGTTTATAGCTTCGAAATCATGTCTGCTCTTGTGCCTGAACACTGGAAACTTTTGTTTGATAATCTCTTTGCTCTTTGTAACAGTCGTGCTGATTTGGGGTTTCACCTACCTTCCTGAGCAAGACTGCAGATTTCAGCTTCTTCTCCCCTTCTAGGTGAAGGCACAAAGGCAGAACAATGTGTGGTCATTTGAGAACACGATCAGTTTTACGTGGAAGCTGCTCTAGAAAGAAAAGGCTCCTTTTTATGCAGGGAGAGGCTTGCTAGCATTACTTGCAGAAGTGCTGGCTCCCTGTTTCTGGTGCTTGTGACAGTGCATGAACAGGACTTAGCCTGGTGGCCCCGTGTGGAAAGCTCCTGGGTTCATCAAGCTGTTGAAAGCTATTGCTTTTCTTTTCAACAGCATGTTCTGTTCAACACTGCTGAAGTTAGGGGGCTATGAGGAGCTGCTCCTAACAATGAGCTCTCAGTAATAGGTCGTTTTCCTACCACTGATTTGTTGCAATGTGTCTGAATAACTTATTCCCAAAGATGCCCAGCCAAATTATCTCTAAGTGTGTTTATCAAATCCTCTAAAATTCTTCAAAGTTAATGAAACAACAGTCATGCTAAACAAAAAAATCTTCAAAGCTGCTGAAACAACAGTCAGACTAAATTAAGAGCTGAGTTGCTAAAAAACTAGTAGCAAAAATTGAAAGCACTGAATAGAAAAGCACCTAGACTTTAGCCAGTCACTTTTCCAAAAACCCTTGTAGAGCTTGAGTAAAAAAACCCAGTCAACCAATTAAGCAATGTTTGAAAATGTAAACAGTAGTCTTAAAAATGTATAATTGAAGTAGTTATATAAACAATAAACAACTTCTGCATAATCATATTGATTCAGTGTTCAAAAATTCCTTTTACCTACAACTGATAGGATCTTCTATTGCCCAGTGTCGTCACTTACTGGGTCCTAGCCTTACCAAGTGTGAGCCCACTGAGACAGCTGCTCTCCCACTGGGGAACAGTCCTGCCCCTCTGTTCTCCATGGGTTTACTGCTGTTTGAGTGAGTAGGAAGCTTTCTCTGAATTATTCTCTACCTTCCTAAATAGGCTGGCCTTTCCGGACTGAGTGGTTCTGTTTAGGAACTCTTCCTAAGCAGGACTGTGTCCTTTGGAAAACAGGTAAAGAGATGGATATGCATCTGGTGCATGAGGTGGACGGTGTGTGGGTAATGGAGCCATGCTAAGATTCTTTGGCACTTGGTACAGCCACCCTATCCACTCCCACTGGGTACTGCTCCATCCTTGGAGACCTCTAGGGATTAATAGGCCTAAGCTACCAGGAGAGTTGCTTTTCTCACCTGCTAACAGTGGCAAAGACCTTGCATGCTCTAGCTTTTGACATCTGTTAAGTTGTTGCTAAAGTCTAAAAATCCTCTTCTTGTCTGTGCTCCTCTTACCGATTGCCAAGAATAGGAATGTGCCTTGTTTAGGAGCAGTTTCCAGAAGCCTGTAGGAATGTGACCCTGGTATGAGAGATGATAATTTTCCCAGGGATAGCTCTGTGATAGTTTCCCGCTGCAGTATGGGGGAGGATAGGGACTGGGAGAAATCCCAGATGGAGGGTCAGCACAAGTTGAACTTGACCTGCAGCACAGCATAGCACAATAAGTGTCAGTGCTAATGCTCAGAGAAGATGTGCTGCTGCCCTGGCTCAGGAGGGACACATCGCAAGGTACGTGAACCTAATAATGTAAAAATGGTCCTAAAGAGACCAGAACACATGCTGGACCTGCTTTCCTATGGAAATGAGCTGTCCTGGATTTTGTAGATTGAAAATGAAGGTAAAACAGACACATGGAAGTTGAGGATAAAATAGCCGATGTATTGTGAACAGAGATTTGGGCACTTAGGGCTTTGAGGAAAATCTTGGTACTGCTATTTTAAAAAAAAAAAAAAAAAAGGGAAAGGAATTTGGCACAACTATAAGAACATTAATGACTTGTTTTATTGGGTGGAAATGAGTTTCCATACGTGAAAGATAGTAATTTTAGCAGGAAATTAAGATCTTGCACTATGAAAAAACCATACAAAACTGATGCATTTCTCCAGTGTTATATAAAAAGCTGCTTTTTTTCCCCCATATCATTCAGGTTTTGGGGGAAGAGAGTTCTGGAGAGCTCTAACTAACCTCTGCAGTGAGTTAATGGGACTGGATTTGTTGGCAAAACTGGGTGAAAGCTGAATTGCAAAATAGAATAGGGCTGTGGAGGAAGTCAAGGCTTGGACCCTCATGAGTCTCTGATACTCATATTATTGCTCTCTTCCAAACTGTAGAGACCTACTAAAGTCATACTGACTCACTGCCTAAGACTTTGCTGGCCTGATGTGGAACTCCAGATTGTTTCAGGACCAGACATCATTGAGACTGGTGTTAAAGATTTTAAGTGTTAAGGACTGGTTTGAATCTCAAATTTGTTTTCTTTTCCCTTTTTCACAGTCTTCTTTTTTGTGTATTTGCTGAGGGAATAGCACTTGCTAATCCACACTTAATCCCTTTTGCCCTCTGTGAGTTCAGTAATTGTGTTTGAAACACAATGGATTTGGTGGTTTGTGAACCTTGCTGATGAATACAGGTAGGTGTTTTACTATATTCCAGTGTTCATTTCACTACTCCTGTCACTGAAACAGGAGCTGAACTGAAAAAATGGTTGGGTCTTCATTGCAGTCTCACGCAGTTTTTCTTCCTGAGTCTTGGGCTCTCAGGATGCCAAGATCATTCTCCACCATACAGAACAGGCATAGTAGTTAGCTACAGGTGGGGGATGGTTTCCCTACCTTTGTGATCAAACTGAAGGTTTTGCAGCTTTTTTAATTGTTTTTAGTTTCTAGGTCTCTAGAGCTCCAGAAATTCCTGTTGTCTCTGTACTCAAGTCACATACTGTTTGGAATAATACAGGATCTCTTAGGGGGGTTTATGGCTAGCACCTTTGAATGTAAATCTATATTTATTAGATTTACAGGATATGAGTAAAAGGAAGCAGTCAGAATGAGCAGGTGTTCTCATACCCCCACATTTGGCCATTCTGAGAAATGTACACATCAGGAAAATTATATTTAGCAAAGTTCAATGTCCCCCCACCCCATCTCCCCCAGCAGCATTTCTTCTGTCAGCTCTGTGATTGGGCCAGTGTGATCTTAACTTGTGTTGCCATCTTTTGTGGTCACTGACCTCACCAGTTGTACTCTGATAAAAAACTGTCCCAGGGCATGCTTGGCTAGACCGTCACTTTATTGCTGAGAAGTTTCTGGCAGCCAGAAAATGCCCCAGGTGAGCAGAGATGATAAAGTTGTCTTGGGTGGCAGCAAGACAACAGGATAAAGTTTATGCTCCAGCACTTGGGGAGGGGAAGGTTACTCGTACAACAAAGGGTGAAGTATATCAGATTTCTGTTTAAAATTTGGTCTAATATAAGAGTCTTTTTTGGACTGCCTTTCGAATCTGATTATTCACAGCTGTTCATCACAGAAGGACATCCAGGGACATTAGTCCATTTTTAGAACATGAAATGAGAAGTTTTCTTTGGTTGGCTCTGTTGTTTGTTAGCTGGCTGGATTTAAAATGTCAGTAAACTGGTGTTGGTTTTGGACAGAGGAGTGTGGGTCAACATTAGAGGTGGGGGTTAACAGCTGGTAAGAGGGAATGGGCCATGTGAGAGAGAGAGAAGACAAAGCTAAATTTTCAGTGTTAAGAGTGTCTGTGTTTGCACAAGACAGCCAATGAAGGCATGGTTATTTTCAGATATAGGTTTTTTTAGATTTAGAGTGGGCAAGCTTGAAAATTGAGAATTTCTCTAATAGACTTGAGATGACTCACATCACATAACTCCTCACAGAGGGCACATAACTACTTGTTGGGGACCTATCACCCCCTTTCTGCAAAACATATTTCAGGAGTTTCATATGCATTGAGAAGTTCATAATTAACCTGTATCCTGATTTGAAATGTTTTTAACCCTTCCTGCCATTCTCATATGTCCTTCTGACTCTCCAAGAGCGATCAGGGATTGGCAGCCTTTTTTTTCTGCCAAGACTGTGGAGCTCTTTTTCTTGTCAGGATAAGATGGCAATCATCTCACTGTGTGGTGAGCACTGGGCACCCAGTTTGTTTCACTAATGAGTGAAATCTGAAGAATCACACCCGGAAGTTCAGTAGCATTTAGGATCAAAAAAAGTTTTTAATACTCACTTCTAGGCAGAACAGGCACTTTGAATTTACACAATTACTCATATCTAGATACAGTTCTGAGCTGTTTTGGGGCAGGAATGCTCAGAGTTCTGCCAATCCCCAAACAGGCCAAAAATCTATGAGATTAAAAATAAATCTGAAGACTTTTTATTGTTTTTTTGTTTTTTTGGTTTTTTTTAACTCTTGATAAGGCAGCCCTCATCCTAACTCAGAAGCAGTCAGATTGTTGTTTTTGTGCTCTCCATTTATGAGAACAAGAGGTCACTGGATGACATTACTGCTTTGTAAATTTAGAACAAATAAAAGGAAATGCTACTTCACCTAGTGCGCCGTCATCCTGTGGAATATACTGTTCCAGGATGTTAGTCAAAAGCTGTAGCTGGAACATAAAAAAATAGCTGGGCCATGCTGGTTTGTAGCCATGTTCACCAACAGGGATAACCAAGCCTTGTATTCCAGAGTGTTGGCTCATTGCAGCTGTAGCTGAGAGTGAACTCCCTGGACTCCTGGCTGGGAGAGGACAGCTTTCCAGGGGGAAGATTGGTGTGGCTTCTTTTGAGATGGCAAGAAGGATTTTATTTTTGTGGGAGATGTTAAATTGATTATCGCTCTTGTCTGGACATTGCAGTGTATGTAACAGCCTTGCCCCTCTGTCAGTATCCTTTAGCAGGTGGATGGATGTCTGGAGCTGAAATAGCTGGTTCAAGGAGAGGGAGGGAACAGTAGCAGAAGGAATGTGAGTGAGAGCTTCTGTTGCTCAGCCCAGCGCCGTAGCACATGCGGGAAGGAGCGAGCAGCTGCTGTGCTGCAGGGCAGGCATGAGGGGCTGATGCTCACCAGGTACCTGAGCTGGGCTGGGGGGTGTGGAGTATGCAAAGGGCAGAGCTGCTGAACTGCTCTGCAAAGGAAGGGGCCCTAGGAGCATGTTTCTGGATTCCTGATTATCCTTGTTGAGATGTTTGACTGTAATACCGCTGCATATTAATCAGGAAAACAGGTTTATATGATTTCTTCATTTCCCCAAATAATTGCTGCACTAGTTACATTAAAATCTTGTCTGTCTTTCATAGTGAAGTCTGAATTGTCCCTTTTTGTTCTCCTTAGGGGCAAGCTTTTTAAAGAGCTTTATTCTTTATTTCCCATCTCTGGTGATACCAATAAATCCCAGTGCAAATGTTGCTTTTGAGCTGACTAATGGGGAATGCTCTTTATATATTTATCTTGCACAGTTTCATTTTTATTTGCAGTTTTGTAGTTACACAATAGACCCTTTATCTTAATTCTGTGACTCTTTGTCTGGATGATTCACGTATTAAAATCTTTTGATCTGTTTATTTGTCCTCTTGTCTTATAAACTTCGACTTTGTACTTTGAACAGAGGGTTGTCTAACACTGAATGTGGGGATTTTTAAGATAATGCAGTAGGTGATTTAAGACGGAATTAGTTGATTTCTATATTGGATGTGCTATCAAATGATCTAGGAAGTCAGTAGCCTCAGAAATTAATTCTTATCAAAGTTGTGTCTGTATTTCTGTATTTCATGTCAATATTTTAAATTTCTTGTCTTGCAGTGTGTTTAAAAATTATGCTATAGATTGCATTTTCCTCCTGTCCTTCCAAAAAGGCAGAAAAGTAGGAAAAGGGACAGCACTGAAGTAGGAGTGTTCTGTTCTCCCCAGTGCTCCAGAGCATGCCAGTGACTCAAACAAATTGGTGGTTCTTTACAGAATTTGGCTGGTTTTGTGGCCATGAAAAGTTCTTGGATGCTTCATCCTAGGATGTTTGGACTTTATATGTGCTACTGTTGTATGTATGCAACTATAGATGTTCTTGGCCTTATTACCAGGAAGAAAATGAGGCCCAGTGGTGTCTGAAAAAATTAGTTAACCTTGGTTTTACTTCCAGGGAAAAAGCTGCTTCCTCTTAGTAGGACTCAGACATGCCCCTTGTTCTTCTGTAACTTCACACTGATTTATGCATCAGTGTTTCATGCTCTGGGAAAAGTTTCTCTAGGGTAGCCATTCTTGCATAGCAGAGTTTTTGATGGAAATACATTTAACTAAACATTTTCCTGCTTTCCCAAGGAAGAAGAAACATTCCTGTGATTACCTTCTTTGGAAATAAATTTTTTCAAAGCTGGAAATGTTTAAAGAAAAGTGAGGGAAAAGAGAAGGAGTTCTTTCAAAGTTTTATTTTTAGAATAGTGTAAATATTTACTTCTGTGTGCTTACAGTTGATAGAGATCAGGTCATTTTGTCCAAGATAGAATGCTCCAAGTGTTAAAACTATGTTTCTAATATGAATAGCCAGTCCCTTCTTTAAGAAGGGATTTAGCTCCTTCCATCACCTACTTAATTGTCTGTAGCAGTGGTTTCTAGGAATTGGTGATGTTACTGCAGGTGAATCTGCAGTCTGTTGAAAAGAAATACAGTTTGGAAATTGAAGGCCCTAAAATAAAGCAGAATTTTCCAGGTGTATCTTTTTTGTTGACATTACATCCACATTTCTTGGCTGATGCTCTGAGGCACTTCAACACCAGAAGCTAGTGTTCAGCTTCAGAGGCTTTTATTTTTAATCTGTTTTATGAATGATGATGAGAGAAGTGAGAAACAGACTGGAAAACAGGGATATCATGTATTGGGTGATGTGTGTGGGCGTTTTAGTGTTCATTAACAAAACTTTGGCTGAATGGTTGGGCCTCATGAGATTGACAAAATGCTAGGTTTTTTTAATCCATTCTTTCAGATATTAGGTGCAATGTGCTTGAAAAGCAGATGATCGAGACAAATTTTTTCATATACAATAAATATGTAGAAGGGTGCAGGAGAATCTGGACTGCTGGAAATTTTTAGAGTTGACATTAAAAGGGAGCCTTTTGATTTTTGTTAACAGTGCTCAACCTTAATGCAGCTTTTCTTAGATCCAGGTCTTGCAAACACTTTGCTCTTGGTCTAATTTAAATCAGCTTGATGGAAATCAATACAGAGGTGTGCACAAAGAGCAAGTGAGATAACTACACTGTGGGGAAGAAAGACTTTTGTTTAGGAAGAATAAAGGTTGATATATAGTCAAGTCTGGACACCAGCTGAGTGGGCAGCCCTGAGAACAGCAGACATGGTCTTCTGAAAAGCAGAGAGCTTTTATTTCTCTCTGCTGCCACCAGCTGACTGAAGGAGAGGGAGTTGGTGGTAGAGGAGATAGGGGGGCCTGGTGCCTTCCTGGGCAGAAGGAAACTTTGGCCACCCTACTTGTCTTCTGCTGGTTTGTTAAAATGTTGTTTATTTAACAAAGGGCAACTAATGCATAGGAATTAGCTCAGGGTACAAACGCACTGAGGACTGCTGGAGGGAGGCAAACTCACTACTACCTCAGCCTATCAGGGGAACATTTGTTAGAATAACTTTTAGGTATGTAGAACAAGCCCTCAAGAAACATGAGGGTTCAAATTAATTATTTTGTTTTATTTCTCCCTTTCCCAAGAGGGAGACTAAACAAATTGTCATGACTAAACAAATTTTTAGTATGATATTGTAGAGCATGTTATCTGATTCATTAATTGCTAGAAACTGATATACTGTGTTATTAACAAAATGTCTTAATGTTCTTACCAGTTTTAAAAATACAGTAAGTCCTTTAAAAACACTTATGCAAGGTCTGCACATAATTCCTCCTGCTGCTCTGTGCTTGATTTGTGTTGTGCTGTTATTTAGATATGAGAGATTTCTTTATTCAGTTCAGTATTGGGAATGACAGCTGAAATCTTGGTGGTTCTGTACATTTGGGAAGAAATTCAAGTGTGCTGTAGTGGAAGAGAAATATGGTTCAGAGGTGCAAATAACTTTCATTTTGCAGCTCTGAAAATAGCTTCAACAGACTACATTGATTGGTAAGGTGTTCTTTTGCTGTCTCTCACTGACATGTCCACTCCTCATTTTCTCTCCCTTCAGATTATCACTCCATGTCGGAAGCTCATCCTTTGTGCTGATAACAGAAAAGAGATGGAAGACTGGATTGCAGCACTGAAAACTGTACAAAACCGTGAACACTTTGAGGTAATAGGAAAATGTATTCCTTTGTATTCTGTGCTTCCTCTGCTAAGTCACAGCTTGTTTTGAGAGTCAGCTTCCAGTGAAGTTAATAGAAGTAATTTTATTGACTATAATGGGTAATAGTGTTAGGACCTTCTGTAAAATTGATCCCAAATACATTGATGTGATTCTCCAAAGAATGATTGACTTTGTATATGCTTCCTTGGGAATTTGGAGAGAATTTTCAGAGCATGGATAGATTATGAAGCAAAGTTCGCCCCTCCCTACTGTCTTTTCATTTTTCAGATATCCTCCCTGTCCTAATTCACATCTTGCCTGCTTGGTATTCTGCCAGCTTTAGTGCATCTGTCTGCTTCCTGGGGCTGAGTAAAACCAGGACTGTCTCCACAAAAAGCTGTCTTGTGTTTTCCCCACTCTGATGCTTGCCTCCCTTACGCTAGCAAAGCATTTCTCTGCTACACAATATGCCAGGTTGGGGAACTGATCTGTCTGAAAAATTAATCTGACAAAAATATGGGGATAAATTCTCCAGCAGATAATTTTCCAGTTCATTTCCCTAGACATGCTCATAGTAAGACAAGGATGAGAGGTGGTACAGGAGCTGTAATGAAGGTGTGACTTCTTCAGGTAGTCTCTTTTGCCTTAGAGACCTTCTTGAGTTTCAGCTAACGTGTACAAACTGCATGTGGGCCCACTCTTTTCCAGTAAAAAAAGTGGTTTGTTTCTGCTTTTTCTGACTGCTTCATGCAAGTCTGCAGAAGGCAAAAAAGTCTTTTTGCTCTACTTTAGACCTTTCTGTAAAACATTTATATCATCAGTCTACCCAATACAGCATGGACCATTTCTCAGGGATGCATAACTGGTACGCCTGCTCCCATGCCCGGCCAACCTACTGCAACGTGTGTCGGGAGGCCTTGTCTGGGGTCACATCACATGGGCTGTCCTGTGAAGGTACGTGTGCCCTCGTCTTCTGCCTGGGGAGGAGCAGCCTCACTTGAGTTTTGGTTTTGCCCATATACCCAAATGCTGCCATCTCTGATTAAAGTCATGTGCCTGCAATGAGCAGATACACACTTCTGAGATATCTAAGAGAACATTAATGAGAAGAGTCCTATTCACGAGAGTAATTGTGTTTGTAAGAACATCCTTGTTAAATGTTTGAGTGCCAGGAAGTTATTCCTTCTCAGCTTTGGCTTAGCAGAAACACCAGGCTATGCACAGCTAATGCTTCTAACATGAATGCAGTGACCCCTACACTGTAAAATTGTGGAGAAGTGTGTGACTCTGTGAATCGTGTTACATTTAATGAGGTAATCACAAAGCTTTGCACAAGCAACTGGCAAAAATGACAAGGACAAGAACTAATAGCTAGATCAGAACACTTACAGCTGATCATTTTGGTGGTGCTAAAAAGGACAGAGTGTGCCTGTGCTTTCTTCTGGAGCCAAATACACACTGCCACATTCAATGTCCTAAGACAGGATTATATTCTTCTCTTCCTCCCCAGTGTGCAAGTTTAAAGCCCACAAGCGCTGTGCTGTACGGGCAACCAACAATTGCAAGTGGACAACTCTGGCCTCTATTGGGAAGGATATCATTGAGGATGAAGATGGGGTAGGTGTTAGTCTGAACTTTTCCAGCCTTACTTTGATATGGAAGCACTGCCTTGTGTTCTATGGATTTTTTTCACTTCATGAACAGTAGATTCAGCCTTTACATGGAAAAGACTTCTGCTGTCAGAGCATGAGATTCTGTGTGACAAGTCCAACCAGGATAGCAAGGGACACTCCTTGGTAGGAATAAAGTACTATGGATTGGGGGAGTTGAGATTAAATAATTGGAAACATGGGGAACTTGGTCTAAGTTTCATCAAAAGAAAAACAAATGAGTATTTAGAGCAGCACCATAGCATATTGGGATGTCTCATGTAAGTCAGTGTTTCCTGGGTAGCCTGGGGTGAGTCACCTGGACTGTTTGTGCTTGAGCATGATGTAAAATGCCAGAATTGGTCCCCAGGTGTTCTCTAGAAATTGCCTTTGCTGACCTTAAACAGTGCATATGAAGAGTTGCTTCTCTGTGTATCTCAGAGTCATGATGCCTCCTGTATCTTTAAGCTTCTGTCCCTCTATACCTTTTGCAGATCTCAATGCCACATCAGTGGCTGGAGGGAAACCTGCCCGTGAGTGCCAAATGCACTGTGTGTGATAAAACCTGTGGCAGTGTGCTGCGTTTGCAAGACTGGCGCTGCCTGTGGTGCAAAGCCATGGTGAGTTGAATGAGTGTGATTTCAGTAAAAGGACAGTTTTCAAACAGCTCTGTGGTATGTTCTTTTAATGACATTTGCTTAGAATAAAATCTCTAACCGTGTTATCAGTGCTTGCCATGAAGGACTTTATTGTTCTGCAAGAAACTGAAATTTAATTTGTGCTCAAAAGTGTTGCTGTGATACATAAAAGTACGACCTGAAAAAAGGATCCAGCTTCTAGCCAAGCTCATTTTATCTTGAGAGTGAGCTTTCACAGAAAATCTAATTGCAGTAGACATGAACCAAAGCTTCATGGGCTACTTTGGATTTTAAGGAGCCATTATTTATTATTTCTACAGGTTGAAAAGGTGCAACAAACTATAAAGAACACTGAGCTATTTTAATAATAGCAATTTCCCTTCCATTGCAATAGATTGCCCTTTCCTAACCACTGAAGTAATGCAGATCTTGCTGTGTTTCCTTCCAGTTGTCTATAATACTAGTAAGAGAAGTATCACAAAATATGTTTTTAGAATGGGGGGCTCAAATGCCCAGCACACACTCTGTCTTGCAGTCTTTATGTACCAGAAAAGCCCTGCTCTACTTTGTACTCCCTTTTTTAGGTGGCTTCATTAATCTCTTCTGTTACCTCTTATGCCCCTCATGTCTTCCTGCTTTGGTTTTTGCTTTCTTGTCCTCTTGAATTCCCAGCTTCTTCATTTGTTGCTACTTCACATCTCTCAGCTGAGGCTGGAATTTTGAAAGCAGAATGCCTGGAGGCTCCTAAAGCCACAGAATCTGGTAACTGGTACTCTCAGCACTCAAAGTGCCAGTCTCAGAAATTCAAATGGCAGGAATGTCTATCCTAATGGAAGGAAAAGAGTTTGTAGAAGGCTCTGATTAGATAATTCTTTAAATAACTTTATCAATAAATTCATTAATTGACTTTTTTTTTTTTTTTTTATTTCACCTCGTCTGCCTTTCTTCCTCTTACAACTTCTTTTGGGTGTCTTTAGGAGTTATACCACAGTGTCCAAAAGAGTCTGAATTACTCTTTTTTGGTGGTGTTTCCAGGTACACACAGCATGTAAAGAGTTGCTCCCAAACAAGTGTCCTCTTGGTCTCTGCAAAGTGTCTGTCATTCCTCCTACTGCTCTTAACAGCATTGATTCAGATGGTAAGTATTCCTAGTAAGTAGCACTTCTTTTTCTTCCTCTCAGTCAAAGTCACTTCAGCTGGCACCATTAATGTCAGGTTCTGTCAGCTGAAAATTCTGCTTTTGCTGTTGCTGAAACTCACTACTGGAAGCCATTGCTGAGTATCACAGTGAACTGTTTGCTTTGCTTTTGCATTCAGTTTATCTCCCTGTAATATCAGTGTTTGCTGAGCTGCAGCTGATTAAATTTATTGACAATAACTATATTGCAGAAGTAATTTGGGAAGGTTAGGGAAGCTGAAAATTTTGGCATACTCCTAGGAGATAAGTGTGACATTTGGCAGCATGAGGTGTGGTTCATGCTGGATTCAGGGCTGTGCACATTTGGCATTCACCCAGTGAGTGCCAGAAGGAAAATATTAGCTGCTTCATAGCTGGGCTGGGATGTGGGCTGTGGTTTTTCTCTCTATCCATCCCCATGGGCAACTTCACATCTCTTGGCTTTTCCTCCCTCTTTCTTCTCTTTGCCCCAACAGGTTTCTGGAAAGCTACTTGTCCCCCTTCTTGCACAAGCCCTTTGTTGGTCTTTGTTAACTCAAAAAGTGGAGACAACCAAGGTGTAAAATTTCTACGAAGATTCAAACAACTGCTGAATCCAGCCCAGGTCTTTGACCTCATGAATGGAGGACCTCACCTTGGGTAGGCAGATATTCTATGGAAGCAAAAATTCATTGTACCCAGAAAATACGAGGGATTTATTGGATTAAGCTCATCCTCAAATGTAACAGGGAACCTGTTCCTCAGAGAAAACTAAACACGTGAGGTTTGGAGGGGTTTTCCTCTTTCTGTTTTAAGTGCTATTGATTAGCTAAAACCAAGAATGTTGTCAAAAAGGTTATTATATCCATTCATCAGTAATAGCAGGACAGCTTGAGGCGTTTTGGGGGAATTCCAGAAACACTCCCCTGGAAGAAGACCAAGCGTGGAAAGCGTGAACCCATAAGAAATAACTGCTAAACACTTAAAACTGTTTAACACTGCCTGTTAAAAGACTGTCTGCAAACAGTCTTTTAATAGGCATTCTGATGTACTGCTAAGAAGAGTTAATTTCAGTTAACTCAGGTGAACAGACAGATGTCATAGAGAGCATATTAATATTGTTAAGATGAGGTTTATTGAGAAATAACGTACCTGAGAAGTATGTTGACAGCTGAGATGTATCTCATGTATCTCAAGATGTATGAGAAACTTCCATCCCACAAAGACTTTGTGGTGATATTGTGGAGAGACATATAAGTGTGTTTGGTAAAGTTGGTTCTGCCCTAGGTTCTGAGTTACATTTCAGACTTTTTGCTACATTATGCTAGAGTATCTGTGGATATAAAAAAAAGTGAGTGCTGTGAAATAAATTTCTTTCGTGCATTTCTGCAACTCTCACTTTAAAAAAAGTTTGGTGCCCACTTCCAAATGTTTTTCTGTTGCATCAGATTTAAATAACTTTTGTCATTAATTGGTGCTCCTTATAATGAGAGCCAATGCAAGGTGAATTTCCCTCATCTTTTCCTCACAGTGACTCCAGGTCTGTGACTAGATCTGTAGATGCAGGGGGCTAAATCTGGAAGTGTCTGTTCCTGGATAAGTGATCATTGGGTTCTGCTCTCCTGAGAACTGTTGAGGTTCTTTGCCATAGCCTATTGCAAAACACTGGCATTTAAAACTGTACGGTTCTGTCAAGGGGACGTGTTTGGCTGAAAAGTTATTTCTAAAAGACTTGCAAATTTAAGTACTTTTCTTGTTCCCCTCCCCAGCTGGACTGACTGTCATGAGGAATTTTGCTTTTAAGCAGGAATGGAAAGGAGGGAATCAGTTGCCTTCTGGAGCTGTGGTGCACACTTCTAAAACAGCTATTCTTGTATATTTGCTTGAAAAGGAAGTGATGGTACAGGGTAAAGCCTACTTCTTGGTAATTTGAATATTTTCAGCTGATGCTACTCAGATTTGTACCATAAGATGTTGTCTTTTCTGGTGGTCGTGTGTCAGCAACGCTTGATAGAATAATTGTGTACTACAGCAAATCCTGTTTAGGTAATAATAGTAAAAAACCACAGTAAAAGACAAAATAAAAGTAGGAGCAGATCTCCAAGTGTTCAGTAGGTAGCACAGTTTCAAAGAGAAGAGGTTGTTTTTATTATTCTGGAAAGGGTGAATGGAGAAATTCACACTGGTGGGTGGTTTGCCTGTCTGTGGGACAGACAAGGCACCAGAGAAGTGATTTCTGTTGCTTTCCCAGAAGACTAAAGCTTGTCAAGTTTTACATTTCCAAAAGGATGTTTTACATCATTTTGCAGTTTTCTAATGGCTGATTGACTTCATGAAGATCCCCCTCTTGAAGCTTTACTTTAATTGGTGTGGCTGTGAGTGTGAAGGCAGTGACATTAGAGCACTTAGAACTGTGATGAATAACTAGTGTTAGGCTGGTTACAGCGAGGCTGCAAGAAGGAGTTAATTCAATGGATAATCAGCTATCACATGCTTGTCTCCTCTTCTGTAGAGACAAAAGTGCCCTGCTTTAGTATGTCTTGGGAGATATTTGTGTAGTGGATAGCTATTGTAAATTGTTCAGCTGTATTTATAATCCCTTCACTGTAACCATTTTAATTCATCTGTGATCTGGCAGTGACCCGTATTCACTGGAAAATCAGTGCCTACTTTAAACAGCTCTGCCATATTTATTACTTAGATTGGAATTAGCATTTCTGTAATCGCTGATTGTTTTTCCCTCTTGCTTTTTTTCTTTCTGTTCTCTGTAGTTTGCGCTTATTCCAGAAATTTGACACTTTCCGGATTCTGGTTTGTGGTGGGGACGGAAGTGTTGGCTGGGTTCTCTCTGAAATTGATAGCCTCAACCTTCACAAGCAGGTACCTGCCCCAAGAGCTTGGTTGGATGAAGGAATGAAGTAATGACAGCTTGGGCTGAAAAGGACTTTCCTTGGTCATGCAGATATCATTTGCCCCGGGACTGAAGCTCCTGAAACCTTACCATAGCAGTGCTCTTGCACTGGTTTTGTGCAAGAAATTAATCCAGTCATGGATTATTCTTTATGCCTGTCTCCAGCAGTCCTCCACAAGATCCAGCTTTTGGAGTAGCTCTGAGTACTCTTGCTCTGTTCCAACAGAGAGATGCTGTGAAAGGGCTGTGGTTAGAAAACTTGCGAGTTCTGCATGGGTTATGTTCTGTTCCCTTTAAGTCTCGTGGTGTAGTATCTGAGTCTTAGGCATAGGCAGAAACTTCACTGGGGTAGAGCTATCATATAGTGTTTTGCCTGGGAGCTGTCTGTGTTAATTTTACAGAAACACAATGGCACCACCTGATGGCTAAATATAAACCTCTAGGAGATTTGCTATAGTGAGGTGCTCCTTGAGATGGTAGCTGTAAAATGCTCCTCTCTCAATTCACAACCAAAAGTAGAGAAAATTTTTCCTTAATTGTATGCTTTTCTAGCTGTTTTCCCTGTCCAGTTACTTTCTCCCACCCTGTGATTAGCTGTTTCCCAGTGGCTGGTGTGTGAAGGAGTCAGTCATTTTACTCATGGCTGTTCTGGGTTGTGTTTCCCCATTTCAATATCACTTTCGTTTTCTTTTCTCTAATGCAGTGCCAGCTGGGAGTGCTGCCCTTGGGAACAGGGAATGACCTTGCCCGTGTTTTAGGCTGGGGATCTGCTTGTGATGATGATACCCAGCTCCCACAGATCCTGGAGAAGCTGGAGAGGGCCAGTACCAAAATGCTGGACAGGTGAGTAGCCATCACTAATACCATCTGCTCTTCAAGAGTTGTGTGAAGATACCCTTCCAGGAGAACAGGGCAGTCCTGACTCTGCAAAGCTTCTGGACCTCTTACTAATGTCAGATAATATTTTTTCATTGATAATCTGCTGTCACCCTCTAGCAAGAGAAAGTGGTCTGGCTTTGCATGTCTCTGCTGCAGAACAGTAACAAGTGAAATGATCCAGGTTCCAGTGTCCTCCCTTCTGTCCCAGTATCCTCACCAATTGAATTTCTCAGCTTTTGTACTAGATTGAAAACAAACTTAAGTTTCAACTTAAGACAGCCTTAAAATTATTACTTTTTCTTTGAAGCAATTTCTTCTTGGTAAGTCTAAACCAATTTATCTTGAGCTTGGCTTAGAAATGAAAGCCAAATGCAGACGTGGATGTCAACCCTTGGTATTGATACCTCTTGTATATATCTTTGTACATTTAAAACTGACTCATATCTTTAGAGTTACATCCTATGCTCTCTTATGTTGAATCAAGTAATGTCAGTGAAATTTTTGTGGAGAGGGAAGAAGTACAGAGATGTTCCCTGGGCTGCAGAGTACTTGTTCATAGTGTCATCCTTCCTTCTTTGGCAGTTCAGTGCTTCTGTATTTCTGTTGCCACTCTGTGGCTTCTTTATATCAGTGATGGCTCCCCAAAGTGCATTTTGTTCTGCTTTGAGGTTCTAATCTGTTATATTTGAATAACAGAGGAAACCATCTGCATTGTAGTGACAAGTATGATTTTCAACAGGTGGAGCATCATGGTGTATGAAACCAAACTCCCTCGCCAGGCCTCCACTTCCACAGTCACTGAAGACTGCAGTGAGAATTCAGAGGTACCTCTTAGGAGGGGCAGAGACTGGAGCACCAGCCTTGGAGCACATGGGATAGGAGGCAATGGCTGAGCTCCAGTGGGGCAGAGCTGTGCCATGGGTGTAGCCAGAGCTGCAAAGATCCAGGGGCTTTAAATTAGTGACGTATTATGGAGAAAGATAGAGGTTGGGTTATCAGCAACCATAGTGAGGGATGAGGAGATGGTATGAGGGATGTTGCAGAGTCAGCAACCATAATGAGGGATGAGGAGATGGTACTTTGGAATGGAAAGGATATGACTGCCTGTTACTTGCTTCATGACCTCAAGTTGAAATAGTGGCAAGCTGCATAGCAGTCACGAAAAACCCGAGTGCTTTTAGATTTGCAGTTGATCAGGGACTCTAAGAACTGCATTGCTGATGATTTGTAGGTTCAGAATTATTTTTTTCATCAAGATTCAGGTCTTCTGTGAGCGAGAGCCCTGGACTGTGGATCTTTTTCAGGGCAAAAAGAATCTGTAGAGTGATAGGTACTCTTAGAGGAGCCAGGATTTCACAGCATATGTTGTAATGCTGGTAAGCAGCACTCCAGTGGCTTCTTTCTGACTGTCAACAGGTGCAGAAGATTCTCTGCTATGAAGATTCTGTGGCTGCTCATTTGTCCAAAATTTTGACTTCTGACCAACACTCAGTGGTGATCTCCTCAGCCAAGTGAGTACTTAGAGGAAAACTGCTCTAAATTGCACTGTGAAAATCCTGCAACAATCCTTGCATGATTTTGTTTTCCTCCTTTGTCTAGAGTGCTTTGTGAGACAGTGAAGGATTTTGTGGCTCGAGTAGGGAAAGCCTATGAGAAGGCAACAGAAAGCTCAGAGGAGTCAGAGGTCATGGCCAGGAAGGTAAAATTCGAAAAAAATGTTTGTGTTTCTAATTCTGAAGTGCAAAACTGCTCTGTTTTCAGGGAATTGGAATAGCAGCAGTTCATTTAGCACTAAAAGAATGAGCTACCCAGGCAACTGTTAGTTCTACTCAAATGTCATTCTTCTTCATGTAGTGCTCTGTCCTGAAGGAGAAGCTGGACTCATTGCTGAAGACACTGAATGATGAATCTCAAGCATCTTCCTCTCTGCCCAACCCTCCTCCCACCATTGCAGAGGAGACAGAGGATGGGGATGGCTCTGGCAGTGCTGGTGACTCTTCAAGTGAGCTCTCAGTGGGCTCAGCATGCACTGCACGGCCCCAGATATTCCGTCCCCGAGAGCAGCTCATGCTGAGAGCCAACAGCTTGAAAAAAGCCATTCGCCAGATAATAGAGCATGCAGAGAAAGGTAACCTGTCAGGAGTCCTGCTTGTCACTTCCTACAGCCTCTTAAGAAGTATAAATTTCCTTTATTCTGGGGGGCAGCAGGCGTCTCTATTGAAAGCAGTTTCCTGAGTTAGAGAAGTTATTCAGTAAGCCTGACCATTTTGTTTCAGTGTCATCTCTTCAATGCCCACCTTTTGGAAACCTTGTTTGGTAAATGAGTCTGAAGTTCAAGGTGTGTTCTCTTCCAGCAGGCTGTTTAGAAAGTTCCTACCCTCCCACACTGTTAATTTGCGTTTCCTGTCTGTCCCCACCCATACCACAGTTGTGTCAGTGCAGCTCTTTGTGTGGCCTTGCTGTAAAACAGATCTGAAAATACTTGGGAAGAAGGGATTTTAAGTATTTTTACTTCAATTGTTTCAATCTCTTTATAGCAGAGCCCAGCAAAACATTGCTGTGGTACAACTGCAGGAGAGGGCAGGAACTTCTTAAATGTGCTTTGTTCCTGGGAAAAACTTATAATACTGCACTTTGGTGCAAGTCAGTTCTGTTCTGACATTAACTTCTTAGACGGGTGACCCTGTTTCCCATATCTTGACTCTTGTCCCTCTCCAGGCATGTCCCCTCAATGCTCTAAGTTTCTTTTCCTTTGAAAGGCATCAGTCTCCAAGAGTTAGTCACAAAGGCAG
This sequence comes from Certhia americana, assembly GCA_018697195.1. NCBI lineage: Eukaryota > Metazoa > Chordata > Aves > Passeriformes > Certhiidae > Certhia > Certhia americana. The sequence goes on along the minus strand of CM031865.1, from coordinate 19,143,459 downwards.
GGGTGAACTGACACCAAAGGAAGTACTTAACAGATTGTTACTGGAGGTAAAAGCATTGAAGTTGCAGATATAACATCCATGCACACCCAGGTGTGCAGTCTGAACAACTGTGTAGCAAGTTACAAATTATTGCAATGTTGCTTGGATTTCCAGCACTGCAGCATTGTATATATTTGCTGAAGGTGAATAGTGGAAGTCCAGCAAACAGCCTGCTTCTGGTGAAGTAGGAGGCCGTGACCTCACTGCTCCCTCACTTTGCTGCTGCTTACCTTAGGCCAGTGTGATGTTTGAGAAGTACCTGTGGAGCCCAAGAAATTTGCTTAGTCCAGCTAGAAGTGTTTCTGCTGCACGAGTGGGTTGGATTGCTTCATGGGCAGTTCTGATGAACTACAGGGTCAGCACAAGGGAGAAGTGGAGACTGAAGAAGGGGCTGAGCTATTCAGGCAGTGAACTGGTAGAGCAGCTGAGGGTATTCAGAGCTGTGCCCTGGCAGGGGCTGCTAGGGAGGGAAAGACCTGTTGATTGCATGCAAAGGAAGTTTTGATTTCTTTAGGCAGCATGCTAGCGTTTAAAACTTACCAGCTCTCAAGCAAACTCCAGTTACATTTCAGATGTATTTGTTGAACTTTTCCAAGCTGTTTTTCCAGAGTGTGCAATCTGATTCTTTCCTCTGGTTGTATTGGTTTTTACTGACTGCTGTTTTCTTCCTTTTTGATTATACGTGTCTAAGTTCCTTTTCAAGTGCCTTATGTTATTGCACCACTACAGATTAAACAAACAGGAAATTCATTAATCATTTCGTGTCTGTCTGGTTAGAATTGCTGGCAACATCTAAGAGCAAATAAATGGAAGCCCATCACCTCTAGTACAGTTTACATGTCTCAGATGCCTGAGTACCTGTGGCATTAAAAATAGAAACTTCTATTTAGAACCTCACTGCTAAACACCTCAGCAAAGTAAACAAGGAGGCTGAGACATCCTGGTCCCAAAAGCTCTCCAGAGCAGAGCTGGGACAAATGATAAAGGAAAGCTTTGTGTTATTCCTGTTCTTTCCTTTAAGGAATTGGGACATTTAGAGTTCCATCCTGTTGTTATTTACATGAGTGGGAGGTATTCCTTTCCAGAAGAGCTGTGAGGTACTCACTTACTTTGTCTCTTCACACAGCTGTAGATGAGCAAAACGCCCAGACTCAGGAGCAAGAGGGCTTCCTCCTTAGTCTCTCAGCCTCTGAGGAGGGCAAGGAGCTGAGGAACGAGGATAAGATTTCCATGCAATCATCACACAGCAGCAGCTATGGAATGTCCAAGGGGAGGAGCCAGAGGAAAGGTACTGCCACTGTGCAGGTCTTGCCTGTGGATTACAATTCTGTTAGTTGTAAAAAAAGGGAAGGAGGTGTTATGTATATTACCTTCTGTGTTCTGTTCTTCTCAAATTTTTACATGATTGCTCTTCAGGCCTTGCACATTTCTGTGTTCTAGCCTGTGCATTTTGCACCCCTTTTTTTGCTACATCACTCATGACTGGTCTGTGATCTTAGCATATGAAGCCTAGGATTCAAAAATTATCTTTCACCTTAGCCAGTAGTCTGAGTTTTCTTGGCTTTCAATGCTTGATCAAGGACAGTCTTGAGCACTTTTCATGTCATCCTTTGCAGATGACAGAGAACAGCAGACAGTTTGCTTTAACAACTGTTATGTGAGTGATTTATTAGAGATCCACGATCACTACAGATACATCTGGAACTTCCCTGAGTACAGATTTGCCAAATATCCTGTCTGTTGTTCTGCTGGCATCAGTTTTTCCTCATCTCTGTTTCTAATATTTTCCTGGTGGCATTTTGGTACTTCTAATCTGTGGGATTTTCCAGCATCACAAATGTGACATCTGTCTCTTAATGATTACTTCTGTCAGTTCTTTGTTTTCTGGTGGCTCAAGTGTTTTGCTCTTGAGTGATTCCTAACCCAGTCTTCTTGTTTGGCCTGTGCTGGTCTGAATCACAGCACTATGTTTGTCAATAGCCAAGTTTGTGTTGTGTTTTACAGCCTCCAAGTCTCCTTGTGAAAGACTAATAAACAAAGGAAATTTGTCACTGGGCAGCTCTGCTTCCCTTCCTCCCCAGACAGGAAGCCGGGACAACCTGCCAATGCTGAACACAAAAATCCTCTACCCAAGTAAGTGTGACACCCGCCACTTCCCACTGAGGCAGCCAACTGGAACATGGGTGACTGCATCACAGGCTGCAGTCCCCATGTGAAAACACGAGATTGTCCTGCCAGATGCCCTTTCATGCAGGGTCAATCATGAGAGAAATCCCTTTGTGAATAATTGCAAGCGGAGGCTTAGAATGAGCTGTAGTGGTTTCCAGTTTGTATCTAAGACTTGGACACAGATTTTTATTAATGCCAGGAAGTGGGAGAATTTAGATGCCAATTGCAAGGAGATATTTATCTCAAAGTAACCATGAGAATGGGTAGATGCTGCTGCATCTGAAGAATGCAGCCATAGGTTGGGAGCAGCAGTTCCTTTATGTGAAGGCTGAAGTGACTGGAAGTGCACAGACCCAGCAGAATTCCCATCTCCCACATGATGTGCAACAACTTCTCCCCATCACATAATTCTTTCCATCTCTTCACCCATATTACTTGTTCAAATTTTCCTTCTGGAAGCAGGTAATTTCCTTTCTCTCTGACAAACCTACTGTTTGTGGGTCACCCATTAATAATTTAAGAAGCAGGAGACAATAATTCTTGAACAACTTGGATCATAGCTTCAGTCCTGTTCCTTTCTCTGAGTTCACTTTATCAGGGATATTGCATGTCTCTGGAACAAAAAAGCTGCTGCAGAGAGTGCACTCCTATTTCCCTTTTCCATGTTTCTGTGCAACTGTGCTGCTGGCCTTAGGCAGTACACTGTCAGTCAGAAACCCTGCAGGCAGCCCCAGACACCCTTCTTGTCAAAAGGGCTAACCTCTGGAGTGAAAGAAAGCACTAATGCTATTTGCTTTCTTCATGAATAACAGGGACGACTGTATCAGCTCTTGTTATCTTTGAGATTGAAGTTACCTGTTTCTGCTTGTTATTAGTCATGCTCTTCTCCATGGTCAATTTTACTACAGATATCCGTGCTGGCATGTCAGGTTCTTTGCCTGGGAGCTCTGTCATCAGCCGATTGTTGATCCATGCTGATCCTTTTAACTCTGAGCCTGAAAATCTGTGAGTATGCTCAGGAGATGGAAGGGAGGGAGTGGGCGTTTGCAAATGGACCTCAGCAGAGAGGAGGATTAGTTTATGGACCAAAGTAATGGACTGCAGCAGCCTGGAGTTACATAAATGAATGCATATGCTGAATTCTAGGGCTTAAGGATCATCTTATGGAGTTAAATGTGCAGTGACACATCTGACACAGTTGGGCTTGGTGATCTTTTCCAATCTAAATAATTCTGTATGAGATATGCACCAAATGGTGCTGACACTCATGAGTGGAATTTTTGTTCTTCTGTTTGACAGTGAATGCTACACAGAGAAGTGTGTCATGAATAATTACTTTGGAATTGGACTGGATGCAAAAATTTCTTTGGACTTCAACAACAAACGTGATGAGCACCCAGAGAAATGCAGGTGGGTTTGGTTTTAAATGACCTTTTAATTGATGCCGAAAGTCACTGAACCACTTCATGCTTCTGTGTGGTTTTGAAGCTGATTGTGTACAATATGCTGAATAGGTGTATTGTCTACATAATGCTCCTTCAAGGCTTGAAGTCATGATAGAAGAGATAAGTTACTGATTTATTACTGATTCATTACGCTATAAGGTATTGAAGTTGCTACACTGGTAGAGATTTAGCACATTGGTTCTATTTATATCATCTCACTCACAGATTTTTCTCCTGGGTTTTGCTATTTAGCTATGAGAGAAGCACATCTCAATTCTAAATGCAGCAGAGGCTGGTTTTGACCTTGATCCTGACTCAATACAAACCACAGGTTTGGCCTTTTGAATATCTGAGCAGGATACAGGATGCTTTGTGTAGCCTGAGATTTGCTACTTTTGCTGCATATGAGCTAATATATGAGATGGACAAGTTCTGTGCCAGGGCAGTCTGTGTATGTTTCTGGTAGTGTCTGTTACTCATGCTTGATTCCTACCTGACATTTATTTAAGGGAAGTAGTTTCCTAACACAGTGACCCCTTAGAGCAATTCACCCTTTTGGAAGCAAAGCACCTTTGTGGTTTAGGATGTAGCAGGTACCATTTCAGTGTGAAGTTTTTATTCCTTCTTAGTGAAAGGGTAAATGTTTATGCTGACTTTTTCTGGTTTTGTTTGCCCCCTTAGAAGTCGTACTAAGAACATGATGTGGTATGGAGTATTGGGGACCAAGGAGCTGCTACACAGAACATACAAAAACCTAGAGCAGAAGGTCTTGCTGGAGGTGAGGAATTTTCATGTTCTTCTGTTCCTAAGACTGGGATGCCTAATTCTGTCTCCTTCAGGCACTGTGATTTTTAGCATAGTGATTTGACTTGGTAACATTTGCCTGCCAGAAACAATGTACTTGGCTATATGTCACCCTGAGCTAACTAAAAGTGGTTTTTCCTGGTTCTGGAGCATGACTTGTGTTCTCAGACCATAAGAGAAGAAGTATCATCCTGCTGGGATGTATTTGCTGTTCAGTGTTCAGCATGGATAAGATTGTTATATTTCATGTGGTATCTCATGTGAATACATGATTTTAGATGGTGAGTGCAGTGGAAAATTCTGAATTTGACTGTGCTGTAATGTGCATCCAACTGGAAAAGAAATATTTTTGTATAGGTCATGTACAGCATAAACAGGTAACGTGCAGGAGAAGACCCTCATCACATGGATGTTTCAGGAGTTTTTTTCCGCTTTCTTGAGAAATAAATCAAGAGTCTTTGCCCTGTGTGTGTCCTGTTCCTGTTAGAGGAAAAGAAGCAGGAGTATCTCTCTAAAAAAATCCATGTCTGCCAGAAGATGTGTGGCTCATGAGGCTTGAGTGGATACCTCCTACTAATCTAGGCCAAAAATGAGCAGGAAGAAACCTGAATTAATGTATTACTAAGATGGTGCTGGCTGTTTTCTGTTCACAGAGCATGTGCTCTGGCAGGAGGGTCTCTCTCCTGCTGGGCTGAGAGTAGTGTTGCCTTCATTTCTGTGCAGTGCGATGGGAGGCCAATTCCTCTGCCCAGTCTCCAGGGGATTGCTGTACTCAACATTCCCAGCTATGCAGGAGGCACCAACTTCTGGGGGGGAACCAAGGAAGATGATGTGAGTATTCTCTAAAACCATACAGGAAATGTTTCTACTAATGTTGCTTTTGAGGTCACAGACTCTGAAAATAGTGCTTGGAAGAAGAGGGCAGGGGTCCTGTCTGCATGCACTTTCTGTTGGACATGGCTGAGCTACTGAATCCAACCTTGAGCAGCTTTCATACTCAAGCAGTCTGTAATGAAATGCAGAAAGTTCTTTAGGTTAACCTCGTCCCCATAGAGAAGTAAAACCCCTTGACTGCAAAGGCAGCTAGATTCACTCAGAAATACTGTATTTTTTGGAAAAAAGAGTGCCTCTACTCACAAAGGAATAATTATTGCCTTGTGGCCTACAGCCTTCATGTCTACATTATACTTTAGCCATCAGAAGCCTCCTTTTGTTCCCTCCTAGCTTATTCCAGATCTTCACCTTCTAGCCTTGTTCTTAATTTTATGTAGATTAAAGAGCACAATTGAAAGCCACCCCCAGCTTGGCACTAATAGGGGGGTAAAGGAGATCTCTCCAGCAGAGTAGTGCCTCAGCCGAATTCTCTCTCCCTTGTGTGTGGCAGACATTTACAGCCCCTTCCTTTGATGACAAGATTTTGGAGGTGGTAGCCGTGTTTGGTAGCATGCAGATGGCAGTGTCACGTGTGATAAACCTACAGCATCACCGGATTGCACAGGTATCAGCTGCTTTTGTGAGCTCTTCCTGCCTGCCCCCTCTCCAGCTGGTGACTCTGTAAAGCCCTTCTTTCTGCTGTCTCTGGTCCATGGAAAAAGCATCCACCAGGGCTGGAAGTGGACATGCTCAGGGACAATTTGAATATGGAATTGTTTGCTAGCATTCATTATAGTAGGAGTTAGACCAACAACTCAAATAGAGGTTAGTCCAAAGACAAAGCAGGTCTTTGCACCCTCTGCTCAAGGGTGAGGTGTGTCCTGCTGCCCAGACATGTGTGCCTCGTAACCTTTGGTGTAGCACCAAAGCTGCAGCACCTGGGGAGGGGCTTTGGAAAGACAGAGAATGGCTTATGCTTTTGGAAAGTCAACATTTTAGAGCTTTTCTGACCCAGTCACTCCTTGCAGTGCCGGACAGTAAAAATAGCAATCCTTGGAGAAGAGGGAGTTCCTGTTCAAGTGGATGGAGAAGCCTGGATCCAGCCTCCAGGTTACATTTGGATTGTTCATAAGAACAGGGCACAGACCCTCACTCGAGACAGGGTAAGAGCATCCTGAAGTCCCTGTGCAGTACACATGTTTTGATGTCACATATTTCTGGAGAGTGTGGCGAGGGCTGCACGTGAACATTATTTCCGTGAATGCAAGAAATATATTTTATTAAACACCATAAACCTTTTGGGAAAGAATGTGATTAAACTTGCACTCACCACTTGGAAAATGGCATAAATAAGGTTGTTTATGCAAGCTTATTTTACTTCCTTTTCTAGGTGCTTTGTGACAGTGTTTCTTAACATGCTTGCATGCTGTTTTTTCCACAGGATGCCTGCCTCGCCAAGTGCTGTGGATTGTCTAGATTCAGACGGTCAATGTTTTAATTTCTCATTATTGTTCAGTATGTGGCTTATACCTCATTGACCATGTAAAACAGTGTGTTACGCTTTGTTCAGAAGTGTGTGTGGGTCTCATCTCATAATTTTCAAATATATCTGATGAGTACAAGCAGTAAGGAAGCCTCCTTGCTCTTTTGCTGTGTAATTGAGCAGTGGTCAGACAAAGGACAGGATAAAGATCCTGCTGTGGCACAGACAGACTGTATGAGTCCTCCCAGCTCTGTGACTGTCCATGCATAAACAGTTCAGTTGATAGCAGCTCTTCATGCTTTCCAGCATAACACCCCTTTACCCAGCTTCCAGAGCAAATCAAAGTCCTCTGCAAAGGACTCACCTACTGAATCATAAGGAGTACAACAAAGGGAAAAAGGGAAAGCAGCCTGATACAGGCCTGAGGCGCATTGCCTGACAGGGAGTTACAAAGATGACAGTATGAAAAGAAAGCAACGGTGGGCATACAAAGCCCCTGTCGTGGTAGGATGGGGCACCAGAGGCCTCTTACCTGGGAGAGCAGTGGGTATTGATCATAGAACCACAGAATGGTTTGGGTTGGAAGGGACTTTAAAGGTCATCTAGTGAAAGCACCTGCCTTGGGGAGGGACACCTTCCCCTACACTAGGTTGCTTAAAGCCCCATCCAGCCTGTGGTCTAAGTGGTGTCAGAGGTGGGGCATCCACCACTTTTCTGGAAAACCTGTGCCAGTTTCATCCCCCTCATTATATAAAACCCTTCCTTGTATCTAGCTCAATTTATTCTCTTTTGAGTTCAAAGAGTGTCCTGTCAGCTCTGATGTGAATGTTGTGGCGAGGAGACAGGAATAGTGCACACGATCTTTTGTGAAGGGTAAGAGAGCTTCTGAAGCATTGCACTGACTCTTGGAGGGAGAGTGACTGATTGAGATAGCACAGAGAGCAAGAGAGAACAGGATTGCTGCTGTAAAGGTAAAGGGAGGGAAAAAAGGAGAGGCAACCTATGTGTGGGTGTGGTGGGAAAGGTGGCAGGAAGCACAAGAGATAGAGAGGACACAATAGTCCCTTGTGAGTGTGCTATGTGTTGGGCCAACAGAAGCAATAGCTATGACTTGTGCCAGCCCCTTCCTAATTGCCTACCAACTTGGTTTTGCAGTCCTGGAATTGCTGCTGAGGAAGAGGTTCCAGTTTTGCAGTTTTACACTCAACTTTGTCTCAACTTATCCTTGTTTTTCTTGCTGTCCTTTTAAAGGTCATTACATGCCCCTTCTTTCACAGAGCAAACCTGTCCTATTCAGTTGAAGTGGGGTCCTTCCTTCATACATGTGACCCTGTACCTTTGGTAACATTTTTAAAATGTGATTTGGGATATATAGTTTCCTAAACTGAAGATGGAAAAACTCAAATTACCTTATTTGGCCTCATCTGAACCACTGAAGTGTCATCAGCAAGAGTGAGATCAGCAGGTAGCTTGCACTGAGCTGACAGAGCCTGGTTTTCCAGTATCAGGGGCAGTAGGGGAAGGGAGTGCTTTACCACAGGGCTCTATAGCTTTCATTTTCACCATATTCAATATTGATCCTTCTACACTGGATCTGTTTTACTTCTTCCCACACCACAGGCTGCTTCCCACAGGAGTATCACCAAGGTTGCAAATGGGACAGGTCCTAGCTCTAAGTTAAGCTGCTTGGCCCACCAGTTCCTAGGGAAGCCAAATTTACCTCCAGATAAGGAGGAGCCTTGAACATTTTTAGTTTCAAGCTCTGATGTGTCACAGTAATACTGAGGTGTAAAGGTGATACAGCTGCTCAAAGAAAAGTCTGCCATCAGTAGGGAATTGTTGGATTTTGTTAGTCTGGCCCTCAGAACTGCCCAGTAATTTTGACTAAAACAATGCTTAAGCAGAAATTCAGCCAAGGCAAGCATATGGCATGAAAAACTTCATCCTGGTCAGCTAGTTAGCAAAGTTATAAGCAACTTAACTACTGGGCCCTGCAGTGGAAATCTGTACCAGATCTACATGTTTTACAAGCATAGGCACAGTCACTGGGTTTTGATAGGAGGTTTAAAAGGTACCTTATAGTTTGCTTGCTGTTTTTAGGCATTTGAGAGCACTCTGAAGTCTTGGGAGGACAAACAGAAGTGTGAGTTGTCACGACCATCCTCTTTCTCTCTGCAACCTGAGATCATGTCTGAAGAAGAATCCACCCAGATCATCCAGTTTGGTCAAGCTGCAGGTGCTCTGATCCACAGGTGTGACTCAATTTGCTTTTGGTGGATAGAGCCTCCTTTAGGTCCTGAAGTTCTTGTCCTGATTCCTGTTTCTGGAGGTGTTCCTGTTCAGTCTTACCTGCTGTGTTGCTCGTCCATGTCACTGGGAGTAGCATCATTTGTTGTTCAGTGTCCCAGTTAAACAAGGAACAAAGCTGAATAAGCTTTCTTAGTCCATTTTGAACAAAAAATGTTACTTTCAAGAGCAAACAGGGATCTTTTAATCCTGAAATAACCTGTTACCTTTGGATATAAAGTAGTTTCTTCAGAAAAGAAACAAAAGCCTCTCAAGGAACTCAGATGACAACCTGGGTTCTTTTAACCCTGATGCCCAGCAGAAATTTTTGTAACAGTGCCCAGAATGTACAATGCCCTTACCTGCTCATCCTTTAGTCAGGCATTCCTTTGGGCTTCTGAGAGAAAATTCCCAGGATCATTAGAGAAGGTTGCTGTAAGTGCAGCTGCCTTTCACATCACTCTGGTCATACTAAAATGTCTGGGTTATATTTCAAACTGATCACAGTTTGTGTGCAAAATTGAACATGTTGTGCCTCTGAGAGCTACATTTCCTTGCCTGTGCATGCTCAGTGTGTCAGGAGAGCTGCCCTGCTTTGCCAGAGACTGTACCCCTGCTGTGATCCTTGGTCATCACTTGGGTGGGTGTTAAAATGGTATACCCAGTCAGGAGAGATCTCCTGCTTTGAGCATATGCTGATACAATCTGTAATTCTCTCTTTAGCATTCGGGAAATAGCTCAATCCTATCAGGACATGGAACAGGAGCTTGCCCATGCTGTCAATGCCAGCTCCAAGTCTATGGACAAAGTCTACGCTAAATCCAAGTCTACAGAGGTACTGCACTCACTTGGCTTCTCCCATTTTGTCCTTGCTCCAGAGCTCTTGGTTTTCCATTCTGACTGACCAAAAGTAGGCCTTGTTCTAGTCTAAGACTTCTTCCTTTTGACTGCTCAGACCTCTGCACTTCCAAGCTTAACTTGTGCATGAATTGCTTCCCTGCAGGGTCTGAACTGCAGCCTTGTTGTAGAGATGGTGAATAATGTCAAAGCCCTGCACAATGAGACAGAGCTGCTGCTGGCAGGCAAGATGGCACTGGTAAGGAGCGCAAAGCAGGAAGAAAAAGAAGCCTTTCACTTCCTCCCCTCTCCTCCTGTTGCCTTGGCCTAGCATTGTACTGGTCTTGTACTCTATAATAATCAGTTTAAATGTTATCATACAGGAAGTATTTGCTATGGAAAATTATGCTACAGGAGTGTTTTGTGCAGCTTGGAGCTCAGAAAATACAAGAATTGTTAACTTGGTCTGGGCAGAGTACCTGCTCTGCACTTCCTTTCAAAAGGAGGAACTGCTTTGTTAGCTCGTAATTTCAAGGCAAGGGCCTGCCTGTGTGTTCTGCCATGAGGCTTTTAACTCTGCTTTCCTCCCATTCCTGATCCAGCAATTAGATCCTCCACAGAAGGAGCAGCTCCAGGCAGCCCTGGCAGACATGGACCTCCAGCTGAGGAAACTGGCAGACATCCCTTGGCTCTGGCAGCTGATGGAGCCCTGTGATGAGGAGGTGAGGAGGTCCAGGGCTGTTTTTCCCTAGCTGTTCTCTTTTTCCCTAGTTGGCTCTGTGTGTTTGACTTCCTGTTACTGTACGACTGATGTGAGAAAAAATTATTAAGAAAGAAACTTGATTCCCTAGGGCTAAAGAAAGTAATTTCTTGTTAAGATCCCTTGCCTGACATGGGTTCAACTTTCTCTGCTTCCTTTTCTGTCTTGATCAGAATGAGTTAAGGAGTTTTTTTTTTCCTTTCTTACAAGATCATGGAGCTGAGCTTGACAGTGCTTGTGGCTCTTACTCCATTCTGATCGGTTTATGACTGTATGCTTGATTTGCCCTTTCTGTTCTTGCAGAACCAGATGCTGGATTATTCTAAACGCAGCCGCAGTGGCAAATTCCGCCTGGTGACCAAGTTTAAAAAGGAGAAGAACAACAAAAATAAGGAGACTCACAGTAGCATGGGATTGCCGGGTACCAAGTCTGCTCATTCATTGTGTCGTTTTGTCACATCCATGTGGTCACACCATTACCTGTTCTCAGTCTGTTTCCTCACACATCCTCTCCTTCTGTTTCACATGTATCTGCCTTTTCTTGCAGGTCTAGTCAGTCTTTTTCATGTAGCAAAATAGCTTAGTGCTCCCTTCTGAATCATGGTCCCCCTGTACCATGCAAACATTCCTGAGCAGGAACAGGAGGTACCTTCTGAAGAATACTCCCCTACACTATATGGATTTTCAGGGATATTTCAGAAGGTGCTTAGGGAAGTGAATTGGAGGATTTTGGCATTTTAACTATAAAAATGACTGTGGGGCCCAAGTCCGCATAACTCCAGTCTTTTCACTGCTTGTTCTCTATGATACAGTAAATGATACTTTTCTTATTGATTGACCTTCAGGCTTTAATCAAGTTTCACGTCTGATTGGCTGGGGATCAGCATCACCACAGGTGCTCCCTGACCTTTAATCCTATTGGTCAGTAGATAAAAACTGGCCATGAATCAACAAATAGCCATTCAAGACACTTTCTCTCTAAATTGGTCTAGTTGATTTTTGGTTTATGCTCTCCTTTATGAAGGCTTTCTTCCAAAATTCAGAAGTATGACCTGTTCTGTTGGCTCTTGGGTCCTGTTCTCTGTCATGGAGTTGTTGGTACAGTCTCCTGTCTGACAGGCTGGTGTTCATTCACTGCCTCCCAAAACTGGGAAATTTTATTATTCTCTTATTTAGAGACTGTGCAAGAAGGTGGAAGTCTAAACTCTTCCTCTCTCCCTCAGACAAGGGGGAGAGAGGTTACCATTTTGTTTACCGAGCACAAGTGATTTTACATAATAATGTGCAAACTAATCTGTGCTGTGATTCTGCATCATATATTTTATGCATCTGTTGTTTTGTTTACACAGTGAATTTACTATTCTTAAACATGGTGGTTAACTTGAAAAAAGTTGTCCCCATCTAAAGATCTCACATCAAAACAAATACGCACTTCCTCCTGGCTGTACTGCAGCAGGCCTCTTCTTAAGAGAACATCTCTTACCTTTTTTTGCTCCTTCATTCGAGATTGAAGGTTGCACTGCCCTCCCCTTAAGACAGAGGCTGTGGTCCTGCTTGCCCTTCTCTGGCACTGATTGCTGTGGTGTCCTCATCTCTCCCTGTCTCCTGGGATTCTGGGTACTCAATGCACTCCTGCTTTTCCATCTCTAACAGTTCACCTCTGGGGAACGGAGGAGGTTGCGGCGTGGCTTGAGCACCTCAGTCTTTGTGAGTATAAGGATATCTTCATCCGGCATGACGTCCGGGGCTCTGAGCTCCTGCACCTTGAACGGAGGGACCTCAAGGTACTTTCACGGTCGGCTCATGAGAAATAGCCAGCTGCATCTGCATGACCTCCTGTGCTGAATGTGCTTGGAAGTGGTCTGCCTGCTGTTCATTCCAGGTGCCTTGGCAAGATGAACAGGTTCACTACAGCCTCGGTTTTTTTTCTCACCGTTTTGGGTCACCTGGTTTTTAATAGCAGGGAGATGAAAGAGCTGGTTGAGGGACCAGCTGTCCAGTTCTGCCACAGCTTCCTGGAGATGTGATACAGTCCAGCACATAGATTGCCAATAGTGTTTTTGAGAGTCTCTGATTTTAATGGTGGAAGTTTTTCTCAGCTACTGTACTGTCTGTGCAGAAGGTGCTGTAATTGGGAAGATTTGGTTCTTATTGTGCAGTGACTGGACAAATAGATAATCACATTTGTTGCAAGAAAAAGCGATTGTGCACTTTGATGAGGCTTATGGATAGAAAGAATCTTTTTTAACAGGGCTTAGTAACCACATTGCACAACTTTTCATCTCCTCACCAGGAGACATTGCTTCTACTGAAAGAAATTGAAAGTGGCGGTTCTTTGCATGTCCAAGAGACTTGTGTCATCATTCTGGTGACTTGCATAGAGCAGGAAAACACTGGGTTTTTTGAAGTAGTGTGTGGCATTTGTTTGATGCCCCTTGAATCTTTATTTATCATTTTGACCATCTTCCCATGGTGAGGTTTGCTGTAACCTGTGTAGCTGACCCCTCTGCATGTCATCTACCTACGGCCTGTGTTTGTTGCATGGTACACAGCTATCAAACGTGACTGGTAGTTAGTTCTTTGTGCATGTTTTGGCTACTAGCTTATTCCCTTGATGTCTGTATGCTCTTTCTGTTCTTGTAGCCTTTGACAGCCAAAGCAATTTGTGTTTCTGGCTAACAGTCCACAGTTGTTTCTCTGCATTGCTCTATGCCCCACTCTGCATTCCTTAGTAGCTTTTTGACGTGTGGTTTGAGGCTCTGTATATAACCCTCAGGTCTGGAACTTTTCCCGATTGGTTTCCTCCTCTCTTTGTAACTGGCTGATTAGTTTGTACGTGTTGCTTGGCCACCTGGGGTTTCCCTCTGCCTTTCTCTTAATGTAAGGTTTTCCTTTTCCTTCCAGGACCTGGGTGTGACCAAAGTGGGTCACATGAAGAGAATACTGCACGGGATCAAGGAGCTGAGCCGGAGTACTCCTGCCAGCGAGGCTTAGCCTCTGTTTTCACAGCCTGTGTCTACCATTCTCCCTAACTGCACAGCAGTCACCTCACAAAGCAGATGTGCTCACAACTATCTCTACCGAACAGCCAAATTTTAGCTGTTCAGAGCTCATATCAACCAAGCATGGTGCTACCTTTTTCCTGCGGGATATGGCTGCATCCAGTGAAGAGGTGCTCCCTCTGCAGCTGGCAGAGCCTCCTGGAGAGAACGAACTCGCTGTTTGAAGAGCCATGTCCTGTGTCGTGGGAAGTTCTGGTTCCAGGGACAGTGCAGGACTCTTGAGAACTGCAACACAGATACCTTTACTGGATAACTTGGTCACAGTAGAATCATTCAGGGCAAAAAAATGTATTGGCCAGTCTTAGTTCAGGAGCATCTGACAGTCTTTTCAGACCCAAAGCTTTCCTGCTTATCTGTGTGTCACACCTGTATTTAGCATATTTGAGTGTGACAAAGCCTCTCCTTTAGTTTTGCTAATCCCTTTTTTGTAATCCCAGTCCTTTAGTTTTACTAATCCCATGCATCTGAAATTCGGAGCCAGTGCAGACCTCTTCCAATGGCTATCCAGTGATTCTCATTCACTCATGCTCTTACAACAAACAGTGCATGTGCTTCAGACAGGGTTTGCACCAGTTGGCAGGACCTCCTTCTGGGCCTGCTCTCCTCTTCCAGCCAGGGGGAATGGTACAACCTTCAAGTTTTCAAAAAAATGTGGTGCTGAGTCATCACGGACAATTGTTCAGAAATTCCTGGCAGAAAGAAAAGAAAATTCTGGAGAGCTAAGTGGTTACAAGACATCAGCTCTGACATTCATTCTTCTGAATTCATCTTTGAGAGACCAGATAAAAGGGAGAGGAAAGCTAATGGGCTGTTTGGGCTGTACAAGACAGGAGATATAAGACAACTTGCTTCATCTTGGGGGATGAAGATGACTGGCAATGGCCAGGTGTAGCTTCCTGCCTACTTCTGTGGCCACAATCACAAGATCTGTTTCTTCACTTCAGCTTGCAGTGTAGAAAACTATTTCTGTCACAAAATATGTGATTTAAGTCTAGTACTTGTATCTTTTCACCTGTCTTAGTTTCAGTAGCTTCTCTACCTTGCTTCTCTCTCTTGCTGTCTTGCTTCTTCACTCCCGGGTGATAGAAATATTAGAGTAGCTCAGTTCTCCTGGGCTGTACCTCTAAGAGATTCCCTATGCTGTCAAACATTGGGTCTCCTGTAAGAGCCCTGAGAGAAGGAAGATTGTTACTGAACAAAGGAGCATCATACTGAAAACTGGAATATGTTAAGTTGCCTTTAGTACCAGCAACAGTGGAGCTTGGAAAAATTAGTGCCTCTGAATCAGAGTTTCAAGATGGCTGACCCCAGTTGGGTGGCTGTTAAAACCCAAGACCAGCATATGTAGTTATATCACCGTCTTTATCACTGCAAAGGGAATTTGGCAAAAGTCAGTGCTGTAAAACTTGAGAGACAGCAGAAATTTTTAATTACTCTGTCATTTTCTGTGTATTTATTTTTTCTAAATTATTATTTCAGAGTGGCATCCGTCTGACTCTTGCTACAGACAGAAAAGTCCACAGACACAGTGGCATAAATGATAATTTGCTGAAGACATCATTCTTCATTTTTTACTTGTAAGGATTTTTATGAAATTGATATCACTTCTCTAGTCTAATAACAATCAGTCAAGTTAGTTTATGTAAAGATTTGTCTGCTTATGAAAGCTCTGGGCTGATTTCACTTCAGCTGGGCAAACTCCATTGAACCCCCTAGTATTTCACCAAGGGTTTTTCTGACTCTGCCTGTCTGTTCTAACCAGACACATTCACCCATGTGTCTCCTCTCAGCCTGGCGAGTGCCAGGGTTTGCTCATGAGAAGGTAAAAGAAGACTGAATGTGCTTGATCCAGCTAGAAACACTTATGGGATAAATACTGTGGGGCCTGAGCAAGAAATACATCCAGCCTTGCCCTGAATGTATTTCTCCTATGTATACATTGGCAATTGCTTCCATAGCTGTATTTTTTATTTATCAGTACAGACTCCCTCTAACTATATTGAATTCCTGAGGTATCAGGTAAGAATTACAAACATACTCTGTTGTCCCACTTGCTTGTTGAGGCACAGAGCAGTGTCTGAATGAAAATGAGGAGAACCCCAGGATGCAGCCATCCTCAGTGGTGGTGTGCAGTGACCTCACAGTGTGTGCATCCCGCTGTCTACCCCAGACCTGTGGGTGGCTGGGACATTCATGTGCCTTCCCAGGAGAGTGCAGCAGAGGGGTGAGGCAGGTGATAACTCCAGAGAAGAGGTGAGAGCTGTGTTTGTTCCTGTATGTAGTGAAGGAGCGGTTCTGTGAACTTTCCCCAGGCTGGAAACTTCCCTGGTTAAAGATGCATAAACAATAAGTGCTTGCCTTGCATAATCTTTGAGGGATTAAATTCTTGCTTCCATAGAAACAGCTCCTCTCTACTCTTCCTGCCCAGAGCAACAGTGGAATCCAAAGAGTTTTTACATTCAGGTGTGTTCCTTAATTCATGCTGTATCTATCAAGATCTGATGGCCATTAGCCATTTGCATGAGTGATGAGGCCTGCACAGACCCATCTTCATTTCTTTTCCTTTTATGATCTGTGTGTCATTGCCTTCAGATCCTTTTTGTGCAGACAGATTTGCAACCCTTTGACAAATGCACATTTGTCAAAGGGTTGCAAATACCTGTTTGTTACTTTTCAGAGGCAGGGAGGAAGTTCTGCCTTCTTTTAAGAGCTAGAAAATGGAATCCACATTTAACCCGAGTGCCTTTGAATATTTATTAAGGTATAGATCTAAAAAACCTCAAAGGGTTGTAGTTCTGTGTCACTGTCTCACTGGGAATAGCACAGATTTCTGTTGGCGAGATTTTTATGAATTGATGAAGACAATTTGTGTTGAACACCAGTGAGTGCTATCTGCAAAGTAGGGAGCCAGATAGAACTCCTGGCTACATAATTCTGAGTTTCTCTTCTGACATCTGATAATTTTTTTGTGGGAGAGAAACTCAGGAAAGACAGTTAGTTAAAAATGTGCTGCTTTGTCAAAAAGAGGCTGTCTGGCAGTCTCAGGAGCCCCAGCCTGAGAGAAGATGGAACTGCATATATCACAAAGGTGTCCAGTCCCTGAAGAAACACAGCTCCTGTGAAAGCCATGCGGTGCCTTCCGTTTGCATCCCTCATCCCTTGCAGTGGCTGCAGGGGGTTGGGCATGGGGTTTCTTCTGCTTGGAAGAGGCTTCAGTCCATTCTCTCACATTCTGGCACCATCCTGGATATTTAATGGCAGATTCTGGAGCATGATGGTTGGGGCTGAGATTGCATGCAGTGGAGACTGGAGGGAGGTTTGGTTGTTGGCAGTACCCTGCCCTGGGCTGCCCTTGAGAGGGCTGGTACAGCCTTTGTATTGTAGCTCGTGGGATGTTGGCAGGAGCCAGCATGATGGCCAAGGGGAGCTGTGTCACTGGGTGCCTGGAGGTGCTGGCCTGGCACCTGGGAGCCTCTGGCTATGCCGAGGCCTTCAGTGCCAGTGCTGCATCTGCTTCTGCACCCAAATCGTATGGAAAGTTTTGTTCATTGTTTTAGTGTTATTTAAAAATGTGCATAATAGCGATGTGATTTATAAAACAGACTGTTTACAAGACATATTTTGTATTTTAAGATGTGTGTACTGTAAAAAAAAAAAAGGCAAGGATGAAAATTGATGGTTTTCTACAACTGTCAACAGTGACTGCATGTCTGTATCATTGTCCACCGACTGTTGTTCCTCAGGGGTCTCCCCACCATTCCTGTAATCCTGTCAAAAGCATTGGGAAGCAAGTGAATCCCTGTACAGTCTTGGGAAGAAGGTTTTGTGCCTTAAGAATGGGACCTGCTTCCCTCCTATTTATTTTGTTAATTTATACAGTGATTACCATGGAAATGTCTCTTGGGGTTTTTTTGTACATAGTTTACTTGTTGTAAATATGTTTTTCTTGTATATAAAGTAAACACGTTTCCGAGCTTCCAGTAAGGATTCTCTGTTACTGATTTCATTGTGAGAGGGCTGCTGTGCCCATCGGGTGGGAACCAGATAATAAAAACCTGTGCTGTGATTAAATGTTTTTATCCTGGCTTGCATGAGAAGTTCAGAGCTGCTCCTTAGAGAGAAGTAAAATGGTGAATGTAAGTGTTGTAGACTAATTTTGTAGCGTTTTTTGTGTTGGTTTAATTGGCATGGAGTAGAAGACATCAGATAGTTTAATTTTTTTAGCTGTGTCTTGCAGTGAACAGAAGATGTTTTAAGTGTGGTGCTTCTTCTGGTGCTCATCCTGATCAAAGCTCTGCTGGCAGCAAACCCACAGCTTGTCAGACTCAGCAGGGCTGTGTTGGTTACCCCTCCTCAGGTGGCTGTTCCTGGCCATGGTGCTGCAGTGATGGGAGGAGTTGCTCTCTCCTCCACCTGGACCTCTGCATATTCCATTTATTGCAGGCAATATGTACAGTGACTGGAATAAGTGAAAATGCTTTTACAAAAATGTGGGACAAGTGTATTTTCTCATGAAATGTAGAAACTGAGTGCCATGAATCACACCTGTAAACTTGAAACAAAAAATTTGGAGGTGTTTGGGTGAGCAGTCCGTAGAGTGGATTGTGACAAGCTTTCTCTTCCATCTCTACAGATCGGTGTGTTCCTAAGATGCTGACAGGAAAATTCCAGCAGATTTATTTTAATTGAGAGGATGGTTGTAGAGTTCCACAGTAGTGTTGCAAAGTGAGTGGAAAGTATGTTACAATGGTCATGAATGTTTTCTATGTGAAAAACATCTTTGTACATGATAATTAAACAGAAGTATGGAGAGGATATGAACTATGGAATACGAAGTATGAAGAGTGTATGGAACAGGAACATCATTCTAATGTTACATACTCTTGCATGATGAAAATGGTAAAATTGAGCATTACTTTGTTGGTTACCTGGAGCCAGAATAAGGAAAAAAGAAAAATTACTGTGTTTACTCACACGTACATCAGACAGACCCTGGGTGTCAGGCTGTGCTTTAAGTGGCATTACAGAAAATGTGGAAAGAAAGCAACAGCAGAGACAGATGTTCTTATTCCTCTGATACAGGTTAATTAATTTAGGTCTTTTTTTTAATAACGTGGCAGAAGCTAATAGCAAAAAATCCTTATTACCCCACTCAGTGTGTTATTACTGAATGTCACACCTCCTTCTCAGGGCTGCCATCCTCTTGCTTTGATTTAACTACCTAATGAATCTCAGGAGGGTGGAATGGGTTGGGAGGAAGGTGTGCTGTGAAGATCTCTACCAGTGAGTTTAAATTAAAGAGTATGAGTAACTGTGCAACCCCTAGCTGGGCCTGGAGTTGTTTGAGGTGTTTAATTCTCACGTGGGCAGAATGAAAAGGTCCTGGGACTGGGAAGTGACATTCCATGTTGGTAACAGCTAAAAGAGTCATGGCAGTTCTCCAGCAACTTCTGTCTGAAGAATTCTAGCATTCTGCTGGCTTATCCAGTCACCTGGGACTGTTTTTTACAAGAAAGGAAGAGCTGGGGCAGTGTGCATATAGAAGACCCCTTTGGTTGACTTCATGGTAAAATGCAAGTTAGTTGTGGCCTATGGCTTTTCTTCATGAGAGCAGGGAAGGGGGTGGCCTCAGCCCTCATATCCTCCTCCATGAGCAGGTTGGTTTGCACTGATGGATTACTCCAGAGGAGTTAGAGCAAGGTTACAGTCTCTCTTGGCAGAAGTTGTGCAGAACTGCAGCCTCAGCAGCACTCCTGGGTGTGAGCAGATCCCAACCAGAGAAATAACAAGATGGGAGGAACTTGATATGTCCACAGGTTGTTGAATTCCTCTTATTCCCAGACTGCAAACTGAATTCCCAGCAGCACTTCCCAGCAGCACACAGGCTCTCCATGGAGAAGTGTTCTTGCCTTTCTGGCACATGTTCCAGTGCTCTTCTGAACTGTGAACTTGGCCTCCAAGGACTTTTTCTTTTAAGAAGAGTGTCCAGATGAGACTGATACTTCATTTCAGGTTTCCTAGGGAAGCAGATGCAGTCTGTTTTCTGGTGCTGTGTGTATGAACCTGTCTTTCCCCTTTTAATGCCTGTTTGGAGCTGCTATCTTGTTTCAGACAGTTCACAGGGAGAGACAGTAGCTCACAGAACACCATGTTTCTAGGAGCCTTGCAAGAAATCAGGACTTGGGATGAAAGGGAGACTTGGGTAGAGCTCTGGCAGATAGAGATTCCAGTGTGCATGTAGGAAGCAGGCCTGGTCCTTTTATTGCTCAGTGAATTGTACAGATCTGTTGCAAATTAAAAGCTGTGAAATAGGAAGCACTGATGGATGCAGCACAGGATGACTGCTGAAGAGCTGTGGGTTTGATTTTTGTGATTTTATTTTTGCCACTTCAGTTTCCTTCTTTATCAAAATTTACATCTGTCTATATTTAATTTTCAGAAATATACATTTTTAATTTCAATTTATAAAAAAATGAGAAGAGCAATTTGGTGCTCCTGGCTAAGAGGCTAAAGGCTGAGAATGCATTTGAGAATTTACCAGAAGCTTTGTTGTAGAAAGGCAAAAGCAAAGCTTTTGGCTTTCTTTTCACACAGGGCTGTGTAAACACTCTGGTGTGCTCTGTCCCTTCAAGCTGTAAGGGGATTATTTTTCAGCTGTGAAATCTGAAATATCCATGATGTTTTTTATTTCAAAGAGATTATTTCTTTGAATATTACTGCCTATTCATAACACACCAAATCAAAAGTCTCCACAGTGTTAATTTAAATTTATGGAGCTTCTGTCTTGCCATTCTCTTGTGAGGTTTCTCTTTTCTCCTCTTTACCCTCTTCTAGTTCTCCTTAGAAAAATTCCTGTTTTCTAAAATGAATTAGAAAACAGCCCAGCACTGTGATTATTTTAGATTGAAATGGTTCCCTGGCATGCAAAACTTGAAGTACCCTGGACCATCTTTTCTTTAATCCTCTGCACCTGAAGTCATAAGATCACCTGAGAGCCCAATCACCTCCAATGCAAGAAAATTTCTGAGAAGGATTGGGGGGTTTCTCTAAATGCTTAATGTTCAGAATTCAATAGAATACTTTGCTCTGATGAGAGCTAACCCAGGACACCAGAAGATGTAACATGCTGGTGCAAGGGTCTGGTACCTGCTCATGGCTGTCAGGAGGGTTAGTTCCCTTGGGTATTTTGTGGTGGAAGCTTTGATGAGAAAGTGAAGTGGGACAACTCTTAAAAATTGCAATATGTGTCTCTTTTGGATGATTTTGTGCTTTGAGAAGAGGGCAGGATCTCTCAAGAGACCTCTGGGTATGTACACTTGCAAACTATATATAACCATTTCTGCTTACCAGATAATAAAAAAGAAAAAAAGGTTTGAGAAAGGCAGAGTGGGTGCTTCAGCTACATCACCCCTGTAGGCAGGTAAATGGTCAAGCTCTCCCTGAGCACTGTTTGTTTAACAACTAAAAAGGAAGCACTTCCTGTCACTCCAAAGAGTAAATATCTGAAGTTATGGATTAACTAAATTCCAGCAGAGCTCATGGAGGAAGAACAGATCACACTGAGTCCCACTGAGTAAAGCAGTAAGTGCTTCAAAAGTACTGTATCCTTTGAGATTTCCAAGTAGAGCTTGCTTTACTGGAGCATGAAGCTTGTAAAAAATGTGCAGTGACAAGAGGAGGGTGTCAGGATGGGCCAAAAGTGTTGTGGGAGAGCTGCTGATGTACTAAAGGGACGAGCAAACCAGTCTGGAGGGACTCTAGTGGGCTGCTCCAGAGCTGGAGCCAGTGACAGGGCAGAGTAGAGCATTGAGCAGGGAATCTGCTCTCTGAAAAGCAGGTGAGTGAGCTGGCTGAGCTGGATGGGTGGCAACTGTCTGCAGCAGGGTCTTGTGTCACTCTGCAATGTGCTCTTCTTGCCATCTGCCTTCTCCTCAGGTGACTCCTGCTGCAGGATGTGGAAGCTCCTCACCGTGGGGCTGCTGCTGGCTGCCTGCTCTTCATGGAGCTGCGGCACCTCAAGTAAGTGTTCTTTTGAGAGATGGCCTTCAGCCTTTCCCAGGCACTGCAATTGCATTTCCTGCTCCTCTGTTAGTCGGAGGGAGTGGCTGGAATCACTCCCATTAGGGGGGTTTGACTTCTTCAGCAGAGGTTGACAGACAGTGCTGGGGACATGGCAGCTGCCTGCTCAGTGCCCTGCTGAGCCCCGTGAGCTGTCAGAGTACCACAAGGCAGAGGCTGGAGCTTGTTTCTGCAGCACAGCACAAGACAGCACATGGTGTCTAGGGCAGCCTCTCTTGCTGTACTGGAGAAAGGCTGTTGCTCTCTGAAGTGTCATTTGGGAAGCACCACTACCAGTTTTCAGCCAGCTCTTTTCTCTGCTTGTATTTTCACCTTTTTGCATGCAGTATTTTACAGCAGTAAAGATGCAAACCAAATCCTGAGAATCCAGAAGCGGGCAAACACTTTCCTGGAGGAGCTCAAGCCAGGCTCTGTGGAGCGTGAGTGTGTTGAAGAGCTCTGTGACTTTGAGGAGGCCAGTGAGATATTTGAAACCAAGGAAGCAACAGTAAGTTGTTTTTTTTTTTAAGGATGAGTGGGGAGCTTAGCCAATCAATTATTTTCTTAAAATATTGCAATCCAGGACACAGGAGATAATGCTGTTAGTACTGAACATGGATCTTTCCTGAATCCTTGGGTGTAGGTACTTTAAATGTCATTGTGTTACAGTGATTGTCAGGGTACCCCTCTATGAGCCACAAAGCTTGGCTACTCAAACATGTCCCACTTGACCCACTTGGTGAGGTTTAGGTCCCAAACAGTTAATTCCAATCCTTGCTTGACCCCATTGGCTATTCTTGCTCACTAAGTTTTTCCCAGTCCATCCAGACTTCCCCATTGTTGTCCATTCAGTCCTGGCTGCTTTTCTGTGTGTCTCCCAAGACTCCCAATTATGCCTGACAAACATTTCTCTTATCACTATGTTCTCTCCTTCTCCAAACTCCTGTTCTGAATTGGACACTATGTTTACTGTCTGCTGATTCACACTCAATTATTGAGTTGGGTTGGACTTGCTATTTTGAGCAGAGTAGGCTCAAAGCATAGGATGACCCAGTCCTTGCTGTCCCTCAGACCTCAGAGGAGAGAGGGGCTGTCCTTGGAATGCCCGTATTTTGTCTAACTGGGCTCAAGTGAACTCAGGCAACTTACCTGGCAGTAAGTGCCAAGAAAATAGCCTGCAAGCAGAGCAGGGGGGTCTGTGTTTAGTGCAGACAGTACAGGAGGATCACTGGCTGATTTTCTTGGTTTTTAGTGCCAGTCACTACACTGCCAAGAAGAACAAGACTGATGTTACTGATTCAAGTTCTGTGTCCTGTTGGCCAAGACCATGAAACACTTTAAATCCCTCACTTGTTAAAAATAGTTTTCTCACTGTAATACAAGTTTTGTTTCTCCACAGCGAGATTTTTGGAGCAAGTATGTAGGTAAGTAAAGGCTTTCCTAATCACTTCTCTGTGCTTCCTCAGGAGTTACTAGTACTCAGCCTTCCTCCTGCTATGCATCATATACTCATTAAAATTCTCATTCTGTCTCATAAGGGGTGTGCAGAGGATGTTTTCCTGTTCTATCACACAAGCAACCTTCCTAAAACACTTGAGGTGCACCTGTACCTATCATCAGTCATCTTCCCAGAGTTAAGGAATTGGTGAAAAATGCTTTGATGCTCTAACCATGCCTGATGTGGTCCAGCAGTAACCTGCTGCTGCCCTGCCTGTCTCAGGCTTTACTCTTTCCTCCCCTTCTGCCCACTCCACTCCCTCTGCAGATGTAATTGAGAACCCAAACTGAGAGCCCTGTCTCAGGCCAAGTGCCAGAGTTGTCACCACTGATACTTGTGAGTCTGGGGAGGGTCTGTTCATATTGATGTTTGATCTTTGAGCTCTGTATGCCATTAAGTGCCAGATACGTGGCTGATACTTGGGAGTCTGGGGAGGGTCTGTTTGTGTTACATTTGATTTGTGAGCTCCATATGGTTCAGCGACTGAGTTTTCCTACCTCTGTTTCAGATGGAGATCAGTGTGAGCAACATCCTTGTTTCAACGGGATCTGCAAGGACAGTATTGGAGAGTTTTCCTGCATCTGTAACAGAGGCTGGGAGGGGGTTTTATGCAGTTATGGTAACATTGCATTTAATCCACTATAAAATAATGTCCTTTGTGACAGGAATCTGTATGATAGGAATGGGGACTTCAGTCATTGCACAGCATCCTCTTTCTTTACTACTTTCTTTACTAATGTGATTTCTCTCTTCTTGATGTGGTAAGAGGTTTATCTGTGCTTATCCAAAGCAAAATTAACTTTGTGTTGCCATAGGGGAATTTTAGAGATGCAATATGTCTGAATTTTGGACAATGCTGAAAATAACTCTGTGAAGCCCGGGTTTACTTTGGAATTGTTAACATAGAGATTATGCTGGGATTTTTATATTTTATATAGGGGAAAACCCAATCCACTGAAAATATTTTATTACCGTGATGGTTCCTTCCTTGGACAAAAGCTGGATAGCGTATTCAGGGATGAACATTGTATATCATATATCATCAACATGTGTGACTTAACACGAAGTGACAGGGAATCTTCTGTTCTCCAGTATACCTGACAATAATCTGTTTCCTCCATCTCTCCACTGCCTGATTCTGGACCTAGGTCTGTTTGCTGTCTGGGGGCCTGAGTGTCATTGAAGCCCACAACTCCTCATTCCAAATCCATTGACAGCTGTTACCCACTTGAAGCATGATATCACTTTGCCACCTTACCTTTCTGTGACTGACTTCTCAACTCCACATCTCTCTTGCTGTTTGTTTTCCCCACAGAGGTCAAATACAGCAATTGTTCCATAGATAATGGGGGCTGTGAACATTTCTGCACAGAGGACCCTGTCAAGCAGCATCGCTTGTGCAGCTGCGCATCGGGCTATCAGCTCAAGGGTGACCACACCACGTGTGAGCCTGTAGGTAAGAGCAGGATGTTTGTAGTCCAGCTTTGACAGAGGATTATTCAGACTGATGTAAAAGAGTTTTAGGGGAGATTTGTCTGCAGTGCACTTTTTACTCATTTTCAAAACATCTATTCCATGAAGAGTAACTGACTTTATTTCCCTGCTCCATACCCACTTTATGGCCCAATCCATGTTTGCCTCATGGAGACACAGAGGGGAGTCAGGAGGCTGCCTCCTCTGACAAGCATTGAGAGGCTTCCATGAAGCCTCTGAACAATATTGCCTAGGTTAGACAGAGGAAATCCTCTAGAAAGAGGATTGGGTGGTCTGGGCTTTGCTAGTGAACTTCTCTGTATCTTCTGCAGTGGAGTTCCCCTGTGGAAGAGTGAAGTTGGACTACATTGAAGCCAAAGCAGACTTCAATATTCGGCTTATTGATGGAACAGCTGGAAGAAGGGGAGGCAGCCCTTGGCAGGTGAGAAGAAAGGGATTTTTTGCCACAAATAGTTCAGGCTCTTCCTGAACTGCTCTGTCTGCTTCTCTGCTCCAGAAAGCCTCTTGCATTGTTACTGGTGGTGTCATATGAAGCTAAGATTCCCTTAGCCTTTTCAAAAGCATCCCAAAGGTTGGAGCAGCAGGAAAAAATAATTTAGTATCTCTGAGGATTTTTGACCTTGTTGCTGTTGCCAAGTTTTTGACCTTACTGTGCCAACACTGCCAAGAGAGAGGATGGTGATGGCAGTCACCTGCTCTGTTGCTCCATCCTGGGGAGCTCATGGTGTTTGATGTGTGCTTCAGCTCCTGCAACAGCCTTCCAGAGGGAGGTGATATTCCTGCCCTTTCATATAAGCCTTGTCTTTCATAAATTCAAGTTAGTAGATTTAATCAGCAAAATATGCCATGGCAGGTTGGGTTATTGCAGAGAAAAGGAAGACCTCACAGAGCTTATCATGGAACTAATGAATGCAAATAATTAGAACCTGGCTGCCTTTGATATTAAATGGCCTTTTACACCATAGCCTGAGAGCTGCAGCCTGAGATGATGGACTGTCTCTCACCCTCATTTGTGCTCTGTATTTCAAAGCTTTGAGTACAAAGTGCTGCTTTGCAGTGACCACCATCATCCAGTGCTGATTTGGATGAAGCCAGCCCTCATTCAGGAAGAACATTCAGAACTTTTTTGTAGGTATTTTACAGAGTCTGTATTCACAAAGCTTTTGTCCCCGTGTAGATCTTTGCCTTCAGTGAATGTGACATACTTTAGTGCTTGGTAAGTCTGGGTATTTGGCAGCATTCAAGAAGAATGAGTACAGTATTCTGTGAGCTGTGCTCCATGCAGTGTCACACCTCCCTTGTCTTGTTTCAGATTATGCTGCAAAATACCAAAGGGAAGTTTCTGTGTGGGGGTGTTCTCATCCATCCAGCTTGGGTCCTAACAGCAGCACACTGCCTTGAGGAACACAAGGGGTTCAAAGTCAAACTTGGTATGGAAAATCACCTGTCCCAGTGTTTTTTAAATATAACTGTTTAATTCATAACATTTATCATCTCAGGGAAAAGACTAAGCAGGTTCTGAAGACAAAACTCCTTGGCTGTAGGAGTGGTCTGTCTAGGCAGTATTTAATATGCACCTTAGCTTAAAACTAAGTTTAGTAATAATCTGATTTAATTTGAGCCACTATCAGCCTTACTCCGGAAGTGAGCTGATGTCTTCTGAGCACTGCTGCTGGTCTATGAAGTAGAAAGTCTTGGTCTCTTCTGCCTGTGTTTTTCTGGTGATGGAAATATTTAAGGCCATCCCAATAAGGAAAAAAAGTCTTGATCCCAGAAGGAGAATTTTACAGGGTCTCTTCCTACCTTTTCATGTATTTATACACTGTTACTTTAGAGTGTTTTACTGGAGAAGTGCTACAGAATGGCAACACTGCCTTTACTTTCTCTGCTGCTCTGGAGCATGAGAAAATGTTACTATGTCAAGTAAGTGCTTCTCCTAAATGAACAGACAAAAATAATTAGTGTTTAATTCACACTTCCATAGATTTTGTTTTTGAACAGTGTTTTCTGTCTAGCATTGGTGCTGAGGCATAGCAGCTCAACTGCTTGCTTTCCATTAGGGAAAGGATAGATTATTCCCAGTATTTGTGGAGAGTCCTGCCAATATATTGTCTGTGTATATAGCCTTAAAAATAGATGGTCTGTGTGAGTGTTCCATACACACTGTGGATGTGCGGGTGCTTGAGAGCAGAAACAGTAAGTTTATGTACATCCAATATAAAGAATTAATCCAAAAGTGTATGATGTAGACTTGGGTCCTCTTAGTGCCAGAATATTCACCTTTTCACAGGGAAACATCTGTCACCACAAAAGCACTTCTCATCAGAAGAACCTGGGGACATCCATGAGGGACAAGGAGGAGAGTTTAGGATGGAGATGGTTGCCATGTCCATGGAGACAGCCAGGATAGTGAGCCTGCACAGGTGTACTCAACCTTTGTCTGTCAGGCTGGGATACCCCACACCCTTTTGGACTTGTCCCACTGCAGCTTGTCATCCACAGGAGCAAAACTGGAGGGGGAACTTGCATCTGAGTTTACACTCAGCTTGGGGAGGAGTCTTGTAGCAGTGCTCATGTGGCTTTTTAGTGTCTGAAATAGAAAGTTAGTTCTCAGAGTAGCTGAAGTTTTGGAAGATGGATTTAAGAATAACACAGTATTCCTGTTTGTGTCTCTTGTTCCTGCATCAGGAGCCTAAGAGCATCCAGAAGTGTGTTCAGAACTCCAAGAAGATAGAGCAGTGGTGGATGTAATGATTCAATTCAAAATACTGTTTCTGCCTTCACAGCTAATATTTTTGTGCCAACAGCAAGATCATGATGGTTCTTATTGTGTAGAAGGAACTCAGTGCATTTCCACAGCCTCTGGGTTCAGTACATCCAGGATTTCTGGAATTTAAAACTCTGGGGGTGGATAATGCACCAGAAGTCAAAGGGTGTCCCCCTGGGGGTGAGGGAACCCATGACTGCAGTGTGAAAGGTATCACCCACTGGTTGATGGGTGCCTCAGGATGGAGACAATTGGTGGCTGTGCTGGTGTACAGAGTATGTGACCCTGTAGCAAGTGTGTTCCTGCACAGCCACTCTGTCTTCCTTAGAGGAGATGGTCTGACAGTGCTTGAGTCCAGAGTTATTTCTGAGGCCTCAGAAGCAGAATTTGAGTCTATGAAGGCAGGAATAAAGCCCGGCCAGCCAGCCCCCAGCCACAGTGGCTTCAGGCTGCCTCAGGGGTGGTGCAGACACTGTCACCACAAAGAACAGATTGTGATAGGAGAGAAAAACTGATTTGTGATTGTTGTTCCACTAGCAGCAAGTCCATCAGGGGCTGGTGCCACTTAGTATAAGACATCAGAGAGCAGTTTCAGCTGTCTGCTCTGGCCATGTGTGAACTGCCCCTTGTCTGTCTGCAGAGGAGCAAGAAGAGGGACTCAGAAATAAATAGTCTGGAAGACCAAGGTCCAAAGCCAGACTTAAGGGCTCTTTTGAGAATGTATTTCTGTAACTACTGTGGCTTTTAAGTCCCTGTGTTTGGAGACACTCCTTACAGAAAAAAACTTGCAAGACCTCATTGACAAGACCTCTTCCTTTCCTATTGCAATATATAACAAATGAATTCTTGTCTTTCTGGCCCTTTTCAACATAGTTTCTTGCTCGCTGTTCCATAACTGCTTGGCCCACAAAGTAGCCATGATCATGTAGCACAAATAGTACAAATAGCAACTGAGGAGCAGTGAAAAATTCCTTAAAATACAGATGTGAAATTTCAGAAAGGAATAATCTTACCCATCAGTCAACTTTTTCTTACAAATCCTGACATTCAGTTATCCAGGCCCTGGCTATGTGGTGTAAAGCTCATGTCCTGTTGTAAGCGTCCTGTTTTGTGGTGTGCTCTCCCAGCTTTTAATGCTGGCTCCAAGAAGGTTGTTTTCCTCCTGAAGATGACTCATATTGCACCAGTGTATTGAAATATGAGCACCACAGGGCAATTTGGTTTCTCAGCTGATGACCAGAGCTCTAGAGCTCTTATAGATATTAATGATTTCCGTAAATATGATACGTTTAGAGATTTGTCCATCTGTTAAGAATACTGTTAACTTATGACATAAACAATTGTATTATGAGAGAAGTAAAAACATGGAGTGCAGCTCTAATGCCTGGTGTAATCCAGGTGCTTTGGTCTTCAAAGTAAAAGAAGCTTTGACACTATCTGCCATCTTGTTTGCTCTTCCAGGTAAATTCCGTTTCCGTTCTGAGGCAGATGAGCAAACCATTTGGATTGATAAATGGGTGACCCACGAAAATTACACCAAGACGACCTCAGATAACGACATAGCCATGCTGCACTTGGCTGAGCATGTGATGTATTACAAATACGCGCTCCCAATCTGCCTCCCCACCCGCAACCTGGCAGAGCAGGAGCTGATGAGGAGTGGGAGGCAGGTGGTGGTGACGGGCTGGGGCAGCACGAGCGAGCGTAACAGCAGCTACTCTGCCTCCCTCAGGTACATCGAGATCCCCATTGTGCCCCGGAATGAATGCTCCCAGGCCATGAGCTCCCATATCTCTGACAACATGCTGTGTGCTGGGAGCCCGGGGGACAGGAAAGATTCCTGCAGTGGGGATAGCGGAGGCCCTATGTTCACTAGATATAAGGATACTTGGTTTTTGATAGGACTGGTGAGCTGGGGTGAAGGCTGTGGAAGAAAGGAGAAATTTGGAGTCTACACCAAAGTTAGTCAGTACCTTGAGTGGATCCAGCACCACATAGAAATGTCAGCTCCTTTGAAGGGTTGATCCTGATCTGGAGTCAGGAATGTTGTGGTTTTGTGCTAGTGACAGGATGCAGTGTAATGTACTGTCAGATCTTCAGTATTAAATATTGAGTATGTGTTAACCTTGTGTGCTGTTTTCCTTGGTATCTATTTTTTCCCTCCTTTTTTTTTCTTGTTTACATTGGTTTGTTGTGGTTATGGTGTTTATTTGTGGCATGGTCCTACTTTTGCCTTACAGGCAAGAAAATAATCTCTGTTAGCTGAGATGCTGTACGTACAGCATTGTAGAAAAGAAGGTTGTCAATGGTCAGACAACTCCATCTTTGAAATTAAAATGTCAGTTATGTAAAATGTCTGAACTGGTTGGGATGCAGGCAGGAGGGGACAGAGAAAAGTGTTTTGCAAATAACCCTGGAGATGCAGTTCTGTCGTTTTGGCTGTACTGCAAGGTATTACCCACAGTAACTGTTTTGGTTTCCTCAGTATTTGTATAATTTTTCTTTCAACCCAGTGAAATTTTTATTATGTCATTACTACCTACAGTTCTTCACACCTTACTCCGGTGTTCACAGATTGTTGATTCAGCAGGTGACTGGAACTTACCTCTATTTTCCATTCTTTGCATGCTTGATGGTGGATTTTGGGAACACGGGCATGGGAGGTCTCTACTGTTATTAAAAAAAAGTTTTAATTCGAAGATTTTGCAGGCTCTATTTATGATGAAGTCTGTAATTCTCTTCTAATTAACAAGCAAGCAAACACTTCTGTTAATTCCTGTTCTGGTGGATGCAATGGGCTGCAGGCTATGTTAGCATTGCCGATGCTTTTACTGATAAATGCATGTTTGTTTGCATCTTTGTCTGTGTGTATAGTAAATAAAATAAAGACATACAGCACCAATGAGTCCATAGGAAGTAGCAATAGCCCAAGTGTAGTTTAATATCACAATTTATGCGTGTTTCTAATCTTAGTATTTGAGACTTGTTAAACATAATTAATCTTGTAGAAAGAAAAAAGAAAACTATCTGTGCTGTAGTGATGTGTTTCCAACATCTCAGTGAGCTTGGATACATGTTTGGATCAGTGAAGAACTTCAGTCTGCTCTTGTGATGAGACTGTTAAACCCCCAGGTACAACAAAATTTTGTTAGAGTTTGTAAGAAATTTAATATTATATCAGCAAGGAGGCTAAATACCTCTTAAATTCGTTCCCTCAGAAGCTGCCTCTGTGCTTATTACCCAAGTGAGGATTTTGAGTCATGCACTGAAGAAGTAGCAGTCAAGCCAAGGGCTTCTGTGTCACTTGCTGACTCTGTCCCTGGCCTCTCTTCCTCTTTTTGCCTTGGGACAGGATTTAGGGATGGACAAATGTTAAATCATAATGCTTTGAACAACAGCCTTCCCACCAGGTATGCACTGGGAGGAGGGAACCTGTAACACTGGCTTGCAGGGAAAAACCCAATTGTTTTCAAAGCCAATAAAACACAGGTTTGAGTAATGGCAGAAGTTGTAATGTTGGAGTGGCTGTGACTCTGACAGGGCAATATTAGCCTGCCTGCAGGTGACTGCTGTGAATCTTCCCGCACACTCCCAGCTCTGCATATTTCAGCAGAGGTTCACAGAGTAGCTTGTGTGTTTTCCAAATCACTTGATCTTACCTGTTGGAAGGTGTCAGAAATCTGCTCTCAAAATTTCCATATTTTTCTGAATAAACTTGTTGCAAAAGGTGGCTTTTTTTACCGAAGGACATTTTTAAAGACCTTTTCATTCTCTTTTTAATGCACCTGTGTATATATGTGGAAACACACATGCAATTCTCTTCTGAGTTTGGTTTTCTAATGTGTTTCATAGAATCCAGGTTGTCTCTCCTCTGTCAATATTTGTGACAGGTTAATGATCAACCTCTTGACCTCATGGTTCCTGGTGTGCATCCAAATCTCTTTCCTGTCTTCCTCTAAAAAAATAAAGAAAAAAGTGAGTATAATTGCATGGTTCTCTGTAAGGTGAACTCACTCTGGATCCTTTGTTTTTGTAAAAACATGCTGCAGGCAGCAGAGGGAACTGTGCTGTGAAATCCTGGTGAATCATTCAGCATGGGAAGGTAATGCCAAGAAATCCAAACTTCTGTCTCCTACCTGTGACTCCCAGCTGTGTGGTGATTGGTGCCTGGCTGGGGTTGGTGCAGATGATCCTACTTGCCCAGACCAGGAATTGCACAGTGGCTGCTGGAACTGCTGGGACTGCTGGAGCTCGTGGCTGGTCGTGCATCTGCCCTTGGCACCAGAGCCAGCACAGGGGGGACTGGGCTGTGGCTGGGAGCAGCACCTGCTCCAGAGTCTGGCCCCTGCACTCCTGTGCTCCCCATGGCTTTTCCACAGGGGCTCTGGCTCAGCCTCTGCCTGTGGGGATTCCTGCTGGGGTGGCTTGGAGAAACAAGGGACCATGAGGTCAGAATGAAGTGGGGAGATTCTGATTTCTTTGTCCCTTCTCTTGTCCTCATGCTTCTACTTCATCTTTGTTGCTGGCAGGTTTTGTGATGACATGCTAATTTGATTCTTTTTTTCCCTCTGAATGCTCGCTGTCATGGAGAGCAGCACTTCCCTTGGGATAATTCTCCTGCTGATGGCTACAGCAACAGCAGCTGCCTGTTTTCATTTTCAGGCAGTACTCAGTTTCCTCAGTTACCTTTTTAACTTGTGTTACTTCTGCAATTTCAGCATTTAAGCTGAAACTACATTCCTGTTCTGCACACAGTCTTGTGGTTTGAAGAAACACTTCCTGAAATGCACAAGAAAAAAGCCAAACTATTCCTATACATATCCAGGAGAAATCAGCCCTTCTTAGCTTTCTACTTAGCCCACTCTCCTGTTGAAAACTATTCTCCTTGTGATATTGAATCCAAAATCATAATGATTTCTGCATGGCAAAGACTTCCAATTTTGTAAGCTAAAACAAGGCACCCTCAATGAGTATCCTTGGACCTTGTATTGGCTATACTAGTCAAGGTTTGGAAATGACTTCAGAGAGCTGTAGAACAGGCACAAGAGTGTACAGGATCTTGGGGAATCATTGTGGCTGTCCTCGCAGAGGAGGAAGAGCAGAGCTGGCAGTGTATCTACACACCAGAAGGCTCACCACACGAACCTCCTCTGTGTGGGACACCTACTTAGAGTAGGTAAATCCTCTGAGGTGACCCCAGAACTCAAGGGGTGGTGAAGGGAAATTTCACTTCATGTACATGAAAGACATCTTCTCTGTTAGCAGACACCAGGATCTGTCCAAAGCCTTTCTCCATTAAGAATTTTTATGGGCTGTTACTAATTGCCTAGAAATGAGGCAATTTAATATCATTCTAGAATTTCAGGCATTGTTGTAGATACTCTTCCTGCAACTACAAAGAAATGTGTGTTTTCACAGTCCATCTCCAAATCTGGGTTCTTTGTCCAAGGGTTTGACTTTTCCAGGGCACTGCCCCATGACTTGGAAAATGAAGCTCTGTTAGGTGCACTGCTGTGTGGATTTTCGTGTGTTTTGTGGGATTACAGCCTAAACTTTCACCTTAGATCACTGGTAGCAGCAATCTCCCCCAGCATCTGCTGGGTGGGCTTTGGATCTTGGGCCACACTTTTGGAGGTGTAACAAAAAGGCAAAAAGCTTCAGAAGCACCAGGGGGTGTGTGGGCAGGACCTTACTGCCATATTGCCTCTTTTGGCCATTCTTCCCTTAATTTACTGACAGCAGTAGCTACAGGCATCTCTAGAGGAGGACAGGTAGTTTAGTGAAGTGAAGCTGAGATGAACTAAATGTAAAACTGACAATTCAATATTTCTCTTAATGGAGGATTGGTATCTGTCCTGTTGTGGCTATGGCAGCACCTGGAAAACTCTGGGTCTCCATTACTTACAAATTATAAATTATCATACAAATATCAAACTAATAATTGCTGTGAATCAAGATGGTTAAGCAGAAAAATGTAACTATCTTCAATAGAAGAAGCTTCAATACTCAAGAGTCTTGTGGAAGAAAAAATTGTTTCTGCACTTACCTACAGATCTCAGTAGTGGCTCTTTTGATTCACTGAAAGAAAGCTTAAACTACTGGTACCTTTTGCTGGAACACAGGCTAATTTTATTGTCCTTTGGGCTGTTTGTATAAATTTCCACTCCCCCTATTTATACCATTCCACTGAATACCTGTCTGATTGTGACTGCAACAATGCTGCTGCTTTGTCTTCCTGTACCAACTGTTCAGTTTTGCTCTTCTAGTTTTTATGAGAAAAGACAAAGCCCATGAGGTGCTGTGAGTCCATAAACATGCCAACCACTTCCTAGAAGAGATTTGTACACGGAACCTGGAGAGAGAATGCAATGAGGAAAAGTGCTCATTTGAAGAGGTAAGATCATCTTCCTTTCACAGGAGAAAATGATGAGAAACCTGATTTTAGGAGAAATCGAGGGAAGTCAGCAGTGAGGTGTGGCTTTGGTAGGTGTGTGCCTATGGACTCTGCAGTGTCCCTTCAGGGTGGGTCCCTCAAGGCACCTGTGAGATTTCACTTTGCTGAGTGCTCAGTTTGTTGTGTAAATGTTAAACATAATTCCTTGAAAGTATCTAAACCCTGTATCTGGCTGATGCCAGTGACTCAGATTGATGTGAGAGCATCAAACCAGCAACATGCCTGGGATATTTTCAGAGGTCACTTGCTTGATCAGACCCTCCAAGTGCAGAGGAGGGGTATCTTGCTTCCAGAGCCTGACAGCTTCCTGCTGGGAGCACAGCTGGGGCCTTCTGCCTGAGCAGATAGAGGGGCTGAGCTCTCCTGGATCCAGCCTGAGCTGCCAGGTGATGTCTCTTCAGCAGGAAGAACAGAGCAGGGGAAATGGCTCTTCAAAGCAGGGCAGCTGGTGCTGAGCCTTGCATTGACACACTTTGGAGGGGGTGCAGGTGGTGATGGTGACACTTGAAACTCCTGGGCCAGGAGACCTTTCTCTGGCTAAAGCATTTGTGGATCTGAGCTTTCAGTTTATTTTTGGTTCCAGGACAGGCCAGATTGTGCACTCTGGGGCTGATCCATGGTGCAAACAAAAGCAAGTGGCATGATGGTGATCAGGAGATCTGCTCTGAGAGTGTATTCATGGTTCTAATAAAATTATCAGTTTACATGGACACTAAAAAAAAGAGTTGTCTAAATTATATCTTTAGTAATCAATATGACCGTTTATGACTGTTCATTTCTTCATTTGTGATTTCTTCTTGCAGATGGAATTTTGGTTCAATTACAAAGGGAAATAGGGAAATTCTAGGAAATTTATATCTTGTGTTCCTCTTGGGTAAAAAGCATTACGTAGTAATTTAAAGCCAGGTTTCTCTTAATTCCTGGAGTTACACTATACTTTGTTTCTCCTCCATAGGTTTAAATCCATGTAACAACGTTTGTACAAGGGTACAAATCCCTGTGACAATGGTGGAGTGTGCAAAATAAGACACCACAGTTACTTTTGCATCTGCTCCCCAAATTTGGAGGACACAACTGTGAAGCAGGTGAGTAGACATGTTGGCATTCATTGTGAAGGAAAGGTGGCATATGGTCATCTCCCATATGCTTTCAAGAAATGACAGGGAATTACCTCTTTTATCACTTTAGAGGGATAACAACTCTAGCCATAGAGTTGCACTGGAGATCAGTCATGGTGAGGCTCTTTTATTGAGTCAATTATCAAACAAAAGAGCTTACTGTAAGCAAAAGAAAAAACATTATATTCATGTTGTAATATATGAATAATGGGAAAAGAAGGAGAGAAACTGCCTTCTCTCGTCAGGTTTTTGATCCTCTGAAAGACTGTACCCAGTTTGCAAACTGAGGCATGAAATAATAGCAAAAGCCAAACTAATGTGGAAACTGAATCGTAAGTAATTTTTTTCCCTCCAAGTGTCAACTTTCTATGTGGAGAAGCAATTAAATATGATTATTTTTAATGTAACAATGAATAAAAATCTCAGTTTCTCAGAGAATTGGCCCTAAAATGCCCTGTGCTTTAAACCTGCCTCAATATAAAAGACAAGGTGTGCAGATGGATCAAAACCAAATATATTTAGAAATGTTTGCTCTTCTAGGCCTTTACTTGCCCCGTTCTACAGGCAGAAAGACCCTGAGCCCAGCTGTGGCCTCAGGACAAAGTTGGCAAATAGGAGGAGAATAGTCAAAACAGAACAACAAACATAAAGTCTGGTTTGCTGCAACTGAGCGTGAGTTTCTAGAACTGTAAGAGGTGGTTCCTTCTGTTTCCCTGTGAGATTCCAGCAGATGTTTTTCTACTTTCCTTGATGCTCTGGGAGCTGCCCGGGGTCCGTGTGCAGCTGTGACCGGTGTTCTCCTGGAAGAAAGGTGGGAGTGCTGGTACAGGAATGGCTGCTAGCAATACTGCAGGGACAGCAACAGCACCTTCCACGTGGTGTTCCTGTGCCAGGGACTACACCCTGCATGAAGATGTGAAGAGATGCTGAGGGCAGGTAAAGCAGGGATGGCTCAAATTACCTCAGGCAAATGGCAGGTTGGTAGGCAGCAACTTCTCCTTCATTTACAGGAAAAGAAGTGCAGACACTGCAGCTTGCACTTAGTGTGTGAAAAGATCTGTCTTATTTATAATGTTTATCTCTTTTCAATGCTAAAGTTCCTCTCTATCAGGTGTCTGTAATCCAATGCCCCTGTGAGCACGTACTGGGTCAAGGAACAGCAGGACAGTCAGTTCTGGATCTGTTCTTTCTGCATCCAAGCAGGCTGAAAGGAGTCATGATGCTCAAGTGCCAGTGGGAGGCAAGGACAGGGGCTTTAAAACTGGTTGTTAAGGCAGATGAGAAGGGAGTGCTGGGCTGGCATTCCGTCCTGAAGAGGGCCCTGGGCAGGCTGCTCTTGGCTGGTGGCAGCAACTCAGAAGGCACAGCCATGGGCCTGTTTTTGGGCAATGCACATCTCAGTTGGGTGGTGCTCAATGGGCTGTTGAACATTACCATGTCAGAGTTGTTCCCGGACTCTTACCGGAAGCTTGAGTTCCATCCTTGGACAGGAAAAGCACTGTGTTGAGTTCAGCATGACACTGCATATCCTAAGCTCAGGTCTGTTTCTGTCATTCCTCCCCCAGCACCGTTACACTGTGGCCTGATCAAAGCCAGGTGGGCTCTGGAGGAACAGCAGCTGGGGCCAAAATGGCTCTGCAGAGGCCAATGGGAGCACAGGGATGTTGTGCCCAAGTGGAATGGAAGCACAGAGGGCACTGTTAGAATTGGAACATGGTGATATTGGGGAAAAGGAGACTTTAAAGGATGCTTTTGGACAGAGCGTGTGCACAAAGGGTGACGTTGGACAAATGGGGGGATGGCAGGAGATGTTTTCAGCTGGAACAAGACACTGGTGGGCTCTGTGGGAAGCCACTGTGGGACAGTGCTGTGGGGGAAGAGCTGGATATCCCTGAGCACCATGAGGCAGTGGAGGAGACTGCCAGACCTAGGGGAGTCCTGGGTGTGCAGCGTGAGCTGACCCAGGGTCCTGCAGGGCAGAACAACATCACAGCACCTGCAGTCAGGTGGGAAGGAACAGTGGGAAATGCAATGGGGCAATACCAGCAATGGGAGGGCTCTGGCAGGAATGGAATGGGGGCTGTTCAGCGTGGCAATGAGGGGCTGCATCAGGGCAGTGACTGGGGAGATGTTTTGGACATGCCTCAGCCCACACAGACAAACATCAGCTCTACTTTGGAGCAGTATGACTCCAGGGTAACGAGAGGAACACTGTCATCATGGACATTGCCCTGGCAGGTAATAGTTTACTTCCAGTCTCACCATAAACACCACACCTAAATGCTTTTTTACTTTACTTTATCATCAGTGGGTCCATCAGGAGGAGCAGAGTTCATCAAGTCATTATAAAGTTGTTTTTTCAGGTTGAGAGCAATGGAACCACATGTATTTCTCAGTCTTCTGCTGGGCTTTTTGATAATAGGGACCTCAATACCTTTATCATTCTTCTCCTGTCTTGCTTTTGGATTGCAATGTTGCCCAACCTGTACATTTTCTTCTTGAAATGAAGTGTTACCATCAAGGAAGTTGAGGAAATTTTAAATTTTCATTACAGCAGGCAATTTATAATTTAATCTTGTGTATATATATATATATATATATATGTATATATAAATTCTCTATTTTTAAAGAGCTTTGTAAGTTCTTCATAACCTAAGACAATATTTTCTGGTAATTGTTTGTGGCAACCAAATTAGCTGGGATGGACAATAGCTTAGCCCAGGCAGCTTATACAGAAAGCATAAACCTGAGACCATGGGAGGTGAGATATTGAAAGGATGCTAATGGGATCATTCCAAAATCAGCCATGGTTCTGGTTCTCTGTTGGTTTGGGACTGTGACATACAAGGTCATGTCCCTGTCCTGGGTTAGAGATTGGACCCTTGCTCTCTGATAACCCTGTACATTTTAAGTTGGCCATGCCCCTGGGTCTTTGGATGCTGTCCCTAGGACTGTGTGGTCTCTTTGTTTGTTATTTTATCATCATTAAAGTTCTATTTTTGGGCACTCCATCCTTCCTGTCACTATATATTTGCTACATTTCTCCCAGCTGGACTGGACTTGAGAACACAGTGCTGAACTGTGTTAATTGTTCTTTGCTACTTTTCAGTGTTTATTTCTAGCACTACTGAACAGAATTAAAATCATCAATAGTATATAGAATTAAGTAAAAATGGGTCATGTAAAACTCTAGGACCATGGTAGGAGGTCACCCTGTCACAACCCTTTCTGCTCTTTGATTATTAATGTCACAGGAGCCACAGACTACCATTTAAGCTTTTTCTTCAGTTTAACACATGAATTAACAGGTCTGGGGAATTTAATCGAGGAGATTTTGAGGCAGTGATGGAGCTTATAACTTGGAACAGACAACACAGACATCAAAGACAGAGGAGTATGTTTTAACATGTCCATTTGCTACTGTGTAGATGTTTACAAATTTTGTTACGAGTCCCAAAGAACTAAACCTTCTGTTTCTGTTCCTAGCCCCCCAGACTCTTCAAACCACGTGAAAAAAGTCACAGTCGTACTTGTTCCTTCATGTTGGGAAAGATGAAACAGGGAAGCCTTATAAATACGACTGCCTGGCAAAAGATTTTGAGAATATGGAAAGTACCAGTGAGACTGAAATGAAAGCAGGCTTTGACATACCAAGCCTTAGTTACTGAACAATTGGAAAACAATGGTATGGCCAGCTGAAGGGAATCCCCTTTTGATTAGACAATAGCCTCTGCTTGCAGACAGGTCCAAGGGTCAGAGCAGACCCTACTAGCTTGGCAGAAGGGGTCCAAAGAGTAGTTTTTAGTGTTTAAAATGTAACACAGTAAGGTAATGTAAGGATTCTTATAGGCTGTATGTAAATGCCATAAGATTTGTATTTTGTACTTGATTGGTTAGTGAGAATTAGAATATTCATCACAGAAGATTTATTGTATTGTAACGGGAACTTCACTCTCTTACTCGCTCTTACTCTTACAGTCTTACTCCCGCTTTTGGGAACCTGGCTCTCTTTGGGGCCTGCTCCGAGCTGTTCCTGGCAGCTCCAAGCAGGGCCCTGCACCCACGGCCTTTGCAATGAACTGCAGATTCCAAGCCCTGGCTGCAGAGATCTCTCCATCCCAACCATCCTACTCCACGTCACTCCTACACTTCCGAAGAATGCCAGACACTGCAGTAGGCAATTGATTTGAGTTTGTCAAGATTAGTTCCTTAAAATACTCTGCTCCCTTGTCCCAGCAGTGCAGTCATTTTATTTCTGCTCACCCCACGTGTGGTTGCTGTGCTGGTCGTCCCCAGCAGCCGTGTTCCTTACACAGGTCGGGCCTGCAGCCGCCAGTGAGTGCCTGGTCCCGCCCTGTAGCCGGGCTGTGCTCTGGAGCAGCCGGGATGTTCGGGAGCCTCATCCACCGGCGCTGGGTCACTGGGTGCTCACAGCCCCAGCACGGCACCAGCTGTGCTTTGTGTGCTACAGCAAGGCAGGGCTGAGACACGCCCAGCCTCTCTGGGATTTAGGGAGCACGTCATGGCCTTGGCACCATGCTGAGGGGCTGACGGGCTCCAGCTGCTCCCTCTCGTTTTCACTGAGAACCTGGCAGCATAAAGCACACGCCCATTTTGGCAAACTCGCTGTGCACAGAGACCGAGCACTGCTCGGGGACTGCTCTTCCGAATAAAGAGTTCCTCCAGGGGACAGTCTGGCCTCAAGGCCATTTTGGCTTTCAATTAGCCTTAGATTAGTTTCCTCCTGTGCTGCTTCTTCCGCTAAGCCTATTAAACTGCCTCAGAGCACAAAGCTCCTCCGCCCAGATCCAGCCACAGGAACGGGACCCTTTGTAGCAGGAATGCTGCAGCAAACACAATTTTGTGCTTGAGCCCTCGAGGACAGGAATGTGTAGGAGGAGCAAACGGCGGTCCAGCACGGGGCACCTGAAAGGAAACGATTCTCCAGCCTTAGACCCAGCTGCAGCTTAGTGCTGATGTCAGGTTCCTGACGGGAAAACATACGGTTGCATGGAAGTTCAGACACAACAGTGCTTGCTAAAAATAAGTGACAGTATTTATGGGAAATAAATAATCTCTGTTGGTGTCTCTACTGTCAGTGCTGCTGTTTTGAGCAAGTACGTGATTCCCATCAGGCTGCGCTGCTCTCCGAGAGGGGAAAGTGGGCAGGGTCGGTGGCGGGGGAGCCGCAGACGCCAGGGGCTCGGCGCTGCCCTTCCTCAGGAAGGCGCGGCTGCACAAGGAGCGCTGCAGGCAGGCCATGGACGGGCTGCTCTCCGACAGCATGGCCACAGCAGCGTCACACCGCAACACTTCGCTCCTCCTGGGCACCCTCAGCCGGGCCGAGGGCTGTGCCGAGCAGGGGTAATACGGGGTGTACACCAGAGTAGTCAGCCACAGCCCCTACATCAAAGACGTGGCTGAAAGCAGAGCATTCAGAAAACTTTTCCACTGACTTAATACCACCTCTAAGAACAGGATCAGTTCTATTATTAGTGTTTCAGTCTATGACATTATGCCAGCTTTTGAAGTGCGTAAATTGCTCATTTAAGTACTGCTCTGTAAGGTACATGCGTATAATAAAGAACTGGCTGCAAGTAACGAGAGGAGATAACTCTTCTTCATGTGAATCAAGAACTTTTGTTTCAGAGAAAGAAAGTGCATTCCCTGTCTCAAGCCTACCTGTGTTAAGACAGGCCCACAGCCCGGGTGAATTTAGTGTCCTTCACGAGACAATGCTGAAGACAGCGAGGGTGCTCTGAAGTTTTGGCACCAAGTACAACCTCGAGTACAAATCACTTACATACTTGTATTTACAAATCTGTATTTGTATACAATTTGTATTATAGATTACAACTACAAAAACCAAAGGCAAAAAGTCTGCATGGAATTGTGTATAAACTGAGCAGGAACTGACCTAGCTGCAGCATAAAAGGATCTGGTGCTAGGAATCTGTGTGCTATTTGATATTTGTGTTTCATGACAGAAGTTCTAATTTTGTGACCCTTTCTTACAATTGACTATGAAGTTATAATTACAAACCCCCAGCACCTGTGAAAGTCCATTCTTACTGTTCCACAACAGAACCTTTGTTTTCCTCAAAGAACAAGTAGTGCTGAGCTATTATGAATAATTTTGACTGGAAGAATTTGTATTAGGCCTTGCACAAGACCACCAGGTTCAGCACTTCAGGGAAATGCCTCTTAGGATGTAAAAGTAATCCCCAGCAATCCCCATAAACAGTAGGATCAGACTGTAGCATCAGAACTATAAAAAAAGTTGGGGGATGAAAAAAAGAACCCATTCTAACCCCTGAACCTTCCAGACCAAACTCTGGGTCTGAACAGCTCTACATACTCTTATTTTTCAGAGTTTCATCTGCCACTAAAGCAGTAAAGAATGTCCTGGTTTTCAAGAAATTAATTAAAACTACAAAAACCCTCAGAACCCTAAATCCCTGGAGGGCTCAGCATGCTAAAAACTCCCACCTGAGGTGGTTATTGCATTATACACATACCTAGAGAAAGCAGTATAGCTCTTTAGTGCCCCAGCCAACACAGGTGTCCTCCTTCAGTTCTTCCTTCAAGCTGGTGTCCCAGCACACAGCTCTGTTAGCCTCAGTCATTCCCTCCACACTCTCACAGGGACAAATTTAACGTGACCCCTACACACACTTGCAATCTCTCCATGGCTGGTGCCAGCAGTAACTCAGCCAACACCAGGATCCCCACAATTACAGACTACTCACTACAGTCTCTGCTCCTCCAGCACAAAGGTGACTTTTCTTGATGAAAAAATGCCAACTGCCAATTACCTGTACAAGAGGAGTCCTCTTCTTTGAGGCAAGCTCAGCAGAGACAGCGATTTCAGAGGCAAAGATACCAGATGTTATTCTGTTGCTAGTCTGTAGCAGCAGGAACAAAGAAATAGCATTATCCCCCTTAACACATGTGAAGGAGCATTCTCCTTCCCACTGGTAATACAGACTTTGCAAAGTCACTGGTAAGCTACAGTGACACTTTAGCGGGAAGCTGCTGGAAATTTTAGTGGTCAATCTGCTGGCTTTCTCCTGAACTTTACATTAGTCTTCATAAAAAGAAAATCCTTTGCAAGAAAATCATCTTCCAAAATGATCAACACTTCTAAATCAAAAGCAATAGATATAGATTTCCAAAGATGTAACAACTGATTAATAAAGCAATGAATAAAGAGAAAATGGACAAAGTTGAACAAAAAATTAACCCCTCAGTTTTTCCAAATCCCAGGTGGTCTGAGCATACCTACATCTGAGCAATGAACAGACAGTCCCCTCCCAAAAAAAACCCCAGAAGATGTTTTATTTTTTAAAGTGTTGCAATACAACAAATACATGATCTGTACAAAGGACACAACAGGGCCAGTTTAAATACAATCAGGAGAAAGGAGTCCCCATATTCACAGTCCTCGGACAACATCTTCTACCAGAACCTGAACCAACAATTTAAGGATTCACTTAAAAAACAAACTAAAAAACCAAACCCACCCCAAACAAGTTAAAAAATTTAAAGGTCTCCAAAGAGTCTGTGGGTGTATTGTCTTACAGCAGAGCTCATGGGGCATTCTGTGAAGGGTCACAATGGCATCTTATTGCCCTCAATGCTGATTTTCACTGCATGGGCCGATCTGCTTTTTTTCCTGATATCTGTGAATTTCCGCATCTGTTTGTCCAGTCGACTCACCCCTTTCTTAGAGGTCCCCTGGAACTTAGAAAATAAAACTAATAATTACCACTGAAAAAAAGCAGACGCCCCAGAGGTCCAAGGCAAGCGGCACATGCGAGGTTGCACCTGGGCAAG
This sequence comes from Certhia americana, assembly GCA_018697195.1. NCBI lineage: Eukaryota > Metazoa > Chordata > Aves > Passeriformes > Certhiidae > Certhia > Certhia americana. The sequence continues at coordinate 19,100,477 of CM031865.1, read as the reverse complement.
GAGCCATGGGGGAGCCACTGGGCCCAGCTGCTCTGTCTGTTCTCTTCCTGGAAGGGGAAAATGCTTCCCCCCAGAGTCTGCAGGGCCCAGGTGGAGGCAGTGGCAGTCACAGCCATCACAGTGCAGGGTCAGTCACTGTGTAGCTGGATACTGTTTGGGAGTTTTTTATCTGTTAGCAGAGCTATGTCAGAACCACAGTGCACCAGTGTCACCCCTCTGGACTTCCTGCAGGAGAGTGAGACACAGATACACTGTGACTAAGGCTGACACATCAATGCCACTCTGCCGTTTATTTTAAAGGTCAGGGATTAGTATTTATAAAGCAAGGAATTACTGAACAAAGGCAGTGTAGGGGGTAGCAAAAAGAAATGCCTAAGCTGACCATACAAGCTACTAGAAGTTATTGCATTTCATCTCTGTATTTGAACTGCAAATGAAAATCAGGTGGCACAACAGTTATTCTGCACAGATTAATACAGTGATGGCGTGCTGAAACACCACTGAAGACAAACAGCAAGGACCTTCCAAGCCATAGCCAGTGCTTCCTAGGAGGCAATTTTCCTTAACTAGACAACAGAAACAGTAAGCGATGGAAACATGACCCCTTGGAGTTCGGGAGAAACTCTGATATCCAAAACATGCTACTTGGTATCTGAAAAACACATCCACTAGAAACTTGTTCCAATGGCTAAAGAAGGTGCTCCTGACATGCCGATTTTAAATAAGCTTTATTCATAAATCTGTTCACTATTCATTGAAATTATAGCTAAAATTTCACAGTGATGTTTAAGAAAATATCTTTTTAAAAACAAATAAATATGAAGCTTAATATGAACTCAACAGTTATCTATGACTTGTGCTCACCCCTTCCTGTCACTGTTAGCTTGTGGCAGCCCTGCTCATAGCACTGAAATGCAGACCAGGAATTGTCAAAACAATTCCCATTGATGGATGTTCTCCCAACCCAGACTCACAGCAGAGGATTCCTCTCCCCTTGGTCTCATTCTGTAGCTCCCATCAACCACCCCTAATGTCTCACATCATTCTACTTCCTTGAAAAAGTAGGTGTGCAAGACACCTCCATTGTGCCCCCGTCAGAGGTCAGCCACAGACGCCGAAATGCAGTGACATGAGGTCCTGTACCAAGGGCTAAGGATTCCCATGTGTCACTTCAGGTGAATCTGGAAAACCTAATTGTGTCAGAGCAGCATTCTAAACCACAGGTGGTGCAAAGCTGGTTTTGAGCACAGGTATTTTCACTGCACTCCTGTCATTCAGGTACCCTGAAGCTGTGCAGGCAGGAGCCATGGCAGATGTTATGTGCTAGAGCCTGTTTTCTCCTGTACAAGTTCCCTTGTAGGTCACAGTACAGACACGAGAGAATTCAAGGAGAGTTTTCCAGGTTTAAGTTAGGGTGTACACACTCCTGTCCTGCATGTGCAAACTGCCAACAGCTGGAGCACATGCACTGTTCACACCTCCCTCGAGGGATACCTCTCCAACTTGGGAAGGCAGTGGTATGGCTACAGGGGCATCCTGTTGCCTTCAATGCTGAACTTGATGGCCCGATGCACTTTGCTGAGTCGTTTCTGTTCAGCAAACCGTCTCTTGTGCTTTTCCAAGCGACTAATACCTCTCTTAATAGTCCCGGGCTAGAAACAACATCTCAATTAATGGACAGAAGGAGAAAGAACAGCAGACAGCACAGCAATTGTTACTTCTTCCACTTAATACATATTCTACCACATATACCCCTTTTAAATGAAACTGTATGAGTAGATGGATGAAGACAAAGCAACACAAAGGCCTCCACTGAAGCTGTTCATGTTTACCAAAACCTCAAGTTTCCCAAACTGGAATGTTATCAGAACATGATACAAAAGCTGGGAGAGGTATGAAAACATCAGTGCAGTGACACAGGTACTGAATTGTAGCTTTAGCTCAAAATGTTTTAAAGCAGAAGGCCTGTAGTCAGATTTGACATGAGAGAGAAATTCTAGAAAAGTTAACTCAAAATTCTCTTTTTGGTCAGAGATTTTTTCCTGTGAAAACATATGATGAGCTTAAAGCAGCCTAGTTACTGCAAAATTTCCTGTCCACACTCGCTACAAGAGGCTCTTAAAAAAGCTACCCTCCTGTACAGTAACCACAATGATATGGTGATAGAATCCCAGGCTTAGGAACAGTCACCCAGACACAGCCCGTGCTTACCCTGGAGGACTCCATCTCCACATTCCACTTGGGCCTGACGACATAGTCCTTGTTGGAGGGCATTGGCACCCTTGCACGGGCACAGAACCCAGGGTCCCCAGGCCTGAGAGCCCTATGGAAAAAGAGGGTGTGACGGTTATGGACAAATCTTAGCCAGAAAGAAGTAAAGCCACCCAGTGTGCTCTCCTCTGAAACACACTGAATACCACTGCCTCTAAAACCTCTACACAAGTTCTACGGTGGGAGTGCCACCAAAATACTTCACCCAAATAAAAAAAAAATTAAAAATCCAACCTACTTTTCTTCTCCTGTTAACACTTTCTCCAGGTCCCTACGGGGAGTCTGACCACCAGAGCTGCAAGAAAAATAAATATTTATAGATTTTATTTATATTTATAATATTTATAGATAAATATCTATACACAGAGAAAGAAATTTTAAAAGACAATCAAGTATGTTAAAAGAGAGACTGTAACTTACAACCCTTTTATTTCCTTTAGTATTTACACACCACTTGGTTTCTCTTGGTGGAATCTTAGAAGAATTTCATGTTTCTGCCTGCTACTCCTACCTGCTCATTTTCCTTCGATGAGGCATCTGTTCCAAATCTCTCTGTTCCCTCTCTTCTCTCGTCATGCCTTTGTAGTTCGAGGTAAGGCCAAAGATGGGTCGAGACCATTCATCTATTAAAAAAAAAGGATTGGTTAACAAAGACCAGGCCTTTGTTTCTCTCCAACCACTCTGGTGATCAAGTACAGCTCTGAAAGTCTGTGGAAAGTATTTACACTTCCTTTCAACTGAACGATTTTTGAGCCCTTAGTATTTAATGGAAAACCAGCCTTGTGAACAGAAAGCAAGAGCTTTCATTCCCAAAGTCTCTTTGTTGCCTGCTCTTTTAGAACATCTCCAAGCTCTCAGAATATTCAGTGTCAGGAGCTCCTGCACAACCCAGGAGTGCCATTTTAGAAATATGAAGAAAAGTTCCTAAAGAATATAAGTTTATCATCAATCTGCAGCCATTCTGGACAGAATGTACTCCACATGGAATACAGCTGGTTGAGTAGTAAACGTTGAATCAGCCGAATTGTCTCTGAAGTCCACGGAATAAACAGTCCTCTGGCAGCACCTTCCTGCCTTTGCAGCACACACACAAGGTCTGGACAATAAGCCAAGAGAGAACCAGGGCTAAACAAATGCCACCCTCTGGTTTAAGACAATGAAACAGGTGCATGCACAAGTCAATGTAACAGTGTTTGTTAAGAGCTCTACAGAGTTATGAAACAGATCAGTGAGTTTCCTACATTGCAGAATCTATTCTACAGACAAACAGCAGTGCATCACAAACTGATGCAGAAGTTCCATTCCTCATCAGTGGGATCTCAGACAAGGTGCAGGCAGGTTTACGTACTGATCAGCTTCCCAGCCATGTCCTTGTTTGGTCTCGACTCCTTGGGGTGTTTGTACAGGTACATCACAGCCCGGCCAATGCCGCTGTGCTTCAGGGTCTCTTGGCTCACGCTGGGCAGCTACAAAGAGGAAAAGCCAGAAAGCAGCAATAAATTATGTCTGAACATTAATGGTGTCACTGAACTTTGCAAAAAGACAAAAATTTACCTTTCACTTAAATCAGCTAGAAAAAATTAATGTTTTCATTGTCCCACTAAGAATTGTTTAAAGTACCAAACACCTAAATCTAGACATTTGCTGTAACATTCTTGGGTTTATACACAAAATTAGGCGGCTGTCTAGAATTTTTTGCTCCAAATGCTCTTTAGCTCGTCCTACCCCAAAACTGCGCTAACTGCCTTCAAATCATTCATTCCACAAAGACAAAATGACAAAGACACTCAAGCAATCAGCTTAGCACACTGAAAGCCTACACTGAGTGTGAGGGGCCTTCCTGTGCACTGCACACTTTAACAAAACAGAAAAGAGAAGGGACAACAAGGGCAGAAAATTCAGGGATGCACAGCAAGAAACTCTTCACTTAAATTTGGATATAAACCTGAAACTGGCCAGCAGGGCCAAATCAGCTACATTCTTTTACACAAGCACATCTGTTGTGCAGGTTGCTTCCTTGCATGTTTCACTGCACAGCCCATTGGTAGCAGCTGCAGTTCATTTATCAACTCACATTTCCCTAAAGCATATGACTGTAAAACTGTGGAGAAGCCCTAAATCAAATGCAGTTGAAAGTCAGTTCCAAACCTCTTGCAGGATCTTCAGAAGCTCCTCTCTTATCTTTAGTGCTGGCAGACTTCGGTCTGGAAGAGGAGAAAGCCACTCTTTGATGGCAGACATAACACCACTATCGATGAAAGTTTCTTTGAGGTCCTGCCTACAAGGTTTAAAGAGAAGCCCAAAAGTCATGTAATACAGCAAAATCTTAAGATGTGATGTTCCTTCAGGAAAATAGCACATTTGAGTTTGCTTCATGCTAAATTAAGAGGAAAAATCATGTACAATTTCAGGGTTTTGAGGTCACTTAGCTTCAGCATTTACTTAGAATAAAACGTGTTTTACTGCATATTCAGTACAGCTATAGCATAACTCCATGAAATCTTACAAATTCTGACTACTGCCCAAGGTTACAGTTAACTGAAAGAATGACAACTCACTTTTTAAGATGCATAACTACAGTTGGTAGCAAAGTTAATTTCTTTAGTGCTGGTTTCTTTTGTGTATTCAGCTGACGATCCTCCTGTAGAGAATTAAAGAAACAGCACAAATTAATCAAAGAAAGAAATCAGCAACTCCCATTCTTTGCAACACTTGAAAGAAAAAGACTAGTCCATTAAACTAGAAGTGCAACTTTGGTGGATTACACTACCTTTGTCCCTTGCTCCACAGCTCACAAACAATTATGCAACAATTTCTCTGACAAAAGGGTCATCACTTTAGTCAGTATTTCCCACAAAAACATCACATAAAGAGATTGCTCCTAAATTTGCATTTTTTTCCCACTTCATGGCTTAGATTGACTACAGTAACTGGAGGTCCTCTACACTGTGTAAGGATAACACTTTGTTAGTAAAGCCTCACCTGAAAAACAGAAAAATAGCTAAGCAGAACGACGGGAAGGAAGAATATGTATTTTCATCTCTGTCATTTCAAAATTACTTTCATCCAAGGGTTGACTGTCACTATCTGTTCAGTACTTGTCTCCCATATCAAAAACACCCATTGCAATCAACAGATTTTTGTCCAGCCCTGATAATTCCTTTCTACTCATCCTAATCCACTCAAGGCCCCTTCTGTGCAATGTTTGTCTTACTGCAAGGGAGGAGATTCTTTCTTCCTGCCCCTGTATGTCAAACTTTGCCTCGTCATTTGAAACATCTGGCTGTCATCTTGTCCGAGAAAGGCTTTCCTGTCTAGCCCAAGAAGTTTCAGTTGCCTTCCAGATTACTTTCTTACTCTCCCCATCTTTCTTAAGTCATTATCCTTCTGATCTCGTTCTCAGGAAGATTTGTTACTGCTATTTGTAACGCTCCTCTTTCTGAAGTTCTGTATATCCCTCAAGGTTTTAATGTGTTTCACCGTGCTGTTTATTCATTTGATTGCTACTCCACCAAAACAAAGACACCTGACAAAAGGCAACACCCCAAAAAACCTTCCACGGTAACATATAAAACATTTCTCCTACAAAAAGGCAGGCTACCACTACAGAAGGTCCCATGAATGTGTTACTCTGGTATCTCTACCACAGCACTGTCATTCAAACAGTCTGGAAAAGGGCTCTTCTCAGGAGCAAGTACCAAAGTATGGCACGTGCTAGTAACACTATATGAAATTAAAGCATAGTTCCTTTGTCAGTATTTAACATACTTCTAGGTAGTTTATAGAGCACCCATGTATCCCTTTTTATAGAAGTTGATCTCAGCTGATGAAAGTTTAACTAATTTAACTAATTTTCATTTTTAAAATTAGTATTTTATCAAAATTTCAATAGAATGAATGTTTTCATCTAGAACAGCACAGTAACATTTAAACGCTTACGCAGACATTAGAAGCTTTCCATAGTGTACAGATGACTCCTGCTGAATACAAGCCAGATTTTTGTATCTTACTAATCACATGATTTTCCCATAGAGGGGAACAGAATTTTAAGGTGCCTTCAGAGCCTGGGAAACTCACCTCAGCAGCTTCATTCATCTTCACAATCATGGCACTGACCACATCATCTGCGTCACTGATGAAAGTTCCCCCGTCACGGTTCCGCCTGCGTTTGCCACTCATGCTCTTCTTCCGCTGCAGCATCATGTCAAAGTCTGACATGAAGTCCATGCTGAAACACAACCACAGTGTTAACTGATGGGCCTTGGTAGGAAAAGTTGTGTTTCTACAGTGTACAAACACTGTGCCTCAAGGTCCCTTGAGATAACTAACTATCCTTAGGATGTAAAATGCAAAACTAGCCATGGCTCCCAGACGCCCTCAGACCTTGCTGCAGTACCCGATGTGTGCACACCTGTAGTGTCCAGGGCCCATCACGTTCTTTCACCAAAAATGACCCTAATGGCACTAAGAAAGGAATATGTAACACAATGACTTACTGCTTCCCTCTTTTGATGTTATCATCAGAGTCAGACTCATCTGCTGTCTCCTTCATGTCTCCATCACCTTTCTCTTCCTCCAAGTCCTCCTGGTTAAAACCCTGATGAGTACAGGAAAGTGCAGATCAGTGTATGGATCATGACTGAGCATCTACTCAGGTACCTGACACTAAAAAAGCTTCAGGTTAGTCTTCAGACGATCTAGAAAGATGAACAGAATCTTTTTAATTCCCCCTGTGACTACTGTCACACCAACAACTCTCCCAAAAGGTGAGCTGTAAATGTTATTTAACCCAAAGACCACCCTAGTTGAGTCTGGCAGATACAAAACTGACCTGATGCAGCATATACATTCTCTTCAGATCTAACAAGTCAACAGGCAACAGCCACAGTTAACACTTACCGTAAATTCCTCCTCTTCCTCATCACCAGATTCTCCAAATATATCTGCAATCAGGTTCCTGTGAAGGTAACAGCAACATTTATCTATTTGGACTACAACAATGAGATGTGCCTTTTCTACAAAATCTCTAATGACTTTGTGAAGATCTCCCTTTTGTTCTGTCTCCTACTGACCTTTCTCTTCACGCCACCAATGAAGATGAACAGTCATTCTCTGGTTGGGATTTATGTGTTTTCCATTCACCATCACCCACCATCTGCAACCCCGAAAGAATTCATATTCTTTGCACTTACTCTTGTTCATTTCCAGATTCACTGTCACTGCCAAACAGATCTTTCCCTTGTTTCTTCCCAGCATCCTCTTTTCCTTCTTCTTCTTCCTCCTCCTCACTATCGGATACAATATTTTTCTTCCTTTTGTCGGATTTCTCAGAAGCAGCATCACTATCTGATTCCTCAACATCGGAAAGGATTCGTACCTTTTTTGCAGCTGCCAGCAGAAAGGAGCATTACTACAAGTCCCAGTAACAGAGGGGACAACTGTTACTCTCAAATTACTCTCTGACCAGTCTTCCTACACCAGACCTTTGCGATTTCTTAAAAAGCATATCCATTATGAAGTGTTTTATTAAATCAGCAAGTGGAGCTTCCATATACCACATCTATCCACAAAAAAATTGTGATTTTAAATCTCTCCCCTCCCACTATATGAAAAAAAACACACAGGGAAAAATTACTAGAGAAACAGCAACGAAGTACATAAATAAACTATCACATCAACAGATGCCAATTAGACTCCTACAGTCTTCTGTTAGACTTGCTTATTACTCAGAAGTATTAGATACACATTCACCCAGCAAAGCAGTCAGAATGACAGCCTCTACAAATGCAATTCTGCTCCAAAACCAAATTGATTTATGGTTTCTCACTTAGCTGCTTTATTACATAAAAGCAGTAATTTAACTTTCACACCACTGCCTGTCACAGCACGTTTTCACAGTATAGTTTCTTACGTGTTTTCTCATTGTCATCCTCACTATCAGAAAGGATGGCTGTTTTCCTCTTCACTGTCTTTTCTTCCTCTTTCTCATCTTCATCACTGTCTGATATTTTACGTCTCTTAGGAGCTTCATCTTCACTGTCAGAGCCCTGAAATCCTTTCCTTACATGTTCATTATCTGAATGATGAGAGTCATTCTGCACCTTTTCCTTCCTGTCCTCCCCATCGCTATCTCCAGACTCTATCTTGTGTCTGGACACATCCTCACTCTCGGAGTCGCTGGCTGGCTGTTTCTGGTGCTCCTCACTCTCGGAGTCGCTGGCTGGCTGTTTCTGGAGCTCCTCACTCTCAGAGTCACTGGCTGGTTGCTTCTGGAGCTCCTCACTCTCAGAGTCACTGGCTGTCTGTTTGTGTGATTCCTCATTTTCAAAATCACTGCTGTGCTCCCTTGGAGGTTCTCCATTGTCAGAGTCACTCGCTCGATGATTTAAGGCCTCTTCATTTTCAGAGTCACTTAAATGCCGGTTTGGACGGTTCTCAGTGTCAGAATCACTGTCTTTCCCTCCATGAGTTGCTTCATTTTCTGAATCACTTACACTGTGATTTGGGGGCTCCTCATTATCTGAGTCACTTTCTTTTTGCCTTGGGATATCTTCATTTTCAGAGTCTGTCATATGAGGATCTCCCACTTGGCCATCATCTTCTCCATCACTGTGTTCATTCTGAAACAGAAAAATAATCTCAGGCAACTAAGCAAGAACAATTAAAAAACAGTAAAGATGTTCTGAGTTTTTGCTTGTCCTTCCTGTTATGTGATTACCCAAGGTGCTGCAAACTGAAATAATTTCTATGTAGAAATAATTAGATAATTTGCATCAAAAGACTATCAAATACTTCACATCAAGAAAAGTATTAAGAGATGAATGGAAGTGTGTCCATCCTGCAGCTCCATGGTACTTTGAAAACAGTAACAGAATTCACAGAACGCTTAAATAAGCATGTCAAAGAAGGGTCCAGTTGCTCATGGGTAAAGGCTTAGTACTTTATTTTAATTGGTCAGGCCTTCAAAGTGGTTTAGTTGACATTCCCAGTAACAAAGCAAGAAAAGAGTATCTTGCATTTGCCATTTTATTTTCCTGAAGATCTCAAACAGATGTTTTCTGTGTGAAATATACCTTACTGAAACAGCTCAGGCACTATGCTCCAAATGAAGCCAGTGCCTGTTCCTTCTTTGTCCAGGAAACCTATTTAAGAACAACTCAAGACCAAAAAGCCTAGCAAAAAACAAGAACAAAGCTTTAGACAGACCTTTCAGACTATTATTGTTAACAAGTTTTGTGTTTCTGTGTGCAAGAACAGATTCAACAATTCTCTCCCCTATGCTGACAGCTCCCATGCTTACCCAGACACCCAAGATAACCCATGCACAAACACACCCATCTGACAACTTCAGAATTGAAACAATCTTTTGACTTTTCTACACAGCAAAAAATACTGAGCCATGTGCTCCATTTTTTAAGAGAAGCTCTCACAAGCCACCTTGCTAAGTATAATTACTTACAGCATCATCTTTTATCTTTCCAACATCTAGTTTCTACTTGGAAAAAAAATTTCAGCTGCATTTACCTGAGAATATGAAATTAGATTCTTGAACTCTCACTCCATTATTTCTGCTCTCACAGCTATTGTCACCACAATCCTGTTTTCACCTGAAAACAACTACCTTATACAAGAACTTCTCTTCTACATACTTAAAGCCTCAGTTAGGCTTTCCTCAGTCATTTTGTCTCAGCTATAAGCTTTTTCTACTTGAAAATGAGTATTTATTGTCCTAGGAGATGTTTTAAGACCTGTATGTCCTGAAGTTTCCAAATATCTTTTTTCTGAAATTTAATTTCCTTGGAAACAGACTTTCTATCTATTTTTATTTTCTGTAGTCATTCTATTCCCACATTCAGAGCCACATAAAATGTAGGTGTAGTTACACCTCTAACAAAGAATACTATTTATCTTTAAAATGCATGAAACAGGAAGAACTTTAAATAAAAGTAATTTCAATTGCTTTTATGCTTCCTCCATAATTACTCTAAGTGGCAAAGAGCATTGCTTTTTAAAACTTTGGACTTTATATACTTATTCCTTTGGCTAGCACTTGATAAAGATCTTCTAAATTACTGCAGAATGACTAACAAAGTTACTGAACAATGAAAAAACCCCAGGACTATGCAATTTTAAAACATGCACTTCAAATACAACTTCACTATTTCCATGTTACTTAATGCTAACTACAAACAGCTGCTGTGACAATCTAAGTTGTTTTCCCTCTGCTGATTGTTCCTGTCTCTACAGAAATCTTTTAAATCTTTCATATCCAGTAATTCTCATTTCTCCTCACAGAAAAAAAAACACGATTCTGTTAAAACCTGAATCTGGAATTTTAAAGAATTAATTATTAATATTAGGAAGTGACAGAACTGAGGATGTACACTCAACTGCTCTCAGCTTGTTACTATTTCTTTTCCTTACCAACTGCCCTTCTCCTGCCTAGTATATCCCACATAAACCAATCACAGGTGTATGTGGCAGATCTTCCCTGACTCTATTACTTTAGACTAAAGAAAACTGCAGCTGGAAACAGAAAAGAAAGCAGATTCACAGCAGTTATAAGTAAGGTCATTGAGAAACACCAAAATCAAACTGGTATCTAGAACAACAAAAATTACTTAATCCTTGTTTTTCTACCATTTTATTTTTTGTGGGTTTGTTTGTCTTTCAATGTCAGATGTGAACGCTGAATAGTACTGATAATTATGTCAGCAGTAATAAAGGATTTTGCTAACCAAACCCAAGGAAATTAATAAAAATACTCCTCTTTAAGATATTAGGACCATCAGCATCCCAGCTTCCAGTTTAGAAATTCTTTGGTGAACAAAATTAAGAACCAACTAGAATCACTAATGATTCTTAATATTTCTAAGGTCAGAAGTGTGGCTGCAGGTTATATATGCACCTGTTCAGAATTAATCACTAAATTACAAAGAACTTCTCATGCAAAAGCTTGGTGAGAAGAGACTATAATTACAGAGCATTATTACTGAACATTATTACAAGATCATGAACCTTTAGTCTGCTACTGCAAACTGACAACCACTCCTGAGAATGAAGGTATCTGGTGAGGGAGAGCAGACACACAGCTGGCAGACTCACCCAGTGGTCACAGCAGCTCAACTGCTGCAGTGTGACCACCTGGAGAGAGAGAGAAGCAGCACCCGAGGTGACACAGGTGTCCCTGCACACCTTGGGCACACAGGCACCGCCTCCCCCAGCCCCGTGTGGAAAGCTGAGCCAAGCAGCACCACTGTGCCAGTGAGTGCAGCACTGCCCCACAGCCCCCACCCAGCACCTCCAAACACCTTCTGCAGCAGAGTGAGACCCTGCACAGGGCAGGACCTGCCCACAGTGAAACAGCCTTCTGCACACAATTAATGAATCTGCATGTTTTGGAATGTAATTGATATTAAAAGTGACCAAATTCCCAGTAAAATGATGAAACGCTGCTGGGCATGTTTGATAAGTCTTCACCTTCCCTCTTTATTAGTTCATCTCTAAAAAACTGTTTTCAAAGAAATGAAGTATGTCATTTTTGAGTTTTCTATTTTCCCTTTTCCAAATTCTTGACTGAAAGATCAGATCTCCTCAAAACCGAGTAGGTCTCAGGTAATTGCTACTGCATTTTTCTCTAATTCCTTTGCTTTCTTTTCTTCCTCCTCTTTATCTATAAACATTTTAATTGAGATGTCCTTAATTTTTTTTAAATGAAAGAGTTCTATAACATGAGGCTTTAGTACAGTATAAAATAAGGAATATAACAAAATCAAATTTACAGTGTTACACTTCTACATAAAAATTACAGCTACCAAGCAGTTTATTGGATCAGCATGCAGCCACTTTTAAGAGCTACTTCTTTGATAATTTCATAACTTCAACAAAATTGAACCCATCCACTACAATCTCATTGTTTAACTAAGACCTACACAACCATCACGGGCAGATCAGCAAGTTCCCCATTTTTGTCAGAAGTGTCACATATTTGTGTTTGTTAACAGTCACAGTCTAACCACAACTTAATTCACGAAACAGCAGCAACTTGGTGGAAGTGTAAGAACTAAGTTATTACAGATTTCTGTGTGAACCTGACTCGGACAAACACTGTAAACGTGATTTCAGATTCATTACTGTACTAAAACTAATTCTAATTGTCTAAAGCAGAATCAGTAAGGACATCAAGAAGAACATTTATAGATAAAGTGGGACTGGGGGAAGGAAAGCCAGAAAAGAATTGTGGAAAAGAAAAACCCACATACCTGAGACCTACATAAGTAATTCCTCAGGATTCCCCTTTTCTTTTAAGTTAAGAACCTGAAAGAAAAGTTTGAAATTTTAAAACTTCAGTTCTTTACACCTGAGTTCTAAATTACAGACAAAATAGTAATTAAATAGACTTAACTGATTAGGCTGTCTCAAAGGTTTTATTACCTTTGAGTGTCATTTCTCCCACATACTCCTAAAGATGAAGAAAATAAGAGGATGAGAGAGAGTAAATAATATGACAAATGACTGAAGCTACTCCTTTCAGAGATGGCTGCTCCACATTATTGACTTTTGAGTGCCAAGTGAACTCAATAGAGGGAAAGAAAAATTAAGACTTCATAGCAAAACAAAATATTTGAATTTTGATTTGAGCTGAGTTCACATCTAGTATTGGTTAGAAAGGTGGTTTAGCTTGGCTCTTTTCTTTTAATTGGCTTTCTGAAGTGTTTTATCTATAGAGGAATATTCAACTGCCATCACAGAAGAAAGTCTTTAAAATAATTCAGCACATGAAGAGGACCAGTTAACAATGATAACTGGTACTTTCTGCTCACCTAAATCTGAAGAAGACATGCTGCAGATCTAAACAGACAGCTTCCTTGCCACAGTAAGTAAAATTAAAATCTCAGACAAGTATAGAAAAGTAAGAACCAATGATCAAGCATACACCAATAACAGCAGAAAAAGTTTGATACTGTTGTAGCAGCACCATGACTCTTCACACACTCATCACACTTTTCTTCCATTAAAACAGAAGTATTGAACCCCTCCAGGTGGATAGTTCTTTTTCCCAGCCTGAGAAAGGTGTTTCCTGCCACACTGAAATTGTAATTTTCACAACAAGAGATGCTGCCTCACACCAAATCTACTTCTTCCCTTGGAAATATCAACACCTTTCAAAAAAAGTATATTCCAAATGTGCTTTACAACATTCATTTTATAAAAACGCAACATCTTCATCCACTTTCTAACTCTGAGGGAAGGATAAATTCAATAAAGGCAGGAAAAAAAATAAAAGGATTGCAAGTTATGCCACAGTGGAGTCCAGCCTTCTCTCACATCAGCCTTTGTCACATTTTAAGTAATTTCTAAAATGTGCAACACTGAAAACCCAGCCAGAGTAAATCCTGATCTTTACATAAAATACAGTAGAATACACAGAACACTATGAAATAGTTTTGACTGCAGTTTTTACAAGTATCAAAACTTCTCTGTAGGCCAAAATATTCCTTCTGACTAAGACCTGATGTTGCTCTGAGTCCCAAAGAATTCTTAGAAATTAAATCTTCACTCCCAAAGTGTCCTAGAAGTCTAAAGGGAACCTTTTCTTTTACCAGAATCTTTTCTCAGCCCAGTCAATCCACAAATGAAGTGACTCTGCCCCAGAAAGAACCCTGGACCAAAGCTTTTTCATGCTGAATGCTTCTCCAAGTGGGACCCACTTCAGAGGAAAAACAGGTGCCACTGGGGAGCCTTAGGGTGCTCCTCTGTCAGTGACAAGGTGAAAACCAGCACAAAGCACGCTCAAGAGTCAGTGCCCCCATCTGACATGGAAGCTGGGAGAGCATTTATTCTCTGCCAAGGAAATCTACACCTCCAAAGTCTGCGGGTTTACATCACTGTGCAGAGTTTCAGATACAACTTCAAATTCCTCGTAATCCATCTCTTAGTATTTCAAACCTTGAAATTTTATCTTTGAAATCGAGGCTAATCGAGTACAACTTACTCAAGTTCAGAACAGTGTGTGCTATTGCAACAATTAAGACAAAAACTCCAAAAACGCTAGCCAACATACTTGTCAAGAGACTATCCGACGCTTCTTTATGGAAAGAAAAGTTTTGCTCGATGTAACCCTTAAGAGGAAGTGAATAAAACGTATGTCTTGGTTAAGAGAGAACGCCACTTTAAGCAACAACAAAAAAGAATTTAGAGAAGAGTAAACTTTATCTAGATAAAGTTCCCTTAGTACCTCTGAATGGTGCCCTACACTTCCATTCTCCGATCCAGAATGTTGTTCGTTTCCTTCATCTTCCACCTCAGATCCTGAGTCTCGCTCATCTTGCACTGGAGTAGCTCCTCCATCATCTATTCCGAGATTAAAAAAAGAAAGTAAAGCTCAGCGTTTAAAGGAACCGGGCGGGCTCCCGCTCTAGCAGGGCAGGGAAACGGGGCTGTCCGAACAAACCACCTCGGACACCCTCACAAATCCTCCTATACCGGCCGGGCAGCGACTGACGCACTGCCCAGACACCGATTATTGAAGCAATTAACGCCGGGCTGCCCTCAGGCCAGGGCCCCGCCGCCGTGCCCCCGACCCCGCGGGCCCTGCCGTACCAGCCGCCCTCCCCGGAGGGTCCTGCGCCCCGCGCCGCTACCTGACTGCTCCCCGCCGTAATAATGGGTGTCCATGCCGCGCCCCGCGGTGGCGGCGGGCGCTGCCCTCAGCGCTCCCTCAGCGCGGGCCCGGCCCGGCCCCGCCGCCTCGCACAGGAACAAGATGGCGGCGCCCCCCCGCACAGCAGCACCCCGCCCGCGCGCACGGCGCGCCGGATCTCGCGAGACTCCCGGGGCAGCGGCCGCCAGGGGGCGGTGCCCGCTGAGGGCCGGCCCCGCCCCGCGCCCTCGGGCTCGCCCACAGCAAGGCGGGAGACATTTTGTGCTCTGCTCTCCGCTGCCCTCGCATCGCACCGCTCCGCCCTTAGGATATCACCCTTAGCTTGATTTCAACTTGATAGGTGGAACGCTGGGGAAACTGAAGGAGCCTTAGAGGATAAAAGGCTATTTGTAGCCCCTGGGTGAGCACAGCAGTGCTCAGTTGCAGGGTGACGTGGCTGTGATCCTGGCAAAGGTGTTGCCTTGTCTGAGCCCTGCGGGAATTTCCAGGAGAGCAAACCAACCCCTGACACTGTTAATGGCTGCTCGGAACCACAGCCCTGAGCTACACGAGAGTTCCCAATATCTCCCTTCTGCCTGACGAAGGGCAATCTGGTGCAATACTTCCCACAGTGATCAAGGGTGGGAGATATAGAGTGTGATCTAGAGCAGAAAAGATTTTGCCATTTAAATAAGAGGTAACTTTACCTGCTCTTTACAAGCCAGGTCAGCAAGATTAACGTACCTCTCCACAAGAAGGTGGTAAAGCAGAGCCAGAGCTCAGGCACACCCACACAGAGTGGGCTCTGATGCTGCAAAGGGGTTTGCAATGTTCATGTTTGCAGCTGGCTGGAAGGGGACCCACCATGGCCATGGAACGGAAGGACAGGTTCTCTCAGGAAAATTTAGGCCTGACTGTCCTGGCTGAAGCTCCAGTTCAATCTAGTTCATGTGTGGGTGGTTCCTCCAGATTTAGCCTTTCAGGATTGACTGAAAGTTCACCCTGAGCTCCCGGGGGATGGTGACTTCCGGAGTAAACGTGCACAAAGCAAAACAATGCTCAAATTTTTCAGGGGTTGTTGTGTTCTGTTTCAATAGCCCCTATCCTCTGAGCAGTAGCATTACTCAAGTATTTGGCATGCCCATGATATGCTGGTTGAGAATTACTAGGGATGACTACTGTCATTCATGCAGCATTTCCAAATGATGAGTCTAATAAATGCATACAGTGCTGCTGTCCTGCCCCTCAGTCTGTCATAACAATACCTTCATTTTCTAGGGAAATACAGGTCAATATGAGAGAGATAGAAAACTACTGCACATGTCATTTGGGGTATTTCTGAACAATGGTGACTTTTATAATTCTGCATGCTGCACCCTTGGTTAGAGTCACCAAAATTTACTAAGTTGAGTATTCAGGGCAAAGTGAGTCTATTTCTTCTCTGCTAGAGGAGCGGATGGCAGAGAGGTTAAGCCATTATTAACCAACACTTTCCATCCAGCAGCAAGCACAGTTTCATGCAGGGAGTTCAGTGTACCAGGCTAAAGACAGCTGAACTCTCAGGACTGAGTCATTGCTCACATCTACAGTGTGATAAACAAAATTCCCTGTTTGTTCTTATTCAGTAAGAGTTAGTTGTTAATGTTGTGGTCATTTGTTACCAATCATTGTTAAATGTTGTTTTCCCAGTTGTTCCCTTTTTACCCTAGTCTGTGTTTGCCACTTTCATGTTTGTATCCCCATGTTCCCAGAATCCTCCCGTCGGAAGCTACATTTGTTGCACCCCAACTGCTGCTCCCAGACGTCCTTGCGCACTGACCGTATGCAAATAAGGGGCATTTGGCCTAAATCAGACTCCCAAACCCACAAAACAACATATCATAGAACAATAAAAACAGCAGCACTACTCTGAGAAAACCTCAAGGAAGCATACACCAAGAACTGAGTTCGGCCGTGTTGCCCTAAGTGCAATAGTACCCAGGCAGAGAGACACCCTAGACCAACGAGCCATCTTCGTCTTCTGGTGCTCTCGTGAGGATAGAAGCCCCAGCTCTGCCTGCGTTCCTGTGGACAAAGCTGCTTTCCTCCTCCTGTGTGCCACCTCTGGGAGCAGCGGCGGTGTGTGCGCGACCCGTCGGGCCCCCACCTCGAGCTGATCACTAATAAAGGCATTAAAAAGGAGAAAAAGCTCCTGCCCTTTTTCTTCAACAGCAATAACACCTAGAAGGAGAAATTGGCAGTAGAGTCAGATGTTTCCCAGATACAATCCTAAATTCTTAGTAAAAATGCAGAAAACTTTTTTTTTCCCCCCTGAAAGCAGCTTCCATAAAACACAGATAATGTCTCTTTATTTACAGCTCTACTGGTCTTTTCCAGATACTCACAAAGATGCTTAAGTGAGTCTTAGGACCACACTTTTAATGGTATCATGTCCTTTTTTTCCTGCTCCTGTATGATTTTTACTTCTTTTAGGTCTTTGCACGGTGTGGTTTCACTGAGATCTTTTCTGGAAGGAGCAGGCACATGTGGCAGTATGTGATGGGAGGATCCTGTCATTACACTTCTCTGATTTCCATAAAGAAATGAAATTACTTTATACAACTGACTAAATAGAAGGCAGGATGACAACTTTACAACACAACAAATAAAGGAATAAGGAAATAACTTGGGAGTAGTGTAACAGAAAATAATGGACAAGGCAAAACATAAATAGAAACTAACAAAAAACACCCCAAAAAATCCCTGTTGAATCATGTGTACCATGGTACCTGGAAATTGTACCCAGGTGCCTAGAAAACACAGGAATCTATCCCATACTTAAGTTCCAAGAGGATCAGATTATGATATAGTCCACCTTGGAAATTAGTCCTTTATAGATATGTATCATGTTCTGCAGTGATGGTGAGCCACTGTCCCAAATTCCAGATGCACTGAGGCAGCACGGATGTCTGAGAGCAGAAGGAGGCACAGATGTTTCTTCCTAATCATTATGAATTCCAATCTTTCTGAAATGAAATCTCCTAACCTACTTGTGACATGCCATGTGCATCACACAGGGGAGGGAGCACTGTGTCTGAATCAACCTCACCTCATCAGTGCTGAATATTTGGGCATCCATTCCAGTCCTTGTTCTGCAGGTAATATGTGTGTGCACACTAGCATGTGCATGCCTTTGTTCCTCATGAGCCACAGCTTGGCAGATATCAGTCTGTAATATACTCTTGTAATACCATCCTGGCTGTTTCCCAAAAGGAAGGATGGAGTGACAGTCAGACCGTAATGGGATTGCACAGTGGGGGAGAATGACCTGTCTTCTACCAAGCAGCGTAAGCAGCGCCCACTTGGCATGTGTGAAGGTGTGTAATGACACAGATCCCAGAGCCCCGCCAGTCTGCCTCACTGTGCAACTCCATGAACAGGCTGGAATGAAATAAGCCTTTCCCTGAGGAACAGAATGCTCAAGAAAACCATGCGATGCACTTGGAAACCCTTTAATGGTATGTACTTCTTATTTAGTTCACTTTGTTCCCTGCACTGGCCCTTTCAGAGTTAACAGACATCAGTGACTTAGAGCTACAAATCTGCTTAGAGGAAGGGAAGGAGGTTAGTGTAGGCAAGAGGACTGCTGAATGAACAGTTTAAATTGCAAATTGTTACACTCAACCCACCTCACTTCAGAAACCTCAGAGAATTAACTAGTTTAACATAAAATGATGTTTGGTATCCAGGACTTGGTGATGCAGAAATGACAAGGCCACCTTGATTTAGCTGGAGAGAAAATATGAAACGTAGTGCCATGTGCAAATTAAACCGTTTGATCCTGACATCAGTCTCTTAATTAGGAAGGTGTCAGGAAGAGGCAGTTTTGTTAACACATGTCTGTCTGGATAGACCTATTGCTTTGAACAACAGCAGGATTAAATTCATCAGGGTTCACCCAGTTTTATTTTGTTGCTTTTTTTGGTGCAGCATTCATCATAGAATCACAGAATGGTGTGGATTGGAAGGGACCTTAAAGCTCATCCAGTTCCATCATAGCAGGGGCACCTTCCACTATCCCAGGCTGCTCCAAGCCCTATCCAACCTTGCCTTGGACACTGCCAGGGATCCAGGGGCAGCCACAGATTCTCTGGGCAGCCTGTGCCGGTGTCTTGCTACATGCTTAATTTTTTGAGCTTTATTACTTAAGATGTGATGTCACAGTCTTCACCATCAACAATTTGCTTAAAGGAAAGATTGCTGTAATTAATCAGCACAGACCGTGATACTGATTACACCTAATTACAACTACAAATGTTCCTGTGCCCTGCATAGTCCCTCACCAAACTCTATGGTCAGCAGTACATCCCATTGCTCATTCCTGGCAAGTTTCTCTCCTGTCTTTCCCCATCAGCACAGCTCAGCCTGCCCAAACCTGAGCTGCCCCTGTGCACTCACAGGCCCTTCTCTGGAGGCACTTTTAACCTGCTCATCTCTCATTAGCTGCATGTGCTGCACAGAGAATCTTGGCTGCTTTGCCTTGGTGTATCAAGTCCCCGTTCCCTCCCCTTGTTTTCTACCCCTTGAGTATGTCAGCTGTGGAAATCAATCTCCCTTCTAGTACATATTTCATTTGTACAATGAGTTGTACTTTTCTTTCAGATGACCTAGATTTCCCTATGTTTCCATCTAGTGCAGTGTCTACAGGACATAGATCCTGTACTTCTCTCTGAAGTAGCACAGGCACTGTGTCTTGGGCACAAGTGTTACCAACATAATTAATTTTAGAATGAGATTCTCTGCCCCCAAACTGGTTCCATTTAGAATTTCAGCAGGTATGTCTTGTTGGCTGAAAGAATATGCATGGCATTTTTTTGTCCAATTATACAAAAACTTTGGGTTTAGATATCTGCCTTGGGAGTATAAAGGTATGTACTTTGATTTCTTTGCCACTTTACCTTATAAAATCAGTACTTGGAATTTTGTTAATCACACACAGAGCATATAGATGTCTAAAAACTGTATCAAAAATAAATCTGCTAAAGAACTACTTTGAGGCAAAATCTTTGAGTTGGAATGACATGCACAGTTAGAAACTTGAAGAAAGCTCTCTGTGGCTTTCTGCTTCTCTCCAAAGGTCTGTGAGGCCTGAAGGGCCTACATTTTATTTCTGCACCTGTGTCTGCTGCTGTAAGACAAAAACTCGGGTAAGGAGGCTGACATTAAAACACAAATATGTGATGTGGATAAACACATGCTGCTCCCAACTATTTATTGCCATGCTTGAATACTTACCTCTGATTTGGACATGGAGCTACAGCAGGGACCCCATTATACAGTGCAGCCACACTGAACCTAGGAAATAAGAAATTAAGAATTAGGGTATTAGGTATACGAGCACGTGCTCACAATTATTGCTCATTTACATTTGCATGTTGGATAGTGTGTACACAGACTAGTGCACAGTGTTGTGCACAGGGCCCTGGAGGAAGGTGACCTGGCTGGGTTAAGGTACATGGAAAAAATCTCATCTTCATGGTTTGGGCTCATCATAAGGGTTGGAATGTGCTTGACTCCTGAGTTCTTGCTTTGGCTCGAGAAACCTGTATCTGCCTCTCTACAGATGTACTACATTTCTGTTTCTTCTCCATACTGGAATTTAACCAGATTTGCAAGAAGGACACAGAGAGTACATATGGAGCCAACAGAAAGAGGAAAGCCCTTGGCCATCCTGTCCTGTTTTGGGAAGGGAGAAGTGGGTAAATAGGTAGTTAACACGCACCTAGATTCTGGAACACAGGGACAGAGTGTTTGTTGAGAGATAAATTAATGATAGTGAAACCAGGACATTTTATCTCGTTATATGGGTGTGTGTATGAATTTCAGTTAAATGTGATGCATTAATTTTGGTCTGAGATCTAGATATTGTGAAACACAGACCAGACAGGACACAGACTGATGGGCATTGTCTTGCAGAAAAGAGCAATGGAAAACCAAGGGGAGGTTTTGATGAAGAGATGAGCTGATTTTCTTCATACATAACAGGCTGAGAGACAGTCCTAGGGAAGTCATTCATGTTGGAGCAGGATAAGACCAGATGCTAAAGGACTTACTTCTGAGAGTGTTTTCCAGAAGTATGAAAGGATACAGGCCAAATGGAGAGATTGAAGTTTAAGGTTCACTCAGGCAAGAATCAGCCTTCATGCTCACTGGAACAGCTGACCTGGAAGTGACATATACACTGAACTAGGAGCAAAGTCCTGTAATAAATAACCGTGCTTCAGTCATTTCCTCCTTTGTGCAGTGGAGAACTGGCACTTAATGGCACCAGGGCCAGTTTCACCTTCCTTTCCCTTCTTACTCCAATGCTTATGAAAAAGAGGGACCTGAGCTGCAAAGGCCACACAGTGACAATTTCTTCTAGAGAGGTAAATTCCTATTTTGCGGGGTGCAATTTGGTTTATGGTGCAGCATTACTTTGTGAAGAGAAGCAGCAGAGAGAGCCAGGCTTGGCCAGGAAATGGCCATGCAACCAGGTGCCGGGGGTGGCTACTTACAGTTTCTTCTTCTTAAAATAAGAATTTTAAATGTTGGAACTGCATATCCTGGGATTATATGGGATCTCCTCCCTAAACATCTGTTCTTGACTGTTGTCAGACCGGATCTGAAGCCAGCTGTCCCTTTGATGTGACACTGTATGGCTGTCTCTGTGCTTGCATCTGCTGCTGCCTCCTTGTTCAGGGTCAATATTTCTACTCTTTTGCCATATTCTGGTTTCTGGTGCAGGTGAAAAAGTGTTTGTCAGTTGTGAATCACTGACTGTAGCCCATCTTTAGCCTATGTTTGCTCAAGGATTGTGCTTCTGTGCCATGCTGCAGCACTCACAGCAACAGGCCATCTCAGTGTTGAAGTTGATACGTAGGTCCTGCCTCAGTCCTGAATAAGATCATGAGGACTTTGCCTTAAGAATAACAGAATATGAAAGACCAGCTGGCAAATCATCTAAGTCATGGAATCACTCCCAAAATCCAGCTCTGTGGGACAGAAAGTTGCTTTGAAGAATTCAGTTTCTTGGTTACGACAGCCTAAACTGCATCATCCCTTAATTAAAACATTGCTGTATATTTCTGGCCACTGGTACTTTGGCTGTTATGTTCTTGATAGTGAGTTCCTAATTTTATTGTGGTTCCCTCCAGTCCCTTATTTTGCTGTTCATGCCTTGATTGCAATCCCTCCCACTCCAGCCAAGGAAGGTGAACTCTAGGCCTCCATTGCAATTTGATGGTGAGTTGAAGTTGGAGGGTCTGAGTGAACTCAGCTCAGAAAGTATGAATTAAACCTGTGTCTCTGGGATAGCCACTGAACTGCTGGGTTAATGGACCAGCTAAAGGTAACTGTTGTGCATCAAATCACATTGCACTGTGGGGTCTTTTATCAGTGAGCCAGTCTTGAAGTTCAGAAAATAATTGTGCATGGGACTTGACTGAGAGAACTATTTGGTATGAAAATGTGCACAGTGAAATCTTTAGGGCCGAGAGCATCTCCACCACGTAGAGCTCAGAGCACCACCCCAGTCCTGCAGGTTTTTTGCTTTGTGTAGATGGTGTCATTGTTTCTACACTGGGTGTATCTTACTATGATCTGTTCTGCTTTAACAAAATTATTTTGAGACATTTTTATGTTATTTTTTTGCAAGGAAACCCCACTGTCTGTTCTCATCAAAGCCCTTTCTGACCTAACATTATATTCTTGGCATGCAGGTTGCATACAGTGATCTGAAACATAATGGTGGTTTTCAGAAAGGTAAGTCCTACTCTTTGCTCTGATTGAGTGATTAGCTTGAGGCCCAAAGAGGAGAAAATTACTTTACCATCATGGTTCAATTGAAAGAAAGTACAATAACCCAGTATCAACAAGGTATAAAATTATTTCAGCCTAGACTAGGGAAGCAGAGGTGTCTCACCTCACCAGGCAATGCTCTTGTTGAGCAGGTGACCTCTGTCACAAGGTGTGGCACTGAAAGTACACAAGGTACCTTTGGAGTTTAATTCAACACAAATAAGAGATGTTTGTCTGTAACATTCTTCATAACCTCGTCCTGTGTTTATGGATTCTTTACATTGGTTGTTTGGTTTTAAATGTAAGTCACAAAGTATTTTGAGAGGAAAAAAGAATTTTTTTTTTCAGTAAAAACATTGAAACTATGACAATCAATGCTGTGGTGTGTAATAAAAGTTGTATATGACAAAACACAGCTAGAAAGTCCACTGATCTACAACTCTGTTCAGTTTTCATTCCATCTTTCTGTTTGGATCTGTATTAGAGACTGGAGCAAGAGAACGTGTTCCCGAGGGCCTGGAGCAGGGAAGTATAACCAGGACATTGGTACAGGCAACACCAAGATGTTGCTCATTCAAGAAAGGGCAGCCTGTGGCTCACTCCTTCCTCCAGGGACAGCAGAGCAGGTTCTTGCTTGCTCTGCAGAGGTGCCAGATGTTGAGGCACTACATATGAGGCTCTACATATGAGAAGAGAGGAACTGGGTTGGATAAAGAACGTTGGTGTGTTTTTTTCGTAAGAGAGATCATGGATGTGCTCACATTTCAGCTATAGCAGGAAAAATATATACCTAAAATTTCTCGTAACGGAGGCCTCTACATTTCCAGGCATCTAGGATGTACTTCTGTTTGTTTGTTTTCTCTTTCCTGGTAAAGTCTATGTTCTCAAGAATCTCTTCTGAGAGAATATCATAGCTCATGTGATAGCCAAGCCAGTTCCCCAGCATTCACTGTGCCCCCAGCCAGCCTCTGAGAGGTAGTGGAGCTGCAGTATTGCTGTCCTTGGAAAAAACGTGTCCTCGTTTCCTGTCGTGAGACAGCTGGGTTTGATGACTTGTCCAAAGTCATGTTCCAGATCAGCTGTGGAGCTGGGAGTAGAATTCAGAGGTCTTTAAACCAAGGAGTAAAAACTTACCCAGTTAAACACTGCTAAAGAAATCAAATAACTTAAAAAAGGAAGATTAAGAGGTGTTTGCCTTAAGCTGCATGGCATCAAGTATGTCACTGTACTTGACAGTAGCTTTTCTCTCTCCAGGGTGATCATGTGTGGCTGGACACTCAACCAAACAGTGAATTTAATGTCCCTATTGGTGCAGTTGTGAAGGAATCTGACTCAGGACGAATCTTGCTGGAGGATGATGAAGGCAAGGTGGGCTATGCTATAACCTTCTGTAAAATATGAACTTAAGTTGTAAAAGTAAAAAGTACAAAAGAAGGCCCTATTGGGATAGACCAAAGGTCCATCTGTCCAGGTGGTCTGACTTTGTTATAGGTATTATATACTGAAAGAAAGACTATGGAAATAAGGCAAGTATAGGATGGTCACCAGGCATCTCCAGGTCCAAGCACTAGGAAGATTCAGAGCTTCGTAAGATAGAGGTTGTATCTACATGGTTAGGAAAGGGAAATGGATGGGCTCCAGTCCCTAAATTTGGTGAAGTTTTAGGTGGAAACATCCTCCCACTGAAATCAGTTCATCCCTACCTTATAAAATGTTCTTCCTCTGATGGCAGTTGCACTCTGAACAGTGTTAAAATTGGTGCTGTTCAGAACCCACCTGAACGGCTTCATT
Source organism: Certhia americana (assembly GCA_018697195.1). Lineage (NCBI taxonomy): Eukaryota > Metazoa > Chordata > Aves > Passeriformes > Certhiidae > Certhia > Certhia americana. The sequence goes on along the minus strand of CM031865.1, from coordinate 19,075,954 downwards.
CGGTGTTTTAAACCACCTTTTGCTGGGGAGCAGCAAACCAGTTAATTCCTGTAGGCCAGTCACCTGTGTGTTAGAACAGGCTTGCCTGAGCATGTGTTATGCTGAAGCTCACTTTAGTCTAACCCAGCTCTCCTTTGTTTGCCTCTGAGCCACAGCATCATATATTAAAGTCCGTGCCTTGCCTTTGTCAGGAGCACTGGATCACGGCTCGGAACATGCACATGGTGCGCCTGATGCACCCTTCCTCTGTCCAGGGGGTGGAGGACATGATCCGCCTCGGGGATCTCCATGAAGCTGGCATGGTGCACAACCTCCTCATCCGACATCAGGAGCACAAAATCTATGTGAGTGCCACAGTCACTTCCAGGAACAGCCAGGTCATTTCCAGGAACAACCTCTACATTTAGCAACTGACTTGAGCAGCCTGTGAGCCTTTCGCACATGGGACCCTCTGACTTCTTTAATGACTGAGGGTGCCAAGGAGACACAACACAGTTTTTCTCTTTTTTCACTCAAGTACTTCAGCTGTGAAGAAGGGAGTTACCAGCAGCCCCTCAGTCACAGTGCTGGCACAGGTAGTGATTCCACTTTCTCCCAGAGTGATCATTGCCACCAGCCACTGACAGTGAACTAAATCCAGCCTGTGTTATGGCTTAGTGCTGCTGTTACCTGGAGGATCAGCTTAACTAGTATGCAGTGGCATGATTTCAGTTATCTCCCAGTCCAACATTTACTTGATTTTGATGTAATAAGATCGCCAATGAATAAATCTGGATATTTTGTCCATTACAGGCTTTATGTGTAACTGGGAGATTTGGCATTTCTATTTTCTTTTTTCCTTAGTTTCCAGTTTGTAATATTATAATTAATATTCAGGCTTTTCCATACTTTGCCTCCCATATTATATACAGTACTGGAGAGAAACTGACTCTTACAACATAGGTGTGATGATATTTAGGGTAAAAAAAGGACAGATTTTATAGATCCTATAGTTATAAGGTGTGTGTATAGACCTGTTATATTAAACTCCAGCAGCTGGCCGTTGTTTCATGTAGTTTTTGAACAATATTATTGCCTTGCATCTCCACAGCCTTCAATAGCCTCCTTCATTTCAGTGGTGGTGCTGTATACAAATGTTTCTAAATCACTGTATGAACAGTACAACTCTAATGTTTGCCAATTAGCAAAGTTCAGCTACATCTGCATATATGCACATGCATACATGCTTTTGTAGAATACAAAAGCAGCTTAACAAAACACTGCAAAACACCTTACTATAACACCAAAGTGCCAGGTCAAATTGGATTTCTGTGTACTTCAGCTTGAGACAGAAGACTGATCTGTCATTTGGCAAGGAGATTACACCTAGCATTCTTCCTTGGGCAAACCCCTCCTTATCTTGGGATGTTTAACAGCAGCTGATAATAAGGAACTGGGCTCTCAGCCTCACCCAAGTGCTGCTATGATCTCCCAGGCTTCCCTCTTGCCTCTGTTTATTTTTATACTGCAGGTGGCTTTGGTTGTATTCTTGTTTACAGGTTTGCTGTAGCGATAATGCTCACAACTGTTTTCCAGACTTACACAGGATCAATCCTTGTAGCAGTGAATCCATACCAGCTGCTGCCCCTCTACACGGTGGATCAGATCAGACTGTACTGTAACAAGAGGATTGGAGAGCTTCCACCTCATGTCTTTGCCATTGCAGACAACTGTTACTTCAATATGAAGAGGAATAAGAGAGACCAGTGCTGTGTGATCAGGTGAATGGACTTGGAGAGGACAAATAGTAGAAACCAAGTCTGGAATGGTTTGGGGCACCTTGTGGACACAGGAGACCTTCCAAATGGAAAGGCACAGATAAAACTAGAGACAACAGGAAGGAAATATTTTCTTCCCTGCTCCTTTATTTTCAGTTAAGGCTGCAAAAGGTAAAACATAAGCAAAGGATTTCTGAAGTCCATTGTTTTCCCCCAGAATCTTTGAATGTGGTTGTACATTCTGCACTTGGTCACTACATACAGAAACATAACACCTAAGCGTGTGTGATATAGGGCTATCTTTTACCTTGGAGACAAGATATTTATGTTACATGTAGTTTCTGAGGCTAGACATTTCCTCAAGAGAAATAACCTCTGGTAACCCAAAGATGGATGGAAGCTTTCTTCATCCTATGAAGAATCCATTTTCTGTTTGTGAAGAACCAGACAGTCTCATTGCAATGGTATCTGATTATAGCTGAGTCAACTCAGCTGATGTGTTAACATTAGCATTGACAATCTGGTAATGCAGTAAAGAAGATAAGCAAGTGGTTATTTGATTTGCACAGGTACAGAATGTCTTCCATAGATTTGCTTCTTTTTAATTGGTGGGAGAATTTACTTCTTAGCCTAAGTCTGAAAAAGAAATTCAAGCAGATAAGATGATGAGAGACTCAAAATTTTCCAGCCCTCTAAGAAAGACAGTCTGATCTCTCATTCACAGTGTAAACTTAAGTGGGATTGTTTGGGTTTTTTTAACTTGGTCTGCCATGTTCTTAAAAAAAGAAAGGAATCCTGTAATGATCTCTTTTTTTCTTATTGCAGTGGAGAATCTGGAGCTGGTAAAACTGAAAGTACAAAGTTAATACTACAGTTTTTGGCAGCTGTCAGTGGCCAGCATTCCTGGATAGAGCAGCAAATCCTAGAGGCCAACCCCATTCTGGAAGGTGGGTTACTTAGCAAACGTGGCTCATTTACCACATTTATCTCAGGATAAAAATTACCACATTTATCTCAGATTTATCTCAGATCCTTGAACGATTGTATCTGCTTAGCTGGTAACCTCTCTGAAACACTGGTGATGCACTATATTCTCTATACTTGTCTGTCATGTTCCCATGCAGCCCACTGCAGCTTTGCTCTCATGCTGTAGGAGGAGGTGCCAGTGGAGTATATACTCTGCAACTGCAGAGCCCAAGGCAAAGCCCCCTGGTCTGGCATTTGCCCTAGACAGTGACAAAGTGACTGGTCTCTGCAGAGGAGCTCCCTGAGATACCCATCTTTCTCTGTACAACATGTTCCCAGTAAATCCTTCTGGAGGTCTTCAGACTTGCCCAGATATCTTGGCTTGCCAAATATAAACCACATTTGGATCATTTGAGTATATCTTTTAGGACCCAATTATCTGGGTGCACCGTATGCCTACCCCTCTCTTCAGGAGGCAAGACATTCTCCAGTGTTTCTCAGCACTGTTATTTTGAACACAATGTGTAAAATACTAGCAGCAAAGTAGAAGGGGCAAAACACAGGTTTGATGTTCATGAACTGCAATAATACAGGTACTGTCTCTGTCCCTTGCCCATCAGCTTTTGGAAATGCCAAGACAATTCGAAATGACAATTCAAGCCGCTTTGGGAAATACATTGATATTCACTTCAACCAAAATGGTGTGATAGAAGGAGCCCGCATTGAACAGTTTCTCCTGGAGAAGTCCCGGGTTTGCCGGCAGGTGAGGGCACTGGCAGGTGTACATTCTGCTTGTTCTCCTGCTAGAAGCTTATCCTGAAAAGGCTGTCCATTGGCCTCTTTCTCTTTTTTAGGCTCCTGAGGAGAGGAACTATCACATCTTCTACTGCATGTTAATGGGGATGAATACAGAGCAGAAAAAGATGCTGAATCTGGGCACTGCTTCAGAGTACACTTATCTCACTATGGTAATAATCTCTGCATTATTCTCCATTATTCCTCTACCATTTGCTTCTTCCAGTGAGCAATTACAATCACTAGAGCTGCAGACGGTAGTTACCAAATGTGAACAGTCCTTCCCTTTTAGAGTACCAGAAGCAGTACTACCAAAAGTGCTGTGAGAATCAGTTTCAGGCACTTACTGTATTGTCCACCAGTGGGAAGCAGCTTGGGGCAGCTTCCTGTCAAAGTCAGTCTGAAGAAACATAAAGGATATCTTAAAACAGAATGTGGACAACACCCCCTTCTTTTCCAGACGCTCAGATTTCAAAGGAATGCAAGGAATCTCTTGCCAGGGAGAATAGGAATCATATATGTGTACCTCAGAGGAAAGTTAATAAGAATCCTAGTCCTTCTGTGTAATAAATCTTACATACATAATGCAGGCAGCTGGCATTCAGCATAACCTCCCATGACTGATGCTAATGACCATGGGTTATGATGCCATTGTGGCAGAAGTGAGATCTTCATAGGTGAGGTTTTTCTAATAGAGTGGTTTAGGACATGAAAGCCATGATGAAAATCCTATCCTTTAGCCTGTGTATATGCCTCAAATATGCTAGCTGGTTAGATATGGGCTGTTCTATAGCTGTGGAAATGAGTCCTGCCTCTATTGAAATTAGCTAGAACTGGGCATCTAATTTCTAGGAAATGAAAACAAGTCTCTTTCTGGAGTCTCAAAAGCAAAACCATTAAAGTTGTGATTTTTTCAAATGTAATATTTTCAAAATAGCAGTGATTTTGCAGCAAAGCTGATGAGTGCAATTAGTGCAATTAACCCATTGTCCATTCCATAAACAGGCCCCTGGGTCAGCAGTAGGGCAGTGTGATACTGAAATAGGAGGACTGGATTAAAGAGAACATAACCATGTTTTTGTAAAGGTCAGCTGTTGGTACAAGCTGGCATGTTTACATGCTGTAAACTGAAATGTCTAGGGATATTTCATTTTTTTAATAATCACACTATATTGTCAGAAATGACAAGGATAAAAACGCATTTCACCATCTCCATTATGGCTGAAAATAGTTTCTATCAGGAGTGGTACCCTAGGACCTGCTGTGCAGGCTTTGATGAAGAAACTTCTGGTGCATCCATCTTCTTGGATGCCTCCATTTGCCTTCCACTAGGACCTAATATTTTTATTTTGAGATCTGCCTTCCAGTACTATTCAACCTGACTTGTTTTGGTTTGGGATAAGGGCTCTTAATTTTCCATTGTCAAGGCAGAGAGAGGAAACCAAAGAAATGGGCATGGCCTTGTAAATGCAGGTAACCTTGTCAAAGCCTCCTGTCCTTCTGTTCTCCAGAGCAGCCTTCCCATTAGCTTTTCATGTTGGCTTCCCCATTATTCAGTCTAGCCCTGGAGAAATGCATTATTGAGCCATCTGTTAATACAATCTTTTTGAGAGAAAAGATGAAGGAAGATACAATCATGGGAAGAGGATACAGAATGTCTAAACAGGTTTTTACCTTGCAACCTTGTGGACTCACAGGATAGCCACCCTGTGTACCAAGGTTTTTCAGTCTGCACGTGCCCTCTTCCTTGCCTGGGTGGCAGGAGGATTTTCCTTACCTGTTGGTGTGGTGCTTGCAGGGTGACTGCATGTCCTGCGACAGCCGGAATGATGCCAAGGATTACGCCCATATCCGCTCGGCTATGAAGATCCTCATGTTCTCAGACTCTGAGCACTGGGACATCAGCAAGCTGCTGGCTGCAATCCTGCACCTAGGGAATGTAGAGTTCCAAGGTAAATTCAGCATTACCTGTGCTTACCTTTCCTCAGACTCCATGGTAAAGGTACTTCCCTTGGGTGCTTCCTGCTTCCACCTGCACAGATTAGGTTATGCTGCTCTGACCTGTATTAACATAACACCTGTATTAACATTAACAGGTGAACAGAATTGGAAGGGCAAACAGATAAGCAGCATGAAATTCTGATTTGTGACTCCACTGCCATGTGTTTTGAAAAACAGCGTCTTATTATTATTTTGTCACTCTGTCAGGTCTCCATGGTTATAAACAAGCCCTTATCATACAAACTGAAACAACAGAGTATAATACTATGTTACATTTGCTGATTGTTGTTCTACACAGGCCAGAGGATACAGGAGTGATGTTTGCCTTGGAGATAATAGCAGTCATCCTCCTGCTTAAGTCTGCTGAACACCTGCATAGGTGCACTTTTGGTATGGACAGGCACAGTGTGACAATGTGACCCACCAGCACATGCCAGAAGCTTTCACATTTTGGGAAAGAACTTCTTGCTGTATCACAAATGATACAGTAGGCCCGATACAGAGATGCCAGCTGATTCTTTGGATTAATTCTGACTACTAAAATTAGGATTTTCTTTTATTTCTCTTTGTTGTCTAAATTTCCCACAAGCCAGATACACAGGAAAAATATTTCCAGAAACACATTTTCTGGAGTCAGATATCACTTCTCCAGCTCCCCAATAGTTACTATTTTAAATTAATAACCTTGTCAGTTTGGCTGGTGTTTTTAGCCTGATGTTCTGGACATGAGAGGGCCCTGCAGATCCCAGGATGTGGATGAATGAGAAGCCTCCTTGGTAAAATCAGTCAGTTTCAAATGGGAACTGAGTACCTTGCCACATTTCCTGGGGTCACAGAAATAAAGCTACATTAACAACAGTGATGGTTCCCCCTGAGACTGTCTGTTTCTTCCTTGCAGCGGCTGTGTATGACAACCTGGACTGCTCTGATGTGATAGACTCACCACACTTCTCCATTGCCACCAAACTGCTCGAGGTAATGGACTCTCATCTTCTTCTGCTGGTTCTTCCTTCTCCCTTATTCCATGAGCACACTGGTGGAGCACATCTCCAGAATTTATGTAGGAATGAACATTCAACAGGCATGTCACCTCTGTCCTGCTGACACTCCAGTCATGCTGTTGCAGGTGTCTCTCCAGGTTGGGAGACCTTAAACGGCAAGTTGCCAGTGGATGCTGCTGGACAAGCTGTTTGTCATAGTCTTCCTCCTGATACAAATTTTGCTGGATCTCTTTTATCCACCTGGAATGACCAGGTTGCCATGGCTGTTTCTCCAGGTGGACTCTAGTGAACTCCAGAACAGCCTCACAAACCCCTCCATCATTGTGCGAGGAGAAAGTGTGTCCAGGCCTCTGAATGTTGTTCAAGCTGCCAATGGGAGGGATGCCTTTGTGAAGGTACTGGTGCTCACATCTTCCCTGTTTAAAGACTGGGGATGCTTTCAGAGTTGTCTTTATTCCTGGCTGAGGAGCTTTATGTGATAAACCCAGAGGGCTTCAGGCCTTTACAGGTGCCTTAAGGCCTCTCAGGGACAGCTTGATGGCACAATAGCAAGCAGTAAGTTACATCCAAAGTCTCCATTGATGGGCTCTAATTCCTCTTTAAATTTTTTTTTCTCAGGGTATATATGGACGGATTTTCTTGTGGATCGTGAACAAAATCAACTCAGCCATTTTCAACCCAAGTCCTCAGAAGCCTAAAGACCGACTTCAATCCATTGGACTCCTGGACATTTTCGGGTTTGAAAACTTCAGCAACAACAGGTAGGAAACTCCAGGTGCAATGCAATGGGAAACTGAAAAGTAGATGATGTAAAGGGAAAGAATGAAAAAACAGAGGGAAAAAAAAAAGCAGAGCTCTTTCATCATCATCTTGATTTTCAGAAAAATGGTGAAAATTCCATTACTGGATTTTCCCAATTATGATCATGCAGATTCCATTTTTCTTCAGTCTTGATCATATTTCTTCCTCCTTCCCCAGCTTTCATTTTTGTGAAGCCATTGCACATGTCTGTTTCAGAACATGAGGGATTTTCTATGGGTATATGGCTATGGAGCTACTGTGGCAGGCCGCCACTGTGTGAGGATGTAGTATATCCCTGTGTCTCTGTACCCAACTTTTCCTGTTCCACAGCATTTTACAATATCTCTTGGGATACATTTGACATGTAGTACAGAGGAGACTGTGTTGTGTTTCCCATTTCAGCTCATGCTTACATCTTTCTCAGTGTTCTTCCATCATCTTTTTAAATTATTTGGTTGGTTGGGGTTTTTTTGTTTTTTTTTTTTTTTTTGTTTGCTTGACTGGTTGGTTGTTGTTGTTGTTGTTGGGGTTTTGTTTGTTTTTGGGGTTTTTTTTGTTGACTGCATGTCACTGCTGTCCCTTCCACTGGTGTTTCCATTCCCAAAGCAGCATTTCTGTTTGCCCTTCTCTCTGGGGAGGGGGAAACAGCTCTCTCAGTTGTCAAGTACCATCAGTTCTCCACCAACCATCAGCACATACTCTCTGATCTTTTACAATTAATTTCAACTGATGCCTCTTGCCTTCAGTCAGATAATATTCCTCAGTGACTTTTGGAACAGAATCTAGGATCTCTACAGACTGTCTTCTATCTTTTGTGTTCTCTCCTGTTATTTTGTGCTGTTCCCAGGATCTGCAATCCCCATGGGTTCTAACTGTGGTGAGCACCCCAGAGGCACACACAGTGTGCCACAGCAAGTATGAGGTGATGACACTCAGGCACAGCAAAAAGGAATAAATAACAAAAGAAGTGGTAGTGCCAGTGCAAGCAGAAACGTGGCACATGCTCATAAGTCAAGCAATTTTCACAGTTACATGCTCCCCTTTATCTCTGGAGTTTCTTGAAACACATAAAAGATCTTTTCTTGCCTTCTCAGCAGTATTCAATCATCAGCTGGCTCACTGCTGCTGGTCTTTGCCACAGCAGAAAATGTCTCTCTTGTATTGCTAAAACTGGCAATGTGCAGTGATGGCAGTCATCAGCACTGTGGAATATGGCAGTGGTGTATCTGGACATGAATTTAATGCAGAGGCTAAACAAACAGCAGAGAGCAGTGCAGCACTGGCCAAGAATGACCATGGGCTTTCATCTTGTTCTTCCCAGCTTTGAGCAGCTGTGCATTAACATTGCAAATGAGCACCTTCAGCAGTTCTTCGTGCACCATGTCTTCAAGCTGGAGCAAGAGGAATACCTTGCAGAGCACATTGCCTGGAACAACATTGACTTCACTGATAACCACCAGGCTCTGGAAGTCATTGCACTCAAACCCATGAATATCATCTCCCTCATTGATGAAGAGAGCAGGTTCCCAAAGGTAAATTTCTGGTTTCACTTGTAATGCCTGGCTTTGCACACAGTTCACAGGTAACACTTGGGTTTGGACACACAAAAGTGCGAAAGTGGCTTTCAGATACATTAGGAGAGGCAATATCTTCTTCCCATAGATGTTTCTTTCAAATTAGCTCCACTACACAACTATTTCACTCTCTGCTGGAATGTGCTCTCCCTGGTGGCTTGCTGTTGAAACTCTTACAGTTGTTCCAGACAGAGAAGGAAGGAGTCTGGATCATTTTACAAGGGCTTAGGAAATTTTTGAAATCGTTTATTGTTTGAGTATTGTTCTGCTGTTGGCCTGGGCTGCAGCTTGCTCTTTCTTCCCCTTGCTGACAGACTTAATTGAGCAATGTCACCATTGTGAGGAACTGAAGGGGAACTGCAAGCCTGACAGCTAACCTTGGTGCCAGGGAAGGTCATAAACAGATCATTTTGAGCACCATTACAGTGCAGGTACAGAAGAACAAGTTGATCAGGCTCACTCAGCAAGGGCCCTGCTTGACTAACATGATCTCCTTCCATGACAATGTGACCTGCTTAGTGCACGAGGGAAACCCTATGGCTGTTGTCTGCCATGATTCTGTGATCCTGTGAAATGTTATTCTGCAAAGGCCAGTCATCTCAAACAGAAGAGCAGAGATGATAGTAACATTTGATCTCAGACATTCCTGTAGAGCACTTTCATTGTCTGCAGAGCATGGTGAGGCTAAACTGGAGTGTTGGCACAGGAATCAGATAATGGTGGAGGGTGTCTAGAAAAACAAGCCCCTGCCTCAGCTCATTTGTAGTCCTTCAGGTAACTATTTGAGAGGATCATGTACAGGCAGACAGCTTTCCCCTTTCTTCCCTAACAAGAGGGTGGTCCCACAGATCAAGAAAGCACCTCTTCCATGATTCCCAGAGCTTGTGACTTCTGAGAGCACAGCCCCCAGTGCCCTGGGAACAGGCCAGTGCACAGAGCTCACATGGCCCATGAGGGGATGGCATCATGATGGCACCCCTTGAAGGGAAGCACCCAGCTGACTGCCTAGCCTCTGGAACTCACGGTCTGAGAATGCTAATTGGGATCTGCTCAGGGTTTCTTCCAGGGATCTCTGAGTCTTGCATCAGCTGGGGAGTGCAGGAACTGTGCCTGCCCAGGAGAAGGAGGAGGCATCCCTTACAGCTTTCTGGGTAGGAGGGCGTGAGAAAGTTGGTGAGGGGTTTTGCTTGTGAGGTTCCAAGATCTGGTAAATTCTCAGCCCGTCTGGTGATGTCAGTAATGTTATGGGGGCTTGTGTACAAGGCCCTAGAACACCAGGCCCTGTGCTTGATGGTGTGTTCTGTCATGATGCTTGAGAAGGGGTCTACGTAAAAGGGAAGATACTTTTGGCACTACCTTTCTCCAGACCTACTACACACATAAGAGCAAAATTTGAGCTTTTGTTATCTCTAAGCACCAGTTCTGTTTGCTTGCTGAGCACAGGCCAGTGCTGGGGACAATCTGCTTAACCATCCTTTTTTACCTGTATTTGCTTCTAGGGTACAGATGCCACCATGCTTGTCAAAATCAATTCCCTCCATGGTAAAAGTAATGTCTACATCCCACCTAAGAGTGTTCATGATACCAAGTTTGGCATCAACCACTTTGCTGGGGTTGTCTTTTATGAATCAAAAGGTGAGCCTATCTCTGCTGGATACAGAAGGTGAAGGGAAGGGCATGACCTGCCCTGGATATGTGGCTCTTCAGCATAATGTTGATCTGAAGTTGATCAGGAGGTCAGAAGGATTACTCTAAACCAATCTGCAAGTTACTGTAAATTAAGTGGATTTTAGGTAGACAGAGTGGTGCTAGAGCCAGCAGGTGGCAGAGATGACAGGCTAATTTTGTTTCCATCCTATAGATTTCCTGGAAAAAAATCGTGACACACTGAGTGCTAATGTAATGCAAGTGGTCCATTCCTCCAAAAACAAATTCCTGAGACAGATTTTCCAGGTGGAAACAACCCCTCCTAGTCTGGGACGTGGGACCATTCGGCATCTTGGATCTGACCACGTCTACAAGGTTGGCTTACTGGCACTGTCTTGCAGAAACAATTAATTTCTCCTGCCTTCCATAAAGTTCTGGCTGTTCTTGATCCCCTCTTTCTTTTGCACTGTCTCTGCAAATCCCTATCATTTTCATTCAAATTGTTTCTGCCAAGGGGGCTGCAGGAAAAGGCAAGGTCTGGTGTTCAGACAAGTGCAGTGTCAGCCCTGTCTCCCAAGTCTGCACCCTGGACATCTGTGTAGCCTGCCTGCAGGCTGCTTCGGGACCACGAGTTGTGATGCCTCTCTACATGTTATCATAAACTGGACATCACTATGTGACAAAGTTCATGATGAGTCATTATCAGAGACTCCACTGTGCCTTTTGTGTCTCTGCCTAGTAAAAATAAGGGTGTGAAGTGCAGTGGACTAGAAAACTGTGGGGCACAGTTCATGTTCTCTATCCTGCTCCAACTTCCACATAACCTTGATTTCTGAACGTTTAGCTATGCAGTATCACCAGTATATGAATGTACTTTTGCTTTTGTTTATTTCCATCCCTGAGTCTTCCTGTCAGGATTGTCCTGACAGGACAATCAGCTTGCTATCTTACCTGTTACCTCTATTCTCCTGGCACTTTTTTCTGATCTTGTCCTTTCTTCCTCTGTCTTTGTCCCAGTGTGGCTTTCTGCTGTCCAGAACACCTGGCCATGGACAGGTAAATATCCCAGGGGCAAAGAATGTCAGAAATGGTATAAGCAGCAATAGATAACTGGCTTAGCATCTCTTAAATGCTATGAATACCTCCAGATTAAATATCAGGTATATTTACATTGCTCTTATGCTCTTCTAATGGGTGTTGTCCCTATAAATAATGCTGTGTTAATGAAAAAAATGTACAGCAGCATGTCAAGAAAGGAAATACCAAATGCGGGCTACCCCATGTCAAAATGCACAGAAATTAGCAGTTGATGTTCAAATAAATGGGACCACCATTGGGAAGCCTAAGAAGCATGCTACAGAAAAAAATAATGAATGGTGTGCCAGAAAACACTTTTTTGTTCTGAGGTCTCAGAGTTCCTTCCTTTCCTGACACACCACTACATAAAAGTCACCATTAACTCAAGAAGAAATTCAGCTTTAACAATACATGTGTAAGATCATGATGACATGGGCTTCAACCTTGTGTGGCCATCCTACTAATGGTACAGCAGAAAGGCCTTTAAGGTCTGAGAGTGAAAATCATTTGCAGCTAAATTATGTATATGTTTTTATTATACCCACTTTGGGAGCTTGCTAGCCCTAAGATGCATTAAAGCTGCAATGAGACATTCCCAGGAGCTGTTTTCCAAAGACATGAATGATTGATCACTGGAGGGCAGGCTTGCCCTGTAGCTAAAGCAGAGGGTGGAAATGTCAGCATTCAGATGGACACTTTAGATGTAAGAACAGCAGGATGAGGTACCCTAAAGATCATGGAAGTGAGGGGAGCCACTGGACTTTAAATTATTCACTTTGAAAAAATTCCAACAACGCCACAATGGACCAACCCCCCCAAACAAACAAACAAACAAGCAAACCAGCTGTGTTGTGCTGCAATGATCAGCTCATTGCCTCTGTGTAAAAGGCCAGTGGAGTCCTTTTGTCCTTGGAATCTGTACTGTTGTCACTGTAATTTAATGTGCCCACAGTAAGATGCAGAAACTTAGGGCTAATGTGATGATTTGTGTGAAAAAGACAGGTGGAACGGTCTCTGACAGCTGTCAGAGAGGCTGGGGAACTCTGGAGTACCTCATGCCTTATACTCCAGTAAAAGTTTGCCTTTTCACTGCATACTGTAGTATTAATGAGCAAGGTGATCAGTCATCCTAATCCCTAAGGAATGGGCTGTTCTGGATCTTTAGCATTCCTACCTAAAATGGCAGCAAAATATCTGGCCTGGAGTTTATTCCTGCTTTGGGAGTGGCTGTTTTTCACCAAGCTTTCAGGCACACTCGTAGGAATCACAGCTTGGCACCCAGGCCTGGCACTAAACACAGCCTTGGCTGGAAGAGACTGGTGCATGTGGACTCCTGTGGGTGGAATTACTTCCACCACAGCCACCCCTACTGCTCAAACTTAGTGCCCAAGTAGGTGAAAGCACTTAGTGGGGCTTTGTTTACAAGAATGAAACCAAATTAATAAGGTGCAAATGGCCAATGTAGCTCCCATGTAGGTAAATAATTTTTTTCTGGTGGTTGTGTGATACTGTTACATTGTACAAAATGTTTATTAATGGGTCTCTGAGAGTGAGTGCAGTCAGCATGTGTTTTCTCTTCCCAGGGCTTGGATACCACCAAACGGCTCTCGACACTGGGAGGACAGTTCAAGCAATCCCTGGAAAAACTAATGAAAATCCTTGAGCAGTGTCAGCCATACTTCATCCGTTGCATCAAGCCAAATGACTACAAGAAACCACTGGTAATGTTCTAACAATACAAAGTCTTGCCTTTGGTAAAGTTTGTAAAAAGCAAAGGGTCTCAGTTGCTGTGTAACATTTTATAGCTGTACTTGGTTGCATCCAAGAAGAGCTAGAGTACAGGGTATTCCTGCAATAAACATAGTAGGAGGGTATAGCATTGTTAATTTACAAAAGCATCACAAAAAACCCCCATAGAGTAATGGATGGCAAAAAAGCATACAGGTATATTCCTGAGTAGAGTTATAGACCCCTTTTTGGTAAATATAAAAAACAAAACTGAAAAGTCTGTAAACCCTCAACACAGGAACAAACAAAAAACATTAAGATCAACAATGATCACACTATGAAATAGCCTGAGAGAGAATAGGAGAGCTGTGGGAGTTTGTGAGAGGGGTGATTTGGCCTAATCTGAGATACCAGGAGGAGTGAGTTTGTCATCAGGATGCATGGCTGGAACGCGGGGGATTTCAATCTGGTTCTACTCTAAAACCTTGTATGGTGTTGGTCAAGTGATTTAAAAACTTTTGAAGCACTGCATGTGGCTTAGTGAGCCAGTTTTTAATCTCACATAAGATTAAACAATAATAATAAGAAAAGAGCATCATTCCTGTTGTGCTTTGCATGATATGCCCAAAGGCCTAAGTTGCTAATGTATCTATTCACACCTGCCAAATTATATGATCAGTTCACTGTTCATCTGAAATTGCAGTTCTAGAAAGGAAAATGGTAGCCAGACTGAAGTTAACAGACTGTTTCTACTGCTGACATACACAAAATTGAAGACCTTTTGGAGTGACTTGTTTTTGCTTGAAATGTACTAATTTAGTGCACTGAAGAGAAATACAATTTATAAAAGCACAGTAGGCCATTTTGCAGGCCCTCTGAGGCTGAGGGTTAATGGACATGTTCTGAGGGATACTGCACGTGTACCTTTTTTCAGTGCTAAATCCCCTCCTTGTCTGCTTTCCCTTTCAGTTGTTTGATAGGGAACTATGTATCAAACAGCTGCGATACTCAGGGATGATGGAGACCATTCAGATCAGGAAAGCTGGGTACCCAATTCGTTACAGCTTTGAGGAGTTCTTTGAGAGATACAGAGTTCTTCTGCCATGGTCTCTTCGACAACAGGTGTGTAAGCAAAAACGTGGTTTAAGGATAATCTAACTTTTCCTTATGAGGCTTTAGTCTTTCCCACGGTACAAAGTTCTTGAATTACTGCTGGCAGGATTGAGAGAGCTGTCAGCATAGGAGATGTCATTACAGGAACTGTTATCACAGTAATTATAGATAAATACTTAAATATTCCCTTTGACCTTAGCTGAAAATGCAGAGTTGCTTTGAGGTCCAGCTGTCCTTGGCCTGCTCCACACAGACATCCGCAGGGTAACATTCCCACTGCCTTCAGATGGGGTTTTTTTGTGATCACACATTTCTCAGGTCTCTGATGTCCTCCTCACACCTTGACTCTGGAATGTTTGGTCTCGCAAGCATGTTCCTCCTTGTCCTGACCATTTGAGCTGAACCACTTCCATTCATTGTACTGTCAGCCCAGAGGTCTGCAAGACCTCATCTGTCTCTGTTCTTCACCCTTTGGAATGCAGGGCAGTAGATCCTTGCATAGGACAGCTGCTGTGTTTCACAGCCAAGCCCTAACATTATGATGCTTTTGCACATCAGCTGAAGAATGATACTCGACAGAGCTGCATCAGCATCTCTGAAGCAGTGCTGGGCAAGGATGAAAGCTGGCAAGTTGGAAGGACCAAGATTTTCCTTAAAGTAAGTAAAAAAGGACAGTTTATTGTATTTTCTCCTGAAAAGCTGGATGCTTCACAGTACAGCTTGGCCTGTTTGTGCAAGAGTGGTGACCAAGGAGGACTGGGTTGTCTTACAAACTCTCTCTTGAATCTGAGGGTGGATCTTTGTTCTTGAAAGCCAAATAATTCAATGGAGAGTGTTTGGTGTAAGACAGGCTGATGCTGTTCCTGTGCTACAGCATTGCAGCTGAAACAGTGAAATGTATTGGAGCATAAAAGAGAACAGGATACCAGTGCATTGTTGCAGAGACCACCTTGCGTGTAGCATACCCCCAGCTGAAAACAGTCTTGCTGCAGGCAGATTCTTGCTTATTTATGGCTACAGCTAGACCAAGTCTGGTCAGGTGGTGTGCACTCTTCCTACCACAGTCCCATAAATGAATTTTAGTTCCATTATGCTGATTTTGGGTCTTTCAGATCATGTGTCCTATTTCCAGAGGTTGAAGGTGTGTCTGTTAAGCTGGCATATCCACACTTTCTTTCAACAGGATCATCATGACACTGTATTGGAGCTGCAACGCCAAAATGTACTCACAGATAAGGTTCTTCTTATCCAGAAGGTGATGAGAGGATTGAAAGACAGGTCAGTGATCTTAAAGAAGGGAATTTGATTTATTTTGAAGCACTTCATCTTTGTGGTGTAGCTTAAGACACTCTGTGCAGCATTTTTGAGTATGAAATGTATCAGTCTATACCTTCTACCAGCCCTAAATTTCATGCTAATCATGTAACAACGCACAGTGTATCTATGCTGATATTGGACAAAGACTTTTTTTTGCTCAGTTTTGTTATTTTCATGATGTTTTCCAAAATGCAGGGCTGTGGCATGTATGAAAAGGAAGATTTGAAAGGAGGACTTGCTCTTAAAATTTTAGTAAACTGTAGACATCTGGAAATCCCCATGGAATCTGTGCCCTTCTCAGAGCTACAAGAATTCTTTTATTTAGGATGCTTCTTTGATAGAATACGTTGATAAGAATCAAATAGAAACTAACTAGTCCTTCTCTTTGCCAAATATGCCTAATGTTGTATTGTGTCTGGTTTAGTATGAAATATCTTCAGAAGTGAAATTTAGTCACTGTCAAATTAATATTTGTCCTCATTAAATGCTTTACATCATGATTTGTACTCATGGATCTTGTATCCCCTCAATCAGAACCATGATATGGCTCTGGTTGGTTTGGTTTAGAAATACTTTTGACCATAGTGAAGGAAGGACTAAAAAATATGACACAAATGCCCCAAAACTTTGCTCCTTTTTTTTTTTTTCGGACTCTGCCTGCTATCCAACAGAGTATCCAAGCCAAGAGCCTCACGTTGCTTTTACTTTTAACCCAACAGAACTATGTGCTGCTTTTTCAGCTGTAGTGTGATAGTTTGTACCATGGGAGGTTCATCTTCCTCAGATGGGCTCCTTGTCCTGGCAGCAAAACACTAGGGAAAAGGAGGTTTCTAGATGGGGAAGTTAACTTGTCCAGTCTTAATGTGAGGGGTTTTCAGTTCTTACAAAGCTCTCTGACCACAGCAATTAATTTGGCCTGTAGTTCCTAAGAGTATTTTTGCAGCAAACAAGGCTGACATCAGACTGTGGACATCCCATAAAAGGGTAAAAAAAAGCCACCTTATTCTTTACTACTATCATAAGAAGCAACAGAGATAACTTACTGTTTGTCACCTCGTATGTCTGTCTGCTTAGGAAGCAGTTCCTGAAACAGAGGAAGTCTGCTGTAGCCATTCAGTCAGCCTGGAGAGGCTACTGCTGCAGGAAGGAATTCAGAATGGTAAGATGAAGGTGTATCAATGAGCGTATATTTTTGTGTGTGTGTTTATGTATTGTGCCCTGCCAGACTGAATGGAGTGTTAGGAATTAAGATATTTTCAACTGAAGGGTGAATAGACAAGGTGACAGGGTGTTAAGGTAGGTGTACAGTCCAAGGAGGGATCTGGAACCGCTCAGGACTTGCTGAACCTGTGACATTTCTGCTTTTTGGTGAAATAGGAACCCAACTCACCTTTGCTCCAGAGACCTGACATGTAAGTGGTCCCACACTTACAGTCAGAAACACAAGCCTAGCCTTTGTGTATCATCACCATGCTATGAGCAAAGTGTCTTCTGCAACTGCTGCAGGAAAACTGGGAATTTGTAAAAAATTACCAGAAAAGTCATTATATCAATCTCACATTATTAAAAAATTTGCCAGGGGAGGTTTAGATTCATATTAGATATTAGGAAAAAATTTTCACTGAAAGAGTGGTCGGGCACTGCCCAGGGTGGTAGTGGAGTCACCATCGTGTTCAAGAGGCATCTGAATGTGGCACCTTTGGCTATGGTTTAGGGGTGGTTATGGTGGTGCTGGGTTGACAATTGGACCAGATAATTTTGAAGGTCTCTTCCAACCTTTATGATTCTGTGTGATTGTGTGAAAAATATTGGCTGATCTTCTACAGATGGTGCATTTTCTGGGTGGGGAAAAGTGGGGGCACTAACAGATTGTGTATTTGTGTGGCAGCGATTATTATAATTATTATATCCCATACATCCCATTTGAGATGGGCAGGAGGAGAAACTGCCAGTTTCAGTCAGGAACATTCTATATTCTGCATCAGTGATGCAATTCCTGTCTGATTGTTTCCATTCACTTGGCTTTATTTCTGCTCTGTTCCTTCTCTTGTCCTAATCCCAGGCTACCTTTGTCACTTTCTGGAGCCACTCCCTAGAACAGATCCCTCAGATAACTTTATATACTAGTTTTAAAGGCCTATTACTGGTGGAAAACGAAGCCTAGAGGGTAATATTACATTAGCCACTTCCAGTGTCTTTATCCAGTTACCAAATTTTGTTGTCTTCTCCTCATCCCAACTTACATCCCAACCCGTCTCGATGGTTTGGAGCCGTAATGACTTCTCCTTTCTGCACCACCCGCAGGTGCTGCTGGGCTTTGGGCGCTTGCAGGCCCTGTACCGCAGCCGGCAGCTGGCTCAGCAGTACGAGGCCACCCGGGCTCGGATCATCAGGTTCCAGGCGCTGTGCCGAGGTTATCTGGTGCGCCAGAAGGTGGCAGAGCAGGAGAAAGCTGCGTGTGTCATCCAGGCATATGCAAGGGGCATGTTCGCTCGCCAGACCTACCGGAGGATAAAGGGGGAGGTAATGCTCGCAAACACCTTGTGAACATACTGTTTCTATGAAATTCCAATACAGATTTTATCACCAGCAAGCGTTGCCTTAATGTAGCATTGGGTGTAGATACTCATTTTGGGGGTATTTTATTTTGCACTCTTGCCAAGTGCAAAAGCAGAGTGTCAAGGAGACTGATCTTGTTTACATTTGCTTTATGTGATTGTTATCATGGATCAAAACTTCACTGACACAGCTGCAGTGGCTTTGACAGAAGGGAGAAAAGATAAGATCTGTGTGTATCAGCCAGTCCTGCAAGGGGAGATCAGTTTCTACAGTAAGGTCTGATAATGGCACTCAGGGATCCATTCAGAAGGGAATCCCTACACAGTGTGTCTTGGTAGGTGCTCCCAGCTCTTGGCAGTCCATAGCATGAGAGGCCTCTCCCTGATTTCCTTTCAAATGCTGTACTAATATTGTACAAACAGGACAAAGCCAGTTTGCAGATTTCTGCCTGTGGCCTGTTCCCTAAAATGTCAAATCTTGAACTGAGCCTCTGTTGGGACAAAATCTTGATGTGCACAGTTTGTAAAGAACAGAAGAGAGTTGGCTAAGCAGTTGTACAAACAGTCACAGAATAGTCCTGTTGTCCACAGAACAAGCTGGAAGCCAGGAATATCCACTTGAAAGACGAGAAGCATCTCATCCTGGGACCAATGAAAGCAAGGGAAGAGGCTGAGAGATTACAAAAGGTGAAGTATGCTGGTGGAGGAACACTGGCCAGTGTTACCCAGCTCACACCTGCAGACCTGCTCATACCTCTGAGCACTGCTGTATTTAAAGAAAGAAAAGACATAGTTGTAACCCTATTTGTAATGATGTTTTGAAAATATAACAAGGCAAACACATACACATTTTTGATTGCAGCGTAAGCTGGCACTTTAGCCAAATATGCCCAATGCTATTACAAGTCTCCTGACACAAAACATTTTAACATTTTAAACATTATGGGGGTTTCTGCTGTTAGAAACTCTGTGTTCTTCCCGTATTATCTCTTTTTTAAATTCTTGAATAATTGCACATCATTATCAGTAGGCCAGCAGTTTGTAAAGACAGCTGTAAGAGCAGGACACTGCTGCTGATATGCCAGGTCTTTGTGACTGCTCGACACAAGCAACATTTGATTTCCTCTTTCAATACTGCAGTGGCAGAGCTGGACCTCACACACCTTTGTAAAAGTGTTTCATCTTCATACCCCTTCACTCTAGCAGAATGATATTCATTCATGATATGCATGTTCAAATCATGCCTGTTTCTGTGTTTAAAGGAACACCTGCCAACTCAGGAGAGAGAAAGACAAAGGAGGAACGTACTTGCCAATAAACCAACAAATCAGGATGTTATCAGTGACCAAGAAATGGTGGACAAAATTTTTGGGTTTTTACCTTCTGTGATTGGAGGACAAGAAGGACAGGCTCCTCTGGGTTTTGAGGTACAGAGCTGCAGACTGGTAATGGGTCATGCTTATCCCTTTTGTAAGCCCATTGATTGTTGGAATTCCAGCAGTGGTCAGTTCTGTTTAATGAACTTCCGTGCAGTGAAAGAATCCCCCAGATTAGTCATCCAGTCACTAAGGCACCTTTTGCAGAGGTGAGTTCCCAGAAGTTTTTGGTCCCATGCAGTTTAGGGACTATATAGCTTCAAACTTCACATTTGTTTCTTTGGCCCAGCCAATCAGTGCCAACCTCTGCATTTTGGCACCAAACTCATGCTCAACTGACAGTGCTCTCAGTGATTTTCTGCCTGAAACAACCTGAAAGTTCATGATCCAAGTTATACCATATTCTTGAAAGCAAAATTTGGGATAAACTCGTCCTGATAGCTGTGGAGGTTGGAATTTTGTAGGAAGAGATGGCGGAATAGAATGTTATGGATAAGTACAGGATGTGAACAGTAACACCTGGATTTTCCATCAGCAATATTCCTTCATCCATATGGAATGGATGCATCTCAGAAGAACAAGCTCTGAGTCCAAATGATCTGTTGGTAGCAGTTGTAAACGGTGTTGGGGTTAGCTGGAAAGGCAAATAGGAAGACCTGTGGCCAAGGGAAAAAAAACCCCAAAACTTAACATAAGAATATCAGAGTTCAGTAAAAGAAAATATGCTTTTTCCCCATGTTCTGCACAGGACTTGGAAACAAAGCCTAACAAGCTGGAGGAAGTGGACCTGGACATGGTTCCCATGAGTGTGGAGCTAGAAGAAGAAGCACACGGTTTGGAAGAGTACACCTTCCCCAAATTTGCAGCTACCTATTTCCAGGGGTCTTCTACACATACACATATCCGGAGACAGCTGCGGCACCCACTGCTCTACCATGAGGACAAGGACAACGTCCTGGTATCTTGCCCCTTGTTGTTCATGTTGAACCTGCTCTCTCCACAGCCCTGGCTTTACAGGTCCCATCATTCTTGGGTCCTGACTCTGGCACAGCCTGGGAACCAGAGACTCCAGAGCCAAGGAGGTAGTCCTGAACCATGGTATTGAAAGCAGCAGTTCCCATCAGCATTTTTGGGCATTTTACTGACAGGCGCTTCACACAAACACCTGCCCAACGCAGGATTTCTGGTCACCTTTTTTCTTGCCCAAAGAGGGAACTCAGAGGTGTGTTTTGACTTCTCCAGACACCCTTTGGGGGCAAAAATAGACCGGAGAGAAGAAGCATGACAGCTTATCCATCTCCCTGCTCTTGTTAGGGCTGCTGGTCTGTGAGATAGGACAGAAGGGGGAGAGCCAGGCCTCCAATATCCCATTGAACCAGAGGGGATTAGGGAGGGTGTTTTCCTTGACTCTAAGCAGCCTGACAGAATGGAGGACGCCATTGCATCATGAACTTTGCTATTACTTGGCTTTCTAGTTCTGGGCATGAAGGGTCCTGGCAGACTCCACTCCACTGCTTATCTGTCCAGGTCAGTAAATGCAGAGTGCAATTCAGCCAAGGCTTCTCCACCTCCCTTTAGCCACAGCACACCTCCAAGGTGCCAGTAAAGGGAATGGTGAGGGCTCAGCAATCACAGAGGAAATCTGATCTTCCCACTAGAGCTGCACCCTCTTCCTTTAGCAGGAAAGTGTTGTGTGTTGCTGTCTTGCTTGGTATGAAACTAAACTCTTTGTGTAGGTAGTCAGAAGAAATGGGAATTTTAACATTTTGGACTGGGTAAAGGAAGAAAATGCTCTTATCTAGACTGGCAGAAATTGCATGGAACCATTGGTCCTGTTGGGACTGTCTGACTGTGCTTTCTGGTGCTATAGGCTTCTCTAGCTGTGTGGGTGATCATCCTGAGGTTCATGGGGGACCTGCCAGAGCCACCAACTTTTGCCAAGAGTGCCACCAGCAAGAGCAGCTCCGTGATGACACAGATATATGACACACTTGGCAGGAAAAACCAGGTCCAGTTGAGGAATGACAGCCCAAATATGGTGAGACAAGCAGGCTATATTTGTGTTTTCATTTGCTTTCCTTGGTTTTTGTGCTGTTCTACCAAGAGTGAGAAAAACAAAGGAACTCTTTAATACTACTGTACTTGAAATGCCACAAATGCAAAAGGGCACCAATCAGTCCTGGCAGGACACTCAGCTCCTTCTGGCAGGAGGGAAAAAAACCCATCTTCACTTGAGCATCTTTCTGTCCTTAATGAAACATTCTTGCTGTGCATTAAACTGATTTCCTATAATGGTAATGTGTATTGCAGAGAGAAGGCAGAAGGGATAACAAGATTTCTAAGGGGATCTCATCCCTGAAACTGAAACGGTCATCCAAGCTGACAGGGAAGGTAAGAGGTGGAAATAAATTGCTTCCCTTTCTTCTTGCTTGAAACCCTGTCTTCACCTTCTGACAGATGTTATGTGAGCAACCTCCCAGGTGAGAACTTGTTCCCCTGCCAAGCCAGGGCAGCTCTTCGTGGGATAGCTGGTGCAGTGTTCTTTGGAAATGATCCCCATGCACTGATGTCATCTGCTCTCTGGCAGAGAACACAGGGAGAAATTAATTACTGAGAATTGTGGGCAATACAGAACAGCTTGCCCAGAGGCCTGAGCAGACTGAGAACCATGTGCTTAGGGCTGTGCAGGAGAGTACAAGAAAGTTCTCCTAGCCAGAGATAGTGCTGTAACAGCACATTTAGTGAGTTACCTTGGGAAGGAAGGGGGCAATATGACCTGGTTCTCCTGCACTGAGCAATAAGAGTTTTAGCCAGAAAGACAGAGAAGGAATGTTTCTCATTTATGGGAGAGCTGCCTGCTAAGAGGGGAGATTTCTAGAGCACTCTGGGGTTCTACTCTGTTTCTTTTAGGTGACAGATCAGCTACGAAGTGGAGAAGAGGCTTTTCAAGAGGACGTCTCAATCTCTCAGAGACCTATGTCCAACCTAGAAAAAGTACACTTCATTATTGGCAATGCAATTCTGCGTCCTGCCATCAGGTAGGAAATTTGTACCTCCTTCCTAGGGCCAGGTGCCCATTACATCAAGGAAATCCAGCATTCTTTTTGCACAGTCCTGGAGAATGATTCCTTTACTGCCTTTTCTGGTATTTTCATATAGCAGTTGCAGTTTAGGCCAACTGCCTCCATATATGGCATAAATGGTATGGCAAGAGGCAGAGCTCTGGGCTGTGACTCAGTAACAGCTGAAGGTGGAGCAGTGCTCTAGAATGAGGGAGAGTAGTCACTCAGAGTGAGAAATATGGAGTTAATGTATAGTAGGTGGATGAAAGTTTCTCAATAGCCTCTTTTTGAGCACTCAAGCAATGTCCAATGTCTCCCAATTGGAGATTGTCAAACATATGGACTGCTGAGTGTATCAGACACTAAGGAGAAATCCTGACCACAAGCAGGGTAAGGCTGGACGTTAGGCCAAGCATGGTGTGAGGATAAGGCAGAAACTCATTGATTCTGACATGGCCCCATGAATCCTCTCCTTTGTTTTATCCTAAGCACTTTTCTGTAACAAAGCCCACAGACACAGGCTGTGCCTTGACCTCAGTCATGGGCTGCATTCCTCTCTCCACAGTCACTTTGTTTCAGTCAAGATACTCTCTAAAGCAGATTCTCAGCAGGCAAAAATTGCGTTCAATCCATATATCATAATAGCCATAGGCTAAGTACCTATACCCTCATTTTGCGTTTCATCTACTGTCCTACCAGGGAACAAAAAATTCATCCAACATATTTGTCAAATGTGTGTTCTAATAGCCTTGAAAAATTAAGATTTCTCTTAATAACAGTTTTATTTGTGGGCAAATTTTTGCATCTGTTTCCCTTAGATCCTTGCAGCAGGTAACCTGCATTTTCAGAGGCTTACTCTGAAACGCTTCTTTCTCCATTTCTGTACAAAATTCACTTTAAGTTTGTATATGAATATAAATAAAATAGGTAAATATATATAAATATACAATTAAGCAACCCATCCTTATCCCCAAATCCACCTACAAGCAGACAGACAAGAGCCATGAGTTACAACCCACATGCTGTAGAGAGCTCAGAGCAAGTTACACATCTAGACTCTTGGATAGCAATGCCATTTCACAGCTGTATGACCCAGCAGTTGGGTCTCCTGCACAGCCCCTGCTTCTCACAGAAGTTAATTCAGCATGGGAATTGCACTTGAGCTGCTCAAGTAAGAAGGGGTGGCAAAAGGTCCTAAGCATGCCTGGAGCCTTTTCCATAGCAAAGCTATTTCCTGTGGTGCATTACGGGTGCTACCCTAGCTATTGTGATTGAACCTAGCTCAAATCTACTTCATCATGCTGCAATCCTGCCAAGCTTGCAGTCCAAACGTAGCCAAGGACAGTTCAGACAGTGAATTATCTGTTGCTCTCACATGTTTTGTTACAGAGATGAGATTTATTGCCAGATTTGCAAACAACTCACTGAAAACAGCAACAGGAGCAGCTATGCTCGTGGCTGGATCCTTCTGTCACTTTGCCTTGGCTGCTTTCCTCCTTCAGACACGTTTGTGAAGGTACACTGCTAACCTTTCCTACAGCAGCTCACCTCAGCTGAGCTGGTGTCTTGTGTATTTTGGTGTTTTGAAGCCACATAAAATGCTTGGCTTCCAGAGCAGCTGGTTCTGTGGTTTCAGCAGAAATGTTCTCATCTCATACGCTTATCTGGGAATTTAAATAAATTATGGCTGCATTCACATTTAATTTTTTCATTACACATCATACAGTCTGAATTCTGTTGTTTGTTCATCACAGCTCTCATTTTAGATCTATAATCTGCAAGGGATCTGGCAAATTTTAACCTCTCCAATTCTGCCTTTCCAGCCAAGGACAATCAAATGGTGTCTCCAGTTACAGCTCTAGTAATTAAATATATGCAGGAGGCCAGTATAAAATCACAGCCCCAAGTTTTATCAATCCTTACCCTATATATCTAAGCCCTAAAAAGTTCAATAGGTATTTGGACTTTTTAATTTTTTATTAATTTCCTAGTTTAGATGGATGATAATTCCATTTCACCACAGGATAAAAACTCAACCTGTGGCTCCAACTTGACATCAGACTTCCTCCTAGATCTGAGAGGCAAACAGGATCCATGGCTGTGCATGAACCTTCAGCCTTGCTTTACTAACACCCCAGTTTAAATGACCAATCTAATCATAAATGCTGCTATGATTAGATTATGCTGCTAAACAGACTCTACTTGGAACAAACCAGTCACAAGCCATAGGCATATTTTGACACCACTCTTCATCCAAAGACTTGGAACCATGCAGAATTCATGAAAGACATGACCATACCTTACCTCTAGGAATATTCTTAATCATTAAAATAACTATGTGAACGACCCATGCTTGCACTAAATACAGATACGTAAATACAAGTCCGTATCATCCAAGAGCCATGCAGACTCCAAAAGTTTATCCCATGCATCTCTTCAAATGTCCAATCTTAATCATGGACTTCAGTTGATTTTGCCAGAGAACTTGGTAAAACTTTAAGTATCAATCATCATTAGACCTAACCTGCCATTAGCCCTCTTCCCAGCTTTTCCATTCATACAGCATGTCTTAAAACTTCAGGCTCTTAGGTTGAACAGACTAACTCTTGCTTCTAACCTAACCATAAGAATAAAGTCTCCACTACTCATGTAGTTAAACATGGTGGGTAGACTGACACAAGTCTTCTCTCCCTTTGGACTGAAAGTTCTGAAAAATGAATGAAAACTAAGTGTCTCAAGCCTCCTTTATGAAGACATTAATTCCAACTCTAATCTTTAGTATTTTCTGGTGAACTAAAAGCTAATGGATCACTCTAATCTAGTGTATCAGCTGCAGAAGGTTTTTAAAGTTTTCTGAGGATTAATGTTTCCTAACTCCTTCTCCTATTCTGTGCATGTAGTACCTGTTGAATTTCATCCACCACGGGCCCACGGGCTATGCTCCATACTGTGCTGAGCGTCTGAGACGCACCTACAGCAACGGGGCCCGGACTGAACCTCCCAGCTGGCTGGAACTTCAGGTAGCAGCTCCCTTTTGGCTTAATTATAGTGATCTGGGACATTTTATACTGTTTTTGTAAGTATATTACTTACTTTGTAGTTATACTACATTCACCATCCTGTAATAGCAGACTTCCTAAATCAAATCATGGAAATCAGTTGCACAAGGGGACTGAAGACCAGCCACCTTGGTCTGGGCAGTTTCTTGCATACATCTCTTCTGGCTATTCAGTTACCCTAAATGCAGAAGAGTATGTAAGCAGCACAGATGATTTGCAGGGAGATACCTCCATCCACTCGGGCCAGAAACCACCTCCTGAGGAAAGCTCTTACTATCACTTTTGAAAAGAACTGAGCAAAGCTTATGCTTTTAAAATGAAAGGAAAAAGGGAGTATGACAGTGCTATATTGTCCTCCACTTCCTTTAAATGTCACCCTAGTAATTAAAACTCACATCCCTCCTCTTTCAAATAAAGACCTTAGTTCAATTCCTCCCTAAATCTCAGGGACCCTATTGCTTAACACACATCAATGTACTTGCTGCAGCTCATCTCTCACTGATGCATGTAAGGTTGTTCCCAAAAGCCATCAGGATAAATGTGGCTCACAAAAAGTCTATCAGCTGGCACTGTTATGTGATCATCAGCTCTCCTGAGCTGTAAGGAAGAGAAAACTTGAGTCCAGTGCTGCTCCAGGGATGTAATTTACATTTACAACTCACCATGCTTTGAAGAAACTGTGTGGGGGTTGGAGATTTACTTAAAGATTGTTGACCAGGTTGTACAGGGTGTGAAGCACTTATATCTAAATGCTTTCTTCATTCTTCAGAAGAAAGCAAGGTTTGCCCATAATTTTTTTCTCTCATTTAACTCTGACTTACAGGCAACAAAGCAGAAGAAACCCATTATGTTTAATGTCACCCTGATGAATGGCCAAAGCATCACTGTCCCTGCAGACTCTGCTTCTACTGCCAAAGAGATCTGTCAGTTCATAGCAGATAAAATCAAACTGAAGGATGTCTTTGGGTTTTCGCTCTACATTGCTGTGTTTGATAAGGTAAAGTGTGGAAAAAAAGAATGAAAGGTCCCTTCTCTTTCTGTGAAGTTGCTGCTGCCCACCCAGCCTCACTGAGGGCTCCTGAATTCTGGAATACCCTCACTGTGCACAGAAATCAAATCAGTTCTGAATCCCAGCTGGATCTCAAGACGTGATAATCTTATTCTGCCTTTCTGTTGGCTCATCACTCAGCAATTCTTTGTAACTGTAAGGTTTCCTTTGCCACACACAAAGGTTTTTTCCTTACACTTGTAAGGTCTCTTTTGCTGACTATTAAAAAAAAAAATCCACCTGATGTCGCACTACGACACAAAATGAACAGATGCACTCACTACAACTCTCTTTGCAAAGAAAGGAGGGAAAGAGGAAGTTCATTGTATGACCTCGATATATATACTATTATAAAGGTGACCAGGGATTGGAGGATGAAGTTGCCACCTCTCCAAATACACTGGTCAAACCAAGAGTCCATCAATTCTCGCTTCCTCTAGAAAGGAATGCAAAACAATCATTGTTTACATGAAAGTGCCTGAGAACTCCACTACAAGAATGCAAAACATCAGAAGGCTAAGAAAAACTTTCCAAAATCAGGGTGACAACCTCATACAACTTGCATATTCATCTCCTTACCTTTTTGGCGTTTTGCTTGCTGTCAGGAGACCGGGAGCTTTGTGTTTGCTGTTTCAGGCAGACCCAGAGCAGGCATGGCAGTAAAGGCAGTGTCCCTTTGTGGCAGGTGTGGTCGCTGGGCGGGGGCCGAGACCATGTCCTGGATGCCATCTCTCAGTGTGAGCAGCTGGTGAAGGAGCGGGGCACGCACGAACGCCACGCGCCCTGGCGCCTCTACTTCCGCAAGGAAATCTTCACCCCCTGGCACAACTCCCGGCAGGACCCTGTCAGCACTGACCTCATCTATCACCAAGTCATCCGTGGCATTCGATTCGGAGAGTACCGCTGTGAGAAGGTGGGTCTCCTCATTCATCCTCCTAAAGAGACAAAACTGTATGAATGCTTCCCACATTAAAAAGCAGGAATATGAAATGAGTTTGTAGTGGATGTGAACAACCCTTCCCTTCTTAATGAACAATCCCTGCCCAGGTGATTGTGCCAGCTGTCACACTGGTAGTTCTAATAATACTTTTTCCTTCCCTGCAACTTTCAGTTCATGTGGGAGCTTGAAGGCATGTGCGAAGGGGCAAATTGGGTTGTACTTTAAAATATCTTTTCTGATCATCTCTCTGAAGTTATGATTGTGTGAAGTTCATCCCTCCTTATAACAGGGTGACTGTTAAAAGTTATCCAGACAAAAATTGAGAAAACCCCATTCCTAAATGGTTCAAAGGTTGAAAGAGGCTATCCAGCCTTTGTGACATCCATCTAGGCCTCTTTTAATGGATTAATTGTTTCAGGAGGAAGATTTGGTGGAGATAGGTGCAAAATATTGTTATATCCAATTTGGAGATACCATCCACAATGAATTTGTGCAGAAGGTGCTCCATGACTGTATCCCAGTAAAACAGCTGAAGTCCAAGCCCCTGGAAAAGTGGGTGAGCCTTATAACCTATGCACATGCTAAGGTAAGAGGTTTGTCAGGCACTGCTGGGTAACCACTCTTGAGCACCAGCTTCTGCCTCTTTCACCATTTTCATTTATGAATAGTCTGTAGGGGAAGAAAAAAACCAGCTCAGTTTGTAGAACCCAATTAGCTCATTAGGTCTGGGGGAGCAGAAACCTTTTCCACTTACACTTCCATATGAAGAGCAAGGGAGAAGAATGAAAAAGGATATTTAAATCTCTGAATAGAGTAGTTTCTAAGGTTCTATTTTCCATCTGACCAAGTCAGGATGGGCATGGGATGGAATATTGGCTTTGATCTGGAAATGGATTGCCTGAATTATTTCCATGGCATCCAGGGTGTGTTAGACTCTGAACAGGTCAGTTGATTTGAGGGAAATTTGGAATCCAGATGCCTGTGGGCACTATTTGCTGCACATGGGGTCCCTGGAGACCATTCTTGATTTACTTTCTCCAAGTTCCCGTGACACCAGTAACAGCAGAGAATTATTGGGATCTCTGGGATTGGGCTTGTTCTTTATTGTCTGCAGATCATGCAAACCAGATTTTACTGAGAAAACCTTGAGTTTGTTTTTTTTTCCTGCAGGCCCCATACACACAAGACCATCTCTCCTCTCAGACTGTGAAGGAGCAACTTGTAGATTTTGCTCGCTTTCAGTGGCCTTTGCTTTTTTCCAGATTCTTTGAAGTCACAAAGTTTTCAGGTAATACCTGGAGCCTGGGAGTAGAGGACAGATATAAGAGCACTAGGAGAAGACTTGAATAGCATTGATAAGGAATTTTTTCTGTATTTTCAGGACCCAGCTTGCCTAAGAACCACTTCATCATTGCTATAAATTGGAAAGGCATCTGCTTTTTGGATGAGTCAGAAAAGCGTCTCCTTGAGCTGACCTTCCCGGAGATAACTGGCATCCACACCAACAGGTGAGGGCCCCAGAAAGACAAGATCTGAAGATGGCATCTCTTCCACACTCAGAAAGGGTGTACTTTCTCTGCCACCTCCTTAGATGATTTGAAAATGGAAGCCTAGGTCTAGGAAACAGAAGGGGAAAACTTCCAAGCAACCTGTAAAGGAAATACTGAAAGGACTGGGTCCTTCCAGCTGGTGTAAAGGGATCCTGTTGAGTCAGAAAGGCATAAGGAAGCACAGACAGGCATCAAGACAAGAATGCTTCTCAGGTGTCATGGACCAGAACAGGATCCCTGAGAAAAGCAGTTAACCACTGCTTGCTCATGGCACACATCCCTGCATCAGGTCACTCAGAGAAAAGGGTCTTACATACACAAAAAGGCCTGCTGTGAGAACTCCCAGAGATTTAATTAGTTATACTCCAAAAGAAGGGTGTTCTTTTGTCTTTATGGAAGCATTTTTGTACAAAACATGGTGGAGTCCAGAGCAAAGCTGGACCACTTCAGTCCTTCACACCTACCAGCTCATGGGAAGGCAAATTAGGAACGACCAATATTCACTATAAGGGAGTGTTCTGCAAGGACATGTGGGTGCCTTGCTGTATTTTTACAGATGGGTCTGTAAGTTTTTCAGATGCTCTGGTAACAAATTGTTCAATAATACATAGGGCAGTGAAGTCATTTGGACAGAGTTGCACTCTCATCACACTTCGGGCCGAGGAGTTTGTTCTGACATCTGTAAACAGCGTTGTCATTGCTGAACTGGTGGTGATGTTCCTGGAAGGACTGAAGAAAAGATCACAATTTGCTGTGGCAATGCAAGAGAAAAAATCCCAGGGTAAGTCTCATAACTTTTCTACAGGGTGGGGAAGAAATCATGAGAGAATCCACAGCGCTTGTTTGAAGGTGCTCAAAGAGGAGAGGGAGAACTTCATCAAGAGTTCCTTTGCTCTTAAGGGGATGCATCAGCACAGCAATACCAAGCATAAAGCAATGGGATTCAGTACCTTTGCACACAAATAACCTTTCCTTCCTCCTCCTCCTTCCTATGTATTTTATTTAAACAGTATAATGTCCAGGAACTCGGTTTGCTTATAGTAGGAAGTTGGATCTGGGCTCTCTGGAAATACTTTGCAGAAGAATTTCACAGAGGCAGTAAACTGGAATTTTCTGTGGAATACAGGTGGCTCAAACAGACATATGTGTTTAAAATGTAAACATTACCTTCAGCTACTTAAAACTACTGAGTTCCTTTCCACGCTTTGCTGCCAGTCTAGACACAAAGTCTGCATTCATGTGAATCAAATTGAGCTCTGCCATTGCCCCTGGTAGATCAAAGTCAGAGTGTCAGAGGAAACAGAAGTGTTTTCTCTGAAGTGCTACTGGAAAATTAGCCATATTTACACAAATCACTTTCTACTGCTAACTGAATTCAAGCCTTCAAAATACAATTCCCTTGTCTTTCACATTGCAATCCCTTTGCGTTCTCTCAGACTGTTAAGCCTGAACAGTACCCCCTTATTCTGTTTTCCAGAAGATCCTAGCATCCTGTCCTTCAAGAAGGGAGACTTGCTAATCTTCACTGAAGACAAAAGGCTGGATGCAGACTCTGGCTGGATCTGTGCCCAGAATGAAAGGACAGGCAAAACAGGGAATGTATTTTTGGAAGACATCTACATCATTCCATCCCTGACAAAACCCTCTAGTCAAGTGGTGGTAAGGAAAGCTAAGCACTCCCTGTGAAAAAACTGGAAGATAAAAATGTTAATATGGTTGAATTTATAACTGGAAGATAATTGTCCCTTCAAAGTTAGAGAAGTTCTATACCTCCCATTGAAACAAAGCATTTAATTCTGCCTTGTATGAGAACAGCTAAACCTAGCCCAGACTCCAAGGAGAAAACTGCAGCTGCACAAAAGCAATGACTTAAAAAAACCCCCAAAATCCAGTCTATTCTCTGTGGGAGATTGCAGTGCCTGGAACTGGTAGCAATTAACAGGTATGGGTGTGCAGTTGAATTTTCCTGCATTCACTCTGGGCTTGAGTGATGATCACATTATGCCTCAGGAGAACCTCTGAGTGCAGCAGGTTATTTAAAGAGAATATGGTCTTTGTGGGAGCCAAGGTTTCTCATTAATGCCTCTGCTAATAATTTTGTCTTCAGTTTTGAGGATTCAGCATGTTGGATCCTGTGCTAACAGAAAAAAAGCAGAAAAACTGGTGGCAAAACACACTAGAGAGAAGCAGATGCATTGTAAAAAATGTGTTATGCTTTGGATAATCACATACATTTTAATGTCCACTACTGGTATGTCTGTGTAAATTCCTTCTTTGAGTCAAGTGTTCCTAGGTCTTTCTTGAGTCTCTGGAAATGCTGTTTTTGAGACAGAAGGTCTTGGGCAGCACACAAGACCTTACCTGCACATATGCACTGAGTAATACCTGACAGAGCATGCAGAGACCTGTCTCCATGTGACATCTCTGTATGGCTGGGTTTATTGCAGAGTCTGCTGATGATGTCTCCAGATCAGAGGAGGACAGCTTCACAGAACTCCTTCATGGAGGAACCTGATGAAGAGGATATCAAGGTGAAGCCTTACACCCTGGAGGAGTTCTCCTACGAACACTTCAGGTGAAGCTCTCTGTGTAGAGTACACCCTAGAAAAGTTCTTGTTGATCAGTAATCCTTAAAGCCTATTATGTAATGGCATCTCCTACTTTTGACTGGGTTTCTTCTCTTTGTTCCCTGTAATTCTGGCTTTGGATATACAGAGATTCTGGCACACGGCCTATTGTATCTTAAGTCTGCAGGAATGCAAAGGGGAGGGTAGAAGAACCCCAGCTGGACTGACTTCTACCAGCAGGCTGTATTCTTACTTCTTACCCCTTCTTCAGCACTTACCAGCTAGTGAGACTATACATCACAGGCTGCAGAAAGTAAGGGGAAAATTACTTTTCTAAAAAGCCCTCTTTTTGCAAGGCTCATACCTTCTGGATATACAGGAAACTACATTTCCCTGCTCCTGTTGACCTACAGAATCAAAGGAGATCTGAGATCACTGTCCTGTGAAAGAGCAGGTCTAGAGATATGACTTTGTGATAATGATCTCCTTTGTTCACAGCAATACTGATCCAGTAATTTTGTATTGCTTGCACTTGTCTTCATTCAGGACTCCTGAGAAGGAATCCATCAGCAAAGCTGTTCTCCAGAAATCCCGTGGGCACAGTCAACTGTGGGCACATTCTAAGGAGCCTCTGAAACAGCCATTGCTGAAGAGAGCATGCACAGACCCTGATCTTCGGGATTTGGCCTGTCAGGCCTTCATTGATATCCTTTCTCTCCTTTCTTTGGGATCTCAGAACACTAAGGGGAAGGAAGAGTTAGCTAGCTCCACTGAATTTCCTCCACTGAGATACATCAGCTACCTTATAGGGGATACATTTGCATAAAGATGGAGCAGATCAAATCTGTTTCCCTTGTCTATGGAGGAAATGTTTATTTCCTCCCAGTTCTCCGAAGCTACAGATGGCTCACTTTACTAATAATGTGGCTTTAGGAGTGAGAGAGATTTACTCCATATGCCCAGAGAAAGCAGCTACTAGGACAGTACAAATCACAGCCAAGCAGCAACTGCTGCATAGGGAAAGGGGGTAGGGGGTAGACAGGGAACATGCTCCAGACTTTCTTCCCAGTATTTGCCACTTAGACATCAATAAAGTCACTAACTTGTTAGGATCCAGATGAAACTTCCCATTTGACTTCCAAAACTGGCCTGCTTTTGTCCTTAACAGCACATTCACCCATCATGAAATTCATGGGAGACTACCCCTCAAAACAGGCACACACCTCGGTGGAAGTCACTGACCAGATATTTGTGCCAGCCATCCAGGAGGAGGTCCTGAGGGATGAGATTTACTGTCAGATTATGAAGCAGCTGACTGAGAACAGAAACAGGTGCAAACCTGGGTGCAAACACCCTGCTCCTGCACAGCCAGAACTCAAGTGCAGGGGGCATCAGGAACCCCTGCTGCATTTTTGATGCAGTGGGGGCAGGGGGAAGGATAAACAGATGCTGGAGCAACACCTTCTCTTCCCCCTTTTGCCAGGCAGTGCTGTGGGGCTCACCTTTGTGCAGTGCTCAGGATCACTCCCTGGCAGGTAGAGGCCAGAGAGCACCATCAATCATCTCCCCTGAGCTTCGCTCCCATCAGCATTCTGTGCTCACCTCCTTGTGGTGTGAGGCAGGCAAGGTGCCACTGAGGCTCTCCCACTCCTGCAAGTCTGTAGGGGAAACACAGCATTGCACAGTCCTTGCATCCTTTCAGTGACTGCCCTGACAACTCTCCATTTAAATTTCCCAGCAGCAGCATTCCCCTCTCACAAAAACATAGTTCATGCTGGATTTTTACTACCAATGAATAAATACTTTTGAGTAGTTATATTAATTAGGTTACAAAACTGCCTTGCAGAACAGATTGGTTACAAAGGCACCTGCCCACATGAAAGTCCCTGAAGGAGGCTGGTGTTTTCTTCCCCACTCACAAAATGAAAACTTGATTTACTTCAAGAAAAACTGAATTGCAAAAGGCAGTTTAAAACAATATTAACTATTAACAAAATTGTCTGTTTCTGCATGCACTGTGTTTATTTATTTATTTAGTTTCTGTCTTACTGTTCCAGAAGTATTACATTGTAGTGGAACTTTCATCATGTGTGTTAGTGTTGAATGGTAAATTCCCTTGCAAGCGGTGAATCTTACAGGATATTTAATGCACTGTCTGTAACCATGGTGCCAGTGCCATGCCTGATGTATTCCACCAGTTTAGTAGCTGTTGTGAGTGGGATCACTGATGTGGAAAAAACAATGCTTGAAAGGTGGCTATTTCCATATACTTTCATTAGAACAGCCAGAGCAACAAATCTTTCATTTTTCCCAGGCTGTGTTGTGGACCATGTCCCACCCTCACACAGACACCAACATCACTGATATATAGAGTATAAATGGGATTAAAATGGTCTGTCTTCATCTGCAAAATTAGAATAGTAAGTAGGAATAAAGAAGCCAGAACCTTTTTATTCAGTGAAGTCTGATGCCCTTTCAGAGCCAGACATGCTGACTTCCCAACCAAAACCACTTCACACCAGTGAGCATTTCAGAGCAATCTTTGGACACAGCTGAAGTGTGTCCTGCTCCTGGCTTTGAGGCAGAATGACTGACCACCTCAAGGCTGCCGAGCCCTTCTTAATGGTGAGGGTGAAGTGCCAGAGGAGCTAACTGGCAGATTTCACAGATGCAGAGGCTGAAGAACTGGATTTCTGCCTGAAAAATAGTATACCAGCTTGATCTGGAGCATTTAAGAACTGCATCTACCTCACTACATAATGCTACCAACATGTTCATTTTTCAGAACAGAACAGGACTACGTGTAAGGGGAAAGTGCTCATGGCCCTGAGCAAAGCTGGCCAGTGCAGAGGGCAGGTGAATACATCCGTTGAGAAACCTGAATATGTGTGAGCTTGAACACGAAATCAACAGTGGCTTTCCAGGAGGATGGCACCAGGGTCACTGCTGCTAAGATGTTTGCTATGTATTTATTCAAGAGGTTTGCATCTGTCATGAGTATTTCTCATGCAGTACTTGGCACTGTCTTCAAATGCAGGCTGTGGTTGTTGCACAACAAATGTTTGCCAGAGCCTGGGTGAAGGCTCTGTTGATTTGCAGCTCTCTGCAGAATGGGACCATGATGGGAGTGTATTTCTCTTCCCTGTAGCTGGTGTGTGGTCAAACCCTTTGTGGCTGTAGCAGAACTGTTTGCTTTGCATTCACAGGTACAGCGAGACCAAGGGCTGGCAGCTGCTCTGGCTCTGCACTGGCCTCTTCCCACCCAGCAAGTCACTGCTCAAACATGCCCAGAAGTTCATAGAGACACGTCAGAAAGAAACACTGGCCCCAGAGTGCCGTCGGAGGATTCAGACAGTAATGAGGTAAATACTCTGGCATATAACCATCTCAAAGTGTTCAAATATCAATAATCAAGTCCCAAAAAACACACGGGTTAAATAGTGTGACTGTCACTTTCCTTTTCCTCTTTACATCTTGGTTTTTTTCAGTGATCATTATTTTTTAACTTTCTTTATGGACTTGGAACCAATAGAGGTCTATATCACAGTTTCACTTTTTTCTTTCAGAGTTAGCAGCATTTTCAAAAGTTCATCACCACACATAATCACTTGACTCCCAGAGCTGGGTATTTCAAACATCCCAAAGGGCATGCAGCTTGGAATGATGTCACTGATGATATCCTGACCTTACTTTTCTTTGGTGAGGCAGCATGACAGCATGTCCTTGTTAAAAGGATCAGTAGAATCAATTCCTATTCTTTGAAAAAACCCTAATGAACAAAGCCCCGACTCTTACCTGGCTGCTCACAGCAAGGCGCTTCCCCATCCACTTGGCATTACCCCATGCTGAAGCAACAAGACCCCCAAACCACAGAGCTTCCTGAGCTTCCTTGTCATTATAAGGGACATGACACAAACAGAGAGAGGGGAAGGGCTAACAGGATTTCAGAAAGGATCAACTGAACTGTAGGGGAAAGGTTTCCCTAGATTCCTCCAAGCACTCTGAGAACAAAGCTTTGGCATCAAGGTTGACTTCAGCCTTCTCCCTTTTGATGGTGCTGTGATTTACCACTTGCTGCCACAGACCTCATCAGTAAAGAATCTGCCCAGTGAATTCTCCTTCCAGCTCCCCCATCTTCCCCTTTCTCTCAGACTAGGCCACATGTATGGTCTGTGAGCCCCATGGGTCAGGCTCTAGGGGAACAGTAACACAGTGGATATCCCCCTTGCAGTGGATGGAGTTTGGCGCTGCTGGGGAAACGTCACCACACACTGAACTTGCTTTTGAAGTGTCTGAAAAATGCTTGGCAAGGAATGCTATTCATTGTTTATTTCTATGGAGAAGACTTAAAAATTCCTGCCTCACTATGTCATGTGCTATTCATGCTCTAAGCTCAGTTGAGTTGTACAGAGCTTCTCTAGAGAGAGAACAAATAGGGAGGGGAAAGCAGAATGGGCTGTTTGGAAGGAGAATTTTATCTGCTAAACTGCCCCAGATCTGAAGCCTGGGGGATGGGAAGTGGAACAAAGACAAATCTTGTCTTCTAAGAGTGGTTCTTTTTCTAAGATTAAACTTGCATCTGCATAGAATAGAACAGGATAGGATAGAACAGGATAGAATAGGATAGGATAGGATAGGATAAACTATTTTAGTTGAAAGGGATCTTCAACAATCATCTAGTCCAACTTCTCTCTGTAAAAAACCTGGTCACTTTGGAAAGAGTAGAGCAGGTAGCTCAAAGGTTTAACCTACAATACATATAGGAGAAGCCAACTGAACCCTTGGGTACACACCTTTTCCTCCATAAACCACTTTACAGCTTCATCCCCAGAATCCTGGCCAGGGAACCACCCTGATGGGTGTTAAACAGATCTCACCTTGGCAGTGAATTCCTAGCTCTGGCTGCAAGGAGAGGTGGGTAGCCCTATGCCTCTGCAGCCAAACTCCTGCAATTCCTTGAGGTCCCAGGGCCTCCCTCTGATAACAGTTCAGGAACAGACTGAGTAAGGCAGGTCCACACTTTGTACAGTGCCTGCACAGTACAAAGCACATGCTGTTCAGCTCAGTTATTGAATGGAAAAAAATTAAGTTTTCAAATCCACACAATTAAAGCTTGGATCCAGGACAATCCTGTAAGACTGACCCAGTGTGAGAGGCCCATAAGCTCTGGTGTTCAAAATACCTGAGCAGCCTGCTCTGTGCCATTGAGGCAGGAACCTACCAGCCCCAGGAGGTAAATTGCTAGATTTATTCTCACTTTAACTATGTCAAGGTTTTGGCATGACTGAGACGTCAGAGCTAGTTCCTTTGCTTTAAAAGGCAGCTCTGCTCTGATGTATAATTTCAAAGAACTGGCTCTGTACATCTTAAAGACCTCCTAAGTCAGTGATTGCACTCCAGCTCTTACATAAAATGTAATGCTTTCAGCAGCCCTCAGCCCTTTTTGGTACTTGGACCCCAACTCATTTTGTACCTGAATATATATATTTTTGCTGATGGAGGAATTAAATAAAATGTTTTTCTCCTTGTACCTGTTATATTCACACTTCAGTAAGGAAAAATGCTGCTGAATCCATAGAAGAGGCAACGGTGCTAGCTAGGAAGGTGCCTTACTCATGCAACCTCCTTGCAGAGCAGAACTTTTACTTTACATGCTAATAGGACCCTCAGTTTCTTGCTGTTAATACACTGAATTTTCACTGGGGTGGGGTTCCACTGGAGCCCATCCCATCACACAGTACTGGCATTTTGGAGGGTGTCTGCTGTTTGGCTGGAATATTGTTGTTCATTTCCTCAATGATTAAACTGATCTCTTTTATGATGGTGGTGGCATTTTTCAGGAGAGGCTGCAGGAAGTGGGCACCTCATCCTGTGGAGGTTGAGGCCATCTTACAGAACAACACTAAGATCTCACACAAGATTTGCTTCCCCAATGGAACAGAACAGGTGAGCACTTACTTGTTTTCCCGGTCTTGACAATATTTTCAGCCATGATGTGCTCGTCCAGGAGCATGTATAAAAAAATTCAGTATTCTTCTTTCTTCCTCTCCTCTGTGTAACAAGAGCCTTGTTGTCTCATAGACATTTGATGTGGGAACAAACACCAAAATCCAGGCTCTGTGTCAGAACATCACTTCCAAATTGCAGCTGCACTCCTGGGAAGGTTTCAGCCTCTTTGTGAAGATTGCAGACAAGGTAACTCCTTGCCTCTAGCAGGGTAGCCAGACTGCTCCTCCTCTCTTATTTATTTACCAAGCCACCTAAACAACCATACAAAGCCAAGTACCAGGGCAAGTGATTACTGCTTCTGTCTTATTGAGGAGATACAACCTAAACTTGAACTTTTAGCACCTGACAATTATTTTCAGTCTCTTGAAGGGGCTGGATGGAGATGCAGGGTTTCTATCATTCTGACAGTACCCAGGCACTAAAAGCAGAGAAGATGTAGGCTTTCCAGCAGCATCTAGGATGGTTGCATACTGCTGGATTCAGCTCTTTTTCACTCAGACTTTGCCCAGATGTGCTGCACATGTTCAGTGCCTGCTAGGATTAGGGCAAGCAGGGGCAACCAGCACCAGTTAATTACTCTCTGGTTTGTTGGGAGCCTACCTTGCCTGAGCTGAAGCTTGGGCTGGCTGTCTCACTGAGAGGTCCCTTTTCTCTGAAACTGTGATCAAGGCAAAACCAGCATTGGGAGTTTCTGGTGTGCTGCCTTCCTGAAAAGAGAAACCCAGTGTGTAACAACACTTTACAAAGAGAAGACTGGGAATAAGGTAGGAATCTTCAGCTTGACTTCAATAAGCACCCTGGAAAGCAAAAAGCAACAGAAGATCCCCATATGAAATATAAGTAAATTGATCCTTCTGCCTCCTATTTTTCCACTTCTTTCCTGCTATAATTCTGCCCTCTCACTGTAGACAGGGAAAGAAAATTCAGCCAGATACTTGGGTCTGTGTCACAGGCAGTATTTTGTATGATGTGCTAACCACTCCTTTCTCTCCCTCATTGCTTGGCCTCTGCAGGTGATCAGTCAGAATGAAGCAGACTACTTCTTTGACTCACTAAGGCAGGTGACAGACTGGAACAGAAGGAACAAACCAGGAAAAGATGGTAAGGAGAATGCCAGCATGACAACAAGCTGCATGAGATGCTGTGTTGAACTGGAAAGCAGCTGATCCATCCAGTAGGATTCACTCCATCTTGGGAAGTATTTAGCAGAGTCTTGTATAATTTTTGTTTGTTTATACATGGTTACTGCCTGCACCAGCAGCAAGATCCAGTGACCTGATGCAGCCAAGCACTGGCTTGGCCCAGAACACTTCTGGGGTGGGGGATCTCTCCAGAAATTTTAAATTGGTAAAAAAAAAATTTTTGACCTAATGTATCCAAATACATACAAGTTAGATAGGTTGATCCTCAAGTACTAAGAATCAGCCAACACATGCAAATAGGTTCTTTACAGAGTGTCACTCACATTTCTTGGGTTGTTAAAAACTTTTTAACCAGTTATTACCTGGTGATACCCAAACACAAGTTATGTTGTCAAGGAATCACTTGTTAGAATAAAACAATGTAATACTAATAACAGCAATTCCTTGCACTTACTATCCCATGCCCCCCTCTGCCATGGATAATATACATTTTGAAATCTCTATCAAACTCAAAACTCCACTCAAATTTCCTATCAATTTGTCCTGACCTTTGCATATTTCAGGACAGCTGCGGCTCAACTCCCTGAAGACTTTCTAACTTCTCTTCCCTCAGCTGACGTAGCTGCTAAGAGCTCTGAAAATCACAGTATAATGATGTGGGTGCACTAAACCATAATTCATTTGTAGAAGCTCAGCCATCAGGGAATGTACTTGCATCGGTGTAAGAGAATTTGGGTGTACTGCACACCAGCAGGCAGCTGTCATAAGCACCAATAACAGTCAATGGTAGTCACTCAACTTCTCCACCACCTGATTATTGCATGAGCAGTGTCCAGAAACTGAAAACTAATAATTTGTCATCTAAAATGGCTTTTTGTGTTGTTTTGCTAGTAATTTTGTTTGTTACTATTAAAACCATAATTACGTTTCTGAAGAAATTCACAGGCCATTTAAAAACTGTAGAACTGTCAGTGACACAGAGAACACTAACAAGATCTGATCTCCTTAGGGGCTGCTCTGTCTGTGGCATATGAGGTGTACTTCATGAGAAAGCTGTGGCTGAATGTCACTCCTGGCAAGGATCTGAAAGCTGATACCATTTTCCATTACCACCAGGTAAGCAGCTCCCTAAAGCAGAAGTATCTTGTGATTGAATAAATACTCCTGAGAATTAAGTCTGTAGGAGTATTACTGTCTCCCTCTTAAAAGCCTGCATTATAGAGCTTCCAGAAGAATATCTCCTCCAGAGTGGAGCACAGCTCAGCCTCAGAACAGACTTTTTTCTCACAGTGTTCTCAGCTTAGCTATGAACATGTAAAGACTACAGCTCCTTTACCTCATTGTACTGTGGAAATGTTCATCTTGCTCCATAAATCAGAGAATCACAGAAAGTTTCAGGTTGGAAAGGATCTTTAAAGATCATCCAGAGAACCTTCAGAAGGAGCCAGAAGTTCTTGAGATGTCCTTGGACTGTGTCTAGCAGGACTTGCGTCCTGACGTCACAAATTTAGAATGTTTAAGTCAGTGTTTGCTTTAGCCCATTCTGCCTGGATTCAGAGCTGGTCTTTTCCAGGAGCTGCCAAAGTACCTCAGAGGCTACCACAAGTGTTCCAAGGATGAAGCTGTGCAGCTGGCAGGGCTCATTTATAAAGCACACTTCAACAACGACCGCACGCAGCTGGCAGCCATCCCCAAAATCCTGAAGGAACTGGTGCCAGACAATCTGCTCCGAGCAGTGTCACCAGATGAATGGAAGAAGGTAAGAACATCAGCTTTCATTAGTCATATTACATATACAAAGTACTGTGGAGGGATGGTATTGGATATTGCTGGTTTTGCCAGCAGGATAGCAAGAGGATTTGCCTCTTACAATCCAGATTTTACATACTCTACCAAAATTCTGAAAGATACCTGCAGGCCAGGATGGCTTATCTGAAGTGTGCATCTTTCTTAGAGATACTAATCTATTTCCAGTGCCCAGAAAAAAGTTAAGAGATAGGAGAGTCAGTAATGGGACTTGGAAGTTGAGGATATTGGACAGAAATAGAAAATTAAGGTGTCTCATAAGTATTTCTTGGCAGCAAATCAATTGCCTTGCACCATGTCCGTGGTACTTACAGCAAAAGGCTTTCATCCTCAAAAAGGGCAATGAAGTTTCAGCAGGTACTTATCACTTAGTCTGCTGAGGAAAACACAGGACATTCTTTAAAATACAAAGGGAAAATTCATCCTCCATTTTTCAGCCAAAGATTTCCTCAGATTGCTGAGCTTCCTTCACCCTGCAGAGGAATAAGGAACACTGGAGGGTTTTGGCTTCACTTTGGCCCATGGCATAGCAGCTGTTTTCATTTTCAGTTTCCTGCTGCTGGGGCAAAAAGCCAGATCATGGTGATGAGCTGATGCTGTCTTTAGTGCTAAGGCTGGAAACCTGCATGTCTCCAACTCAACTGGCTTTGTAACCTCTTTCTAAACAGAGCATTATTGCAGCATACAGTAAACATGAAGGAAAAACTATGGATGAGGCTAAGATTGCTTTCTTGAAAATGGTACACCGGTGGCCAACGTTTGGATCAGCCTTTTTTGAGGTGAAGGTAAGTTTGTAGGCCTGAGTGAATGGATTTGGTAGTAGATCATACTAAGGGATACAGACTGACTAGAATTCCATATCTGAAAGTAAAAATACATTATAAAGCTGAATTCCTGTAATGTATTGAGGAAAACTCAGTTCCTTCCAAGTTGTGAAATGGATTCTTTATCCTTTCTGAACTATGCTTGTTGGCAATGCTGTTGCTCTAGTTATAATACCTCTACTACAACTGTGTAGTAGCTGTAGGGGGCTAAATTGTCTTATCATTGCTCTCCACAAGCAAATTCTGCCAAATGTTATCTCTTTGGCGACTCTTCCCTCAGAACAGAATGGTACTAATCCTCTCATTCTGGAGTGGATATCACCCAATAATAATTTCCCACGTGTTACCTTTAATTTCTCCTCACTAGACTCTTAAATGGTTTGCAATCAATCAAGCCTGTTATCAGATATTACAGTAAATAATGGACCTGATTCTGCTGTCATGTAGCATTTGCTCAAGTCATCAATATACGGCCAAAATGTTTCAGTCTTCATTTGGAAAAGAGAACAGGAAGCACTGGACACTGTTAAAGGTCACTAGGCCCCTGATATAGATAATTTCTCAATTTTCTGCTTATCTTGCTGTGTTACTCATTTACAGCAAGCCTCGGAGCCCAATTTCCCAGAGATTGTACTGATTGCAATCAATAAGCAAGGAGTCTCACTGATACATCCGAAGACAAAGGTAACAGCTGCTTCTCACAAGTCCATCTAAGGAAGGATTGAATGGACCCTGCTAATTTGGGGACTGTGATAGGACCTCATCCAAGAATGGTAGGAGGGGATAGAAGAGCTCTACTCATTTTCTGTGTGAAACAAGAAAATGTTACTGCCTCAGATCACTTCTTTGCAGTTGCTGCACTGGAAAGGAATAGGATAGAGCATCTTTGAAAAAAGACATTGGAATCATGATAGACCTGGCAAGGTGGTAAGATCAGGATGAAGGATGGGCAGTGCATCCAGGAACCTGCTTGAAAAAAATGCTTTGCAGGAAGCCCCAGCTGTCTAAAAGACCAGGCTGAATGGCCATGTTTAGCTGCAGTCTAACCCCAACAGTCTGGTCTTACCAAGTTCTCAGGAAATGGGAGTATCACTATTTGCTTTCAATAAAGAAACAAATTAAAAGATAGGTTTAGATTATTGTAAATCTAATGGCAGTGTGCTAAGGCAAAGATCAATATATAATGAAAGGAAGTCTCCTTAGTGTGATTAAGAATTACCTGTTTGTTGAAAATACAATATACCACTAATCTGGGTGCAAGAACTACCTTGATCCACTGTTTTTATAAATGAAGTGGGAAAGAACAAGGTTTTTTTATGTAACAGCCTGTTTTCATTTGAGAATTGTTCTATAGACCAGTTTGTTTCCCCTTACAGGATATTTTAACAGTCTACCCCTTCAATAAAATCTCCAACTGGAGCAGTGGGAGTACATATTTTCACATGACAATAGGGAACCTGGTACGAGGAAACCGGCTCTTATGTGAGACATCTCTGGTAAGAAGAGTTTTGCCACCTTAGACACAACCAAGTGCTAATTTTTCCTTTCCAGCCAGGACTGCTACAAAAGATGATGTGAAAACAGACAAATACCAGTGCAGATACAAAAAGCATTCACTGCTGTATCAATAAAATTGCCATTTAGAACTAGTGCAGTTCATATACAATGCTATCTGATGCAAAGATGCATGACACAGGACACAAGGAAAAATAGTAATTTCCAAAATTCTTCCCATACATCAAAATTCTATCCATCTGAGAAGTTAAGACTGCAAAGC
Organism: Certhia americana; assembly: GCA_018697195.1. NCBI lineage: Eukaryota > Metazoa > Chordata > Aves > Passeriformes > Certhiidae > Certhia > Certhia americana. The sequence goes on along the minus strand of CM031865.1, from coordinate 19,032,459 downwards.
TACATAAGAATCTTTTTGTCGTGCATGTCCTTCTCCATTTATGTAGTAATGCCAGCCTTGTAAGACTTCATCTTTTCCAGGGAGTGGTACCATCTTTTTAACATTTGGTTTCAGACTATTCACAGTCTCAGAGAAGCATCACTGTATTAATATTTAAAGGTAGGTTTGTAAAGATAACAAAAACATTTAAAGGCTACCTACTCTGACAGAAAAGCTTGGATTGTTAAATACAAGCATCTTAAGTACAAGTCAAGCTACAGAGTGAATACCAAGGAGACAGTAGAGCTATACTCTGGAAAGTTTTGGAAATCTATGAAAAGCGGAGGGAGGCATGCATAAAATTATAACTAAGACAGTGACAGATATTGAAAGAAAAGAAGTTCATGCAATGAAGAACCTGAGAAGATGATAAATGAAGGAGGAAATTATAGTTATTTTTGCTTCTGGGGCTCTCTGAGAGATTTAAGACTTTTTTCTTTCCTGACAGGGTTACAAAATGGATGACCTGTTAACATCCTACGTACGTGTGCTCATGAATGCTGTAAACAAGCAAAAGAACCTCCCAGCCTGAGAGTGGAAATAGAGCCCATGACCTGTACTTGTGCCAAACTACCCGTAATTTCATATCCCAGAAGAAATGCCATTTAAAAATACTGTCTTGATGATTGATCTTCTGATCACACACTGAATGAACTGAGTTGCTGAGATACTACAAGAGAAGCTCAAGTGAGCATGTGCTTTTAAATATCTGTAACACTTCTGTCTTAGCTGTAGTATGAGAATTCCATTCAGATACTGGATTTAGAGAAAGCTTAGATGGACTTTAATGTTCTGTGGGAGTGGGGAAACCCTGTGAGGGCCCCTTCTAATAACCTGAATCTCCTCCATTCAAAGACAGACACACAATAAGAGCTGTCTTCCTTTTGGTAAGAAAATGCCCGTTATTGTATATGCTCTTACCAAATATACAAACTCCAAGAGTCTTTGGATACTAAGGTGATGTAATTTTTTTCCTCCTACTGGCAATTCTAAGAGTGGAGAGATGCCCTTTAGTAGTAGATAACTGGACACTTTGAAAGGTAAGATGCTGGGTTTCATCCTGCACATCACAGTAGACTGACAGCCAACTACTGTCAGAATATACCTGTCCTTCCTGCATGCTACAAAACTTGCAGGCTGTCCCCTGACTTACCACAGCCTTGCTTAAATTAAAGAGTCTTCTTTCTTCCACATTTTATAATGCTTTTGGAAATTAACAACCACTTTCTACTGTGCAGTTCCTAGTAAGCTCTGAAATGAGTCTGGGGTTTGAGTCCATCACTTTTAGTTGCTCCTATTTCAAGATATAGATGAGCTATTCAGTGCAAATCAGAATTGAAGAATTCAGTCTAACAGAGGTCTGTTGAAAAGAGACTTTTCTGCTCTACAAAAATGTTCTGTTTGGAGTCATGCAGACATTCCTTCATGAGACAAGAATAATAGCTTTAATTTGTCCTGATCTTTTCTGCTTCCTGTTTAGCAGACAGTTTGAGTGGTAAAATTTGATTCAGCACTTGTTCATCTCTAAGAGCTTTGTAGAAACACAGCTTTGGTGCCACGGGAACCAGTGTGCTCTGAGTGTGTAAACCAAATATAGACTATGGTGGGAGTAAGCTCAGCTGCCTCCCCCTCAGAATAAATACTCCCCCTCACTCCCAGAGAAACATGAACATGTCTTAAAGCATTTACACGAAGTTCCTTGAGACACAATCTGGCAGTGCTGGAAAAGCAGCTCTGCCTGATCTCTCAACTATGCCAATGGATGCACAATGGTTCTTTTGTTTCCTCTGACATGCATGTGCAAAATTCAAATGCTGGTGGGAGTTTTGCATATGGGTGTCAGGGAAGAGCCCCACTCTCTTTGTGCATCTAAATGAGTGCCACACCTGTCAGAATAGCTGGTCTTTTTGCAAGCAGTTAGATGCTCCTGCTGTAATGTCCATTGCTGGCAATGGAAATGCTGGAGTCTAATTACCCAGAGTGGTTTTGTCACCCAGTGTCTGATCTAACTAACTAGCTATAAGTGAGAAACGTTCAACACTTCACCTGTACAAAAAGAAATTTTGCAGCCAAACTGTATTGTTTCTGGTTTTTAAATAAAGACTGCAGAAAATCAACCACAATGTCTTTTTTTAACCAAGAAAACTGAATATTTGCTCCAGATCCATGTAACCTAAATCTACTAAATATCCACTATATCCTCTAAAAGATCATAGCATCCCATCTACTCATTACATACACAGCACAATTTGTACAATACAGCCACTAAAAGGATGATAACCCTTTCTGCACATCCTCATCAACCAACATATCACCACAGAAGCAGCACAGGTCCAAAACATGAATCCACCACAACAGTGCCTCAGGTTTTGGCAATCCCAGAGTTCCTTAGAGTAACAATCTCTGGCTAAGCACTGAAAATATGGTATTAACTGTACACTATACAATTTTTTTTTCCTTTTTTTTGTGCAAAGATTTAAAGTGTATTACAGTTAACTTTAATACAAGAACATACAAAAACCACAGTATTAACAGCATTTCAATCTACAATCATGTGTTTTGGTTAGACAGCTCAAACAATATGTGATAAAGTGAGAGCTCTACACAGTGCACAACCCATCAAGGCCTGAACCAGGGCAGGGAGCTGCTAATTCTTTTTTCAGTCTAATACCCTCAGCACTTTACAGTGCTTTACAGGCTAGAATAACCACGTTTATTACATGCTTGCTTGCAACCTATTCCTTCCCAATCCAATCACTTCTGAAAGAGTGTCAGTCATATCATCTAATACCAACCATGCCACATCAGGAATTCTCTATACAGAAGGCTGACCAGTGTTTGCCAGCACTGCACAGATGTTACAGAGGCTGTAAAAACACCAGGACACAAATCCTAGAAGGCAGATTAGTGCCATAAAGAAAGACTGCAAGTGATTAGCATACCCTTAGAATAAAAACATGCTTCACATGCCATGTTTTCTCTAAAAGCAAAACCATTTTCAAGTGTACTGAGTGAGTGTTAGTGATTTTAATTAGGTATAATTATAAATGTAAACTATAAATGTATAGTATGAGACAAGATCTTTAAGTGTAGATTTCTGAGCCAAGTCCAACCTACATATAAATCTGTACTCTTCAGTGGTATGATGCTTAGGAAGAATTTGGCCAACAGGTCTATTTACAGCAATGGAAAAAAGCATGCAGCTTATTTCTTACTGACACCTTGACAATATTTATTAAAAAGAAAACAAAACCCAACCTGTCAGCCTACCAAGGCACTAAGGAGAACTTGTGAGTTTGCACTATATTCTACTTGGTTTTTAAAAAGTAGACTGACAGAAGGAGAGGAAGATGCATTTTTTAAGCCATTTATAGTTATTTCTCCTACTCCAATTCCATTCTCACACAAAAGGTATGTTGGTAATATAAACTGCTGTAACTCTGCTCATTGCAGGCTACGGGCAGCAGAAGTATAAGAAAATTGATTGTGAAAAATTAATAATTTAAGAGAATATCACCCTCCATTTGTGTAGAGATCAGGGATTACTTTCTTTTTTTACCAATTAATTTTGCAAAATGTCCTGAAGATAAGGACATATTCCAAATCCTACAAAACTGAACAGCTTATCAAAGAGAATGTTATCAACTCTTCTTTGAACTCTGAAGCTTCCTAGATCTGCCAAATTTCTAACAAGAGACAAGGTGAAAGCACACACTAAATCTTTACTGACTGCACACAAGTAATGCCATTCACCTTCACATACATGCATTTTCCATTGCTGAAAGTGAGAGTGGCTGCTGAAAGAATATTACCTATTGGCTGCTAGTTACTTAGTCCTTCCATATTTACCAGGAATGTTTGGCTGTGTGTTCCTCCACCACTTCCCAGGAGGCTGGGGATACACAGCTGCTCAGATTCAGCATTAGACATGGCCTGTGACTGAGATCACAGGAACAGACCAGAAAGTTTTATGCTGTGAAGAATCTGCATAACGTATTGAGCTGCACCTAGGTCAGAATTTAAGTGTTTTATGCTGTGACAAAATGCCAAACAAGAGGCTTGATTGTAAATGGGGGTCTTTGCAGGGCCACACTGGTGCACCAAAAGACATGCTGTTCTTGGTGCCCTTAACTAAAAGACCATTTTAAGCCTGGTGAGAGAAGAGTGAATAGGCATGTGTTCTCCTAAAGCAGTGACACAAGCAGCTACTATTACTGGAGTCTACAGTGCAAATTGATCAGGAGAAGATGGAAGAGTTTACTGCTAAAATTAGGCCTATCCCCACATCATTGTTAGAGTGGATACACTATAACCCAGTTAAAAAATTATGGTAACTTACAGCAACGAAAAGCAAAGCAGCTGAGGGAGACTGAGTTAGAGTTAGCAAAGGCAGTGAAGATCTAAGAGATGGTCTCACATGTGGGATTTTGATCAGTTATCCAGGATTTTCCACCACTGCTTTGGGATCACTGGTACAGCTCCATGGGTATTGATCCAGAAAGCATGGTAATACAATTTTTACCCAATCCAGTTGCTGCTCACACATACAAGAAGTGGGGAAGCTTTAACTTCTTGCTACCTAATTCAACTGTGGCTGCAGGGTGTGTTGTCTAGGCCCAACTGCTGTGTACATTTGGCTGACTAAACCAGCCACTTTTTGGAAGATTTAAATCATGCAAAGGACAGTAGTCTTCCAGTGGTTGGCAGCCTTGCAAAGAGGCAGGCACAGTCTCACAGCTGTTCATGGAAAGGGATTTTCAGACTGCTCAGCTTAGTTCTGCACAGGGAAGTATGGGGGGTCACCTGTAAGGGACTCAGCAGCTCACTGGGATCATACATTGTGTGGCTGGGCTCAGGAACAGCACTGCTGATGGCTCACCTCTAAAGAAGTATTGAGAATATCCAAAACCAGTAAATTTCTCAGCACCTTGGGTTGTAGTAGCAGAGACAGTAGGACCAGTGAAACCTCACTGGTGACAGGCAAAATTACAGAGGAAGACTATATGCTTGAGATCTTAGCATCATGTCTGAAATTCTCTCCGTAGGTACAAGATCTCAAAAAGACAGATGATTGGGACTCCTATTTGGGTAAAATTTTGAGAAAAATAGGGGGGTTTCTGCATAATACCATATTTGCTACAAACTGTAAACATTAGAAACTCCATAATTGGGCTTTCTGGAACGGGACCAACAAGCATCTACTTGGCTGGCAAATAAAGTGAGAATGGGAAAACTGAAGTGCTTGAATTGGTACTATATTATTTATTCATTTTCCTTATGCAGAAGAGTAACCAATGCTCCAGCCACACTGCCTCAATAAATATCAGCTATGTCAATGGACAGGACACACTCTGTTGACCAGCAGAAGTTCTACCAGCCATGTAGTAGTAGAGAACAGAGAAAATTAGTGTCAGTTCTAATAAAATGTTTAGTTTCCCAGAGCCACCTTCTCCTTAAGGAGAGCCCAGCTATTCTGAAGAGGCTCACATGGCCTTGACAGCTGAGATCTCCTTAGTACTGAGCAAGGAAGCAGCAAAGGAAACTTCTTAGCTGCCTTAACACTGGGCCTAAGTGGGCAATGCAGATGCCATAGCTCTTGGTTCTTGGGCTTGTTCAGTAAACCTATAAACCAGAAGGACTGGGATATGAGAGAGGGCACCCATATATTCTCTGTAGGAATCTGGAGAAAGACCAGAACTTTTCACATGTAGTACAGAATGACAACTTTCAGACTATTTTTAATATATATTAAAAAATCTAAAAATGGCTTCACTCAGAGTAAGAAGAAAAATTCTGATACTCTGATTGAGAAAGAACAAATCTGGCATTTCTTCCAGCCCTACATTTAACCACTTTTTCCAAATTCCTTAGACTAGAGGAGTGGAAAGAGTAGCTCAGTTCAACTGAGGAAGGAAAGACTGTGTATAACTCCACAAAGGCAAAATGCAATGTTAGTAGCAAATTAATAATCAGCCTGCATGCCACTCAAGCAGAACTCACACTCCACTTCCTGCCAGTGTTAACAGATAATTGCTTGAGAAAAGGGACTTTCTAGATGCAAGAGACATCACCAGAAGCAGGGGAAGGTACTACTTATCTTTGGTTCCACTTCTTAGTAATTGCTTCTGTAACCAACATTTGCATTGAGCAGCAGCTTGCGTTAAGAGTGCAGTCAGGAGACTGACAGACCAGTTTGCTTTAAGCAGAGTTTAAATCTAAAGCTTTAGGATGGATCTTCTTGGATGCCAGCTCTGACAACTTCTTCAGACGTTTCTTCAGCTCCAGAGGGAATTTCTCATAGCACTTCTTGCACACAGGCTTCATGTCAAACTCCACAAATTTATTCCTTTAATACAAAGAACAGTTATTAAAATGGTATTTGCAAACTATATGCTTCACTAATTATAATCTCCACGCATCTACATCAGTGTTGTTGCAAGCATTCTATTCCATTTATACAACAACTCATTTCCCCCATCTGGTGATGCAAGTTCAGAGGCTTATCAGTGAACTGAGGTCATTAGTATTGCTAGGTAAATAAGGAGCAAGATTTTGCTATCTAGTTACATGTAACAGTCTAGAATAATAGTGTTGTTACTATAGAATGCAATGTGACCTCACTTCAGAGGACCCCTTTGGGTGAATTAGAGCTCCTTCATATGGCCAGTCAAGCCAACCCAGCAGAGTAGGATAAGGGTTTGAACCTGAGAAAGGAAAAATGTAGGACTGGTTTTTATTCTGTCCCTTTTCTAAACATTTGAGGTAAATAGCACAGTATTTTATTACAAAATAATTCAGGCAATGGCAAATATTGTCGTTGAGGGGAGCAACCACAATTAAGGAGACATGGAGGCTGCAGGTTGCTCAGGACAGGCAGTTCCTCAAAGTTTAGAGCTTCCCTCTGTACTGTACTCCTCTTACCCAACCTCCTTACAGGATAGATTAATGAAGGAAAATAAATCAGAGAGGATGCTGAGTGTCAGCTCCCTTCCAATGCTGAAATCAGTGGAATTAGAAGCACCTTCTCTCACAATGAAAAGTTATACTGGCCTTCACAGAGGCAGTGGCTCACAGCTCTGACAGGCTGAAACCCTGCCTTAGGGGCAAATGTGTCACATGGTCCAAAATATAAACACTGACTTACTTCAGTGTGAGCCTGACGTTGCAGGTGGAGCAGGAGAAGCAATTCACACACCAGGCCTTGTTAAGAGCTGATACCACTGCAAAAGTAAAAGCACCAAGTAAGAGGAAACTGACAGATTATTTGAATTCAGATTTATATCCAAATTCAAATGAGGCCAGATGTGAAAACAAACACTGTTGTCTTGCAACTGTGGGACTGCAACAGCTGCACTAACAAATGAAACAAGGACAGCAACCCAAAACAAGGAGAGAACAAATCTTACCATCTCCCTCTATCACGTGGCTGCAGTTGTAGCAGACATCTCCAAAGAGCTGCACAGAAAAAGAAACAAGAATAGGAACTCATGTTGCTGACTACTCATGGTCCCCAAAGTACACAGCTGGTGTGAACATTAAATACTAATAACCAAAGAATTCCCAGATACAGCAGTGGCCCTCAAAAATACCAATTTAAGTCTTCTGAATAACTTCTCATACACTTGCCAAATAGTCTATGTTCCTTTGGATCTCACATCAGTAAATACCACAAAACCTTTTTTGTTGATGCCTCACACTCTAGTACTGTTATGGGATCTTAAAGTCCTGTATTTGTGGAGAAGAAAGGATGGGTAGAGTATGATGCTTAGTGTAGACAAACATCTCCTGATGCTCAACTACAAACACCAAAACAGAACTATTACTAAAATACAGCTACTATCAGAACAGCGACACTTACGTCTTATGAGAGTCATTATCTGACAGAAGAAAATACCAAACTAAAACGTTGTTCAATCAAATCACACCACAAAAACATGGTTTGATTGGGTTTTCTATGTTTGTTTTTTTGTTCATCTACTTTTCTATGTTTTAGACAACACAACAGTTGCCTCAGGCCCACAGAAACAAGTAATTATCAAAAAAGCCCACCCAAATACATTAGAAGTAAAATTACAGGGATTTTAATCTCAACCCACAGTCAGGGATTTTCTGTTAATGGCACAAATTAAAATCAGTGTCCCCAAGACATTTCTATTCTTTTTTCAGCATCACTTTTCTGCTAAGAAAAACTATTATTTTTCTGTTAAATATGATTAATTTCTTAATATTTCACTGTCTCTACAAATTCAGATTATGCAATATCTGCATAGCTTTGCATATACAGACCATGAAAAAGCATTTGTCAGACACAGCGAATACTACAGTACAGATGACTGAATTTACCTGATTATAATGAGTCTCACAATAGGCCAGCCCTTTTTTTTCATAGTGTCGGTGCCCCAAGAATGGCTTCTCACATTTGGCACAAACAAAATGCTGTAAAAGAAAAATACCAAAACATTCCATGGCAGGCAAAACAACTTTCCCATCACCAGGGAAAAACATGGCAATAAATCATAGCTCAATACATGACACTTGACCACAGAACAGTTTGGGTTGGAAGGGATCTTAAGGTTCATCTCATTCCAACCTGGCCTTGGACACTTCCAGGGAGGGGGCAGCCACAGCTTCTCTGGGCAGCCTGTGCCAGGGCCTCAGGGCCTTGCAGGGAAGAATTTCATCCCAATATCTAATCTAAATCTACCTCCTTCCATTTAAAGCTGTACCTCTTATTGCTTTAATAGAACAGACAGGGAAGATCTTTATGGAAGCAAAAACATAGAGGCCATATTTAGTCTATTTACAGTAATTAAGAGTTGTACTAAAGATAGGTGGAAGACCTGCTGGAAGGGCAATCATCTTGTGTCTATCCTGATAGAGTTGTGGACTATTATCTTGCTTGTCTCAGGGAAGAGAAGCAGGAACATAAACATAGTTGGTATGGATACGCCTCAAATGAGCAGCAGCATTTCTGTCAGGTCAAGTCCTACAAGGCATAAATGACTGAAACAAAGATGACTAAAGATGTTCAGAGTAAGATGTGATGACTCAGCTGAAAGTCATAGAAACAATGAACTGAAAAAGCTTAAAAAGCAAGAGCTGCTCAGCTTTCCGTAAAAATTCCAACACTGTTATGTGCCTGGTAACTTGAATTGGAGAGGATATCTCTGAGTATATAATATAAAATATGTAAATTTATTAGTAAGTAAATGCTTTTCAGTGAACTCTATTCTGCAAGTGTCTTTACAAATTTTAAAATTAAGGTTATTACATTTGTGAAAACAGTTTTCTTAGGAACCCTGAGGGCTCATTCACTCACAAAAGGTAGAGACAATCTGAAACATAAGCAACTGGGATTTGTCTGAATTCATATTACAGACCACTTGCATGTCTACAGCTTCCACCCAGCACTAGTCCTCTTCCAAGCCAGCTCTTGAAGGAAGTTTCAGACTCAGAAGGGCCTCACCTCGACATGCCACTGCTTCCCCAGGGCGTTGACCACACGGCCCTCGATGGGCCGACGGCAGGCCCCACAGATGGGGATCCCCATCTTGTCATGGCACGGCAGGCAGTACAGCTCCCCCTTCAGCTCCCGGGCCTCGGCTGTCAGCTCCTTCCTGCCAACACAAACAGGGCCCTGAAGGGACAACTCTGAGGGAAACTCTTCACGCCCAGGCAACATTCACACTAGAAATGTAGTCATTGAGTTTAGCTAGTGAAGTACAGTTATTGTCAACTCATCTTTCTAAAAACTGCTTTCTCAGTTTGCCAGACAAGAACATATGTGGAACATCATGTCTGCAGCTGGATATTCTCACAGACATACAAGGTGCAATTACATGGACACTTACAGTGTCATGCTAAGACCTGGGGTATGTTTGAATGGGAGAGCTCAGGTACAAGAACCATCCTAGCAGAGCTCAAGACTGAGACATTTACTTGCAGGGTTACCCATTCTGGGACAGCCCAGTTAAAATGCCTTCATGGTAAGCAATTCAGGTCAGACAAGTATCAGTGTGGCAACAGACACTGCCACAAGACTGAGACAGCTCATCAAGCCATCTCTTTTTTTCTATCCAGGAATTTAGAGTGAAATCATTTTGGACAGCCTATCTGTTATCTTTTGGTAACTCCTATCTTTGGAAAACTCTACTATGGTAATCTGCACACAGCCTTTCAGATAAGTTCATGCAAAGGAACTATTTTCACTTTCATTATAAATTAGCATTATCCAATGTCAGAATAAGAGAACACTGAATGGTAAAATAAAACGAACATTCCTGTAGTTTTTCCAAACTTATTTCAGTTTCTCCTCACACAATTTATATCTGCTCAACAATGTGAAGGCAGCAAAGTTTAGACTTTGGGAAGGACTGCACTGCTGACTCAGCTGTTAATATCTCTCCTTTTTTTGTCAGAGTTTACAGTATAACAACATACCCACAGTGGGTGCAGTTGAAGTGATCTGGATGGTAGGAATCATTCCTAAACATCAGAGGCTGCTCATCAATTATCAAGTGGCACTTCTGACAGATGTACTTGCCCAGTCCTTTAGCTTTTTCACGGTTGTGGCATGGCCTGCACAGGTGCCTGGTTTTACAAAGTAAAAGAAAGAAAATATAAAAAAACTCTTTCTCCTAAAACAACATATATTACATACTGTAGGAATTACTTTATGTAACAGAATTGTCTTCTGAGGTCAGCTAAACATAATTCAGTGTGGTATCCAGTGTTTCACACCAGTTGCACAGAGCAGAATATGAGTATAAAGCAGTCACACAGTTGTATTTCCTTAGAAGACTACTCCAACATTCACTGATTTATATGCCATCAGGGGTATCACCCAGCCATTCTCCTAGGGATCCTTTCCAGCTCTCTACATCTTTTCTGATAGCTATACAAGGAAAGGTGGCAACAACTTCTGTCTCTAACTAATGGATCCAACCATAAAAGAGGCATTACAGCACTGGGAGTGAGTCAAGGAGAGAGAATGAAATGTATCAAACCTAAGGGCATTGCTTGAATGCCTTTCACCATGCTGGATTCTTTAGCCTTCAATATCTAGGAAAAACAAGAGACTGTTTCTTGGCTACAAATTCCTTTTACTCCTAAGTTAAAGAAAATTAAGAACTATGCAATTCTATGTGATAAAAGCGGCTGTATTCCTAGCACAGGCTCTTGAATACATTGCAAGTACACTTCTGAACAGGCAGATAACCCAAATTCCTGGTAGAAAAGCTCAGGCAAAGGCAAGAAAAAACTTGTGAGTCTTATCCCAATATTTAGGAGTGCTGTGGAGAAGCTGTTCAGTTTACTTGCCTATTACGTATTCCTCTAGCTGCAACGTTGAAGGCTGGAAAGAATTTATGATACAAGAAAAATGACAGAGAATGACTTCTGTGGGTTGCTTTGTCCCAAAACCAACAAGTCTGATTAATTCCTTTCCCTGTATCACTGTCAAACACTCACTGCGATTTACATGACATTCTCAAAACACATCAGGCAAAAGAAAAAGTTCAAATGGAAAGGGCAGATTTATGGATTCAGTAGCGGGTTGTTCACAGGGCCCCTTCCAAAATTCTACCCTGATGAATTATTTACCCTTAGATCTGTGAAATGGGGATAAGAATAGAACACATGTTGTTGTGAGGCCGCAAACATTTATGACTCTCAGCTGGCAGGTGCCTGTGTAAGTGCTAAGTATCATTATTATTCTCTCCAAATCTGAGCCCTTCTGTCAGCAAGTGTCTCTGTCCAGGGCTGGGCATACTGTCTGCCCAGACGGAATCCAGGAAAAGCAGACAGCACCCCATTATAAGGAAACATGCAGCTGGGTTCATCTCAGCATAAAGGCATCAATTTTATTCAGTACTGTCAAATGCAGAGTAATTATACAGGGCTGGACATAGGGACCCCGAAGCAAGAGTCCTGAAAGAGACCCCTCTCACTCAGCTGAAAGAGATGCCTTCAGCCATTTGCACTGATAAACCATTATCAACCCCCTCCCCACTCACAAACCCTCTGCCCTCCCACAGACCCTCTCTATTGGAAGCAAAGGGAAGTGTTGGACAGGCTAAGCTGTTACCATAGCAGCCTCCCCTCTCCCTCACCCTCTCCCCTCCCCCTTCCCACCATTATGGAATTATCCCATTCTGAAATGTCCTGTTGTGTCTGTTAATACTAGACTTCCCCCAAACAATGCATCCCTCCACCCTCCTAAAATAATCAAGGGACTCCAAGGATTCTGTGTTTAGGGCTGGGGGTTCAGTAGCAGCCTTCAGTAAGCACCAGGAACACTGGCATATTCATGCAGGATACTCATATCTATACTAGCAGCAGCAGCCCCAGTGCCAAGAGCTCAGCTGGGATGAAGACTGCTCCTCAGTGCTGGGGTGTCCTCTCCCCTGCTCTGTTGTGTGACTGAGCTGATAATGTGCTATCAGAGCAAGGAGGACACTATATAGAGGGGCTCCCCTCTCTGCTCTCAGCAACTCTGCCACTCAGCACTCTCTTGGAATCATCTTGTTTGCTCTGCGCTGTTTCTACCTGGTTTGCTGTCACCAGAAGGAGCTCCTTGAGATATTCCCTAAAAACCACCCTACAGTCCACCCGCAGGACTGCATGGTAAAGAGGTAAGAGACCAATTTTTGATAGCTGGGGCTTTAGGAGGGTTTTTTTTAAGGAGCTTTCCTAATGGCATTAGTTTTAGTTGGTGCCAATGAGGAGTAGAACAGATACTGAGGTGGATGAATATAATGGAAATGTCTGAATCTAAGAATAGGCAGCATATTCTGAACTTCAAAGAATAATTTCCTTGCCTGTTACTCCTTCAAAACAAAAAAAGATTTTCAAACTTTTGTACCTAATGTATATCCACTTGTGCCAGTTGTATGGTAAGTCTAGTGCTCTCTGACACTGCTTTGATGCTGACAAAAACCAAGTACTTCAGCTGAAATACAGGCTCAGCAGAGAGTGATTTTCAAGAGAGTAACTTCAGTCAGAAATGGATTATTTCTAATGAAGACTACTTTGAGTGAAAGACAGGAGACAGTCATTCAACAAGATGTTAAACTCATAATCATAAAAACACACAAACCAGTATAATCATACCAGAAACTGCTTCAGCTGAGAGCAAGAACTGTAATTTCTACCACAAACCCTAACATATAGGTCACTTTATGTGCACTGGGCAAACAAAAGCTCCAAACTAGCCAGGTAACTGTGTACAGTAAGCTAAAGGTTTCTACTGCTAGTTCTTTCATTAATGACGGACAGAGCATCTGCTGAAAGAGTGATTGCATTATGTCCATGCTGAGAGCCTTGTGGGTTGTTCTATTGATTGTTTCTGAGCAGAAGAGAAACAGGGCATGAAATATGGTCAGTGTGCATGCATGTATTTCAAATGAGCAGTGACATCCCCGTTACAGCTCAGCCCTGGGAGGCCTGGGATAATGGCTCATTCCAGAACAGTGCTCTGTTTAGCAGCATGTAAATCACTAAACATTCACACAACATCAAGAGTGCAGTCCAAGCAGAAATTATTAGATAATGAGCCAGACTCCTAAAGGAGTTTTCTGTCTGTGGAATGAAAGCCTCTTGCACCATATAGCTTAACACAGACTACACATTCTAGGTCATTTCTGAAGGTTTCTAGTTTGCTCTTAGCATTTATACAGACTACAGGAATCCCAGTGCTTTCTCTATAAGCATAAAAAAAGTTTAAATAAACATATTTATTTTAAATTTATAGGGTAAACCCAAGGAGAATAGGAGTGGAATTGCAAGTAACTGCAAAGGGCTTTCAACACCTTCTAGAGAACATATTGTCAGAGAATCATTACTTTTCTAAAGCTGTAGAATTTGAAAACATGTAAACTCTAAGAAACATGTGAAGCCTAAAAATAAGTCCCAAAATTGATTCTAGTGACATGCTGGCTTTTTCCTGAACCTACTCAAGTGCTACACCACTATTTTCACCCAATAACTACAATTATTTAAAAAAAAAAAAAAATCCATTAAAGCTGTAATTAAAATTTCCTTTTAACTTAAAATATAAGCAAAATTAGAAAGAGGACCACTTCCCTTTTCTATAACTTCAAACCAAACAATGAAAAACATCTCACTTCACCTTGCTCTAAAAGGTAAATAAGATAACAGCAGCTCTCCTGTGAAGGCTGTCATTTGCAAAGAGTGAAACTATTTCAATTTTATCATTAGTCCTAAGCCTCTCCCTTCCTGACACTGACAAACTGGGCTTCCAGAGAGCTCTGACATTCTCCTTTCTACTCCAACCCACAGCATCTGGCACTGAAAACATGTCTGTATAAAAATCTAAAGCAGACTCAATGCTGTCATCAGTGAAGATAAAACTCTCAACTTTGAAGTCTTGCCTATTCTAAGTCTGGCACTGGCACATGCAGCTGAATCTGAATTTCCAAGATCTATCTTAGGAAATCAACTCAAATAGAATTGATTGAAAGTATCATGCTCTTAAAACCCTAACAATTAGCTTGTGAACAGGGAAAAGTCTGCTTATTCCTTCACTTTGGGAACTGATTTAAAGCATTACCAATAAGACAAGAGCCATCCCAGTCTGTTCCATCAGACAACCCTGGTTTCTGCTTTTTCAGCTGCTCCAAGCCAGCGTTTACTGCCTGCTCAGGTGTCAAAACCACGGACATAAGACCACCCTATCCCTCATAGATGCATACATAAAGATCACCTGATTTACACTTTTTGCAGATGAAAAGCAGAATTAAACAATGGGCCTGACACACAAAAAAAAGGCTTAACAGCTAGAACATGAGGTGATAAGCACCATCATAAATCAACAGCCAGTAAAAAGGCATGGTCTCATGCATTTCTCTTTTGGTATGCAACAGAAAAATACATATTTAAACTAATTTCATCCAGAGAGGACAGTATGTGAGTCAATGTTACTATCCCATACAAACGTTAAACTCTTGGGTTCAAGAATACTTGCAGGTTTTACTTTGTAAGGGACAAATGAATAATATAAACAAAAAAATGTGGCATCCTTTGTAAACTTGTGACCTTCACACAAAAAACCCGAAACTGGGCATTTTCCTTTTGTATGTGAAAGCTCAATTTCACAAGTCTTTTTAAAGATAAGGACAAAAGGGGTGTACAGGGCTTCCTTGCATATGCAATTGCAAGTAATGGCAAGACAGCAACTTGTTATAAATACTCAATTCCAGAAGGGTATCCAGGCAATGCATGAAGTAAGAAGGGCCCCTGTGGCCATAGGAAGAACTTCCAATTTCTGAATTTTATCCAGTCTCCCTGATGTTGACTTTGTCTCTTCAACTGTGAACCAAACAGAAGTGATCCAGCACATTAATCTCCAGCTATTCCAGTTTTCTGTTCTCCTGAAAGTAACAGCAGCCAAACTGAAGACATTAGTTACCTTGGAATTTTCTTACATTTTCCAATATATTTGTTTGTGCTTAATCCCATTTCAGTTCTCTCTGATCCCAATATTTTTAGGCATCCAAACAGTGAGTTCTGTTGGGGAGCTGGACGCAGTGAATAATGGATGTATTTAAAGATGTATTGAATATTATGGAGAAACAGTTAGTACAAAATGAAATGGTGAGAAAAACTGAGGTACTGCTGCACATACTGTAACGCTTCTGAGGAATCCAAGTAATAGAGACAATGCTGGAATTTCAGACCACCTGCAATTCCCTACCACCTATACCCACAGACAAGCAATGTATGAAAGCCATTGGAAGGTGCTCAGAAAATCCTATCATACTTCCTGTTGAAGCTGTTCAGGACATTGCAAACAGACTGGCAAAGTTAAGATCAGTTTTACTAAGCTTCTACTTGGAAAAGACCCTAGATAAGCTTCAGTGGAGGTCAGACTTTTGAGGGAGGAAAAGCAAGAGCTGTGATGGAAGATAAAAGCTGCAGAGAAGGATGACACTTTGAGAGGTGACTGACAGCATGGACATTATTTAAAATTTTACCCGAGTCAATTCGATGTCAAAAGAGATGTTGCTACCCATCTGAAAAGTTTCTTCCTATATTGCAACTAGGTACATTTGCCTCAAAAACAGGACTTTAAAACAATGCTCAAAGGTTTTCAGGAACCCTGTGGATTTTTTTAACAGCAATATTTGACCTTTTACGTCTTCTAAGAACAAGACAGATATTCTAAGCTGGATCACCTTACAACAGATTTTTCTGCTCTCAGAAAAGCCGACTCATCAGGAACTCCTCAGTCTTGAGTCAGGCTTTCAAAGTGAAACATGGCATATACTTTCTAGTTAGACACACAGAACTCACTCCTACTCCTCTTAACCAGACACACAAGCATCTCACTACCTGATTATACAACTGACCTCAGCACAGGCTGGAGACGAGCTCATCACCAGCTAGCCAGCTCTGCACTGGGGTTCTTTCCACAGGAATTACAGCTCTGGTAAATCCAGCTGAGCAGAGGGTATTCAGAATACTAATATAAGGTTTAAATTCAGACTGACCTGTCATACTAAACACTGATGCTAGGAAACAGAAGACACTGTTGATTTTCATGTGTGGGTTTTTAGGTATTTTGTTGGTTTGGGGGTTTTTTTGTTTCCCACAAACCCAGGCTCTTTTGTAATACACTGTCTTAATTCTTTCCCATTTAGGGCTTCTTTATTCTTCAGAACTGTGGAGGAAAATGAGTGGGCCAGCAGATTCAAGCCTGCTCTTCAACTGCTCAAATCAATCAAATGTCGCTTTGGAAACATCAGAGCAATGTGGCAAAGAGACACACCTTGAGAACATGATTTTTGCTGCTTTCTACTTTCTGGACTTCATCCTGGCTTTTGCTGGTAATGCCCTGGCTCTTTGGCTTTTCATCCGGGACCAAAAGTCAGGCACACCTGCCAACATTTTCCTGATGCACCTTGCTGTGGCTGACCTGTCCTTTGTGCTGGTACTTCCCACCCGGCTGGTGTACCATTTTTCTGGTAACCATTGGCCATTTGGTGAGATCCCATGCAGACTCACCGGCTTCCTTTTCTACCTCAACATGTATGCCAGTATCTACTTCCTGATGTGCATCAGTGTTGACCGTTTCCTGGCCATCGTGCACCCTGTGAAGTCCATCAAGCTCCGCAGGCCCCAGTATGCCCATGTGACATGTGTCTTTTTGTGGGTCATCGTTGGTGTGGCAATGGCACCTCTGCTGCTCAGTGTGCAGACTGTCCAGATGAAGAACACAACTGTCTGCCTGCAGCTCTACAGAGAAAAGGCCTCACGTCACGCCCTCGTGTCCTTAGCAGTGGCATTCACCTTCCCCTTTGTTACTACTGTGACCTGCTACTTACTCATCATCCAGAGCCTGAAGAGTGGGAACAGAGTAGAGAAACACCTGAAGGAAAAAGCTGTCAAAATGATCATCATGGTCGTGATGATCTTTCTAATTTGTTTTGTACCTTATCATGTCAATCGCTACATTTATATTCTCCATTACAACGGGACCAAGGCCTCCTGTGAAACACAGCGCCTGCTGGCCCTCAGCAACCGCATCACTGCCTGCCTCACCAGCCTCAACGGGGCCTTCGACCCCATCATGTATTTCTTCGTAGCGGAGAAATTCCGTGAGGCTTTGTGCAACCTGTTTTGTTTTAAAAAGACTGTAATGTTGTCTCACACATATGAGGGTAAGACAAATGAAAGCTCGCTAAGTGCTAAATCTGAACTGTGAACATAACCCTTGTCAGTGTCAGTGCTTTGTCTTAAGAACACTCTCTTCCACCAAAATCAGCTGAGAGCACAAATATGCAGCAAGACAGACTCAAATTCATCCTGAGAAGGGAAGCCATGTTGTTTTTATGGGGCTGCCATTAACAAGAACCCCTCTGACCATAAAGAACACGTGTTTGTATTGCTGAAACTGCAAAAAGAAGTACTCCTGGTTTCCAAGAAATGAAACTGAGGGTTGAGCACTTAGGAATAGGGAAGGGGACAGGGAGGGAAATGGACCCTTTTTTTTTTTTTTTTTAAAGATTTTAATTCCCAAAGCAATCAGTGCTTCCTCTGCACAATGCGTACAGCCTTATTTAAAATTTCGTATTGTGCCAGCAGTAGAGATCCCCTCCTGAGATAGACCTGTCTGAGGAAAAAAACCTACATTTGTACATCTTGTTCAAGTCTCTGAATTCAAAGTGTTTGTATGTAATAGAGAGAAAACTGGTGCTAAATGGTGACAAGGAAAAAAAAAAAAAAAAAAAAAAAGACCAGAATGAAGCAATGAACCCAGCCTGGACAGGAATTAAGACAGAAAAGATTCCTAGTTTTAAGAGGGCTTACAGTTCTTTTTTGAGACTTACCTAGCAAGACTCTTCCTTCACTATAAATAAAGCAGGGATTATCTTTATTCTCACTGATAGAAATTGCATCCAGCAGAATATGCCTGGAAGTGACAGGCAGACTAGGGTAGACCAGGTACAATGAAAAGGGAAAAAAAGAATGCAAGAGTTGCCAATAATATTTACTAGAACACTGCTTCAATGCTATGGAGATAAATATTATAGGAAATCATGTGACAGGTGAAATATATTACACACACCTATATCTCTGCTATGCTTTTGGGAATGAGTTCCTTACCGTTTTAGATTTTAATTCCACAAATTACAAAATCAAACATACTTTATCTTGCTTGAACTGCTTCCCCAAAATACCCTAAGTGCTATTCCAACAGCCCATTCTAGCAAGATGAGGTGCCAAAAGAAAATCAATTATGCCCACCTCAAAAAACTAAGGCACAGAGGTTGCATGCAGTATGAAAAAGAAGAGGGAGCTGAGAGGACTCCCTGCTGGACAGGTACAAGTATGTGACCTTTTCTTCCTTCCTTCCTTCACCATTTAGTTAGTGAAAATACAAACTCTAGGAAACTGCTAGGCATTGCTCATAACATATGAAAGTCTAAAAGAAACTCTAAATTGTGCAACACTGTCTGCTAACTGCTGGATTGTTTTATTTTCTTATAATGGTATGCTTTTGTATAAGCTCCCTTTTGTGTTTTTATTTCTTATTTCTGAATTAAATGCATTAATCGATTATAGGATTCATTTTTGTATTTCTGCATTTAAAACGAATGATTTCTGAAGACCAGTGGAATCACAGGGTGAGAAGACTTTGCTGTGATCATTGTATTATTCTTTTGCTACATCTTGATTTCCTGCTCAGCAGCTTGCCTGATAAACAGCCTACCTGAGATCATGTAATCCCTTTTTCTCACTTACTACCTGAAAATCCTGAAATCTCTGTCTTCTGCCTGAAATCCCTTTCTTTTCCAGAACACATTCACTAACCACTAAAATTTGAGTTTCTACATGTTTGATTGGAAGAACTTCCTACCTAAAAGGTTATTCCTAAAGATTCTTCTGTACCTTTTAAAGCTTTCCTTCTCAGTGTAAAACTAACTGACCACCTTAGCATCTCACAGTTGCATCAATAACACACTGATGAAACTTTCTGACCTCCTGCTCCATCTTACCTGCCAGCATTCTTCACAAAACCCAGGTCAGCAAGGGTTACATCGCAGAGCTCACAGCGGAAACATTCTGGGTGCCAGTTGTTGTTCATTGCCTTGATAACACGCCCAGTAATGAACTCACCTGCAAAAGGAAAGTAGGAGATGCATGCAGAAAACAGTCTTTATCAAAATCTACTGTACTTCATAGTCCTTCCACTTTAATTCCATAATTACTATCACGGTCTAACTCTGAAAAAAACCCCAATTATTCCCACAATCAGGATAACCCAAAATCACTGCCGGTATCACGCTTTGTTCTCACCCAGAGCTCCTGACTCCTTAAAACAACCCTAACAATACCAGCCCAAGGCTGGATGTCCCAGCAATGCTGCAAGGTTTGCACAGCCCTGCAGTAGTTAAGCCCTGATGTTGTTATCTGCCACTTCTTACCACATTCCCCGCAGCAAGGAGCAAACAGCATCTGGAAGTCATGCTCACAGTACTTCCTACCTTCAAACTGCAAACAAAACAAGAGAGGAGCCCTCATGAATAACTGAGCTACTTTTATAACATGACAGTTCAGCATGATTTTCCATTGATATGACCATTTAGTCAAGGTCAGTCAAGTTCTCCAGTTCTAGCCCCCTACACACCTGTTTTTCAACTCCTAAATATTCTCCCTAAAGAAATATTCACATATGGCTTCAGCCTCATGGTGAATTTGCACAGCTAAATTAAGAGCAATGCTGCTACAAGACAGTAAAAATCCTGAAGAATACCCCAATCCTTTTCCTATAGTTGCCTTTAATTTCATTTTTGCTTAGTTTAGTTCAGAACTACTACTCCTCCTATATAAGGTTAAAACTCATGTCAGAATAAAATACAGCAGGTTTAAAACAATGTGTATTCAAAATTTGTGCTTGTGTATATTCTGTAAAAAAATTCAACCTAGCTTTTAAATGAGCTCACTTATTTCAGTTACCCTACTGGAACAGTTTGGTACAACATGTCTAAAAATAAAGACAAAAGTTCACTTATGTCTAACGAAATATTAAGGCCAGGTTGGACAGTGCTTTGAGCAACCTGGTCCAGTGGAAAGTGGCCCTGCCCATGGCAGGGTTTGGAATGGGATGATTTGTAAGGTCCCTTCCAACCCAAGCCATTTTGTGATTCTGTGCTGATTAACAAAACACTTTCTATTTTCTTTTTAAATATGTCATACCCGAAGAGCAGCTTTTGCTGTTACTGATGGAATACGTGAGAAGGAAAAAAGGGAAATTAAGTGGGAAGCTCCTCGAAGAAATGGCAACAAATGTTTAGGGCTAAGAAATTAAACATGCAAGGAAGATGAGAATTCCTTGCATTTTACCACAGTGATTTCTCTTCTCTTCCAAGCAGCCTGAGAACTCACCTCATAAAAGAGTCCTTCTGGGAACTGCCGAAAGCACTGAGCACAGACAAAGCAGTTCTCGTGATAGAGCTCCCCATTGCTGTTCACAATCCTCTCTGCAGGATCGAACCGTGTCTGGCAGCGCTCACACACGGCATTCGCCAGAGCATCAGACATGTTACTGGAATAAGGAGAAGAGTAAACACTTATAAACACAACATTCCAGCTGCTTTAAACTCTCTTTCACGTGAAAAAAAAAAGATCAATGAGTCATTGACATTGGTTAGAAACAAGGTTCTGACAACTCATATGTGGCAGATGAGGTCAAGTAGCAGATGTACCTATTGCACACTTTTGGCTATTTCACCAGTATTTCACCCCATTACATAATCCTGCTAATAGCTCACAGTAAATATCATCTATTTTTCACAAACCAGCAGTTTGGAGAGCAGATGATCCTGACTTCTTGGGCTTCTGGTCCCAAGATGTGCACCTCAAGATGTGGATTTTCTGATGTGTAATAAGCACTGATATCCCACTGCACTCTCCCCTTCATGGTCAGCACCATCAAAGCATTTCCCCCTCTACAGGCCCTTGTCCTCCTGACAAATTGTCAAACTGTCAAAGTGTTACAAAGCCATGGGCAGGGAGAAGTCCCTCTAGCTGGCTTGGCCAATGCCTCAGTTTCATTTCCTCAGAATGGGAGGCTAAAACTCTCCCCAGGACACACTTAAAATCACATAAAGAACATTATCTTAATCTACCCAAAAATAAGGAATCACCTTAACCTCTTCCGCAAAATTTTCATGCTTGCCATCATGCTAATCTAACTTAATGCAGTTTTAAAATGTATATCATCTGTGCAAACCAGGAGGGAAAAATAACCAGGTACATCTCAGTTTCTTGTTGCAGTGAGATCTTTCTTTTAACCACCAGACTATCCAATAGTACAAAACCTCAATATTATTACACATTTAGATATAAAAAAACAGCTTTATGTCTTCTGGACACCTTTTGAATTCCGTGATTGGAAACATTGCAGTTTTATAGGTGGAAGTATAAAAAATTGCCACCATGTTACAAAAATCTCCAAACTATTTGTAAAGTACTTTTCCTGAGATAGGTAATATATGCAGAAACCGAAAGATAGCTCGCTTTACAAGGCTTTTTCCTTTCTTTTTGGATTCGAAGTTACTCTGAACTGGTTTTGCATTGTTAGTGTTATTCAACAACCTAATACGCTACTTTCCCCACCTCTTCATGGAGAACAGTAGTACAAGAAGCTCTTCCAGGAGCAGAAATTCTCTTTGCTATGGTCAGAGACATTCCCCTCAAAACCAGGCCACTGTCCATATTCCAGGGCTTCGTGCCCTGAGTACCACTGGAATGAGCAGGGAGCAACCTCACGCTCCTGAGGTAACACAACCAGCCCTGCATTCCAGCTGGCTGAGCTGAGCCAAGTGTCTCCCCTCTGCAGACTGCACTAACATCCTAGGCTGTGACCTAGAGCAACACTTCAGTAAAAACGGACTTTTTTCCCTACTGCTGCAATTCCAAGAGAGGCAAAAATCAAGAGAGACCAGAACAGTTTCAAGAATGGAGTACCAATTTAGCAAAAATTTGTTACAACTTGTTTCCTTCTTGCAATACAAAGGATACGTACAAAAAGAGACACGGACTGGAATTATGGACAACAGGAAATCCTGTAATTTCATAAACTAGAGATCATAGGTTAAAGAAATATTTTTCATTCTGATACAGTACCAAGGGAACAGTCAGCACAAAAACACCAGTGTTTGCAGCAAAGCCAACACCTAATCCGCTTGGTTTTCAGTCACCAGTAGTAGTCTTCCAGGTACACCACACAAATCTGTACCAGGACTTGAAAATATAATCTTCCCTTCAAGTACTTTTTGAAAAATTCAGTTCCTAAATTCCAAGACTTGAGCTAGCCAACAGCCAAGATTAATAAAGACTGATGTCATCATAGTGAAAAATTTCTTCGGGGAAAAAAACCAGGCAAACCAGCAAGTATTACACATTAGACACTAACAGCAAAGCACCATCTTATGTTGTTTGTTGGTTTGTTTTTTTTTCCCCTAAGCATGAAATCGACATTTTAAAAAAACCTTAATTTTCTTTCTTTTTTTTTTTTTCACCAAAGTGCCAATATCAACGTGCAGGGTGAACTCTGCTAGATCAGAACAGCCACCTCTACAACAGCATTTCACAACAACTAAAGCCTGCAACCTGCACAGCCACGTTCCTGCATGAAACACAGTGCAGCTGTGACTCTTCACACCAGACACTCCGGGTGACATTCCCACAAAAGTCCCACGGCTGTCTTGGCAAGAAAGAGAATGACAACACAGGGACTGCCTTGTGATGCTGCTGAGAAGATTTCCTCAAAGCCATAAGAAAGATGACCATGATACAGTCTGAGCTGTCCTTCCAAGTGAGCTAATGAGTGTGCCTCATTATGCAGGTGAGAGAAACTGTTAGTCCAGGAAAATATAAATGAAAGAACCAGTACAAAATATAACTTAGCTCTCTGCCTCAGCTAAAACTCAACTGAAACTTCTGGGAAGAGTCAGACTACCTCATCAGCTCCTGACCAACATATCTCCTGTAATGCAAACCAGCAGCTGTGGCTCTCTGACAATCCACAGCAAGAGTTTTGCATCCTTGCTCTTTTTCCATTTATAACTCTACATCCATTTTCACTTAAGACATTTTATTGTTTTGCACTCAAGCTACAATTTGCCGCTTGAGCATTGCCCTGAAGATACGACTGAATTTATTCAAAGGTTTTACTTTAACATTTGCCAATTTCTTAATTTCCCCTGAGTACACACCCCTGTGTGCCCTCCTGCTTATACAAAACCAAGCATTCTTTCAACGAGCTCAAGGTTAAAATTAACCAAAGCTGGAAGGAAGAGGGAGCACCGTGCTAATTCAGAGCAATTTAATGATTCAGTTTACTACACTGCTGCAAAAGCACTTGTGCTGGGCAGCATGGGGAAAGGAAGGGAAACTCCACAACCATCCCTTTGATAGCAGTACCAGAAGTAACCACAAAAGTTGGATTTGCTGTGCCACTCATCAGATATTTACACCTAAATCTTTCCCACAAAGGACAGTCCCCAATATAGAGTGCTTCTTCTATTCTGTTTGCTCATTGATTTTTTGCATTAATTAAAATAAAGATTCTTCCTCTGTTTTAACAATAAGCTGATGACACAAAGACAGGAAAGGCTGTTAAAACACAATGAGATCAGCATCCTGAAGTTATCCTGTCCTGCACAAACCCAAAAAATACCAGCGTTCAAACAATGCTTTTCCCAACCTTTCAACATTATGTGCTGTATCTTTAACAAATTATGTTTGACAAAATACCTGATTTACAGAAATTATGTTTTTACCATTATAACTAGGTTTCTCATGCTTTGACTTCTCAGAAGAATTTACTATGAAGTGCCAACACAGGTCTCAAATGGGAGAAAAAAAAAAAAAAGAAAAGAAAAAAACCCAGAGAAACAAAAATTCCTTCTTTAAAAGAAGTGGACATTATTTAGGAGACCCATTCTGTGCCACAGGTACAAATGCTACTGGAATATTTGAAAGAATTTTACCTTCTTCTATCTAACTCTGTTTATAAACATTTGTTAACAGGGAGCTACCGCTGGTGACAGATTAAGGACAAACAAGAAAATATAATAATTCCACTGCTAAGAGATTAGAAGAGGAGCTCCAGCCTTCACCATCACATTTGCAGATTATCTTAAAAGTGACTGCAAGACAAAACGAACCAGACAACTGGACAACCAGGAGAACAGATGAACAGTCTCAGATTTTGCCTGAGAAGGAAAGGAACTGCAGGAGTGCTTCTGTCAGAAAATCACAGTTAAAAAAAAAAAAAAAGAAAAAAAAAAGTTTTCTTTAATTTATTTTGAAAGCTTTTTGGTTTTAATGTCAAACAGAGTTCTTCTTCATCACAATGCTGAATGAAGAATTGCTTTAATAGTGAGCCAAAACCTTGCAGATACTACAAAAAGAAAGCAAGACAAAACTTTGAGATACAAGAACCCAGGGCATTATCCAAACCTCAGCAGAGAGCAAAACCTATGCTGGGGAACCCTAAAAATGTATTTTTTGCTCATTCTGGCTACCAGTAGGAGCAAGTGTATACAGAAAATATGACAATATGATTACATTTCTAATATGTATGCACAGACAGGTACAGTAGCAAAATATTAAAACTGGAAGAGCTATCACCACTTGAGTGTGTCACAGATGTCAGCAGCCAAGATAAAAATGAGAGCACTCCAGGAGAGGGGCTGCTTCCCACCCCCATAGCATGGCTGAGAATTAGTGGCTTAAAGTCCTCAATGTTGACAAAGATACAAATGAAATCTGCCGGGACAATACCAGACTCTCTAATTAATTTCAGAAAATGACTAATGCAAAGTCAAAAGAAAGAGGAAGGGTGTCAGTTCATGAACTAGTGCTGAAAAACTGCCCTCAACTACCCTTACCATTTCAAAATCTCTTCGCTGCAATTGACTTACCTGGACAACTTTCCCAAACAGAATTAACTTCTTTAGTATTGCAATTATCAAACTTGTCATAAAATGTTGGAAAAAAGTAATTCCCATTTGTTTAATGCATGATTTGTTGTGCATTTGTTAAACTATGTGCATAGCTTAACGTTTTCAGCATTTCTCCTTCTGCTTGCATTGAATTTTCCGTTCATGCTAAATATTTTTTCACTGGCTAGATAAGAAATGAATAGTGTTTCTCTCAGTATATCTTCCTTGATCATGCAGACCCAAACTCTCAGTAAAATAAACATTTTTCTTTCTTATTTAGAACACAGGGACAATCAAAATTAAGAAAAACGTACAAATGCAACTTATGGTCACAAGATGGAAAAATCTCTGCTTGGGCCTACCACCAAGAGCAATTTGCGATTAGTAGAAACTGGAGTGGTAAAAAAAAAAAAAAAAAAAAATTGCACATATTGCAGCAAAGGCCAGAGTACAACGTCCCTACGGCTGACCTCAGGAAGCTGCAATCAGGCAGACCTTTGAGACCAGCAGCAACTAAAGTCTCTGGGTATTCATACAGAAAATAAATCCTAAACCATGGATACCTGGGAGTCCCTCTCAACACCAAGACATTGCCAGTAAACTATGATCAACTACACTCAGTTAGCAGTGTTCACTCAGCCCAGGCAAACAGCAACAACATAAAGAAATGTACAGGTTTTAAATAAATTATTCCTCTTATACAGGAAAACCACCCTTTTATTATCAAGCATGTGTCATTTCATCCAGAATGTCTATTTGATGTGTAACTTCTTATGTACATTAAATCTTTCTCTACTTCATTTCTGCCATCTCAAAGGAGCTTAAATGTGATATTTGCTTACCAGTACTGACAACACAAATAATTCCCCACATGTATTCATAAATTATCACCAACTAGCAGCAGCATTACTGTTGGATTACTCTCCTTTGCCTGAAGAAAGGACATAAACTATCAGGGCCTATCAGGAAGGAGAAGCAAAAATTATCACTAGCTCAAAACTCACAGATAAAATACAATAATTCAGGAGAGAAACATCTCAAAGGGATTACAATTTTCAGCACTGTCACCTGGTCTATAAAATCAAAACATATTTGCTCTACGTTTACTCTGCTTCAAGATCTATGATGTGAAAAATGTACTCAATTTACCTGTATATTTGCTTTTTCAGTGCTTTTCTTTCCTCTTACAGGTCTTTTCCATGCTTCTCACTTTTCCTGAAGAGCACTGTCTCCACTCAGTGGCATCACTATTTCCTTCACTACCTTGTTAGCCCCCCCTCCTCACTAAAGTCTCATACATTCACACCCACAGCTTTGTGTAGGAAAAATAAAAAATTTACCAACTAAGAGCCATTGGCTGAAAAGAGCAGCAAAAGGATGGTTTTAGTGAGGGAGGCACAATTAATATTAAGAGGCCAAACTAATTCCTCATTTCCAGGTAAGCATCAGGCCTACTTCCTGCTAAGAAAAGTGTCAAATTCAGAACTTCTGACTGTTAGAAAAAGAAAATCACCTCTCCTGGATGCTCACTGCTCTCTCCACTGACACAGACTTCAAATCCCATATTGGTGCTGCAGCTCACAGTTCTCCCAAAAAGCAAGAAACTAAGTTTTATTTAACTCCTGTTAATTAATAACTCCTGCACAAAATTAACTAATGAAAATTCAGAAGTAAAATTTTAATGTGAAGCGTGGAAAAAGTAATGATCATATCAAACAATGGAATTGTCTGGACAGATTTAAGAAACTCTGTTTATATGTTCTCATGAAGCAGCTACACTTGAAAGCTTTGGTTTCTGAAGCTGGATTGGAGTTATTTATAAAAACTAAAATCAAGTAGCTTGCTATTAACAGTATAGGTAAAGAACTGAACACTGAACCCTAAAACCCAAGGAATTACAGAATTTTATCAACATTTTGAAAAATAAATGCATTTCATCCTTTTTTTAGTCCCATGCTGCCCAAATGCTTCACCATTAACACCAGTAACACTGTTTTGGTTTGACACTGGCCAAACACCAGGCACCCACAACAGTCACTCTCTTGCCCTCCCCTGCTACAGCTGGGCAGAGGAAAGGAAAAAAAAATGAAACAAAGGCTTCAGGAGTTGAGATAAGGATTGAGAGGAAACATTCCAAAGGCAAAACAGGCCCAGCTTAGAGGTACAAAGTGAATTTCTTACTAAAAATGTGAGGAGAGGATAATGAGAACTAAAATAAGCCCTTAAAAGACCTTTTTCCCCCCTAATCCCTTGTTTCTTCCCACCAAGAGTGCAGGGAGACAGGGCAAGGGGGTTTTGGTCAGTTTGTCACCCATGGTTTCTCTCTGCTCAGGGAGAGGAGTCATGCCCCTGCCACACCGTGGGGTCCCTCCCACAGGAGACTGCTCTCCATGA
The DNA here is from genome assembly GCA_018697195.1 of Certhia americana. NCBI lineage: Eukaryota > Metazoa > Chordata > Aves > Passeriformes > Certhiidae > Certhia > Certhia americana. The sequence goes on along the minus strand of CM031865.1, from coordinate 19,004,551 downwards.
ACTTCTCCAAAGTGGTTCCAATCTCACAAGCAGCAGAACTCCCAGAACTGTTGAGGTATGTGCCTCTCCTCCACGGATGCAGTCCTTCTCCAGCCTGGAAGCAGGGCCCCCTCTCTCCACCAGGTCTCCCACTGGATCACAGCTTCCTCCAGGCACCCACCTGCTCCAGTGTGGGCACCTCCCCCAGGGGCTGTGGGGGGATCTCTGCATCCCCCGTGGGTCCCAAAGGGCTGTGGGGGAATCTCTGCATCCCCCGTGGGTCCCCAGGGGCTGTGGGGGGATCTCTGCATCCCCCGTGGGTCCCCAGGGGCTGTGGGGGGATCTCTGCATCCCCCGTGGGTCCCCAGGGGCTGTGGGGGGATCTCTGCATCCCCCGTGGGTCCCCAGGGGCTGCAGGGGCACAGTGGCTTCCCCATGGTCCTCACCATGGCTGCAGAGGAATCTTAGCTCCAGCACCTGGAGCCTCTTCTCCCCCTCCTTTTCCACTGACCTTGGTGTCCATGTTGTTTCTCTCACGTGTTCTCACCTCCTCCTCTTCTCTGGCTAAAAAAAAATCTGTGTCCCACTTTGTTTTGATTTTCTTCTTAAATACGTTATCATGGAGGCCTTACCAATAGCTTTAATTGGCCCAGCCTTGGCCACGTCCATCTCCAGAGCCACCAGGGATTGGCTCTGCTGGACATGGTGGAAGTTTCCAGCATCTTCTCACAGAAGCCATCTCTGTGGCCCCCCCACTACCAAAAACCAAGCCATGCAAAACCAACACAAGCACTAATCTGGTTCTGAACAGTCTAGCACAGAGCTTGAAATGGGAAAGGTTCTCCATTGTTGCTTTCCTGTTATTGTTAAAAACTGAAAGCTTTCTCATCAGGAAAGTCCTTTCCTTCTTAATCTACTTGGAAACGAAAACAAACAGACCTCGTCGCCTCTGTCTCTGCAAACAATTCTCACTTTAAATAAAACAGCCCCACCACCCCTGAAAATCTATCAAATCCTGGAAAATGCTTTAACAATTCCCTTCATCTTGGAGACATACCCATGAATCCCTGATGCCGTGTCTGTCCTGCTGCTCAGCAGTGACCCTGTGCCACTCAGCCGATCCTGCCGGCGCTGATAAAGCTTGGAGGCTGCCAGCCCCCGGAGCCTCAGGCCAGCCATGGCACCCAAGGCCCCTCTGCAGGGGAATGCAGGGACACAGCTGGAGCAACACCAGCAGCACCAATACTCAGTGAGTCACCTTCCTTTGGGGAGTTGCGTTTACATTTCAGAAGAGCTAAAGCAGGATGCACAGACACCCGATCAAGCACTGTTTCCTACAACCTATCTGCCATTCTGCCATATTCTTAAAGATCTGACAACCTCTCTCCTGTATTCCATTAGTAATTATCTACTTAATGCAGCACACTAGGGGCTACATCACCACCTCATTCTTTCCTAGCCTTGCAGAATGCATCTCTATGAATGTCACAAGCAGGTAGGAAAAAAAAATAAATCCGGAGTCTCCACATAGTTAAGGCATTTAAGAAAACTTTCTTTTCAAAGCAGAAAGGCAAAGCAGATAACTACAGCTCTTGACAGCAAACACTACAGTTTACTGCAGATCAGTATCTGACTCCGGCATCTCCAATTGCTTCCCTGCAGGCTGCTGTACCACGCGGTGTCCAAAGGATACCGTAAATAACTGAGCGGTTCCTGCCATTTGGACAAAGTATATTCCAAGAAACAAGGTTGCAAAGACTTCTGCTCTCCGGACTCATTGCAGCCGGCAGCAGTCGCACACAGGAGAGGGTCAGGAAACAGGGAGGAAGAACATACTTGGCATTCCAGCCTCCAGAGCTCGCTGTCCTTCAAGCATTACCATGAAAAATATCTTAAGTCAGTAGCAAAAAATTACTCTTTAGTAAATTGTAGGAAAGGGAAAGAGGATTTTTGTAGCATAAGCATGAAATACAGTCTGACAAGCCACAGAGGAAAAATATGAGAGGACTGATGACTTCTTGAGTTCTAAACGAAGCTTATTAAGCAGGAATCCCTTCTGACACTTAAAGAAAAAACAGAAGGCTTTACTGGAGCCCAGTAGAACAGGCATGAATAAAGAACAACATACCATTAAAATCACAAATCAGCAACTTTAATATCTACAATGCATCCCACATTTCCCTGGGAGTTTCAGCTCTTGACCTGACAACAATCTGCCACTACCATTTCTTTAAGACTCTGAGTGTAGCTTATCCATTTCTATTTTAGAATATAAATGGAATAAAGAAAAATAACTTCCATACTGGGTGCCTCTGCTAACCCTGGAAATTTTAGAACAATAAACCATTTTAAAAATGTACGATTAAATCACCATTTTACTTCTGGCACAAAGCAAAATATTAAATCACCACAACATTAATCTCCTTTATCTTTAAGCAATCTGACAAAAACCTTCCTTCTCTCTCAAACACTTAAGCTTTTACCTGACTCATATGACATTTGGTTTTCAAATAATCAGTCTTCCATGGATACTGTCTTCTTCAACAGGGAAGATGAGGGGATTAAAAAATAAAACCAAAATCTCAACCGCAAACATCCTGTTTTCCCATCCCTCAACACAAGCTCACTCACTCCTCTCTTGCCACCTTACACATAAGGAGTGAAAATGGATGGGTTTGTTTTTTCTTTCCCTCTTAATAGATTGCTTTTAAGAGACAGGGTTGATGCCAAACTCTTACAGGTGGTTACTTTCTGGGCCAAAGCAGAGAAGAAAGCAACAAGACTTCTTTCAGGCATTTTCAGGTTCTTCCTCAGAGAAGCACCTCTGTGGCCACAGAACAGACTAAGGACTTTCCTATCTAGAGAGCAACAGAGGAAAAATTTAGATAGAAAGATTAAGATTAAAACCACATTTTCAACCCAGAAGAGCAGAAATGGCTGCTTCTAACTCAGGGAGATAAGATATCTCTTATTTAATGCAGGTACTGTCTAGTCAGCGCCAAGAACCTTTCATAATACAGTCCTTTATACTCCCTCCTCTTTCAAATCATTTCACTTGCAACTGCTTCATGTAAAGCAGCAGCAGCTCTCTACTGAATTAAAAAAGCACCTAACCAGCTAGCCTAATTGAAAATAATATACTGTTATTTCTTACCTTCACTGGATTAGGAACAACCAATAAGCATATCTGTAAATGCAGCTGCTCTTCTTTTGTTGACTACAGGAAGTACATAGGCGTATCCAGATCCCAATTCGACCAAATATAGTGATAACAAAAATTTTTTATGAAGAGAATTATGCTCTGAAACACGCACTTGGGAAATATCTTTTTCTTGGGCTTTGTATTAGATTAATTTCTAAAGGCAACACAAAACAGCCCAGGCATTTTTCACCTTTGGGTTTTCTAATCAATACCACAACGAAGTCTTAAAGGAAACTCTCTTCCATTCTTATTTAGTTTATACTTTGGGCATTTGACAATGCTCTTCTTGCTGGTCATTCACAGATTCTCTTTCTTGGGAATAAGCCCTCATGAAGACAAAGAAAAATAAAACAAAATCCAGCTAAACAAACAAAAATCATCAACCCTACCCTAAACACCAACAATCCTCAAGAAGGCAGAAGTCAAAGTGAACAGATGGACTAAATACATCAAATACAATTCTAGAAACCATCTTCCCTTATTTATTGCTAAGGAAGTACCACAGTTAACCTCTAAATACTCCAAAAAACACAGTAACTGTATTTATCAGCACTGAAAATCACAGAAAGACTGCTTAGAAACATACTGCTTTTATATCTAACCCACTACCTCTAATACAGTATTTGCTTTTAAATGTAGTAAAAACAACATGTAACCTCATAAACCTAAAGAGTGTGGCCAGCAGGTCAGGGAGATGTTTCTCCTCCTCTATTTCCCAAAAAGCGCAGCCCAGACCTGGCAGTCACAAATACTGTTTCTAAAATCCAATTATCTAGTTTTCTCTACACAATCCTCACAATGTAAAAATGTAACTAGCGATATGTTTAAGATTTGCATTTCATTTGCTACATAGTCACCTAATTTTAGTAATTTTTTACAGTAAGTACACAAAAGGAAAGATGTGCACTTCTTTTTCCTGGACTTTTATTTTTCCCTAGTGCTAAAAATCAGTAAATCAAATCCCTGCAGTTTTTAAAATTCAGGAGATGCCCACTGCAGCCAAATGAGACAGAACACAATGAAAATAGAGTTATTTTTCATGTATTTTAACACTAATAATGCATCTGTAATCAGAGTATCTAGAAGAGATTTCTTTCATATTTCTACTTTATAAGAAAGCTGAAGTGAAAAAGAATACTGTTTCAGCACCTCATGTTTTCCAGTCTTTTTCACTTTAGAACACTGTAAGACAACACAATCATTCCCTGTGTCAACAGTCATAGGGACATTTATGTCCTGTTCCTGGCTCAGGAAGGTTCCCACTGATGGATATTGTGGGGATGCTCCAGCTGTGAAGCAGTTCATCTCCTCCCAGAACCCTGAAAATCCCACGTCCCAAAAGCTGGAGAACATTTGACTACACAATGTCAGCAGACTTGAAGAGCTACCAGATAACAAACATGGAACAACACCTGGTACCACTCAGCAGAGTGACCTGTAGCTGCATCTAAGGAAGAACATTTTCAATGCTGAATTCTTTACAATGCCATAAGAGTTTGTCCCAGCCTGAAAAACAACACTGAACAAGGTGCCTGTCAATGGCATCAGCCAGGCAAGATGCTGAGCAGTGCAACACTACAGACACTGTAAAGCTTTGCTGGGAAACTACTGCCCTAAATGGATGATACTTTTAACAAGGAAACAACAGTTGAGTTATAGCTGTGACAAACAACTTGGACAGAACAATTAATTGTCCTGTCCTGAGGACAACAGCAGACAGAACTTTAGAAATGTTCATAGTTGACAAACCTCCCAGGACAAACATGTCTGAAAACATTTAATAACATCCGTATTCACTTTTCACAAACTAAACCCAAGGTCTGCTCATTTTAACAACCCCCTTAAGTAAACCCAAGGAAAAGGGAACAGAAGTCCTGCATCACTTTGAACTGCACACTTTGCAGTGTCGCAGCTACCCTAGAATTGTTCACCAGGCTCAGACTTCATGTCAAAGCTTCCACTGAATAGTGTTGCACTTTAACAGGCAAATTTCAGAGGAAGCATGGAGAGAAGACAAGGATTACTGTCCACTGGCACTTTCCACTGTCCTCCTGAGTGACTTCACCCAAGCTAAACCTGGCATTCTAAACAGTAGCATGCCACAGTTCTGAAAAAATAAAATCAGCTGGGTTCATACAGCCACAGTTCTTTCCAAGTCCTCTCCATCCCTTCTCCATGTAAGACCTGGATGGGTACCCATGACCTGTAAACATTTAAGGCCCCTGAGTCTTCCTCTAGCTGTAAGAAAATGAATGTAAACTTTTAAATACACATCCGTTTCACATGTCAGAGAAATAAAAAGGAGACCATTAAAGACATGAGGTGAAACCCAGCAGAGTTTTGAGCATGCATAATTACCCAAGAGCATCAATTTGTCATCACAGACACCAAAAATAGTACATTCTCAAATCATAGATAAGCATATACAATTATTCAGCAGGTTCTCACACCCAACAACCGACTAATCAGGATCCACTTTGAATAATCAGAAAAAGCTGCATAATACAAACATCATAACTTGACACAAAAGGAAAGTGAATACTTATACATAAAGTGCTCTGAATCCATCTCAGTATTTCTAATCATGAAGAATAATGCTACAGAACTACAGTAAGATAGTAGGACTTATAAGGATCAATACCCTAAAGAGCACACCTTGGTAATTGTAGCAAGCTGATTTTCACACACTGCTTATAACATCTGGGTTTTATTTCACAGATGGGAGAAAAAAGTGACATTAAAGCACTTGTGCAAACCCTCGCAAAATACCGGGAAATGCCTTCCCTGCTCCTCTTCTCATTAACAACTGTCAATTAAATTGCTTCACAGCCTTCTCCACTGTCAGACAGCACGACAGGAGAATGAAGCTCTAGATTTAAACAGCTCCGGGAACAAGTTAACCCCTGGAAGAAGAGGGGAGTGAACCTGCAGGCAGAGGGGCTGCGTGTACATCAGCGAGCAGGGCCCCGCCGGGACAGCGGAGCTGGGCACACGGGGCGCAGGCTGCCAGGCTGGCTCACACCACGAGAGGATGCGCAAGCACAGCTCGCACCGACAGCTGCTCCCGCCCAGCTCTGCCTGTGCTCTGCCCTCCGCCGTGTCCCCGCGCGGGGTTCAGGCACAGCGCAGCAGCTCCTGCACGCCCGGCCGGAGCGAGCCCCGCTCCGCTCAAGCCCCACAGCAGCAAAGCGTTCTCCCCCCGACCCTTCCCGCCAGGCCCGCCACGGCGTTACCCAGGGCGAGAAGGAGCTGTCGCCGACCCGCCAGGGCCGGCCGGGGGCGGTGAAGGCTGGCCCGGCCCAGACCCCGCCCGGCTCCCGTGTGCCCGGCCTCACCTGCCCGTCATGGCGGCGAACCCCGCGCTGTGGCCGAGGCGCTGCGGCTGGAACGGCAGGCTCGGCCGCGCCGCTGCGGCCCCGGCGGGCAGCAATGACCCCGCCCCGGCGGCGGACACGGCCCCTTGGGCGTGGGCGGGCACCGAAGTTCTCGGTGACTCAGGGCAGCCCCCCCGGACCTGCGCATACTTTTCCTATATAAAAGTGGAAAGGGCAACATTTATCGGAACTAGACTGAGGCCGGACGACCCAGACGGCAACAAATATGGTGCTGGCCACATTGGCTCAGCTGGCAGAGGGCATGGACACGGGGAGAGGCACAGGCGTGATGATTGCCCCTGCCCTGGACCGCCGGGTAGGCGTGCTTCGCGCACCATACTGGAAGACAAACCTGGGGATAACGAGCTAAGCATTTATCACAAGATCATTCATTCAGTCATTCATTTTCATCATCATTCATACATTCATACATTCATATCTGCAAGTGCTTTTAGGTTTATGAGACAAGGGCAGGCAGCTCCCATTGGTTACTGTTACATATATAAAATAATTTCTCACCTAACATGGATTAATAATAAGATTTTGTAATGTGTCGGGTATAAAATTAAATCATGACTCCTTCAAAGGTTGGTAGGGAATAACTTTGTGCGGATCTCCCCGGCGCTCGCCTCTGGACATTTATCCTACAATAAATACACACCAAGGGCTTCCCCCTCTGAGCACAGGTTATAACGCATCTGAGTAAGGCAGGAAAGGTATAAATACAGAATAGAGACACTGATGGTTCCTGCGTGGCTCTTTCAGGGTGTTAGTAGACTCAATTGATTAATGACGTTCAAAACATCTGTTGGTGTAGTCTTGTCTTGGAAAAAGGTGTGCTAGCAAACTAGCATTCCGTGAAACGCGGTCAAGACTGCTCAAGAGCCATATGGGAGGGCAGCAGCAAAGCCAGGATAAAATGGGAGGTAACGTACATCTGGTAAAGTCCTCTGGCTCTGCTTCTGAGAAAAGAAACAATACTTGCCAGTGTGCCTGTCCAGAAGCTGTGGGCATTGATCCCAGCCCAAGTTTAGTCAGCCCTCTGAAACAATGCCATGTTACACAGGTCCCTGTCTCCTTGGCACCACTTGCAGGATGCCCTGCACTGCTGGGAGGGACACCATGAAGATGGAAAGGGCTGGTAAAGCTGAGCATCCCACATCCTCGAGGGGAAGGAACACCAGGAGATGACACTGAGGCTGCTCTGCAATGGAGAGCACATGCCATGCAGCCAGGGAGAGAACAGGGCGGGGGCAGGGAATGCCCTTACGCTGCTCATGCATCTGCACTTTCAGATGCCAGCTATGACAAGGGAACCCCTTTGGGCGGCAGAAGGGTGTGTCTGAAAGTTCAGAGAGAATGTCTGTCCCATACAGAGCTCACCCTCTTACAGTCACTCTTGGGCGAGCTTTCCTCCCCCTATATCCTCCAGAAGAGGATCCTGACTGTCCATGTCCAGATGTCAGCCCATGAGACTGGGATATTGATCACGCCAGGGTGGTGCCCTTTCCTTGGCAATGCAGAGGCCACATCTGGTTTGGGTGTACTGTTTGGTGTCCCCAGGGAAAAGGGAGGTTCTGCCGTGACCTCTTATGGAGAGAGGCACTGACCAGAGGCCCCAGGCAGTACATAAGTGGCTGCAGCGCCTGAGCAGGGGGGGAGACTGAGCGGCACTGAACTTATGCCAAGCCTGGTTGCAGGTGAGCAGGGCATAGAGCTGCCGATCTCAAACAACCCTACTGGCACTTGTGCAGAGAATGCAGCCAAAGCTCTCCTGAGAGGTGCACTGTCACAAGTTGGAAGAAAGGCAATCCCAGGGTCCCTGCAGGAAGAACTGGACAGCCTGGGAGAGCTAGACACAAGGATCATGAAGCCTACTTTCGTCATAGGATCTGTGTGCCAGTAGCATCTAGAGGTCAGCAAGGGAGACGACGGCCCGACGCCGCATTGGAGGAACCGGAGGCAGTTGCATGTGCACAGAGATGTTGTGAGAGGAGCACCAAGACCTGCCAGCACAGCTCCATCCAGACCTTCGGCCTGATTGGCATACTACTGACTCACTACAGACGCTGACCAGCACCACTATGAAACGACAAACACTTCATGCCTTGAGAGACAGCAAAGCAGGAGATTGCAGAGCAGCACCTAGGGTGGACTCCACACGCCACACTAATTAGGATATAAATGCATAAAAAAGGATGATGAGTGGATCAAGGAAAAGTCCCCACCCTAACAGTCCCACTCCATCGGTTGTAGCTGGGGCCCTTTCAGAGCCAGACAGGCCCCTTCGGAACAACGTCCCACAGGCCTGAGCAGCACCAGCCCCAGTGGGCTTGGCTGCAGCTCCCGTGAGCCTATGTCACCTCAGACCAGGCATCTGGGCAATCACCTGCACCTTGTGAGCTGTGGCCCCTTTCATCTTCATGTACGCGTCCTCCTCTATTTAGTGCTCCTTACCCCATTACTACAAGCCCAGGACTTAATGAAACCAGCTGCAGGAGGGATGCATTGCTCAACCGACCAAGCTGGGTGCACGACGGGGCAAAGGAGTATCCTCACCACACCAGAAGCTGCTGTGTCATGATATTGATGCTGGACAACAGCCCTGGACCCATCAACAGCCGCATCAGCTTCCCCGAGCAGCATGAGCCCACGGTGGGGAACAAAGGGACAATCGGTCACCCCCCCACGACAGCCTTGCAAACATTCTCTAATGACTTGTAGCCACAAGTGGAAGACAATCCTTTGAACCCCGGCTGCTGTTTAGGGGAAGAACAATTTCCAAAAATCCGTCTTCGGGAGGAGTTGTTATGCCCAGTAAGTCTAATACCGCCCATGGATCATGTCCGAGATGCAGCCCGCAAAGGTGAGGTTCCATCTCTGATGACTAAGGAAAATGCATCTTGTGAGCCTTTATAAACAGCATCTTGTTACCTCCAGAGGACGGCGCACTTAGAGGGCGCCTGCACCACAGCAGGCTGTGCCAGCACCTCCCTCTAGGTGAACATCTCTCAACAGCTGAGAACTGTGAAGTGAGCTGCTCAAAAGACCATCAGTGATGATGAGGCCTGGTTTGATCCACAACACATTACCCCACTCTCCTCTAAGACATCTTATGCATCGGCTGAGAACGCAGAGGAGTTTGCTGTGAGTATTCACTGATCCCCAAGGGCATTTTCAATAGAAATACAGAGTGTGTGTGTGGGAGGCTGTCTGTGTGAGGGATGGAGATGGTAACGTTAGAATGTTGTCTCTTGAATTTGTTATTCAGTCCTTGCTGTGTATTTGTGGAATCGAGTGTGGATAAACCCTATTTGCACCAGTTAAAATTGTATCATATCCTTTGCATACTATACACATTGGTGAAGGCACAGTTGTAGACTCTAAAATATCGCAAAACGCAGATTTCAAGTTCAAGTATTGTATGTTATGCTTAATCCTTTTTGCAGAAGTCACTTTGCCATCAAATTAGTGGTTGGAAGAAAAAAAAAAAAAAAAAGAAAAAAAAAAAAAAAAAAAAAAAACGCAACACTGCTAATGATCCAGCACATGAAAAAGAAAGATGCTTTCCTCGCTTTCATCAGCCCAGAAATCCGGTACTCAATGCACACTAACACATCCAAAGTATCCCCATCGAAGACGGAGAGAAGATTGATTTGCTATGCTTTTGTGAAGAGAGGCTTATTGGCAGGACTGAAAATGTTACTGACAATAGTATCTGTATTAAACTATCAAGAGGTCAGAGCACACGCATGGAGCCCAGCAGGCCGGTGCATCTCCATGATTACAGGAATTGCAGCTCAGTGACTGAATGGCATTGATGCACTCTGTGGTGTAATTTCTCGGGAGTTCCTTGGGGCAGCTTGCTGGTAAGCTCAGAGACAGACGGCAGTGTCTCACCCTGGCAGAGTCAGTGATGAGAAGAGCTGAGGGAGGGTAGGAGCAACAAAGGACCCAGGAACGTCTCCAGCGATGCTGCCACAAAGGCTTTAATGAGAAGGATCAAAAGCGGTGGCCCAGCAACAGAGCCCAAAGGAACGGGGTGTGGTGGGGAAGGCAGCGGGAAGAGAGATCGGCCCATTTGCCAAGGAGAAAGGGGATGATGCACCGGCTTATCAGCGAGATCTGACCGCAGCAGAGGGGAAGCAGACACAGGCCTGAGACCCCCCAGACCAAGGGAGGCCACCCCGAGCAGAGATGGGAAACCCCCGAGGTGCGAGGGAGCTGCCCACAGCAGCTGAGAGAGAGGATCCCACGGCTGTGCCTGAAGGGAAGAAGTGAGAGGATAAGGGGCCTGGCGAGTGTCCACCCACCACTGGGCGAGGCTCTGCGCCATGTAAACCGTGGAGTCAGCGACAGCGGCCCGATGACGGCCAGGGCTCACTGCAGTCTGCTTGCAAGGGGGGTTGACCCACAGGGGCCGCTAGGGCCGTGGGGCGACTAGGTGTCACTGCGGCAGGACATCTGCTCGATGCTCCGGGTAGGCCCAACGCTGCCATACACAGAGCAGGCGAGCACCAATCGGGCGCTCAGCATCATGTCTGCTCTCTCTGGCCAGCCAGCTTCTCCCCAGGACACATTTTGGTCTTCCAGAACCAACCTTCCGTGCCCACAGCTACTCCCACCACCCTCCGAGTAGCCACTCCGACGAGTGCACGGCACGAGGAGAAGGCGCTCCCACCTTCACGCGGCAAGAGCACCCAGCAGCAACACAGGGTTTAAGCCCGGGACTGTGGGAAAGACTGGTCCCAGCCCATCTCCCCAGAACAGACATGGCAACTGGGTGGATAGAGGAATGTCGGGGGAGGATGCACATGAGGATCCACTTTTGTTAACAGCGGGCAGGTGCCAAATTTTGCCACTTGGGCACATCACCCCTGCACACGCTGAGCCCACTGATCCCTTCTGCTGGAACAAAGCCCCCTCTGCCCAGCTGTCCAGCCAGCAGCATGAAAGGCTGACAGCCCTTACCACAGTTCTATGTCAGCGGGCCAAGCTGAGGCTAGCCCAAGGCATGCACCCCTGGCGGCAGCCTCCCATGGCAGCCCAGTTGGCCCACGGGGGAGGCATGGCGCGGACTCGGGGCCCTATACCCTCGTTCCTCGAGGAAGGGAAGCCTGAAGATGAGGAAGGCAGAGCCTGGAGCAGCACAGCCTTTTATGCGTG
>CM031865.1:18982383-18992730 GCA_018697195.1 Certhia americana | reverse complement strand
ACAAAACAATCACACTGACTGTTTTGCTCAGCCGGGCTAATCCAGAGGGCAGAGACCTGGTGGCAGATTGGGGAAAGTGACGAGGGCAGGTTGAGCCCAAAGCCATGGCTCTTTTTTTCTGGGTCAGGATGGGGCTTTCCCATTCCATGCATTTACATTTCAAAGGGAATTGGAATACAGTCTCCCGAGCACGTGGGTGTCATCATGATGTGGAAGAGCTGGGAAAATATCCAGAGCTCAGCAAACTCTGAGTCACCCAATGTGTGCATTTCAGTGGATGGTGCCACAGGAATCAGGTGCTAAGGATGAAGGGCGCATATCCTCATGTTCTGCTGCATGAGGGTAATTTCCACACCTTTTATCCTATTCGTGGATTCACTGGTGTTCTCTGCGATCTCCTGCATTTGCTGCTCAAAAGGAATGGTCTTTTGATGGCGCTTTCCGGGGATGTAGTGAGTCAGAGTACCCCAGATCAAGGCCAGACAGGTCTGGAGGAGCTTGTGGAGGTCTTGTGCTCCTCTCACAACATCATCTGGGCACATCCAAACTGCCCCCGTTCCTCAGCAGGGCCCTCTGGGCATCTGTCATGATGACCTTTAAGCACCACACAGGCCTAAAGGAAGAGGTATGATCCTTGTGCAGCTCTCGAGGTACTGTCCATTGTCTTCTGCAGGGAGCCCTGGGGTGGGATGCCTTTCTTCAACTTGTGACAGCTGCACCTATCAGGAGAGCTTGGCTGCATTCTCGACAAGTGCAAGGAGGTGTTGGAGAACGGCAGCTCCAGCTGCCCCAATCCCAGGCCCTGCTCATCTGAACCCAGGGAGTCTCTGTTGGGCAGAGTCTCATTTGCTTTCCAGAGATTCCTTTGCCCAAAGGGTTCCTGTCACTGGCCGAGCGTGCAAGTCAGAGGGGGGGGCCACCCCAAAGGGTGGCATTCCTTGCACACCACCAGCCCTGTGTTCTGGCTGCCCGGCATGTCGCTTCCAAGTGCAGCAGCCTCCAGTGTCTTCTCTGGTGGGGTTCCTTCCCCTCGAGGATGTGGGAGGTCAGCTGTTACCAGCCCGTTTCATCTCTGGTGTCCACAGCAGTGCGGGCCTCCTCAAGCCAGGTGCCCCCCACACGGGAACAAGGGACTGTGAACAGTGGCAGTGTCAGAAGCACAACGGGTTTGGGACAGGCCACAGATCTGGAGGCCAAAACTGGCAGTTTTTCTTCTAGAAGCAGGAGCGAGGGCTCCAGTGGTCTTAGTCCACCTCATGGTCCTGGCTGCCCTGTAGCAGAACAGCATGAAATGAATGTACCAGGTGGTTTGTGGCAGGTCTAGATGGTCTGAAAATTCCCCTGACCAGAGGCAGAAATTTGGAGGGTGAGGCTAATGTGCTCTGGTATCCCGAAATGCCTGAATCCAGGGCACCTGTGCATCATTTCACATCAGGATGATTGGTTTGCCTGGAAGTGCGGATTTCACCTGTCAACATCCATGATTCCACAGTTCGAGACATGATCCAAATCCCTTTGAACTGAGAAATGCGCTCAATGTCAAACTCGAGTTTTTTTGGTGTCCCCCACCGTGATGAGTGTGCGTTCTCAGGTTTTGGTGATGCACGGAATAGTTGCACATTCTGGGAGCATAGTAGGAGGGATTGAGGCATCGCAGAAGGTTGTGGTGACATCGATTGATGATTGGGCTTGATACTCTAGGGAAGGATGCCTCCAGAGGGCACCTGGTATAGGATCGGAGAGGTGGGTCTGTGCAAATCTCATGAAGTTCAAAAGGAAGTGCCAAAGCAACCGACCTACAGGAAAATCATTTCACCTCACCTTATTCTACACCTCCTGGGATCCAGTCCAGGGCATAAAGATGCTGGGGAAAACATGAATCATTTCCATGCTGGTGTTTAAACTTGGTGGGAAAATGCTGAGATGAAAGTGGCAGGGGAACTGATGAGCAGTGAGGAACTCGCAAGTGGCCACTCCCAAGAGTCTGGCATGTTTCACAAACAAGGAATGTTTGTGGCCCACAGGGCTCTGGGAACAGCCTAAAAGGCTGGTGCTCCAGGCCTCTGCCTCTCACTTCGGCTCCCTTTCCGAGGAACGAGTAAGCCGAGTCGCTCCATGCCTCCCCGTGGGCTGAAACTGCTGCCATGGAGGGCCGGGTGATCTTGTGGGCGCCGCTCAGCTTTGTTTTGGTGAGAGTAGACTGGGCGCGGGAGGGAGCTCACGGAAGGACAGATATGTGGAAGGGCTGCTCAGGGCTTTTGCCATGCTGTGGCTGGGGGACAGCGGGCAGAGGGGGCTTTGTTCCAGCAGAGGGGATCAGTAGGGCTTCAGCGGCAGGGGGATGTGCCAGCGAATTTGCACCTGCGTGGTTGTAAACCAAATGTACCAGTGCGTTCCCCAGATATTCTCTACCACAGCCATGTCTGTTATGGGGGAGATGGGCTAGGACCCAGTCTTTCCACAGGGCCCTTACGCCACTGTGCTGCTGGGTGACTCTTCCTGAAGTGGGGCAGGCTTCAGTGCGCGTGGCACTCGGGAGGGCCTCGGAGGGTGGGTGGAGGGGGGCAGGAGTAGTGTTCTGAAGACCAAATGTGCTGGGGAGAGGCCTGGCCAGAGAGACAGGAATTGATGCCTGAGGCCCGCTTGGTGCTCCCTGCTCTGTGTTGCAGCTTTGCCTCCGCACCGAAGAGATGGTCCCTGCTGCAGGACCCATGTCCCCCACGGCCTGCTGTCACTGTTCTGGTCCAACCCCCTTGCAAGCAGCGCTAGTGAAGCCTGGTGTCGCCCGCTGTGCTGACTCCACGGCGTACATCGGGCCTCGCCAGATGGTGGTGAACCTGCCGGGCCATCCTCACCTCTTTCCCTCAGAGCACAGCTTGGGTGTTCCTTCTCTCAGCTGCTGTGGGCAGCTCCCTCAAGCACCTCGGGGGTCCCATCTATTCTGGGGGTCCCTTGGGTTGGAGAGGGCTCAGGCCTGTGTCGCTTTGTCCTGTAGTGCTGCCCGGTCAGATCTGCTGAGGCGGTGCATCATCAGTTTCTCCTTGGCAATGGGCCGATCTATTCCTGCCTGCCCACACCCCCTGTGTGTGTCCTGAGGTCTGTGATGGGCCATCCGCTTTTTGATCGCCTCTCATTAAGCATTGTGCGAATCGCTGAGAGTCTGGTCCTTGGTGATCCTCTCCCTCAGCCTCCACTGCTTCAGGGTGGGTAACCTATGATGGGGGCCCACTGCCCAATGTGGTGAGCTCCTTGCATGTGGTGTGCATGAGCAATACTCAAGAAAGTGGCTGGGAAAAGTGCAAATGAAGCCGGCGAGGAAAGCAGCCAAGGAAAAAGGCCGTGGACAGGGTGGGCACACGGTATGCCACCAGCAGTAGACATTCCGCTGGATGTTGGGATCTGGTCCAATCTGCCAGCAGACGGACCAGAGCAGGTTTAGAGTCATCTCGTTTTTGGTGTGCATTCTGACGGGGGGAGAGCTGACAGTGTCAGCGGCCTGCATTGTCTTGCTGAGCCATTTTGAAGTGGGAGGTTCTCCACCTCAGCTGCTGTGGGATGCAGTCAGCCACACATTCTCCACCGAGTGAACCAGCAGCAAGAGAGAGAGCTGTGATGTGTAAAGCCTGCTGAGGGAAAGGCTAGGTAGTATACAACTGTGTGTGGTCTACGGTCCACGAGATTTGAATCAGACACTGATTCAGAGTCCAGAGTGCTCACCTTACACCTGGGACATTCCTGCCAGTCACCTCTGGCCCCTGTACTCCCGCTCCAACTTCAGCCTTATGCCTCCTGAGGGGTGCCTGTGTCCCTCCACGCCTTGGACTCTATCCCCATGTACAGGTCTCATGCAGGAACTCCCGGTGGTGTGTCTCTAACCACACCATCCTTCAGGGCAGCAGCACAGCTCTTTCTGCAAGCCTGCCATGGCCTCTCCTACAAGCACCCACCTCAAAATCTCACACAGGCCTGTCTTTCCCAAAAGAGCAATGAGCTCTTTTGGACTCTGGGCAGGCCTTGCCAAGCTCCCTTCACACAGCACAAGGCCCCTTGCCTTCTCTTCTCCAGCCCAAGCCAGTCCAGCTCCTTAAGGACTAAGGAGAGGGAAACATTGCCCCTTCTCTACAAAAAGTGAAGGAAGACCCTCTGGGCATCCCAGGAAAGGGGCTGGAGAGGCAAGGAGAAAGGACAGGTGACACACCAAGGGCTGAGCAAAGGTTGAGCTCCAGTTCCTCTGAGGAAGAGGTTCACTCCCTGCCTATGGTGTAGAGCAAGGATGGCAGAGCCCTCTCTGGGAACTCTTCTTTCTTGGAAGGAACTTGACTGCAAGGCATCCCAGGAGAACACAAGTCAAAATGCCAGCTCAAAGCAGGGCTGCAGACAAGGCAAGGAGCAGGGCACTCAGTGCCTGGGCTCCATTGCAACCCCAGCATTGATGCCCAGGTGTGGAGAATCACAAAGTTCTCTGCCCACCTGGCTCCAGTGGCTCACAGCTCTGTGGCTCGAGCGCTCTGCAGGAGAAGAACTTGCACAGGGAAGGAGCTGCGCTGTTCGGGCCCAGGAGAGGCCAGGCACTGTGGAGCCAGGCTGCAGAAAAGCTGCTCTGCCTTGGCCAGGAATGAGAGGGCCCTGCTCACCTGCTTGGAAGGCAGCGCTGCCAAGCACTACCCTGCAAGGCTCCCACAGCACTGCTGCTCCCCGCTCCTGCCTCCTGCTCCTCCAGGGCCCACAGGCACTGCCTCCAGCACTGCCACCTCACACCCTGGCCTGGCTCCTGCTCCTACACCTCTCACACTGGCTGCCCCCTCCTTCCAGCCCCCTGCACACTCCCCAGCTCCAGCTCCTGGCATGTGCCTTCGCTCCTCTGGCTCTCACTCGGGGGCTTGGCAAACTCGCACCGCTGGGTGCTCGCAATGGAGCCACTCCACTTGAAGAAGGCAAGTCCTGTTTCACTGGGGAATCCTCCAAGGGGGGCCCCAGGCCTTTCAGGAAACCTCTTCAGTGCCAAGGCTGCTGTGCAGAATGGAGTGCCATCGAGGATATTCACACGCTCATCAACGGGGCCGGGGGTGCCACAAGGTTCACAGAGGTTTCAGAGTTGTGGTGGCAGCAGGAACCAGCTGTGTCCTGGGCAGGCTAACCCCTGAAGTTATGCCAAGAGAGGCATCGCCCACAGCACCCCGTGTCCCCTCCACTCCCATCACCCAGCCCCCACCAGCCAATAGAGTGTCCCTTGGGAATACCTGCTTTGCCCTGATCCTGGATCACCCTGGGAGTGGTCATGGCAGCAAAGAGATGAAGATGGGGAAAGCTCCCAGGTCTTTGCATCGAGCACACGTGGAGCTGCCTGAGCCTCCTGTGCCCCTGCACAGGCCTGGAGGAGCCCTCCCGTGCCTGGGAAGCTGGGGATTGAGCTGTCTGCAGTGAGGGGAGGCAGACCTGTGTGCCTATAATATGCAGGGCCTTGTGGGGGAGGCTGTGGCTGCTGCTGCTCAGCCTCCCTGGGCAATGCTGAGGGGCCCTTTCGAGGTCCTGGTGCCAAAGAGGAAGAGTCACCAAAGTCTAGAGAAAAACAGAAACTCTCAAACAACATCTTCCCAGTCTCTGAGAAGGAGGCATTACTTTATTCTTGTCAGGACGTGCAATGGAAATTATTCCCTCCACACAATATTTGCTTGGCTGGTGCAGTGGAAAATTTTCCATCACACATGGTTCTTTACTATATTTTTCACATACTTATACTTAAAAACTCCAAAGAAATTCTTCTTCATTGGACCTATGTTACACAATCCTTACTATTCAATCTCCAATTGGTTATTGATGCCTTTTCCTCCAATGCTAATTTCGTCCTCCTCCTTTGGTTCTCTTATCAATCTTTTCTCAGAAAACCTGTTTTCAACCACACCAGGAGGTGATGTTTGTTAATGCCCATTATCTTCTCTGTATCTTTTGCCACTCCCAATCTGTAGATAGATACTAAACTCTCAAAATCTGGGAATCTTCTTTTTTCTGGATGGAAGCCTATCAGGCCCCAGCCAGGGAAACCCAAACCTTGGGGAAAGAGAATATTTTGAAGACAAGCTTTGATTTTGCTCCGCCTGAGCAAAGGTGAACAAACCCCTGACTACAGTTAGTAAACAAAATTACAGAAGTGGTATCATTGCCACCAAAAGCAGGTAGCGGGAGCAGAGGGAAGATGAGGGCTATGGCCAGGGTTACCCAAAGAGCTAGAGGCAAGCAGGGTAAAAGTTGTTGGGCCAGGCAGCGCCGGTGCCAAAAGTGCCTTAGCAGAGGATGGTTTCGATCCATCGACCTCTGGGTTATGGGCCCAGCACGCTCCCGCTGCGCCACTCTGCTCCTCCTGATGCTCACCTGCCATTGCCCTCACCGCAGCCTGACGCTGCCGGACACTGCTGGCCCTCACTGCCTGCCTTCCTTGCTGAGCAGCCTCACCCACCCCACAACATACACTGCCTGACAAATGCATCTCCTTTGGCCGTCTGCTCCACAGACACACGGCCTGCACCTGCCCTTCTCACACACCTCCCGCACACAGCCCTGCACACCCACTTGCTCTTTCACCACCCACGCTGCTGCACCACGTGCTCAACGCACCCCTGGAGACAGCCTGCAGCCTTGGGCCTTGCTAGGCATCAGGGCACCTCAAATCCACCGACACCCTGACGCCTGCAGCCCTGCCCAGACATCCAGCCTCGCTCCCGGCACGCTGCGGGACTGCACCTGCCTGACACTTCAGTCCTTGGCTGCCCAAGGACGGACACAGGTTACCTTTGCTTGGAATTGCCACTGGAAAGAGTCCTGCACTTCTAACGCTGCAAATTCGGGTGCCTCAGCTCAAAGCTGCTCATGGATACTTTGAAGTAAAAGCTCTGAGTTCTAGGCACTTTGTGCTAAGCAGGATATTGTCAAGTTGCAGGTCCTTGCCTTTCACACTTGGTGCTAGTGTGAGGTGATGAAACGCTCAGCTCCAGGTGCCCTCTGCATTTTCCCCTTTCCATCGTCTACAATGATGCTGACAAGGTCTCTGAGCTTCCTTTCCTTTGCAGTGCTTCTCCCACACCAAGGCGTTTGGCTGCAGGGCACAGACCTTGCAGCAGCAATGGGCTTTTGTCACCTGCCCTTACACGTGTCCCTCAGGCTTTCCCTTAGCCTGAAGAAGGCTCTTCAAAAGTCAAGGCAAAGTTGCCAACAACTCCTCCCTTGCAGGTACTGAGAGGAAGGAGCCGGGGCTGCAAGTGCAGGAACCCTGTGGGCAGCTCCGGCTGTTGGCCATGGCACCCAGGTGGGTGCTGGTACCAGTCCATGGCACGCAGCTCTGTGCTGGTACCTGTCCTTATGGCACCCAGCTCTGTGCTGGTACCTGTGCAGCATGGTCAGCTGGCCGCAGCCCAAAAGGGGCGTGTGCCCCGTAGTTGGCAGGATTCGAACCTGCGCGGGGAAACCCCAATGGATTTCTAGTCCATCGCCTTCACCAATTGGCCACAACTACCTGCTCCAGCCCTCCCTGCCCTGCTCATCACATCCCCTCTGCCACCACACCCACACCCAGGCACTTCAGGCCAAGGCTCCTCTTACAAACGAGTGTTTCAGATTGCTGACAACTTCACTCACCAGGGTCTCAGCCATAGCCAGATTTAATATTACAGAAAAGCACAACAAACTGCCTTGCCAAGATGCACTCCACTAATAACAGGACACAGAAGGCACAACAAGGGAAAACAAGCAATAACAAAACCAAACAAAATCCAAGAAATCAAAACTGAAATGAAACAAGAACTATCTAGGGGAGAGTGTGTATGTGTCTGTGTCTCTGTGTGTGTGTGTGTGTGTGTGTGTGTGTGTGTGTGTGTGTTTGACAAAAGACAGTGAGGGCAAGGATACAAAGGAACACAGCCTAAAAGCTTGACAGCACTCAACCCTAACAGTATTTAAATTCAACTTATACCTTCAATCTAATTAATATCTAAACCTTAAAATTTGACTGAGGAAAAACACTTAATAGCATTTAACCTAACGTATAACATCAAAGTTATGCTTAGCAGCTCAGCAAATAAACAACACTTAGCAGCATTTAGGCAAAGCTGTAACTGTAACTTAACATTACTTACAGGCCTAACTTACTTCGATACCCAAGGTACTTAAACATCAGAGAGAGCAGTATTTCTCCCAGATTTGCTCTAGCATATGTACACATGCACGCACACAGACATAAAGGGTGAGTGCAAGCAAGGTACCTGTGAAACATTCCCCTTGGTGCTCAGTGAAACTCTCACTTTGGATGCCTTTGACTCTCCTGATGGGCGAAGGGTTGGGCCACAAGGCGTGAGGGTCTGAGCCTGGGACTCGTCGTCGTTCAGCAATCCTGCAAGTGCAGCAACCCTGGGAGTTCACTGCCTCTGAGAGTCGTCCCACTCAGAGAGACATTGCTGGTGGCAGCCTGCTGTGGTCCAGGAGTGCTCAAGTGGTCACATTTTGGACCTCTCTTTACAGGGTTGCAAGAGAGTGAGCTTTTGTCATATCAATGTTTCATCGTGGCTACAGTTTGTGTTGGCACTTCCTTGAAAGTGTGCCAAGGGGAATGTTTATGGCGTCCAGGCAACAAAAGCATTTTCCAGGACCGGTCATAAGGAAAACAGGAGCTTGTTAGACAGCAGTCCTGGGGAAGGAAGACCCAGTGTTTCTGATAAGCTCTGGAAGAGCTGAGGCCAGGTGGCGTTGCCAAGGCTGAGGCCTAATGAGCATTTCTCAGCTCTCAGTGTGGCCTGAAAAAGGAGAGGGGAGGAAAGCCCCACCACAGCTCCACTCCACGTTTGTAGCTGGGGCCCTTTCAGAGCCAGACAGGCCCCTGGGACCACGTCCCACAGGCCTGAGAGGCACAGCCCCAGGGGCTCTGGCTGCAGCTCCATGAGCCTTGGCCTCAGCCAGGCATCTGGGATACCCTGCCCTGTGGCTGTGCTCATTCTCCCTCTCCTGTGCTCCTCCCCTATACAAGCCAGGACTGAACCAGCTGCAGGAGAGAGCATTGCCTCAACCCGACCAGCTGGGCGGTGAAAGGTCCCTCACCACACCAGCTGCTGTTGCATGATAGAGCTGGCAACAGCCCTGACCATAACAGCAGCATCAGCTTCCCCTGAGCAGCATGAGCCACGGTGGGGAACAAAGGACAATCGGTCACCCCACGACAGCCTTGCAACATTCTCTCAATGACTTGTAGCCCAAGTGGAAGACAATCCTTCTGGCTGCTGTTTTGGAAACAATTTCCAACCGTCTTGGGAGTTGTTTCCAGTAGTTACCGCCATGGATCATGTCCGAGATGCAAGGTGAGGTTCCATCTCTGATGACTAAGGCAAATCATCTTGTGAGCCTATAAACAGCTCTGTCCTGAGGGAGGCTCCTGGAGGCGTCCTGCACCACAGCAGGCTGTGCCAGCACCTCCCTCTAGGTGGAACATCTCTCACAGCTTGAGAACTGTGAAGTTGAGCTGCTCAAAAGACCATCAGTGATGATGAGGCCTGGTTTGATCCACACACACATTCCCCCACTCTCCTCTAAGTACATCTTATGCATGGCTGAGAAACGCAGAGGAGTTTGCTGTGAGTATTTCACTGATCCCAAGGGGCATTTTCAATAGGTATATTTACACACCTAAATACAGAGTGTGTGTGTGTGTGGGGGGGGTGTGTCTGTGTGAGGGATGGAGTTGCTAATGTTATGAATGTTGTCTCTGTGAATTTGTTATTCAGTCCTTGCTGTGATTGTGGATCGAGTGCTGATAAACCCTTTTGCACCCGTTAAATTTTGTATCAATATCCTTTGCATACTATACACTTGTGAATGCACAGTTTACCTCTAAAATATCAAAACCAGATTTCAATTCAATATTCTATTTATGCTTCATCCTTTTAGTGAGTAACAGAGTCAACTTTGCCATCAAATTCTGTTGAAGCCACACTGCCTATGTCCAGCCATGAAAAGAAGTGCTTTCCTCCTTTCCAGCCCAAAATCCTGTACTCATTCCACTAACACATCCCAATATCCCCAATCGAAGAGAGAAGATTGATTTTGCTATGCTTTTGTGAAGAAGCTTTGGCAGGACTGAAATGTTACTGAAAGTATCTGTATTAACTATCAGAGGGAGCACAGGCACTGGAGCCTGCAGGCCTGTGATCTCCAGATTACAGATTGCAGCTCAGTGACTGAGGCTTGAGCACTCTGTGGCGTAATTTCTGGGAGTTGAGTGGGTGGTCGCTTGCAGCCTGCTGGTGAAGCGCATTCAGCGGCAGTGACTCACGCCGTGCAGAGCAGTGGTGGCTGAGGGAGGAGGAGCAC
>CM031865.1:18516043-18979214 GCA_018697195.1 Certhia americana | reverse complement strand
GAGGCAACTGGCAAGTTTGTTCTTCTCAGAGCAGGAGCAGAGGACTTTCAGTGTTCTCTCGTCACCTCCATTATCCTGGCTTGCCCTGTAGCAGCACAGCATGACATGGATGTACCAGGTAGTTTGTGGCCGGTCCTAAGAGGTCTGGAAATTCCCCTGACACAGGCAGAAATTTTGAAGGGAAGATGCTATGTGCTCTGGTATCCCTGGAATGCCTGCGTCCAGGGCACCTTGTGCACTCATTTCCACCTCAGGATGATTCGGGTTTGCCTGAAGCGCTTGGATTTTCCCAACTCGTCCACATCACAATGATTCTCACATGTTCTGGGAGACTGATCCAGTATCCCTTTGAACAGTGAAATTAATTGAATGGGCAAAGTGATGCCTGCCTCAGGAAAAGGAGCCATGAGGTTTTTGCTCCCTGCCCTCAGCCTCTTCCCCAAAGCTGCTGTCTGGGTCCCGGCCTTGGGGCTGGACACCCTGGGTCAATTTGCATGTGAGAAAATGGGTCACTTTGTCTTTCAGGGAGAGATGTAGGCATGCCTTTGATCACCTCATCACCTTCCTAGGTGTTGATTTCCTTGTTTTCTAGAGGATCCCAACTTCCCAGGCTGAGGCCAGAGCTCTGGTTGTAAAATGCATGAGGGCCATGTTTAGTTTTCAAAGGACACACAACTGTGGAGACTCTCTTAGAGAAGTCCCATGAGAGGCAGTTTATTGAATCCTTGGGTTTCTCCTCTTGGTTGTGTAGCTGCCTCTGTTCCCCAGGCTCATGGGCAGAAAAAAGCAGGCTGTGGCAGAGAATGATAACAGGTAACAGAAAGCAAGGCCCTCGTGGTCCTCACTCCTCTCAGTGAAGAGCTTCCTTCAGGCCCACAGTGATCCTGCTTTGCCACTGAGTTTTGCCACAGCTGTGGAGAGGTGCTTCTCTAATCTAAAGGACTCTTCTCTAATTCTAAAGGAATCTCTTCTCTAAAGGACTGTGCAGCCTTGACCTTCTGCCTGAATTTACCCACTGTCTGCTCTTTGTCAAAGTGACCCCTGGGGAGAAATGTCTCTCAGGGCTGGCTGGTGTGCCTGCACCAAAAGCACTTGAGGGCTCACTCAAGGTGTCTCTTGTAGCTAAATTCCACTGAGATGGGCGGAATTCCACTTCCTCCCTGCCCTCCCCTCCCAGTCTGGATCTGTTCCCAGGATGGCAGTGACTGCACAAAAAGGGCACATTTCTGTCCCAACAGGCTGTTTGTCACAACAGTTAAAAGGGACATTACAGGGCCATCCAGCATGCTTCTTTGCAATAAGTCCCCCAGCCAAAAGCCAGGCCTTGCCCTCACCTCCCTCTTGCAGCCTGTGAAATCTGCCAGCCATACAGGTGGATTCTCACTTTCCTTCTCAGCTCCATGGAAAAACACATCTTTCAAGTATCATAGGGTTCTTTAGCAAAACTGAGCAGCAGTTCCACTTCAAACAGCTCAGTGTGCCAGGGCAGAAAGCTTTTGCTGATCTACTCCCTTGCCTTCTCCTTGCAGCCTTTCCTCTTCAGAGCATGCCTGAGGCATTGCACTTTTCTTCTCAGCTGACTGTAGTGTTGTATTGCCAGAGTCCCACACGTCCATCCCCTTCTTGTGGAAATGGCTTTTGTCGATGCACATCAGTGCTATGTGCCTTCCTTTTCAGCCATCACATTCTGTGTCCTGCTTGCAGCCTGAATCTAAACTGAGAAGTTTCTGGCTACATCTCGCACACACAGATGTGCCAGGAGGAAAACGTTGCTTGGATCTTGCTGCTTACGTTCAAAAATGTCCAATGTCAGCGTTTAACATCCTGCAAATTTCACACACACATGCTCTGGAGCTATGCACTTCCTTTCTTTCTCAACTACACTCACCTATCCCCCACCTTGACTTCTCTACCACTTTTCTCTTGGCCTTGCCATGCATGGGCTTTTCTTCTTAAGGCACCCACTGGGTTGCCTACCCCTACCTTACATTGCCTTGCCTTTCCTACCCAACCTTGCATTTCCTTGACATTTCTGACGATTCTTTTCCTTTCCTTTCCTAACCCATCCATGTCCTTCCCTTGCCCTTCCTACCATTCCAGTGCCTTGCATTGACTTCCTCACCCTTCCCCCATCTTGACTTCTCTACCACCATTATCCTGGTCTGGTTGTGCATGGAATGTTTTTCCTAGGACACCCATTGCCTTGTCTACCCCACCTTCAATTTTTTTTCCCTACCTTTTATGTGCAGACATGGGCAGAATTTACATTTCCTTGCCTTTCCTGTCCCCTCCTTTACTTTGAATTGCCTTGCTGTACCCTCTGTAGCCTTCTCTTGG
Organism: Certhia americana; assembly: GCA_018697195.1. NCBI lineage: Eukaryota > Metazoa > Chordata > Aves > Passeriformes > Certhiidae > Certhia > Certhia americana. The sequence continues at coordinate 18,976,877 of CM031865.1, read as the reverse complement.
CCTTCCTTCCCTCCACTGCATCATGTTGAGTTACATACCATCCTCCATTTCAACTTCCCTACCCATTTGTTTAGGTCAATCCTTTCCTTTCTTTCTCCTTTTAGGACTCTCACTGCCTTGCCTACCTCTCCCTTGTCTTGCCTTGCCCTTGAACCCATTCCTTGCCTTGCATTACCTTGCATACTTCCAACAATTGCTCCTACACAGAAGGGGCCAGGAAAGAATGTCTTCCTGGACTGTTCCTCTCCATGGTACCTTAAATCTGCTCCACCAACACTGGCATTATGTCCTGAGCTTTCAAAGGAAAGGCATGCCGAGTCACCTGGCCTTGCCTTGCCTTCAGCACCTTGCCTAGTTTTTCCTGGTCTACCCTTGCTTTGCTTGCCTTGCCTATGCCTCCCTGGCAAGCTCAGAGACAGGTAGTCCAGGCAGAAAGAGGAAGAGCCAGGCAAGGCACGGCCTGAGAGGAAAGCAGCAAGCAGGTCAAGGCTGGGGCGTGGGCATGCAAGGGAATGCAAGGCTTTGAGTGTGGTGCAAAGAAGGGTTTGCACTTGGAAGACCAGAGGCATCCTTTTGTCCTGACACAGCTGATTGTGAGCAGGGACTTTCCCAGCTGGGCTCTGCGCTTGGGGCGGTTTCGGGCCGGGCTCGGTGCGTGTCCTTCTGCCGGTCCACAGCGCCATGGTGTGGTTGTTTCCATGAGCGCTGACAGAACGCTCTCATGAGCCGGACAAAGCCAAGCGCTTTCCTCGCCCGGCCCCATTTGTGTGGGAGCAGCTCGTGAAGAGCTCTGCTGTGCATCCTGGCTCTTGGAGGCTGACAGAATGTGATCCTGCTTGTAGCAGGGAAGGAAGAGGAATCGTTTCATTGTTGGCAGTGCAGTTAATAGGCTGCAAAAGAAAAGGCAATTGCAGAACGGCCCCTTTCTTTTAGAAGTGTTTCTGTGCCATCAGCTGCTCAACTCACACCCACTGAACTGCATCCAGCTCCCTGGATATCTGCACTTTCCTTCAAGCTTTACACACCATCTCACCCTCCCATTCTTGCAGATCCCAAAGCCCATCAAAACATCCAGCAGTTGTTCCCAAAGAAAAATACTGAGAACAAAAAGCCAGCACTGGCCTTTATAGTCCCTTTGCAGTCTGTAAATCAGATGAAGCACACTAGTGTTGTGCACTTTCCTTCTCAGCTGTATGTATAGCATTCATCACATTATCTCAAGGTGACAGTCCATGGCTAAAGTGAAACATTTCCTGCTGTAGTGTGAACTGAGACATGTCCCAGGGCAGAAAGCATTTGCTGACCTTTCCTCTTCCCTGTGAAGCTTGATATTCGCAGTGCAATCACTTTCACACATCTTCAGTAGCTCCAAGTTCAAGCATATCTTACAGAGAAGGAGGTGTCAGGAAAGAAAGCATCCCTAGATTACCCCCTTCTCTCAGCAGCACTGAAATTGCATACAGCTTACTAGGACTACACACCTTCTGTCTCACATGTACGTGCTGTCACCTTTTTCTCCTCTCACATGTTTTTTTCCAACATCCAGCAGCTGCTCCCATACAAAAGAGGCTCTGGAAGAAATAGCTAGTTGTGGGCTGCACTTTCCCCTTGCTACATATAAGTCACACCAAACTCACTGATGGACCCTGTAATTTCCTTCTCTACTACATCAGCCATCATGTTCTCTCGATCTCAGGGTATAATCTAGATGGGATTGTTTCCACTAGGGCTCGGATAGGAATATGTGTGAGCAGAAATAACAGTCTTTGTACTTCCCCATTATGCTTGATAACTTGAATTACTTCCAGTTTAAGGACTGCCAATGTGAATTTGGCAGGCAAGCAGGAGGCATCCAGGATCCTCCTGCAGCCTCTACGCTGCACACCTCTACGGTGCTCTGCAGCTTCGTTCTTCACCTTATGTGTGTTTCACAGAACAGAAGCCCACGGAATAGTGTCCAGGTCTGCCACTTTTCACTGTGTATACTGCATGCATCCACAGTGTGCTCTGCACAGTTTGTCCTCAAACCTAGGTACAATGATTCCCTTTCTCTTTTGCAGATTCCAAACTGTCCATCTAGCTTTCACTCAGCAAAGTGTGTCAGGAGAGAAGCACTTGCTGCATTAGTCTTTCAATGGCCAAGACTTTCAACACAGCACCACAACCTGGGTGATGAGAAGGGGTAATCAAGACAACGATTTTGTCCTGGCAGATATTTCTGTGTGAGATCTACCCAGATCTTTGGTCCTTCTTTTGGTGAGGCTGTAATTTGTGGGGTGGTACTTCCAGCTGAGAAGGAATGTACAGAGAGCGCTGTGATCTGACAGCAGTTTTCAGGTTGTAAAAGAAAGAGGACTGCCCTTTGAATGTGGAGCAAATACAAATTTCCAGCCTTGATCCAGCAGTTTTTTCTCTTTGACGGACTGCATGAACTGTCCTGCATGGGTTTTCTCCTCATGCCAGACTTTAGGCATGATCCTGCACAGGTTTTCCTCCCCATGCTGGACTCCCTGTGCTATCCTGTCTGGGTTTTTCCTCATTCTATATTCCAGCCTTGATCCAGAATGGGTTTTGCTCTGCCTCATGCTGGACTCTGTGCAACTCCACCCAAGTTTCCCCCTGCCCCATCCCAGACTCCAGGTGCAATTCCTTCCATGTTTTCTCTCATTCTGCATTCTGGCCTTGAGCTGGGCTGGGTTTTGCTCTGTGCCAGACTCCAGGTGCAATCCTGCCTGTATTTTCCCCCAGTATGCATTCTGGTCTCGATTCAGGCTGGCTTTTTCTCATGATGGACTCCATGCATGATCCTGCCTGGGTTTTCCCTTTCTCCCATTCTGAATTATGGTAGAGATCCAGTCCACATCTTCCCCAGTTCTGGATTCCAGTCTTGATCTTGTCCAGGTTTTCCCCCATTCCAGATTCTAGGCATGATCTGATCCAAGTTTTTCTCTATTCCAGACAGGGTATGATTCAGTCCAGGTTTCCCCTCATTCTGGACTGCATCCATGTGATCTGGTCTGGGTTTTTCCCAATTCTGCACTCCAGTCACTCTTACTCTCATTCCAGTTTTCTCTTACTCTGGAATTTGGCTGCAGCCACACCAAACCCCCCAGATCCCAGGGCTCTGGTAGGGGAGCAGTGCAGGACCTGTTGCTGGAAACAACACAAAGTTTAATTTTTTTTTTTAATATAAATTTAATCAGTCAGAGTGGTGCGGTGTGTGGCGGTGTGGCAGCAGCAGCAGGGAACCCTCACCACCAAGATCAGATGGAGGGGAGCAATGAGACATTGCTGGGACCCTCAGACAGGTGATATGCTTCCACCTAACCCCTGTCACTCTCTCCCTGTCTCCCCCCCCCCACACTTCCTTCTTTCTTTCTCTTTGCCTCTTTTACTATTAAATAAAATACACCAATTTTTTGGCACCAACATCTAGCCTCATTTGGTTTTAATCTCATTTTGGGTATATTTTGAACTTTCTAAGTTCCTTCTGGTTTATACACAGAGACTAAGCTTCCTTTGCTTTTCTGGGTTTAAACCAGATTGTAATAGGAGGGACCTTAAAGCTCATCTCATTCCCAACCCCTGCCACTAGACCAGGCTGCTCCAAGCACTGTCCAACCTGGCCTTGAACATTTCCAGGCATGAGACAGCCACAGCTAGATAACAGGCTGCAGTTCATGGTGTCTGAATCGATTTCTCATCCTGTCTGGGCAGCAGATTTGTGGGAACACTGCAGCCAAACCTGTGGGAATTCTATTACCTGTACACGGAGTGCTGCATGCAGCCCCATCCCAACAACACCAACTGCTCTGTTCATGCTGACTTCCAGAGCAGGGTGAGAGCCAACAGTCCTGCAACTGGGTGCTGTGGAAAGTCAGACCTCAGTCCCCTGCTGAGCACCAGCCTATCCTGAAAGCCAGCCTGGGGTTGGCTGGGACACAGGATCTGTACCCAGTGTTGACACAGCATGGCCTGAGCTGTCCTGTGTATCTGGCAGTGCTTGGTGACTTGCAGGGAGGGGACTAAGAGCGCCGAGATCTGTGCCACGTTGGGGACAGGTGTGATGGGGAATGGCCAGAATCTGAGGGTTTGTAAACTTGCTTCCCATGATGGTAACAGGACAGATGGAATGGCTGCATTGTGGGGAAAAATTCCTGCCTGGAGAGCACACTCCTGGCAGAGAGGTCATAAACAGAATCCAGCTTTTTTCCTGTGGTCAGCCCAGCACATTCTGGATGGCACAGCTCTGGGCGGTCAGTGCTTCCTCACACCAGGGTCAATCCCATAAATGTGCACAAACACGGTGTAACCACATTGGTCCATATTTGTTTGAAGCAAGAAGTGAAGGTCAATCCAAAGTCAACCCTGTGTCACCTCTAAATCCCAGCATAAGTTGTACAAGCTGCCAATCTGAAGGACAAAACCATGTAAAAATGGAACCAACAATATTAATGAGATTCCTGCCATTACATTGTTGTCATAGAAGTTTTAATAGATTTCTATGCTTTTTATGACAACAATGCATTTCTTTCTTTGGATTATTCACTGTGTGGGATTTGGGGTTTATTTGGATTTTAACTCCCTCATGGTGGCCCTGACACTGCTCAGGAAAAGCAGAGTCAGAGCTTCTGGCAGGCACAGGGTGTTTTCCCCAGAGTGGATCCAGATGATGCTCACCAGCCTGGCCTGGAGTGATCTTCTTTAACTCCTGTCTTCTGCCAAGGGAAGAAAGTTTTCAATTAATTTAAACCAGATTCCAGTAGCATCATCTCCCAGTTTCTCCCTGGGAAACCAATCTGCTCTCCTACTCCTCTTGCTCTCAGTTCCCACCCAGGCAGTGCCAACTGTGTGGAGGACAATTTGTACCACAAGCAGGAGCAGAAGGACACAAGCACTTACACCCTGGGACTTGGGTTGTCCTTTTGGTTGTCCTTTTGGTTGCTGTGATTTATATAATTCCATACATTTGGCTGCTGGAATTTCCCAGCCCAGGGGCTTTGGCTGACACAGCAGCACAAAGATTGTTCTCTGGGTGGTGCCTAGATTTGGGTTTCAGCTTTGCTAGTTTAGATGAATTATACTTACAGACCCGAAGTCCATGAATTCCTCCTGGAACAGCCTCACAGTGCCTCATGGAGCACAGAAACTCCCATGCAGAGCTGTCTGTTTAACACTGGCTTTGTCAGGAAGGGCAAAGATTCCAAGGAAGAGCAGTGGGATCACAAAAAGGACAGGTTTATATTCCATAGAATTTTCTATTTATAATCCTTGTCTCCCAGTCCCCCTGATGTCCCCTGTGGGACACTTGACTGAATTTCCTGGAATTCAGCATATTTCAGCCACCCTGAGGCTGGACTCCAGCTGATATTTTAAAGCAGGACAAGGAGGTAGCCAGATACACTCCTGGCCTGTGATGAGGCAGCACCCGTGCCCAGGTGAGGACCACTTCCCCTGCTGAAAGCTTATTTCATTTCAGAGTCTCAGGAATGGCCTCTGGAAGTTCTTTTCCCTGAGGAAATGGATGCACATACCTGCCTTCAGGGCACCTCAGGTCTGACCTGCCTGTTAAAGTTTTCCATCAGGGAAACTGGGTCCCTGAACAACTGGACCCCTTCCTGAGGAGAGGGCCGACCCTGACCCCGCAATGCTGACACGCCCCAGGGAAAGCTGCAGATCGGTGGCGTTGGGCAGCGCTTGTGAAATGCTCGGACACACCGAGCGGGCCCGGCCCTGTCTGGGGGCCCAAATGCGGGCAGGCAGCGCTGGGCTCCGGCCCTCGGGGCTTTATTCTCCAGCGCCCTGAGCCCCGTGGCTGCAGGGAAAGAGGTACAGGAGCAGGGGAGGTTGGCATGGGGGGATCAGGGTGTGTAGGGGAGCAGGGAGGGGAAGGGAAAGGCCAGGTGGGGGATAGAGGGAGAATGGGCAGAGGAAAGATAGGGAATAGAGAGCGGGCGGGTTGGGTAGCAGGATAGGGACGGGAGAGGAAGGAGCAGGAGGTTGGATCCTTGGTGGAAGGATGAAGGGGGTGTGAGGGGAAAGGCTGAGGAAGGAGGGCGGTACAGGGCAGAGGAAAGCAGGGCAAACTGGGGTATAGGGCACAAGGCCCCGTAGCTCACCTGAGTCCCACTGGGAGAGCCCTGCCAGCGGGCTCTGAGTGAGCGAACGGCAGCAAGGCAGATTTCCGAGGTTAAATCACTCCAGTCCCGCCCCGCGAAGCTGCCCTGAGGGCCGCGCACCTGAGCCAGCCCAGCCCCACCGTGTGCGGGACGCTTGTCCCAAGGATGCGGCGGGATGATTGCTTGGGCTGGTCCTGCTCTTCACACCTGAGCCGGCCCAGAGCCTGCTCCCGGCGCTCCGTGGAGCCCACGGCGCTGAGGTGCGGCCGAGAGTTTTGGTCCGGGTCCTGCCGGTGTCTGCTGGGGGCCTTGGGCGGTGGCCCTGTCTGCGGTGGGCGAGGTGCGGCTGCCGGGCCCAGAGGACCGAGGAAGGATTTGGGGCCGGGATCGGCATCGCTGTGGGCGAGAGGAGCCCCTCCGGGACGGTTACTGGGTCGGAGCACGGTGCTGCCGCTCCGACCACGGGGAGCTGGGGCTCTGCCCGGTGGGTGGGCACGGGAGGAGTGCTGTGTTGGCGGGTCCGTCCGGACGGCGGCTGCAGGCGGCCCGCGCCCCCCGCACCCTCACAGCCGGGGGCTCGACAGCGCCACCCGCGCCTCCTGCCCCGCACTGCGCCCCCTGGCGGGCACCCAGCGGCCCTGTGCCTGCCGCGCCCCCTGCTGGGCACGGCCGGCACCGCCGCTCCCTGCGTCAGAGCCCTGCCCCGGGTACCGGACCCGGTACCGGACCCGGTACTGCCTCCGGTACCGCCCCGGCACTGCCCTGGAACCGGACCCGGTACTGACCCCCCCGTACTGCCCCAGGCACCGCCCCACGCCCCGCGTACCGCAACCACGTACCGCCACGGCGGGCGGGGGGTCGGGGGTTTCTTTGTATTATTTCTTCAATTTATTACTCAGGCTGAGGTTGGTCAATGCTCAACCTAAGAGATGACAAATTCCTCCTAAGGTGTTCCAAGTGACCAAATGATGAGACCAGGTCTCAGAGTCCCCTAATTTGGAATATTTTTCAGTGGTATAGTCAGGGAATTGTTCAGAAAACCCAAAGCTAAAGGATATGGGGTCTGAGGAAGGAGGGGGCTTCTGTGTCAAATTAAAAACATATTGGGAAAAATAAATCTGTGGAACAGCTCATTTCCTCTCCTGCACTGGCTTTTCTGTGATCTGCTGTGATTCCAACTGCTCCAATAGGATTTTCAACCTGCGTGGCTGTAATAAGCTTCCAGGTGGTGATCATGACAGAAAATAACAGGAAAACTCTCTGGGTCAGGCAGTGGAACCTCTCCATAGTGTCCCAAAGGCCTGGCAGTGCCCACCATTCCAGGCTGGAATTTGGGGGATCTTAGCAGTCTCTCCATAGTGTTCCTGTGGCTCCCCAGCACATTCCACTGCTTCCACAAGTTCTCTTTAACCAGGATTATTTTTTGGGGTGGGAAGACCTAACCCAGCAGCATTGGCTTTAACCACTTTTTAAACCATTTTTTAACCACCTCACTGAATTCCTGCTGCCAAAACCCAGTTTGAGGCTCAAGCTTCCCCCCCTCCATTGTCTCAATCCCTCCACGCAACTTGGAGATTGGACTTGGATTTCCCAATCCAACAGGGCAAAAATTCTGTTCTCCTCCTTGTATATCCTAATTGCAGTAATCACCAGAGAAATAATGAAAAGGAATTAAAAGAATGAAGAGACAATAAAGAGCTGTCAGCTCCAACCAGGGGAATGCTCAACCCCCTTACCAATGATTTGCTTTAATTAACCAATTCAAATGGACCAATTAAAACCACATTGGTATTATTCTCTTTAATCGAGTTACCAATAAATATTGCAGAACACAAGAGGAACTTTTACACCCCAAAAAAGTCTTTTAAAGGATATATAGCGCAGGGTTCCCTGTACCTCCAAATCAAGGAGAATTAAGAGTAAAGAGTTTTGAAACCCAGACTGACATTCCTGGGAGATTTGTGCAGCTTCTTCCATCCAAAACAATCCTTGGTCTGAACACAAACCTGTGAATCCCAGGAACCTGTGACATCATCAATATCCTTATAGTCCTTTTTATGAAAAGCAGATTTCCATGGAGAATTAATGAATTACAGAAAATTTAACTGAAATGTAAAGGAATAGTTCCCTCAACCCAGCAGGCTGCAGCATCCAAAAGAAAATGAACAGTAAATTTATGGACTGGGATCATCACCGATCCCAAATCCCTCATGTGGAATACCACTCTGCATTCATTTATAAATCACTACTTATCTTAGCGGACAAACCCTTCAACTTTACTTCAGTTTCACCAAGTTCTGAACTGTGGCCACCAAGATTTTACTGCATCGTGTCCATGGTGGGATTCTGGAAAACACAAAGGGCACGGTCCTCTGGAAATGTTCCTAAGGAACCACACTGACCTAATCTCTCACTCTAGCCTGAGGGAGATCTCTTCCCAGCATCTCTGGCTGTTCTTGGCATGTCCTGATGATTCCCATGCTGACACACAACAGGTTCCTCTGCCTAATGTGTTGGGAAGTATCCCCAAGGTGCCACAAAGAAAGGAGCACCTTACAGTTAGAGTCTTGGGCTTCAGGGGATTAAAAAAAGAGTTTTCAGTCTTTTGCATCTCCCACTCCATCAGCTTCAGCCTCAGGGAGACACAGAGAGTCATAGATTTTACAGCTCTTGGTCTCACTTCAGCCTTCCTGCAGGTATAGACTGACAGGGAGTGGGAAGAAAACAGGTCAGGATGGATAGCCTACTTCCAGAAAATCATCATAATTCACAAACCATTAAGTAGAGCTGAAAAACTTCCCAAAACATTCATTTCCCTGCAGACTGAGAGCTTAGAGTAGCACTAATTTAAAGCACAGGCTGGACTGCCATGGACAGACTGTGGAAACCCCAGAAGTAAAAGCTACTTGACCAATTCCATAAAATATTCCAAAACTATCCTCCTGAAATGCGACCATGTCTACTCTCACCTAATGTTGGAACAACGAGTGATGATATTTCTTCTGATGATTTTTTCAGGATCTGCAGTGAACTGCAGTGGAAAACAACCAAAATCCAGTTATTTCCCATAATCAGAACAGGAAAGTGAGGGAAAAGGACACAGGTGCACTCGTGGCACCCATCACCTTGGGATCAAGCCCCTCCAAACCTCCGTAAGCAGGGACTGAATGACAAAGCCTTGGGGACCAAATTGCTGGGGTTTGTAAGAAAACTGATGAGTTTTATTTTGGAGTAAAGCCCAGGTGACGTTTGTCTCATCAGCCAGGTGCAGCAGCATCCACAGGAACCCAGGCAGGGGCATCTGCCCGGCGGAGAGCTCCTCCCTTCCCGAGTAACCCGTGTGCTACAGGGCCATGGTACTGGCCAGCACGTACCTGGGAAAGGACAGGCAGAGGCTCAGCAGCATTCCCAGGCTTGGCTAATGCCTCCACAGCCTCACTGTCAGTCAGCATCACTTTAATGCCCCTGCCTCAACCTGTTCCCATTACTCAGCACACAAGAAAACACAGCAAACCCCAAGAAATCTCTGATGACCGGGGGAAGCCCCGCCCTGCACCTGAATGACGGGTGAGAGGGAGGGAAGCACCTACTCAGCTCCCTTTTAATCGCACCTCGGATGGCCAGAGCAAGCCCTGCCCTGCGCCTCAATTCCTTTACTCCATTACAGAAATTCACAGTAAGCTCCTACCACGTTTCTGCATGACAGCAGAGCAGGTGTATGACTGCAAAACCATTCAAAAAGGAGCTCTTTGCAAACAGCAGAGAACTTAATTCTCAGAACTCGTTCATCTTTGTTTTCTTTGAACAGGAAAACCACAAAAGAGAAAGATCTTGATTATATATATGACGTCTGCTCTTTTTAGTTAGCTTCTCTGTAAGAAGGGATGGTGTGAAAACACACCATTAATGCAGGATATATACAGGATTGAATTTACAAAGGTAATATCTTCAATGAGACTAATCCTGTACTCTAAAAGCCAAACCAGCTTTCAGGATATGCAGGCTGAAGCTTTGATCCTCAAGGCAAAATAGAGCTTCAAACTCATGATACAAGTTTAACTTGCACAAGTGAATCAATGATATCATCAAAGAGGTTTGTACCTGCAACACAGAGAGGGAAGATTCAGTAAGTCATTAGAGAGAGGAAAGGTGGGTTCAGCAGAACACACAGGAGCTGCTGGTGGTTCAGGAATGGAAAAAATTATAACAGGGCACAGAACCAGTACATTTATCAATTCTCAAATTTCTGTGCAGCTTAAGAACTGTTCAAGTTTAAACACTTCTTTATCTGAATTTAATTTTGAAAACCAGTGTTTATATTTCAGTGAAATGTTTCTGCATCTGAAAGTCTCTTCAGTTTCATTCATCTGGTCTCAAAAGATATCATTTGGCCCTCCTGTAATTACAGCAAGACCATAAAAACATTTTGATTCAGTAAGGAAACTCACAAAAGGAAAAAAGAACATATTTCTACAAATAAATTCCAAACCCATAAATCAAACAAAACTTTAAAGCCTTAACTAAAGATAAAATAAATAAAAAGAGGGGATGATATAAAGTGTCCTTCCTTTTCCAAAGTCACCAAGTTGTCTGATCCAAAAGGCTGGTATTTCAAAAAGATTAGAAGCGTCTCCTCATGCCCAGTGAGATGCACATGTTCAGAAGATAAATGTTCAGGAGATCTTTCTAGAGAGATAAAGTTCTGGAAAAAACATTTATTTCACCTTTTAGTGCACAAGACACAACATCCTGGGATAGATTCCTGTCCCAGCTGTCCATTTATCATCAGCTATTTGACAATTAAAAAAATTTGTTCCCACTTCTGTAGGGGATGGGAATACCAAGCAATGCAAGGAACCAGCCTCTCCAGATTCTTTTTTTCCAGCTCAGGTTCAGCAGGAAGCTGGAAGTCACGGATCTCAGAGAGGAGGAAGTTTCTGTATTACAACTATGGATTTTTTTCTCTTATTTTTATGTGAGAGCAATCACTGATAGTGAAGTTGTGTATAACATGCCTTAGTGGGGGAGGGTTAATGATGTGAGAGCAACTGATGTAGGGAGTTTCAAATCTCAACACTAAGCAGCTCTATTATTAAAATTCATATTTATTCCAATCTTGTGCAATGCTCTTGTGACAGCTCAAAGAACTTTGATCTAAACCAAATTCTTACTTTAAATACTGCTGATCCTTCTGAGAAGGCAAATTACACTGGCCTCACAGAAGGTTGAAGCACCCATGGTTTCCCAGAGTGAGGCCCTAGTAGAAGAGTCAAGGGAAATTGCATATAAAAGGCAAACACACCATACAAAAGCTGTATTAGCTGCAAATTGGGAATGGTCACTTGTGCCTTTGTGTATATGTGCAGAATGAAGCCATTTAGGGACCCTGACCTTAATAACTGGACAGTTATTAAATTAAAAACTAATTAGGTCAGTTCAACAGCAAGCCACCGATGTGACATGTCCTAACATCCTTTGAGTGGGCTCTTGGAATTATGCACAGTGAAGATGTTTCCCCTTATGAATAGTAAAGATGCTTTCCCCTAAGTGGATGGTGAGAGAAGAGTGGAATTACAGGGTGGATTTTCATGAAGCTCAGCTTGGGAATCACAACCTGAGTCTCAAATACCAGTGAGGTAAAAGATGCAGCAAGATTAGAAATTATGATTAAGTGGACTGAGTGATTTTATTTGTATCATGAAAACTCTGGGTCAATGAAAAATTGGAAAAATTGGACTGCTGTCTTTGATGTACACAGGAAATGGTAGAGGCAGGGGTGGAGGGAGAATCAGCAAATGATCAGGAACGTAAAAGTTTCCAGCACAACTTGGAATTCATCTCAAGAGCTTATGGAGGCCAATTTAATACTCTAAACATCCTTTCCTTTTCTAAATGGCCTTTTCCAACGGGGGTTTATTTATACAATTAGATGGTGGGACTTGAGAAACATTTTAATACCAACAGCACTTGATGCCAAGGCCAAGTTTACCCAGGTAGCTTAATTTATGGGGAGGGGAGTTTGGTTTTGTTTCGGTTCATCTCTAGAAGCCCTGAAAGAATAGCTTAGAAGGATCCAAATCTTATTAATTCCCAAAAGTTAAAAGTTATCTTCAAATAAAGTAAAATTCAGTCCCAAAATAATGTCACAGGTACATTACTGCACATTTACTGTGCTTGAGAAGTATATTCCAAATGTATATACTGAAATTCTGGCCCCATGCCTTACAGCTGTTCACATTTTGCTACATAAGAAGCAGTGCAGTTGCCAAACTGATTTTCTCAGTAATATGAGAAAAGGCTGAACCATTTTCCCATTAAAAACATTCATTAGTTTCCCAGGTATGTGTGAAGCAGACTCTGCTAATGAAGTCTTAAGCGTGCTATAAGCATTTCATTCATTAGAATAGTGCATTTTAAAGTTAAGCTTGCAATTTGAATAACTTTGTAAAATACCTTTTTCTTCCTAAAAATATAGGTAACTATGGAGGAAACCAACACAGGCACTGCCGAGAAGATTCTGATCTCAGCTAAGTGCCTCTGTGATGTTGGCTTGTGACTGCTACTCAAAACTGGCAGTAGCATTTATCATACATGAGGACCAAATAAAACATCAGCTCATTTATGTGTTTTGTTTGCTTTTCCATAGAACTCTGAAGACATCTGCCTTTCATGGTGTAGCTTTCAAAAGGCAGAGAAACAGTACATAAAAATCCAATGTACCTGTCTCCACTGTAAGCAACTCTAATACATTAAAGTTATTAAAAACATGAGTTCTACTTTTACATCTCCTGTCACCTGCAGAGATCAGAGTCTATATATACCTTACAAATTTTCACAGCTACATAAATGAAACTGCAAGTACCTGATCCTGACACCATCAAACAGGATTTGCAAAGCTGCCTCCCAAATGCAGACCCATGTGAGCTCAGCCATCCATCACTGGCTGCAGATGTGCCCGTGCTGCTGCCTGGCACAGGAACTGCCCCACACTGAGCTCTGCTCTGCCAGGGGCTGGGCTCTCTCTGCCAAGGATGGGAGCTGGTTTGGGTACCCCCACATGTTCCTGCAGCTGTGCCAGCGATGACAGAGCAGCTGTGCTTTTTGCCCAGAAGTTAATGAATTCAGGTATAACAGGACAAGATGTGGAATTGGGTGCTATTACACAACTGCAGAGCCCAGAGACATTCAGAGGCTTCTTCAGCAGTGGCAGAGCCTTGGGATGTTAAGGCTGTGCAACAAAGGTTTAGATATTTAAGCTTTAAACATCAACACTAAACACCTGATGGTGATGGAAGCATAAAAAACTTTTCTTTATTCCTTTCCCCTCTGGATTTACTTGTACTCTATAGCACGGCTAAAAAAAGAAAACAAGGCAAATAGTGTTCTCCCAAGCTCAGGTCTTTTGTTCTCTGCCCCCACCACAGTACACCCAAATTTGCTTTAACATACTGTCAGCAGGGTTCACCTTTGTTGCATATGTTTTAAAATGTTTCTATTTTAGATAATGCCTGCAGAACACACTGAGGTCTTCTCTGAAGCAACAGTTGCCATCTCAAGAAAAAGAAAAAAAAACCTAGGACATGGTGGGGCCTCCAGGCTGGTGTGTGTTGTATATTTCCCATGACTCTATGTCTACAGAGAACATTTCCCAAGGAGGAAGGAGGTTTTTTGGTGTCTTTTTGAATCACACAAACAAAGGGATTTCCACTTCATAATCACCAGACATTCTTTTGAGATAAACAGGAGGGGATAAAGATCCTACATGCCTTTAAGCATACAGAATAAAAAAACACTGAGATTCTAAAGGTTTATAAATGGAAAACCATCACCAAGGAACCAAGAAGTCTGGCTTCCCCTTCGAACACTGCTCTCAGCCTGAACAAGACACATTTTTTCGTTCAACTTTCTCACAACATTCACCTAACTACACTTGCCAGCATGTTTTGCCAAATTAGAGAAACTGCTGCAGAAACCATCTGCTTGACATTGCTTACATATAATAAAGTATGGCTCAATACAATGTATTGGAAATGTTTGGGGATCTTTGCATGGGAACCAAAAGCGGCAGTGCTGACTCAGGCAGCTCTCCCGCTGATGTCAGTGGGAATTGCACCTGAAAGAGCTCTGCTGGAGCTGATACAGAGCTCAGTGCCTGCCACTGACAGGAGAACATATGGTTACAGTTTAACAAGACCAACTGTAATGGAGATGAGAAGGAAATTTTATAGAATTTCTGGCTTGTTGCTCTTTTATAACTATCAAAAACACTTAAATGATTTGTACACGTCTGCCCTGTAACAGCTTTTCCCAGCTTCAAGTGAACACTGAAAAACTGCTCCAAAGTTAGGTCCAACCTCAACAGCAAGAGTTTATCTGTTGATATAAAAACATGAACACTAGAGAGACTACATGTAAAGACTAAAATGAAACTTCATGATTTCCCTACAGATTGTACTACATTATCTCTGGATGAGAAAACAGATATTTCAACACATCCCCGGTGGTTCAGCTAGAGGCAGAAATGAAGCCTTCGTAAAACAGACGCTGTCAGCCTAGTAGTGGGATACGTGTGATAGCTGCTACATCAAAGGGCAGTGGCTTCCCAAATTTGACTCCAAATGTAGGTGTTACAAAATAACGGTTTCAGAAAGTGTAAAAGCTGAGTGTGTCACCCAAGTTATAGCATCAGTGAATCCTAATGACCAAAGCAGCACCTCCAGGGAGATAAATCAATTCCCCAACCTCACAAGAGTTGCAGAAGGCTAAAGAATGGCAATAGGGAGAAAGCAGAGAAGCTACCATACATGTTCCCACAAATCTTAACCACAGTTACAACAGAAGGGATTCTGAACCATCACTAATTCCTAGGAAGGGGCCACACTAGAGAACCAAATGCAAAGTAGGTAAAATATTTCCTTTTGCAACCCACTAATTAGCATGCACCCATCACAGAAGGTGCAATTTGGTTGCAGCTCCCAGGCATGTGCCCTTTTCCTTCAAATACTACCAATAAACTCCTTTGTTTTGCATTACAGAGCTTCTGCTCCCCTCAGTTTCCAAGTCATGGAAACACTGGGTGTGAGATTAGCTCAGTGGGTTGGAGCAGGGTATTAAAAGGCTGTGGCCATTCCCTTGTCAGACTCAATGATCCTTGTGGGTCCTTCCAACACAGAATATTCTGTGATTCTGAAATTAATTTCCATGTTATATCTTCAGAAACCGCACTCCTTTTGCTCAGGCACAGGGACATAGTGAAAGCTGAAAACCATCACATGCATTGTCTGTTTTTTCATGTGATGAAAGGCAGAAATGGCTGGAAATTGAAAATATGAAGGCAAGGAAGATCTCACTCCAAATCTCAAAAGCAGTGCAGCTTTGTAGTAAGTGATCACCCTCACTGTCAGATATTCCCCCAAGTGGACCTCTGGATAGGGATCTTCCTGCATTTAGGTGGCCAGGATAGAGTTTCTGAGAGGTTTCAACTGCTTTGGTTGAAGGAAGGTAATAACTTAGTGTTTGACCTCTGATTTGGGCAACAGCCAATGCATGGCCACTTTATAAATTATTGCTCAATTCCCTCCTGAAGCAGACAATAAACAATGTTTGCATTCCAGTAAAGGCAACCTAGAGGATCAATGTGAGGGACACAGCACCCAGGCTGGAGCTCACTGGCAGAGAAGACTCTTCCTGTCTGTGAGGAGATTCTCTGACCTCAATGCTTGATTCATCCTCACTGGTACTCTGTGTTTCCTATAAACCCTCTTGGAAGAGAATCCATTTGCACAGGGATGGTTAGGAAGAACACTGAAGTATCATTAATATTCTCCATGCTGCAGTGTCACTACAAGGCTTCAGCAGACCAAGAAAAATGTATCAAACAGACTTTGATGGCCCAAAATATGGCCCTAACATCATATAAAGGAGTGGATCTACCATCCATAGAATCACATGTAATTAGGAAACAGTAAAATAATATAATAATCATTCATGCCTTGGACACTAAGTTTTAGAAAAAATATTTGAAAGTTAAAATAAGGATGTTTGGTTAAGAGAAATCATCCCAGAAGAAGCAACAACTAAAATTCCAATGCAGCTGTAAAGCAATAAGGTTAATTAACATACAGAGGCACCATTAATTTGTCTTATGATATCAATTCCCACTTTATCATAACATTAAAAAGCTATTGGTCTGGGTCAAGTGAAAGAACAGTTATGTCACAGTTATTCAAAGAAACATGAAGTCTGTAGTTACACACAGTAGAACACTAATTTTAGGGAATGCTTACCTAACATGGACTTCAGTGGTGGAAAAATAAGGTCAGACAGAATTGCCATTCCTGAACAGCTGCTTATCCTGCTTATGACAGATCACTTGACACGTCTTTGTTCTGCCTTTTGTGTGAACTATTGTACTTTTATAACTCCTTCTTCCAATGTACCTACTGAGACAAAAGGTTTACATGAAATAAAGCAAGCGGGAAAAGTAGGAAAGGTGGATTACTGCTGTAGTTTCTTTTTCTTTGTAAGATTAAGGGTAGAAATGCAGTATGTACTTACCTTAAGTGAAAGCAAGTCCAAAATAATTCCATGCTGAAGCTTACAGTTAAGCCCAGACAATCATATGTTATTTAACTTTTTACATTCCTGTGTTACCTTGCCCTTGTTGCTTCCACTCTTGCCTGTACTGTTGTATCTCACATTTTTCTTTTCCAGCTGGAACTGTAATTCTGTTCCCAGGGGTGACTGAGAGCAGGGCAGCCATCTCAGTGTTTGGGTCAGTGTTTTGCCTGGATCATCAGTGCACAGCAGTCAATCTCCAACCTGCCTCAAAAGCATCAAGCCCCAAAGCACAGCCAGGCACAGAAGTGAGGTTTTGTTCAGAGGAATCTGACCAAAATGGTGTTGAAAGCAAGAGCATGGCCATACTCAGGGTGAATGGGATAAATCAAGAATGGGACAGACCACTGCCTGCCATGTCACACAGAAGCCCAGAGCAGCAATCCCACAGAAGAACCAAACATCTGCAAAGCTGCACAAGGAACTGACCTTCAGCTCTGGGCTATGAGCAGTTTTAACACTTCACCAAAGGAGACAGGAGGTTTACTTTGGACAGTAGACTTTATTAGAAATTTTCTCCTCATTCATCAGTAAATTCACATTAAAATATGCTGAAGGCAGCTCAGTCTAAACGTTTGACATTCTGCCCTAACAACAACTTCCAGTTTAAAAACTAGATAACTGATTCAGGCAGGTAACTTGAAACATGTAAGAAACACAAACAGAAAGCAGCATCTTAAGAAAAAGGGATGAGCCTGAAAAACTGATACATTTCAGATGGAGCTGGAAAAAAAAAACCAGAATCAGTCACCCCAAGATGGGAAACAGTTAAATGAGAACTCCAGATGCTAAACAGATAAATAAACATTATAACCACACATACATTAAAAAGAAAACAAAGTACTCAGAGTTCATACCACATAAAAATTATAAATTTGTTTAAAAAAAAAAAAGAAAAGTGACAAGCTTTCTAAAATATGAATATCCTAAATTCTTGGGACAATGAACACTTTGTTATAAACTGCAGAACTTTGGAGGGACTAGATTTGGTCTTGAAAACAACAAACTGCACCTTACTGTTACCAAGTCCAGAACTGACCTGACACACAAACTGTTTGTTTCCTCTCATGTTTTTAAACCACATTCTCTTCTTCTAGAAGATAATCTGCTTTGATTAAACATTATAGCTTTTAAATATTATAGGCCTAATTATGTTGAGCACTGAACACGCAGAAGTCTCAACAACTCTGCATACGAAGGTTTAAATATTTTTCAAAAGTTACTGTCAAGACTTTTCCTTTGCTAATTTATTTTTATTTATTGGAGTTAAGTGTAGGAGAGAGAAAGAAAAAAATTAAAATCATAATATCGAAAAGTGCTCTGTCTGCAGGACAGTGATTCTTGCAGGTCAGATTTTCTATTGGCATTTACCAGAAGCAACAGAGATAAACCAATCAAGGTATGAGAGATGAGAATTACAGCCTTCAGGACTGTAAACACAAAAGGCAACAGGTAACATGTGAACCTCAATCAAATCAATGTTTTCACATTCTTTAGTAGTCCCCCACAGTGATCTGCTTTCACTGGTTCAGAAAAAAAATACATATATTAAAAATTAAATAACACTTAAGTGTCCATCACAAAGATTTATATTTTGCTGTAAACAATTTTCTGCCGTTTGCATTGATGAAGTCCAATGTGAGGCCAGAGGGTTCTAGATGTCTTATTGGTACTGTAAATAATTTTTCAGAGACAGAGGCAAAGGTAGAATTTCTATGTCATGCAGGCGGTCTCTGCCAAGAGCAAAACGAATTGATCTTCGGCACAAGTCCATTAAAGGCAGGGGTTCAGCTGGAAAAACAGGAGAAAGAAAAGAAAGAGTTAATTTTTCAGCATCTCTATTTACAGACACTGTTTTGTTTATTAACAGAGATTCTGTATTCTATCAATCAGTCATAAAGATAGTAATGGTATTGGGAAAACCTTTGTATCTTGAGGCAATTAAGATAATCAACAGAAGCCAAGGCAGAATTGTCTACCTTCCACCCATAGTAAGGGGCTGCAAAGTTTCACACTGAGCTTCTTTATCTGTGAGGTTTAAAACAATAAAGCCAAATCACTCTTCAGACCACTCCACCAAGCAGATGTTACTACATTTCCAGACCTCCAACAAGACAGGGAGTTTCTACTGTGTTTATAACACAACATTCATCATGTTGTGTTAACATGAACTACACTGGCAACTTCTGACCTTTTCATCCCGGCTCCTTCTGCATCTTAGGAACTGGAAATGGCACTTAGGGGTAACCAAACTTCTCAGCCAACAGTGCTTTTCCTACAACACTCTCTTAGCCTTTCTTTCTAGGAACAAAACACCCTTGAAAATCTAGAGGAAACATAACCTTTTCCTCTGTGAATAAATCAGTGGAGGAGGATTTGGCTGACTGGAAGGCAGAGTATGTGTTCCCATATGTATGCACACAAACACCCCCAAAACAGATAAACAACATCTTTAGATGTCTTAAGTTTAATTTAATCAAAGTGAATTAAGTATCTGCCAGAAATGCCTCGCTGATAGCACTTAAGACTGGAGACCCAAACACTGATCCCCAGCATCTCAAACCATCTCACCCCTATATCCCATCCTGGCCTGCAAAGCTAGCACAGAATTGAAGGAAAATCTTAAAACTTCCACCTCATAGTAGCAAGAATGTGACTCTGTGACTGCAGTGTTGGCAATGGAAATCCTTTTGCCAGAGGAGCTGGAATAAAACTGTGAAGTCTTGTACCAGTTACTGCTATCTTTAAGAATTCCAACCAGATGGATTTTGTTGCACATGCTGGCTTAAAGGGGTAAGAATTTAAAAGATTAAAGGAAACTTTTCTTCTTTACATGATAAAAGAGTAGTACCCTTTAAAACCTTAGAAACACTTTCAAATGGAGGGGAAGAGAAGTACTGTGACTATATTGTAGTGATAGCATTTTATAAACTTGACAGATTTCTTACAAGTGCTCAACAATGTACAGCACCCAGTGGTTTCATCACAATCTGTTTTATGTGCCATATGCAGATTTACACACTCTGCCTAGTGGAAGGTGTCCCCGTGTGGCAGGGGGTGGAATCAGATGACCTTTAAGGTCCCTTTTAACCCAAACCATTCCATGATTTTATTGTATAATTCTGTGTTAATCTATCAATCTGGTACTTTTTAAAACTATGTGGGGAAAAAAAATCATTACAAAGCACAAAATACCCAGTTAAGGACTGTTTTTATATGCTAGAACTGTCTGCTCTGGTGACACACCACAGGCTTAATGGATTTTCCATCATTTAACCCAGCATCACATTTGATTTGTGTCGTCCACAGTTCACTATATTTCACCAAAATGGCTGCAAAAAATCTTGGAAAGCATTCTGAAAGACTAAAAAGCTTTTTTAGTTTATAACCACTTCAGTGACTCGATATGGAGTCTACTTCTTGACCATACACCTCGTGGATAATTTTACCTATTAAAAATTACAAACTAAGAGCCCTCACATTCCATTAATAAAGCAACATTTTCTCTACATCGGTGATTTTAGTCTTCATTTTTTCCCAAAGCAGAACTATGGATGTTAAATCTTAAGGGATAAAGCTGTAAAATCCATTAACCAGGATTAATAAGCAGGAGCAAAAATAGCTCATGAGTTCTGGGACACAGAATACAACCCATCTTACAAGCCTTACGCCATAAACAACAATTTTCTGCGCATCTTCCCACAATCTCTGAGGTCCCATTAGAAAGATATAAAATGAGGGCTAGGAGTGTTCAAAGCCATTAACTGACCATGTGGTCTCTTTTTTTTCCTAGACAAAGGAATATGTAAAATGTAACCATCTGTGCAGCCAGGCACAGTGTTAATCCCAAACTTCAAAACACAATTTAAGGAAAGGTTAAATTATTTTTCAAGCTTCAAATGCTAAATGAATGTCTCCTGTCTCACTTCTACAGGGAAAATTTTAAATGCTGAAGAAAATGCCCTCAAGTGTTTGCAACAGCTGCTAAATTGCACATACTAAATGTGTTTTTGCAACTTGAAAATTGAACTATATTCTTTTTATTCTACCCGATAGCAGTTCAAGCCCACAACAAATTCAGAATAGGTTAGTCCTACAATACTAAATAAAAATTATGCTTTCTGGGGTGCCGACTGTAAGAACTTGAGAAAAAATTGTAATAATAGCATTTTAATTTGAAAGTGTATGCAGCTGCGCATAGTCCTAAATGAATAAAAAATAAATTCAGAAAAAGAAATAATCCTAGTTTTGAAATAGTTTATGGGACAAAGGTAGAACTCTAAAATTAAAGACTGACAATTTTCAGGCATCGTAACTCAACGGAACCATTATTAACCACTTGGTGTGTACCTTAATGCTGGCACCCTTTCACTACACCTCACATTTTTTACTATATATTTTACAAAGCATGAGTAAAAGTACCATGAGTAAGTCAATCCTTCCAGAGGGGGAAGGACTGGTTCCACCTGAAGATGTTGCCATGCCACCTGAAACACACACACAGACTCGATGCACCCAAAGCACTCCATAGCACATTCGAACATTCAAATCATATTTCCAAAATGCTGTTTTCATTTGAGATCATATAAACACTTCTGAGAAGAGTCTAATAATGCAAGAGATGGGAAGATGAATACCCTGAAGATACATCATTAGCTTTAACTTGGCCACAGAGAAAGCCTTTCTTTCTCACACCTTTAAATATTTACCTTTGAATAACTTTTAAATTCAGGGATATTAACTGTTTGTCAGAACATCCCACTAATTCCAATGCCTATTAGGTATACCAAGAGTTGCATTTTTAAAAAAATCCCCAATGGATTGGAACTGGAACATTCAAGGCCCCCAGAAGAATCTGAACTAACCATTTTTCCAAAGTTATGTGAACTCCAGTAAACTCCTTGCCATTAGAAAAAAGGAGGAATGAATTGTTGAGCTGGAATGCAAAATTGCAAAGAAAACATGATTCACAAGAATGGCTCTTTGTACCAAATTCCCAGCCAGGCTAAGAAATCCAAGGTGAGACACTCCAGGGCAAGGGAGCAAGCTTTCACAGGAAACCCTGTGCTTCCTCTGGGCTGCAGCAGCACCCAGAGAGAAACTGCAGCTTTTGGGTAACACAGCTCCAGGCCTGGGCCAGCTCCAGCCACCTTCCTGAACATACTCTAACTAATCACCTTCCATTTGAAGTCTACTCTCTGAGACCTCTTCACCCAAAGGTTGCTCCTCATATCTGCCACACTGCAGAAAATGAATTTTCGAGAAAAGAAAAAATTAATTAAAAAAATACGGCTTAATTGTCGTGTCAGTGTTTAATTCCTGTGTCTCCCCTTTTGGTACCAGTAGCTTAAAGAAAGGCCAATTTGCGAGCCTTCCTTTCCATACACTACAATCACACCCAGGGGGACACTTTGGTACCACAGCCACTCCTCTTACCCAGAGCTGCATTTCACCAAGAGGGCCACAATATAACTGAAATGGCTGATTAACATAATACCTAGTAACTTAAAAATCGCTTAAATATATATTTGGTTAATTACACTAATTAAAATAGCTATTGAGTAACTATTCAGCTATTAATAACACAAAAGAACTGTTTTATTATACATACAGATATATTCATTCTAATGGTGTCATTGCTGGGTTAAGGACAAAGGGAAACAAACGTTTGTAACCAGACACAACCCTGTGCTGGTGAGCATTCCTCCAGTGCACATATATTTTTGAGAGCAATTTGCACATCATTACCAGCTCAAAAGTTCATTTAGTTTTTGGCAACCTGTAGTTATTTAATAATCTGGCACTCCAGCAAGGCTGCCTCCTCTCTGCAAACAGGCTTTTGTAGTTGAGATAAAGTCATCTAGCAGCTGATAACACCAAATGTTATTAACTGCAATGTTACATACGGCTCACACAAAAGAGCAGCTCTTAGCCGACAACACTTATTTGCCAAATGACAATATTATTTTTTAAAATAAATTTGTAAAACTCTAACAGCACCTCATGTTCACGGCTTTCATTAATCTACAAAGAATGTATTTTTATCTCATGTTATAAAAGCAGAGATGACTAGGAGGGGGAACCACAATCAGCAAAATTAAAGCTGAGTGAAAGACAAAGGAAGTTTTCTTAAGAACTGATGTCACCAGAGCCCAAGAAAAAAAATTTTTTTAGTTGTTTTATATTCATACCTAAGACACTGAGCTACCTTATGTTTCAATAATTTTGGCCTTAAACTTATTAAAAAGCACTTATATTCAGTGATCCATGTTAATCTTTCAAACTGCTGAAAGGCAGTTTTAAAGTCAGATTTAAAGAACCAACCAAACAAAAAAGCCCCAAAACAGCAACAACAAAAACAAAACCCCCAAAACCAACACAAACAAACAAACCAAACAGTGTTAGGGGACAGAGATGTGATTGCAGACCATGAAATAAGTGAAGGATATCTCTCCACTCCTAACTTTGCTTTTCTCACAGGGGACGAGCCAGCTCATTAAGAAGCTGAAGCCACAATGCCTCAAGAAAGGGAATGTAAATCTTGCAGAAATGCTGCATGCCTGGTGCACAGAGAGGAGTCTGGAAAGGAGGAAAAAGCAGGATGCCACTTCTGTGTCCTACCTGGTATCATGGTTTGACACTGGCCAAAAACCAGGCACCCACAAAGGTCATTTGCTCACCTTCTGCTGCTATAGTTGAGCAGAGGAGAGGGAAAAACATTAACAAAGGGCTCAAGAGTTAAGGACTGGGAGAAAAACACTCTAAGAAAAACAGGTTCAAATTTAAAGGTATAAGGTAAATTTATTATTAACAGAGTCAGAGGGGGATAGTAAGAAGTAAAATAAGCCTTTAAAACACTTTTCCCCCCCAGCCTCTTTTCCACTAGAGGGGACAGGGGGACAAGGCATGGGAGTTTTGGTCAGTTCATCACTTGAGATCTGTTTGCTCAGGGAGGGGAGTCCTTTATCCGCTATGCCCTTGATGCCAAGATGATTTTTTGCCTTTTGTATAACTTTTTCTATCCTCCTAAGTCCTGGTGGGACTTCCACATCCAGAAAGCAGGAAGGGAAAGCTTCTCCATGGCTTGTCAGCACTCAACTGATGTCTCCCTGCTTTGAGGGACAATCCTCTGTCCCCTACCTGGGCACCTGAATGCCCACTGTACTACAGACTGCAGCATGCTTTTGTTAAATCCTTTTTTCTCAATTTTCATCCCTCCTCCCATTATCAAGACACCTGCTAAGAGGTAACATGGCCTGATTGTTTCCATTGGGTTCATTTAGAGTATGCAGAATTTTGTAACTACCATTTAATTATCACCCACAATAAGCACACAAATGTACGTAAGCCAGGAGTTTTCCTTCCAACCTTTGTGTCCAAACCTAATTACTGTTTAAATTTTACACATAAAGGCCAAAATCTTTCCAACGCATAATAGGGTACATAAATACACCCCTTGTGACATATTTATGGCTTCCCTGATGCAACTGATGGAACATTTGAGTTCTGTTCCTCAAATGGCACAATCTAGAGAAAGGAAATTGCAAATAATATATTAAAGAACACAGGCTACGACCAGCCATAAAAAGTGCTAATAAATCTCCTAACAGCAATGGAAACTCGGACAAAGGATAACACTTATCTGTTTTCCCCATAGATGCCTTTAAGCCCTGCAGTCTAAACCACTGAAGCACCTTAGAAATCATATTTAAATCACAATCCAGGTGATCCACAGCAATCACCTCTCTCAAGAATTCTGCAATTCCAAAGGGCACAGCGTGATTTTCAGGAGAGCATTGCCATTTTCCCCCTAAGTCACAGGTTTATCCATCCACCCCCGCCTGCCACCAGCAGCCCCTTCCCAGGCAGCTGGGAGCTTTAGCACATGTCTTCCAAAGCTCCCGGGTGGCAGATGGGGAGATTTTGTGTTATCAGGCACGGCTGATAAGGAGGCACTGTCTGTAGCAGTTGTCTGCCAGCACAAATAAAGCTTTGTGCTGTCCACAGCCGCCCCTTGCTTTTAGCAGGCACGGTGGGGAAGGTGAAATACAAAAACAACACAAACACCGCCCTGTATTTGAGCTCACCCGCATCCCACAAAAATTCGGCACTTGAAATTTAATATGTTAAAGGGAGAAAGGAAGGCAATAAAGCTTGAACAGAGGGAAGGAGTCAAGGGTAACCCTCCCCCCCATCCTCCTCTGCATACCTTGGGTTGGAGAGGCAGAATTGGTTTAAAGGTTTGTCTTTTAAGTGTTAAATGCAGTTAAGGGCGGTTCAAAACTTGAATCAAGCAGCATTTAGCAAAGTTAAGCTGAAAAAGCAGCAGTGAACAAGCAGATATTCTGCAACATCATTTGTTTTCAGTTAATTCACTCCAGCTGTGCTTTCTTGAGAGGAAAATGGTTGAAAAGCAGAACAGAATGAAAACAACCAAAACCAAGCCCCAAAGCCACTGGCTTCTTGTTACGGGTTGGATAAAGAATCTGCCCTTTAAGCACAAATACACAGCTCCATGCAATGTCTTTTTTGCAGTTCAGAGTTTGTAATCTCAGAGGTAAACACACAAGACTCAGACAACTGATCCTGACTCATGAACACCAGAGCCGAAATTCAATTAATTCAACAAAGGCTTAGAATTCACTCCTAAAGATTTCAATTTAGTAGTCTTAAGCATAGGCCTAAGCATTTTTTAAATCATATTGGTCACAGGAGTATCCTTACAGAAGTAATTTGTCTGTGTACATTTATAGGAAAGCTGTGTTTAGAGTCATACACATCTATACCTGCAGCAACCCCTCTGAAAAGCTCCTTGTGATCTCTAATAGTTCTTACCCTCTAGGTAGGTTTACGACCCACCCAAAAAAGGGCCCTGATCCACCACATTTCATCAAAAGAATGGGCACAAGACAAAGTCTGGCCCAGGCCAAATCTACAAGCACACCTTACTGTGGAAGCTCACCTGAAAATCTTTTTCTGAATTACAACTGCTAATTTAAATGTGCATATGCAGCACAATAATCCACCAACAAAACCAAGGGTATGAGTCATATTTTAAAACATTTTACCTCACTATTTCTACAATTTAGATTACTAAATTGTACTGCTCTGATTCAGAAACTGCAAAACAGTCAGATAATTAGGAATTTTAAGAGCAAACAAGTGGCTTTTAAAAAAATGCATCAAAGCTGTGTAGTAAACTT
This sequence comes from Certhia americana, assembly GCA_018697195.1. Lineage (NCBI taxonomy): Eukaryota > Metazoa > Chordata > Aves > Passeriformes > Certhiidae > Certhia > Certhia americana. The sequence continues at coordinate 18,950,938 of CM031865.1, read as the reverse complement.
GCTTTCCCATATCTTAATAAATTTGCATGGTGACAAAGAGCATAAGCAAAAACAGTAGCCACTTCCCTTCTGAAAGAGAAAGGACACATGAATTCATTCTCTGTGTGCATCAGGAAAAAGCAAATAAGGAGGATGGGCTGGAAAGATTTCCTTTCTGGCCTTGATTTGTTTGCTCTTCTCCTCCCCTCAGATACTTCTACATCTCAAGCTTTGCTCTTGAACACAGTGTGAAGGTAAATTGGGACAGTTGCTTCAGTGATGATTTACATGTTCTGTAGTAGCAAAGACTCTAAATATTAATAGACACTCTTTAAAACCAACAAATGAAACCATGTGCTTGACATCAGAGATGAGCCTAAGCAACAACCACAGGCTCCTTGGTTCCTCCCTGATCAAACCTCCCCAAATTTACCACATTGAGAAAGAAGATTTGGCTCAGATTGATCTGCAATGTATACTTTATAGCTTTTAATCTCAGAAATACATTTATCACCATTAAATTCAGCTTGTGTGCCAGCTAATAAAGAGGGAGTTAAAATACATCAAGGTGAGAGAAGATTAAAGCTGGGATGAGAATTTCACTGAGTAGATGCATTGGAGTTCAAAGACAATGTTGTTCAAGGGTTATGGACAGATTTATAGAAAAAGTACTAACAGAAAAAGTGGAAGGAAAGTTCAGGATTCAAGGCCAAACCACTGCAGACAACTATTACAACAGGCACCCACACACTGCAAGAAGCATCCTGCCTGAAATATGCTGAAACAATTCCTTGCATTTTATCTCTTCATGAGCTGTGCTTCATAAACAGGCATATAAAATAGCATGCAGAGGTACACACCTATAAGCACCTTTATGGCTGTGAAGAAGTCCTTATTGCTCAGGAAAGGGCGTCAGGAAGTCAAAGATATTTTTGGTGAACCTCTTCCAATTCCTTTAATTAATTTACACGTTTCTGCCTTAAATAGTACGACAGCAGATGAGGAGATTTCTTGGTGGGAAACCTAATCATACTGATTAAAATATCCTAAAATTCAAACTTTTAAGTTTTCACAGCTGTTATTAAACACGTTTTTTATTTTGGGTTAGCTAATCAAGGATGAGGGTGGGAGAGGGAAAAGGAAAGAGAATGAATGAGAAGCATGCAAAGAACCAAAATGTTGGTACTATGTGCTGAACTCAGTGAGTCCCTGGTCGCTTTGACTGCCCCCTCTGCCTTTCTCCCATTGGCCTCTTTTTTACCTGTTGCATTTTGTCTGACATATTCATGGTGTAGGACAGTGAAGTACTCCCTGTCATCTTTTCTTGTACTGTGCCCAGCATGCTGGAGCCTCACCACAATTTCTCCACACAACCATACTGAAATAACACACTCTCATTCAACATTTCCACTGCTTACAACTCCCATTCTCAGCTGGAACATCTCACAATAGTTTTCTGCATGCCTGTTTAGTATTACACCAAAGTTGCTTACCCTAGTTAGCAATTAAATTGATTCAAAACATCTTTTGCACCACACTACAGCTTCTCTTTAAAGTTTCACCCTATTGACAGGGTAACAAAACCAATGACTCACCTACTTATATTACTACAAATCAAGCTGAGCTGTTCAAAACAATTAATATTTGACTACATTCCTCATATCGTTGTTACACGACATTTTCTCAACTACTTCAATTAGAATTACCCAGAGGCTCCAATATATGCAGATTTTCTCAAACCAAGCGAAAAAATTACAGCAGCATGCCATTTAAATTTTAATGCAGTTGTATACAAGCTAATGATCTCTAGTGGAGATTTACAAACAATAGACCTGACTCATCACTTTATTATTCTAGTTTTGGTATTAGCAGAATTACATTGGAATAAATCTGGAACCATGAAGTTGCAAATAAGCTCAATATAATGAATTTGAGCCCATTAGTTTAGTACCATTTATATTTTGGACTTGATGAAAATTATTTTTTTTCCTAAATACCATAATCTTCATCAGCAGAAAATGGATACTGGAGATGATCTGAATTATTTTCATACTGAAGTTAGGATTCATCATTGTTCCTGGCATGCAAACACAGCTGATGCTCTCTGAACACATTTCTAAAGCATTCAGTTTGAACACAAATGCATAGCACAGATAGGGCACACAGGGCTGCCTCCACTCACCATTGTGCAGCTCTTCTCAATCACAAACTCTTGTTACCATCTTTCAAAGCTGGCAAAGCTCTGTCTGGAATCTCACACCCCTTTGCCCCACCTACAATCAGCACTCCTGCCATGTCATCTTACAAACCCATTTTCTGAGAAATATGAGTGTGGAAAGAGGATTTCCATATTATGCATTTGACAGTCACTGTATGGGATGTGTTATCAGCCCCCAAGCCTCTGAAGCACCAGCTTCAGTGATGGATGGGAGAGATGAGAGGGTAGATGGGCTGCAGAGTGGTTTAGGTGGGCTGCAGAGTGGTTTAGGTGGGCTACAGAGTGGTTTGACCACTGAAGTGACTTTTCTTGTTCCTAGGCATGTGGGGTATAGGGATACAACATGAAGACAAATGTTAAAACTCACAAAAATGCCCCCTGGAATTTCACACAGGATTCCTAGAATCTCACAGCTAACTCAAGTTTTGCTCACACTGAATTTCCTCACCTCTAGGGCAACATCACTGAGCAAAACTTTCCTGTATTTGGTCCTTCTAGACAGCATGGAGGCCCCTGTGAGGTGACTGCTCTGGCCAGAACAGCTGAAAGGGGGAGTGGCAGCTGGGATAGACCTGCTGCCATTCTCCAACCATCCATCAGCCTACTCCTGACAACACTGCTGAATTTATTTTGAGAACTAGGCCTGCAGGGTAATACCACTCATGACTTCTCCCTGTCCTCTGCAGCCCACCAGATCCAACCAACACATTTCCTTTGCATCCCAAACTCCACACATTGACTCTCCCCCAGGGGCGCTGACTTGTTGTTCCAATGAATTCAGGCACAAAGGGGAGGGCAGCAGGGGATGACCAGGGGGATGTTAACCCCAGCCCTCTCCTCCTCACATACCTCCCAGCTTCAAGCTCGCTTCTTGTCCCCACTTGTGCTTTTATGACCACCATCTGCACAGGACCCCACTGATGTAAGACCAGGAGGAGAAGAGGAGAAAGCCAGGAACAGCTGAACCCCTGAGTGGTGTGGCTGTGCTCTGGCTTACTGCTTCTCACTGATTCATTATCAAACACGCCCTGTCCATAAACAGCCTGTTCCAGCTCGATCTGCCCCAGCTGCCAGCTGGCAGCAGTTGCAGAGGTGTAAATAAAAGCATCATTTGGCCTGCAGGAAAGCTATTATGAACAAAGATTTATCTAGAATTTCAGGTCCCAAAGTCAATCTGTGAGGCTGGCAATTAAAAAAGGCATCTGGGAACAACAAAGCAAAGCTGAGCAATTCACCCACCTCTTTAATGTACTTGCACACCTGATTTCTTTAGGAAAGGGAATCTCATCCACCCACTAACACAGCTGAGAGCAAATAAAAAGCTAAAATGAAAGAAACTGAACATGTACAGAAAACCTTATCACAGTTTTTACATGTTTGTATTTTCAGATTCCTGAAGACATTCAGGCAGGAGCTTGAGACACTCAGCTCACTACTACGTGTGTGTGTGTATGTGATTAATATCATAGAAAAAAAATCCCATTTCTAGAATTCTACAACCTGAGCAGACATACAGTCATTTCTTAATACAAAATATAAACTGTTTTCAACATGGTTTTAGCTCCATTAGCGTCTATTTTCTGATCTGGGCATTGGTAAATATGCAGGTAACAGTTTTCTGCAGTGAGTTTATGCAAGCCCATACTGAGGTCCCACAATAAATGACTTGGTTCATTACAGTGCCAAGCAGACAGCACAGCTTACTGAATACAATGAGGCTATTTCCATCCCCTACAACAGGGATGGGGGGCTTGGTCATTTTGGGGTTTATGACATTTTATTTACAGTTTGGAATATCTATTTTGAACTTACACAGTAAGTTCTTCAACGGGAGTAATAGTGGGGGACTTGTGTTTTAGTTTTTCTTCAGGTACTGGTGTATCAATTTGATGCTAAATTCCCACTGTTTTAATAGATTCTGGACAGACTCCTTAACTATCAGCCTCATATTTTGAACACTAATTTTTAGGGGTTTAATAATGAGATTACAAAAGCAAAAAGGTGAGAAACAAATATCAATCCAGTTTTTTGTGGCAGATAAAAGCATATATATAATTTTTATAGTTTATATATATAACTCCATTCTGACTCTCTTCAGTCAAATCTTCTGACCTATTAGACCATTTGTCTTATTTTCTGTCTTATCAGCTTGCTCCTTCCCTATCTTCTAATTTCCTACTCTCAAACAGCTCCCCTCAGAGAATTGGGGTTTAAAAAGAAAAAGCCCTTCAGGCTGTGGGACTGGAAACATCAGGCAGAGTATTTTACTTGTTTTATCTAAAAATCTAGGTGACTCAATGCAACAGATGAAATGCTAAATTATAAGCCTAAATTCTTTAATTTGGTACTTAATCCAAAGTACAACCCCTCCCAAATATTAAAAAAGCACATTTGGAATTACATAGAGCACAAAAGAAGGCTTCCCACCAAATTCCTTCTGCTCCCTGGCGACTCAGCCTTTTTGACTCTACCAGCACTGTCAGCAAAGCCAAAGGGATTTTTGCCAGTGTAAATACTGCTAAATGGGGTCCCCCATCCATATATGTTTCTCTTTATCTCTGTTGCCAAGTTATTTCTGGTTGCCAAGTAATTTCTGATTGCCAAGTCAATCTGCCTGTAAGATTAATTGGATTTTTTTCCCCAAGCACTCAGAGTTTTGAGATAAACACTGGCTCCTTGGGCATAGGAACATGCCCAGGCCATTCTGATGTCTTGGATATTTCTTAACTAATTAAGTTAATCATGTAGACAATGACTGAGCAAAAAGCTACCCAGGGCTTTCCAAAACCATCCTTCCTGGGGATGGGAACAACCAACCTGAGCAGACTTCCTGGGGAGAATTCCAAACCCATCCTCTAAACCCATGGCATTAGTTCATTGTTTACTTTGGATATGCTTTTACTCCAGGAGGAGAGACCATGACCTCGTGCTTGTTTTACATCTTACTCAAACATACAGAGAATCAAACCACAACCCCAAAGAAGACTGTAGACCAGCAGTAAGGGGAAGAAACAGGATGGATCCCACTTCCCAAAGTGCTGAGACTTGGTTTGCATCTCCTTGTCCTTTCAAAAGTCAGAAAAAAAATCTTCAATAAGAAGGACTAACACATCAAGGAAGACACTTTCTTTCAGAGCTGGGAGACAGGAGCAAAAACCAAAGGGGCACCAAAGCAAAGAGAACTGGGCTGACTTTACCCTTCCAAGCACCTTCCAGCCCAAGAGGTAATGAGGAAAGAAGGGCAGGAACCATCCAGACACTTCCCTGGGAGCTCAAAAAGCAGCTTTCTGTGTGCTGCAGTGATTGAAGGGAGACCTGGAGCCCTCCACTGCCTGTCCCTCCTGCTCTCCTCTGCAGACATTCCCAAAGAGGCAGGGCATGCTTCTTCCTGCTGACCCCCTGCCTGGGAAGGTTGAGAGAGTAGGAGATTACTAATGGACAAAGATTAAAGCAATTTGGGAGTGGCCAGCACCACACCAAGATCAGTGTTAAAATGTCAATGAACAAAGGAAAAACAAAGGCTTTCCTTCCTCTGTGTTTCTGTTCAGCCATCAACTATGCTATGATGACATATCTGAATGTTGATGTCAGAAGATGCATAATGTTGTCTTACTCTGGTTTATCATGACAAGCTGGAAAGAATCACAGTGGCTGTTCACGCAGACAGGAATGACATCGAAGCACTCCGGGTTTGGATATGCCTGGCCTAATTCCATTATTAAAGCATTCAGTCTTGAAGAGCGAAGCTAGACATCACTCATTCCACGCAGTCACACTTAGGAGTCCAAGAAAAAAATCTCTTCCTTAAGCAGCTTTCAGCATATTTGAATAAAAGTGACTGTGAAATATACTGGGAGCATAACAGATGGCTTGCTCTGAAACCGGGCAGCAAAACATGCCAAGGGGATGGACACACAAAGTGTCTCTCAGTGGTGAATTATGGAGCGTGACTCCAAGGCAAAGCCCAGCCATATCTCCAGCTCCTTCCAGTTCATAGCAAGGAAAAAGCCAGATTTCAACTTCCCTAATCCAGTTTCCTGGTGCAGAACCATTAAATTATATACGGTATATGACTGCATTACATTAGTACAGTTCTAATGTTCCAACACTTGTATACAACAATAATTTAAGTCTGATCTAAGATTGACTAAATTTAGCTTGGGAGGGGAGATTAAAAGAACTCACAGAGCTTGTAAAAATGAAAGCAGTAATGAGGAGATGATGGGGCAGACAAAAATCAAATGTGGCAGCTCTCAGCATGAAGAACAAGTGCTCAGGAAATACTACAACTTTGGAAACAAAAGTGGACTAAAATGAGTACCAGAAATGAGCTGTGGAATAACCTCCTGAGCCACACTATGGGAATTTTATCATTATGTACTTGCAGAATAGGAATGGAGGTGTAGGGACGGAAAAGATACTAAAACTGTTCAGCCCAGAAAAACAAAGTTTTCAGGCAGATGAACAAAAGCCTTGAAAAAAAACAAAATGAAAGGGTCACTGAGTTTGTCATGTTGCTGCTGTAAATAATGCAGTGTACACTTTCATTACCTGATTGAGCCTCATCTTAGAACAGGATGAGTTTCTTTCCCTTGTAACAAGTATTAATTAGAGTAGCAAAAGGTCAGTTCCAACACCTAGAAATAGACTGGGTAAATTGGAAAAGGGATAAGTAAAAAAATTTATTTTCTATCCTCTTATTATTCCAACAAGCATTGGAAAATGGAACACTGAATATACAGCTATAATCTAAAGAGAAATATTGTTTCCTACAGGAAAGCTACTTTGCATTTTTGCAATAAACTTCTAGTTGCCTTCCATTCAAAGGCCATTTAAAACAAACTGTTTCTGAATAGATGGCTGAGAAATCAAATAAAACACACCTTTTTCATTATTTTTTTATTTTTATTTTTAAAATTGACTCCTGCTACAAAATATACCCAACTATTACCATAGACCAATGCACAATGTGCCTTTCAAGCAGGCTCCATGTGGTGTTTGTGTTGGTTGGCAGCTCCCAGGCATGCTCTGGCTGGAGCACCAGAGCACCAGCACAGTGGCAGGGGCAGGGCTGGGCAGGTGACACAGGGCTCACAGGACAGGTGGCTCTTCTTGCTGGCCACATCCGACTCCTGCTCCTGGGAGTCAGTCCCACTGACTATTAAGCTGATGGACAGCGACTACTTCCCAAATTAAAGCTTGTCACTGCCCTGTTCAGACAGAGGGATAGTTCAAGGAAGGTGGGTCTCAAGGTATAAACCGTTTTTCCTCAGAAATTGCCTGGTTGGTTAAACAAAGCTGTGGCCTTCAGTTTAAATTTTGTACGTACTACCTGTCTTCACATCTGAGCTCCAATTACCCCTTCTGTCCTCCTGGAAGTCTTTTAGGCAGACAAAAAAGAGGGAAAAGCCCTTGTACTCTCTGCACACAGTGGCACATGTGCACACTCAGGATCGTGTCACTGGCTGAGGGAACTGCTAATTATAGTGCTTCTGAAATGGCTGGATTTCAAGCTGGTAATATGGTTAGAACTATTAGATTCTTCCATTACCATATGGGCTGGATAATGCGAAATACTTCCCAGGGTTGTTATGACTGATTTGTAGCTGCAGGCACCTAGTAAGTTATGAATGATTGCTGATGTAAAAGAACAACTCTACTGGGGATGACAGTAATTAGTCTTTACAAAATTCATTGAAACATTGTCAGGGAGAACAAGACATGTAAGTAATTTATGCACCAATTAAACAATTGTTAGAACGTGCACAAATTTAAACCAGGTAAACACTGCATATAACATGCAGCACTTGTGGATTTAAAATCTTGTAATACCACATATCTTTTATAAGAAATATCTCTTAAGCGAAGAAAATAACAGTGTTGTCAGCCTAAGTTACTTTTACCATTATCTATTGTTTCCTAAAATGTTTCTCATATACTGTGAAACTATGTAAATGGCCCCCTTTCTAATTTTAGAATTACTAAGAATTTCTAATTTTAGAATTACTAAGATACAGCATTGAGCTGTTAGTATGTTATGCTAATAAATCTCACCTATTTTCAACCATTTAGGACTGTATATAAATGTCACTAGATACCACAAAAGACTTTAAATGTTCCTGATTTGCCAGTCCAGCTACAGCTTGCCATGAATCAAAAATCATTTTGTTAGGGTTCAGTTATTCTTTACAGGGGTCAGCACATCAAGTTAACCAGATGAAAAATTGTGCCTTGAGAAAAAGCACAAGGTGGTTCCACCTCCCGTTAACCAGACAGGCTGAAGCATACTCAGCTATCATCACACACTTCACAGCCTGCCAACCAAAGTATTTCCTTTTAAAGTAAACACTTGAATTACAGATTATAAAGAGCAGTCTGTTTTAGCAGGTGCTTTGTCAATCCCTGCCTTTTCAAGTTTTGCCTTACCTACTCAGCATGGAGAGAACAAGTCGCTAATATGAACAGACCATGCCAAAATTCTCCCCACAGCTGTGCTGGGTAAACAGGAGAAAAAGATTTGAGCTTTACTATGTAAGACTTTCAAAAGGATATTCTATCTGGATGAACAAATACAGAAAGACAGGTTTCTCCTCCCTAGCTATCCTAGGAAGGGTGCATGCGTTCCAACAGCTGCCTGACCTTCAGATATGGTATCAAACATAGAAAAAGGACTGCAAAGGGCACCCTGCCAGCTTCTCAGTGCCATGCTCACTGGCAAGGCCAGGAGAACAGGTGGGACCAGCTGCAGATCCTGCCTGATCTGCAGGATCTGCCCAGTGTGCAGCTCCCTGCTCTGCCCTGCCACACAGAAATGCCCAGGGGCTTTCACTGTATCTAATGAAGATTTAGACACACAAAACTATCTGAATATTAGCAGACCAACTGTGTCCACAGCACTAGAGAGGTGTTTAGTAAGTCTAGAGAGACCAATCTCTGCCGAAGAATTTGAACTCTGGAGCTGCTTTCTCCATATAATGTTATTGTCTTCTACATTCACCAGCATTTGTAGCCTTGTGGTTTGTTCATTCCCTTCCAACAGGATGGCAGCTATGTAATAACATGGGGAGAAAAAAAAACCTTAAAGGCCAAGAGAATTAACTGTATCTTACTAAAGCCAGTGAGGCCCTGCATTATTCATACATGGACAGGAGTACACTCAGCTAAGAGGGCTACAGGGAACTCGAACTCTGAAGCTCCCATGATTTGTAGCTATTAAAAAGGCAAGCTGCATTATTTTATCTGAAAGCAAAAGATAGTTAATTGCTGCATCTCCTACAGAGCCATATGTAGGCAAAAGGATTGCTTCTGGTTCTCACAGACACTACAGCAACTTCTGTTGCAGAGCTCACAGGAGAGCTTGACTGTTCTCCCTCAGGCACAGCAAGCAAACTTGAAGAGTATTTAAGCTAACTGATATTCCTAAAGACAAGAAAGAATTCTTGGGTTGCTAGAAGATGTCAGTGCATGTGGCTATTATACAGGTGCTTTTGTAGGCCCTTATGAGACCATCAGCACATAATGCTGGCCAATACACAATCCTTTAAATTAATAAACCCACAGAAAATAGCTACTTTGTACTAAAAGCAGCCCCTTACACTTAAGCTATTTACATCCACTATGAAGTGCCAGTCCAAACTAACATTGCATGTTTGCAACCTTCTTTCTAAAAATATACCCTCATAGTACAGTAGCTATTATTTCTCTACAGTATAATCATGGAAACTGCATGACTGTACTACTTCTAGTCCATATGTGTTAAATAAGTGAGCTAATTTTGTAGAAAATTTCCCACCCATGTCTGAAATCTGTTACAATACAGTATTTACTTTTTACTTGGGCTGTAAACTATTAAAACCACAACGGCAATCCTGTAGACAAAACTCACATTCACTGAAATCCTAATTGAAAACTGCAGAATTTTGAGCAATGATGTTCATGCCACAGACAGTGTTGGTGAAGGATGGCTGAAGAACCTCGAAGAATTATTTCATATTTGTCAACAAGCTCTTTTGAAGCTCCCTTAAACCAGGCTTTACAATTTGGCTACCCTTAATTTTTACTTCTTTATTCTTTCCCATATGCTGTTATGAGCTGTTGCATAATGTCCGTAACCTCCCATATCTCACAAGCAGAGTCTCCAGAGCAGATGAACTATTGATCCCTTTCTCCTCTATAAATCTAATGAACTATTGATTCTTTCCTCCTTTCCCCATTTTCTGCTTTGGCTATGCATGCCTCTCCTCCACTGTCTAAGCTAAACCTCCTATTCTGTGCAGCCTTAGGCTCATCCTTGTCCATTCCATCTGAATCTGTGGTGCTGCTGGTCTGGCCTGTGGTGGGTGTGTGACATCAAAGATCTTGAGTCAGAAATACAATTGCACGTTGAGCTGTCTCCAGCAACGAGAGCATTGGAAAGGAGCTGGTTCTTAACTCCACTGTACCTTTCCTACCACACACTGAAGCTGCTACAGGACATAATAACCTGCCACTTCCTGCCCTCCCCATGGCCTGATCCCACAGCCATGAGAACCACCATGCTGGGGATGCTGCTGACAATGAAGAGGCTTCAGTTTTGCATTGTTTTGTAAGTCAACCAAGGTACTTACTGTGCTATGCAAATAAACTCCAAGTGGGTTTTTTTTGATTCCTTTACAAGCAAAAACTGTGAGCTCAATCCCTTTCTGTGAGGGAAATATTTAATGCTTCAAACCTCTTTGCTTGTTTATCTTTCTAACCCTAACCAGCCTCCTTCTTCCCCTGCTCCAAAGGCTGCCTGGGTACTATGAGCTGCCCCCAGTTCCAGCCCTGCACATTGTCCCTGCCAGCACAGCCACCCCAACACAGGAAGTCACCAGCACCAGCTCCTGCTGCCCTGCCCATCTCCAAACCCCAGAATCTTGTGACAGAGAGGGATTGGTAGTTTCACTGTTTACAAGAGATTTAGCTGTACTTTCCCCCACTGAATCCATTACTTTACTGTTGATAGCTCCTCTGCAGGCAGGCAAATGAGGATAGAGTACCGCCAGCCTCACACAGCCCAGAGATGTGGACAGAGAGAGCAATGTGCTTGACTGCTCCAGACAGATCTCCCATAATCAAAGTTTAACTAAGACTATAAAAGGAGTTTTCAAGTACACTTCTCCTATTATTCTGTAGATGTATGGTGAAAGCACTTATCTGTCAAACATCATTTCAGCCCAAGAGTTTTCCCCCCACATTCTCTCTTTGCAGGTCACCAGAATGATGAATTACTACATCATTACAGCACCACCACAGACCTTTCCACTGCTCCATGTAGCCTACTTTCCTTCATCAAATCCCACGTTCTTCTCCAGAGCGCACAGACATTAAATCCCATGACAAAGCTCTGCTATAAACTCATTAGCAAGTGTCACCTCAGTTAAACACCTTCCTTGCTGCATCTTGTGTAATATTCACCATAACCAGCTCAATCCAACTGCTTCATCACATACACACACACCAGTTCTGCAGATCTCAAGTATTTAGAGCAAATACATTCTCTCTGGCTTGTTATTCTATTCGCAGAAAAGAGTTTTAAAAATGTACTTATTCCTTAGCATTTGGAGAGCAATAGAAAAGGACGTGCAAGTCTGCAAATATTTTGGGAAAGATCATCTGAAACCTTTACCCTTAAAGTAAGCACCCCAGAAACACCCATTTTCACAGCCTCATTTCATCAGAACAAACTAGAACAAGAAAATGTTAAATAATGAAATTTGTCTCCCATAGGTAATATAACTCAAGTTAGAAGATTTCTAATGAAACCTCCTGCCATGGTTTGGCAGTGAGGTCCTGTCATCTGGCTTGCCTTTTGCTAATCCACTCAGCCGTTTTCTGGGCTGGAACGAATTCCTCCAGCACATCCACAGAGAAGCTGTTTCTTCCATTGCCTCAGAGACACAGACCTTGGCCATGCATCAGCTTCCTGCTCCTTCTGGCAGCCACTCGAGTCCTGCTGAGCTTGAGGTCACTCTGGGCTTGTGTCCGGCTGCCTCCCACCCCTTGGCTGCGTGGACAGGGCTGCTTTCGAGGAAGGAGCTGTCACTCCTTTCTCTCCTGGGTCCCATATGCTGGCAGGGTGCAATGCCAGGATCAAACAGAACAGTCCTTGTCCAGGCTGCCTAGTCCCTCCCCTTTTAAAAACACAACATCTACTAACATTCAGTAAATGGGGAAGAAAGGCATTAAGAAGGTTTATTACCAGTCTTACCTTCTTAACTTTTTGGTAGGATTGCTCAGCCTTCACTGTAAAACCAGTATTTGTCTGTTCTGGTTCTGATTTTGTTAAAAACACTTATTTTAGAAAATATAGAAATGGAAAATTGTAATAAAAAATATAGAAAATTTATAGAAATCTTGCTGACTGCTTAAAAGCTGAATTAGAGTAAGTTTTGATGTGTGTGAGAAAAGAAATCTGTAACTTAAGCACTGGGCTAGGAAGAGGTTAGGTGGGCACGGACTGTGCCCACTCTCATATTGAGTATGAGGACACAGAGAGGGTGGGGGACAGCAGTGTGACCAGCAGAAAGGCCCTCTGGCAATCCAGGGACAGGAGTCCTCACTCCCAAACTTGGAGCATTTCTACTGAAAGATCTGGGGAAAACCAACAACAATAAAACAGCCAACTTGCCCACCTAAACAGCCTTGAGCCACTTCTATCATTAAGGAAGAGGATGAGAGCAAACATTAACACAGACTTGTAATGGTTTCCTTTGGGGTCTGCTTTTTGATCAGACACTAAACTCTTTTGCTTAACTGGGAAAAAGTAAGTTGGTTGCATAGCACGGTTATGGTATACATTATTATCAATAATAAATAGATATTAACAACAAAAGCAATAAACTTGACATTTAGAGTTTGTTTTTACAAACTGCCCTCCTTCAATTCTGAGAAAGTTTTAGGAGTTCATGTTATGAATCATCTATTCAAATACTATTTCCTGCCTGGAGTAGCATTTGTCTTCCTTCGTATTCCTGTACATTTATATGTGAGTGCTTCAGATCTATTACTGATAAATAATTTAATCAACATGTGTCTCCAAACCTGGCTGCAGCAGGAGACCAAATGAAATAATTGAATGCAAAAGCCATTGTTGAATCATAAGCTACAAGAGATGGAAAGTGGCAAAAGTTCCACTTCATCAGCCCTACTTCTGTAGTTTGCGCAAATCCCAGCTCCCACTCATTAAGTAGGCCACAAACAGCTCCAGAGAATGATTTCCTCTGCAAGGTTTAACTTCTGTTGTGACAAAGTTGCTCAGGTTTCCTTACCAGGCAACAGATCACTGCATCAGCAGCACCAACCCAAGGGTGATGGGAAACACACTGGGATGAGCTGCTACCCCCCAGGATAATTTTCACACAGCCTCCTCCTCTCCCAAAATACTCCATATAACAGAAGTCTCATTGTTGTGGCTTCAACACAGAGTGTGCAGATGCTCACCAGATGCTGCCAGAGCGGGAAGTGAGGTGGAAAAAGGAGCTTCAGCTGTTACAAACATGACAGGGCTTGATCTGCTGCTATTGGAGTCAGCAGAAGAACGTCACTGCGCTTCATGGCAGCAGTGCTGACTGACAAAGACTTATCCTCTGCAGGAGAACAGCCACAATGACCTAAAAAAAGCTCTATGAAATGTGGCCTCATTTTCTATCACTTCTCAGGCTCAGGAAATGCATCCACCAATTTGTCTTGCTGTATCCAGCAAGAGATGCCCTCCCTGTCAAGGCCAGGTACTCCCACGCTGGGCAGCACAGGACACACAGATGGCTCCTGAGAGGCTGTGCTCTGTGTAAGGGGCTCTCCATTGCCTCAGCTAGGAATCTGGTTTTATTTTCTGCTGATATAAACTGAGCATTGCTTACAATTTTCTATCTGTGCACATCCCAAAGTGTATTGTTGCAGTCACTGGGGTTCATGATACTGTGATAAATGTTTTGAAAAGCTAACAAACGTTATATCCTGAGTCATGGAAATGCTGAAGTTCATCAGGACTTGTGAAAGAAGGAATAATGGAAAACCTGCAGTGATGAGGAAAGAAAATTAATACAGCTGGTAGCATGTATTGCATACCTATAAATACTGCAATTACATTTCTTGGCATAAACATATTTAATACCTTGACAAATGTGGAAAGTTGCCCCACTGTCCACTGAGTTATCAACATTTATCAACTTATCTGGCCTGAGCCCAGGGCTCAGTGTGCTGCTGGTGCTGCACTGCGGGCCCGGATAAGCCTCTGCCAGTGGATTTACCACACTTGCTTGAGCTTGACAAATGATACTTGAACAACAGCAAAAGCCAGAACAAAAGGATTTTTTTAAAAAATTGTCTTTTGTACTTTAAACAGAAAAAAGTTGAAGCATGAATAAATGTCTGGTCATCTCAAGAGCTAGCTGTGTGCTTTAGGCTGCAGCCATCTAACACAGCTAAGACCCAACTGCTGTCCCACTTCTTCCCAGCTTCCAGAAAACACAGTAACAGATGTAGATAAAAATGGTGATTTCTAATGCATTAAAGGAGTATCCTGACTGATTAAAAAAAATCCCCACAAATTTCCCTGCCCCTCAACAATTTTAAATACACAGACACACCCCAAAACAGATGAAAAAGAGAAGAAGAGATAGTAGAGAGAGAAGGAAAATGGGTAAGAAATTTTTAATCTCTTCTTTCAAATAATTATGACATGCTTTGTGACTTTTAGATAACTGAGAAAGCCACAGCTCTTACTAATAAGCGCTGCTTCCATGTGGGCTGCACTGGGGCTGAAAAGACTTTTCTGGGAACCAAGAGTTTCTTTGGGGAGCACTCAGGATAACTCTGCTTGCCTGGTGCTGCAACCAAAGTTTTATGATCCCAATGCTGAGAGGGTGTGCATGTGCACACACATGTATATATACACTCTCTGAGCATTTGCACACGTATATATGAACATGGTACTTTCTACAAAAGGCAAAGAATTGAGCAGTGCTCAATGAAGCAGCACCCTCAGATTTCCTGCTTGTAAATACCCATGTCTTTTTTACACAAGCCACAGAATTTCAGACCTCTGCACAGATATAGGAATGGTGGATCTTACCTGAGGCTTATCAGTCCAATTCTTTCAAATGAAATCACTGAAATACAGCAGCCACCTGGGTCTACATTAATGACATTACCAAGAAGTTGCACAGCCCTTGTAAGGGCAATTGCATCTTCACAAAGTCATCTGCAGGCACTTTAAGAGGAAGAAAGAAAGATACAGGAAAAACATGACTTTGTTTCAGAAGCAAGCCCCTGTAATTACACAGAAATCTCTGTGCTTGCAGTAGATTTTATAAGAGCTTAAAATGTTGTTTGTTTTTTTCCCTGATTTTATGCAAACATTCTGCACACAAAACAGCCATTGAGCTGGCATTACAGAGGAAGATGGGAAAAGATTGATCCCAAAAGACTACGTTGTCAGTCTTCAGTATTCCCAGCCTAAAAATAGGTTTTAAAGGGCTCATCAGTGCCACCAGGCTTCTGAGCTCCTGTTAAATCAGAACCTCCTGGAGTCCTGTCTCTGTCAGTGCCAGTTCAGCACACAAGAGAAGCAGCACAACCACAGTTCAGCAATTTTCTATGCTGTAACATTCTAAAAATGAGGTCTGAGACATAGAAGCATACCCATTTATTCACTTTACAACTTCTGTGCTCCAGGGAGGCTGGAAAGACAGGAGCAGGCAGTACCTAGGGCAGCATGGAGGGTGACTGAGCCCTGCAGTAACACCTGCTTGAGTGGGCAAAGGAACTTATGAGGGGCTACAGCAAGGAACCTTCTGTGACTTTCCATTTGCTCCTGCTTCAGTTTCTGCATTTCACTATTTCTGTGCTCAAACTTCCTGCAAAAGTATAATTTTCAGATTTCTTATAAAGGAGAAATAAAGTGGAAGGAAATATGTTTCAAAAAGCCATCCTGTAAATACTAATCTGATAAATTCTCTTTTATAAATTGCAGTGTGATACGATTACATGTTTCTGATCATGTTTCCTTGGTTGACAAGAGGATAAAAGTTTCCCTCGATTATAGCAAGACGCCTGGAGAGTCAGAATATGAACACAACTCTAAATACACAGAGCTACTGCACATCAGCTGAAACCAAAGGGTTGAGGGGTTGGAAACAGTAAGAAAAAGGGCAGACGCCATCAAGGAAGAGGAGATGTCAGGCCCAGAGCTGAAGATACTACAAGAAGTAACTTTACGCAAGTCCATAGCATTTACTGCAAACCCTACTGACAGCAGGGACTGCAGGGTTTCCTCCTGAATTACACCACTAGCAAGCAAAGCCACAGAAATTTTCCTGTGCTGTTGGCAGCAACTCATCCCCAGGTTTTTAAAGCAGAAAGTACACCACAATACTGTAAAACAATCACTTCATCACAGAAAAGGAAAAGAATAAAGAATAAAAGAGAATTTCCCGTTCTGTACCGAGACACTGGTACAGGAACACCAATTCCTGTAATACCACTTCCAATAGCCATACGAAGCACATATCACCACACCACTTGTGCCAGCAGCTTGAGCAGCTGCTGTACAAATTCCTAGAAAACACAGAAACACAAGCTCCTGATCTCCACCCAGTTATGACCTTCCTTAGCATAGTGCTCACCAGACATCCCACTGAAATTCCCTAGTTACACATACATGAAATATGCTACTATTTTAGTTTCCATGATTTTACATGAAAGAAGAGGCTCTCTAAAACTGATTCTGCCCTGGTTTCACAGACTGTCCCCAGTAAACATTGTGTTAATTCATTCTGGTCAGCTCTAAAGACACAGCCAGCTCTGCAGAGAACACTATCAGCTTCTGAATCAGCAGAGATGCTGGCAGCCTTTCAAGTCATCTGAAAAAGATGAGGTAGCTACTCAAGGAATAAACTTCAAAGTGCTCATCCAGAATTACCTCTGGGAAAGACCATGCCATTTTGCACATGCTAATTCCAACAATTAACCCGAGCTGCTTATTTGCAACCTTCTGAATAAAATTTTAAATGCAAATAACAAATTTCACATTAAACACGAAGTCCTTAGACGAAGACACCGCATTTATGCTATACTGCACAGAAACAGTATATTCACTTCTTTCCAGCCACATTAAAGTTCAAAGGATCCCCAAGAGGATGATTCAGCAGTTAAGACACAACTTTCAGTATTAAACTGGTGAATCTCTTTCCTCAGACCACACACCGTCACTATCCTCCTCTTCTTTTGAAATTTTTAATGCATGAAAAGTAGTCCTGAATCAGAAGAGGAAACTTTTCATTATTTGTACTCTATGAATGAGAGAGGGCTGCTGATCTGGCCTTCATTAGCAGCACTGTCACCTATACTCTGTGCCCAGCAACAGCAGGGACAGCAGACCTGCTGCTGCTTTAAGGAGGAAGACACTCACCGAAAGAACTAAAATTACAATTAATAATACTAGGTTCTAAAAAATTAGAGGAAAACAAGGAGAAGAAAACCAAAACCCAAACAATGTAATAGCACTGATTAACTCTTATATGTTTCCACAGAGAGACTATTTCCAGGATTAAGCATCTTAAACCCCAGTCTAGGACCTCCATTTCCTGCTGGTTTTGAGCCACACACAGCGTGTGGGGCCCAGGACTGCCAGCACTTGTACACCACATTTGGGGCCTCCTGAAGGCACAGGAGCCTGGGCAGCCATAAACCAAGCTGGATTTTCAAGATATCTGCTTCCAGACCTATGCATGTAGTCCTACTGTAGCTACATTTGATGTGAACACTTCAAACATTTGTTTAACAGAATTACAGACTTAATGTTAACCTGAGAAATTTCCAACAGAAGCAACAACTCTTTGAACATGGACTATATACAGCAAGGGTGAAAGAAAAAAAGAGGATTTGGTAGTTTAGCTATTAAAATATCTTTCACTTCATTCCTGCCTCCTGTAGCAGCACTAGCAAGACTATCAGAACCCATATAAAAGCAAATTTTTTGTTTTGCAACCGATTTCCATTTCAAAGCAGCAAATCTAAGCATCACTGAATGACTTCCTTAAATCTCATCTCCATATGCCAGGCAGAGACCTGCTTCTTCAGGTCTGTACTGTGGAAGCTTCCAACCTACAGATCCATCTGAGAAGGGCACGAAAACAAAGTACACACATGTTCCCTGAAGCTTTTTGATAACGCGTTGATTTGCATGAGGCACTACAAATTAGCCTTTTTCAAATGAATGCAAAATCCCTAATTTACACTGTGCACATATTCAACAGATTATGAAACTCATAATATTGGGTAAAATAAAACATACCAATTGTAACTGCTGGTTTGGACAGTGTTATTATGGCATGGTCCTAACCACTCTAATAACTCCAGAAAGAAGAAGGGGCTTTAATAAAGACAGATACTGCTACAATGCTAATCCTGAAGGAAATAGCAGCTGGCCATAGCAACATATAGAGTGCAATCTCTTCCTCAATCTCTCCTGGATATTTGTTGTCTCTCTGGCTGTTGCTCAGCCAGACAGAAAATAATGTCAAACCTCACACTACTACTAGGTCTTGGCCATGTTTCTCATTTGCCTTTAGAGGCAGCTATTTTGCCTTAGTAGCTTTGAGCACTCCAAATAAACAAACACAAGATATGCAGGGGAAACTGGTTCACTTCACTCACTTCCACTTCTTTCAGACTTCAGGTGGAGACATGCAAGCCGTAAGTCTTGAACCACAGGCATACAAAAGCCATGCTCATAAAAAATAAATACACATCCCATTTTAGCCACATCCTCCTCAAATATTTCTGCAAGCAAAATTCAAGATTTCAACTGAAGCTGTCTACAATTAAGAAAGGTACTGTGATGTACCTGTTCCCCATGTCACGAGTTTAGTCCTAGGCACAGAAATTGCTGTGCCCTCATGTCTAGATTTTTATTGTTCATATTTTTTAAAAGAAAGCCACGTTAAGATACTAGCCCACAGCAACAGTGTGCAAATTAATTGTTCCCATGCAGTTTGTGGAGGCCACAAACACCACAGGGACACACAGGATGCACACAAGAAGGAGTATTGGCCTTTGCTATTTTGGCACCATTAATCCCTTTCCCCCATCCCCTTTTTTTGAGCGAGATGAGCTCAGAGCTACCCTGTGTGATGTCAATGGTTATTTTGTGCTGATTAGTGAAATCCAATCTCCAGACAGGATATATTTACAGCTGTCTACACTGTCTTACAATAAGCTGATGGATGACTCATCCTTTTTCCCCCTTCAGCTGAAATCACACAAAGGAAGATGGAGACAGAATGACAGCCCATGGGAAGCAGGGAGAGGTGAATTGCAAAGACCTTGCTCTGTGTTTAAAACACATTAGAATATAAGTGTTTACTTGTGTATGCAATGACAAAAAATAATCCTAGAATATATATATAATTTTTAGTATTTTGGTACATGTAAACCCACCAATAAACAGGCACCAATTCCAAAGCTCCAGTACCTGTGTGCTTGCAAAGTCTGATATCACAGTTCCATGAGTGCATGTCTCCTTGCCATGTATATTAAACATCATGCAATAAATTAAATATCACTTATCATAAATTTAACACATCATAGGAAGATGAAGCATCAGAAGAAACAAAAACTTGGTATTTTCCATCAATGATCTTGATGGGGCAGATTTGCCAGCAGGATAAAAATATGACCAGATGATGGGCTGATAACACAGACTGGTGACAGAGACAGTCAACTCAGCAAGGCTGCAGGCAAGGAGCACGTCTGCTCCATGTGGCAATGGGCAAGGATGTGAGTCTGCATCGCCACAGACAAATTTAAAAGAGGGTTAAGTGTATTCACAGCCTGCCTGCTCTCATTCCTGTCAGCATCAGCAAAAGGATATTTGATAAAAGGCTGGAAAGAGCTTGTGTTTTGTTTCTTTTTTAAACTAGTTAAGTCAGTCTATAATCACAGCCTATTACCTTAATGCAGGGTGTACAAGAGGAGAGCCAGGATCCCTAAGCTCCATCGGTAATGATGGATCAGCTGGCTCAGCAGGATGTCCTCGTCACCAGCTCCTGCTGCAGGTGAGTTGGGCTCTTTCTACAGATTTTGACCAGGCACCAGGAGGTCCTCAAGGACAGTCAAGTATATGCCTACATGTTGTTGAGTTTCAATGAATTTACAGAATCACAGAATCACTGGGTTGGAAGAGACCTTCAAGATCACCGAGTCCAACCTAACCCTAACACCTGAACTAAACCATGGCACCAAGTGCCACATCCAGTCTTTTTTTAAATACATCTAAGAGTGGTGACTCCACCACATCCCCAGGCAAAGCATTCCAGTACTTGATCAATCTTTCCATAAAAAGCTTTTTCCTAATATCCAGACTCTATTTCCCTTGGTGCAGCTAAGACTGTGTCCTCTGGTTCTGTCAGTTGCTGCCTGGAGAAAGAGACCAACCCCACCTGACTACAGCCACCTCTCAGGGAGTTGTAGAGAGCGACAAGGTCATCCCTGAGTCTCCTTTTCTCCAGGCTAAAGGCCCCCAGCTCCCTCAGTCGTTCCTCACAGGGCTTGTGTTCCCAGCCCCTCTCCAGCCTCATTGCCTCCTCTGGACGTGCTCCAGCGCCTCAATGTCCTTCCCAAACTGAGGGATCCAGAACTGGACAGAGCACTCAAGGTGTGGCCTCACCAGTGCCCAGTACAGGGGAAGAGTGACTCCCCTGGTCCTGCTGGCCACGCTGTTCCTGATCCAGGCCAGGGGCCATTGGCCTTCTTGGCCACCAGGACACACGTCCCTTTCCTTCTGGGCACTGTCCAGCCACACCATCCCCAGCCTATAATGTTGCAGGGGGTTATTGTGGCCAAACTGCAGGACTTGGCACTTGGACTTACTAAACTTCAAGATAAAGTTTAATTGGACTCTGCCCATCCATCCAACCATTCCAGGTCCCTCTGCAGAGCCCTCCTCCCTTCCAACAGACCAACACACACTCCCAGCTTAGTGTCATCTGCAAATTTACCAATGAAAGACCCAATACCTTCATCCATGTCATCAATAAAAATACTGAATAGGACTGGCCCCAGCACAGACCCCTGAGGGACACCACTGGTGACTGGCCCCCAGCTGGATGCAGCACTGTTCATCACCACTCTCTGGGCCCGGCCATCCAGCCAGTTCCTAACCCAGCACAGAGTGCTCCTGTCCAAGCCCTGAGCTGCCAGCTTTTCCAGGAGTGTGCTGTGGGAGACAGTGTCAAAGGCCTTGCTGAATTCCAGACAGACAACACCCACAGCCTTTCCTGCATCCACCAGGTGGATCACCTGGTCATACAAAGAGACCAGGTTGGTCAAGCACAATCTACCCCTCCTAAACCCATGCTGGGTGGGTGTGATACCCTGGCCATCCTGTAAGTGCTGTGTGTGACACCCAGTATAAACTGTTCCATAACCTTACAGGGTACTGAGGTCAGGCTAACAGGCCTATAATTACCAGGATCCTCCTTCCTACCTTTTTTATAAATGGGTGGCACATTGGCCAGCTTCCAGTTATCTGGAACCTCACCTGTGAGCCAGAACTGTTGGTAAATGATGGAGAGCAGCTTTGCAAGCTCATGTGCCAGCTCCCTCATCACCCTGGGATGGATCCCATCTGGTCCCCTAGATTTGTGAACATCCAGGTGATTCGGCAGTTCTCTGGCTGCATAGGGGGACCATTCTGCTCCCCGACACCATCAGCCAACCCAGGAGGACAGTTGTTCTGAAGACAATCCATCTTCCCACTAAAGACTGAGGCAAAAAGGGCATTAAACACTTCCACCTTCTTCTCATCCACTTACTAAGTTTCTTCCCTCATCCAAGAGAGAACAAAGGTTGGTCTTACCTTTCCTTTTGTCATTAATGTATTTGTTAAAACACTTTTTATTATCCTTTACAAAAGTTGCCAAATTAAGTTCTAACTGAGCTTTGGTCTCTCTAATTTTTTTCCTACATGTCCTAGCAGCACCCTTAAATACTTCCTGAGAGACCTGGCCCTCCTTCCAAAGATGATACATCCTCTTTTTATTCCTAAGTTCCTTCAAAACCTCATCACACATCCAGGCTGGACGTTTGCCTCATCGACTCATCTTTCAGCACACAGGGACAGCCTGCTCCTGTGCCCTCGGGATCTCTGTTTTGAAGAACATCCACCTTTCCTGGACTCCTTTGCTTTTAAGGGCTGCTTCCCAAGGAACTCTCTGAATAAGTCTCTCTCTTTGAATAGGCCAAAGTCTGCCCTCCGGAAGTCCAATGCCAAAGTCTTGCTGATGTTCCTTCTCATTTCCCCAAAGTACATATTGGAAGAATCTGGTAAATAGAGATGATGCCATGAGCTTGGTACATGGCCATGGCTTTAGCACTTTAGATAATGGGAAAAGCCAAAATCCCTTTGCTAAACTAAACCAGAGGACACTGAAGTTTGACTTCTGTACCACACCAGTGCCCAGAAACATTGGGTGGCCTAACACACAAACAGTTCCTGTATGAACTTCTAGAGAAATACCAGGAAACCCTGGAGCTGTTTGTAACACAGCATTGAGTTAGAACTGTTAATATTTAATAGAAGATAATATTCTGTGCTATGCAACAGGCATCCAACATTCATGTTAATCACATCTCTTCAGCTGCAAGAAACATGGTTGAAGCACTTGTGGGAAATCAAAATGGACCTTCTAAGCTTTTCTATCAAGACACAAGATTTAGCCTACCAGTAAGTTTTCTCTTGAAATGAATGTGGAGGGATTTTCAGGACCAAAATGCTTGTCCTCATATTTTAGCACCCCATCTGCAAATTCAAGGAATTACTCAAAACCACTGTAAAACAGCATGAAAGAGAAATCCCACTTATCTTTAGCACCCTTTAAAACAAAGAAAAAAGCAAGATGTTAATCTGGAAATGCTTCCTAAATGCTACCCTTCCATCAACAAATGCGTAATTACCATTAGAACTGTGAATTAACAGTAACAGCCATAAGACTTTTGAAGTATTTGCTACATAAAAATGCTGCATCTTGAACAAAAAGTTTTCAGTATCACAGAGATAAGCAAAAACTCCATCTGAAATCCCTTCTGCTTTAAAAAACAAACAATTCAATGTTAAAAATATCAGTTCTTGCACATCATGTCCCCAAACACATTTGCTACAAAATTTTGAATATATATTTACAATGTGCAAAACAAACAAAAAAATCAGATTGTAGAAATAAACACATCAATACTGTTTTTTCAATACTGAATCTGCAGGGTAAACAAACCCAAGCAGGTGTATGTTAGCTCATGCATACAAACTCCAGACTTCTGCAATGTTCAGTGCTGAATTAAAAGCTTCCTGTCAGCCTTCAGGAGGAGTTTTGTCAACCAAACCTGCAGCTTATAAAAGTCCATTCCTTGCTTATCTAGAAGTGGCAAACACTGCCAATGCTCTCTACCATCCCATGGAATTGCCATCTCCTTTTGGATACGCTCCTTCCTTGGATTATTTCTGCTAAGTCACGGTGTTCCCTCACCATCTGCAAAGGCACAGGCAAGCTCAAGTTATTCCTCCTTTTGGAGGCAGCTTAGAGGATGCCACTGATCCTCTCAAAGGACACAGCAAACTTGGCACTAGCAAATCAAGTGCTGATTTTCTTTGACTGAAGGAGAACAGGCGTGGAAATAGCACATACAAGAATTAAAAATTCTGCTCACAGGCTACACCGTGGTAAAAAATAAACAAACCAACTAAACTAAACAAACTCAACCAACCAACAGCCAGTTTGCAGACACAATAAAATACTGATATTACAATCTATGCAAGCACAGCAATACAACCAGAATAATGCTACACACTAACCTGTCTTTGCAGTATAACTTGCTTTGCTCCAGGAGTATTGATTTTATTGCATGGCTGTAATTTAGGGAGTCATCCAAAGTAATTACAAAATTCTACTAATCAACCTCCTTGCTTCTAGATGTGACTTCAAGGTCACAACCGGAATCTACATCAAACTGGAGTTACAGAAAGAAATCTCTCACTGTCAAGAGTTAAATTATCTTTCTGCTTCCTTCCCCAAACACACACCAAAAAAAATCAATTCTTGATGTGGCCTATATTGTATTATTGATGTAGAGATGACATAAAACATCCCTAATTTCATTAGCTACTGTCTGAAAGAAATGTTAGTAAGTCCATGATATTTAGTGACTAAGAGACAAGAAACCTTGGCACAGATCTCTCAAACCAGCCCCTCATCCTGCCCAGGGATCCTAGGAAGCAGTTGCCAGCCAGGCAATACTCAAGAGCATCAGAGGCTTTGCACACCAAAAACCTGTCACAGGCTTTGTGCTTTATCCAGCTGGCCATGGAAATGACCCAGTATTAAGGGTTACTATGCAGCATGTGTACCTGAAAACCTTTAACTTCCAGATCTGATACAAAGAGAGAGGAGAGGTTGCCTCGATATGCCTAGGAACTGACAGATCCCCAGCCTGGGCTGATTTTCCATATCTGAATAGAGAACACAAAGGCCACATTATGTGCCTCGTGACAGCTATAAATGTGCTCTGAATCAGCTCCTTCTAACAGCAGAGACACCTTGGCTGCTGTAGCTACAAACTACTCCAGCAGCCACGAGGAGGGGGAGTATTTCCAGAGGTGCTCAGTTGTGCGCCCATAATAAAATCAGGAGTGGAGCTGCCCTGGCTGTGGCAGAGCAAAGCCAAGGCAGAATTTGCCTCTACTGTGACTGAATTAATCTCAGCAGCTTCTCTTCATCCAGGAGAACCAAAATCACCCAACTTCGACCCTGCACAGCAACAGTCACAAAATCACCCTGCAACTCTCCGAATCAGCAGCTGTATCAAGGTAGCTGAACTTAAATTAAAAAGGCCACACAAGTGGGCAATTTACTGCATATCCTGATAAATTGTACCAAAGGATAATAAATTACTCTAACTGTTAAAATGTACAACTTCTAGTTCATATTCTCCTTCTAACCCGCAGCTCCTGCTGGGCCCTGCACATGCAAACTTCAAAGGGCTCTTTCTGGTCATTTTTTCCCTTGAATACCAACTCCTAGAGCATGATGTGGGTTCTGTCTGGTGGAGCATTCAGCAAGGAGCAGTGAACCATGCAGGGAGCAGAGCAAGGCAGCTGACAGCTGAGTACAGAGGGCAACCTCGTCTCTGATGGACTAAGACAGAAAAGGGTTATTCAAACTCGAGAACATTACGGTTATTATTTATACCTATAAAAATATGTGTGTGGAGAGGGAGAGAAAAATCTGATATAGGACTTGATGTAGAGTTTTACAAGAAGCAAACTTTTTGGAACTTTTTAAAACAAAGCCCAAAGAAACAAACAAGGCCTGAGTGTGATTTCAAGAAAAATACACATTTCAACAGTTTCAGTGAGTTTTAATAAGGATTTATGGTTTGCTGGTTGGTTTTCACATATTTTAAAATCTAACGTTGAAGTACACATTTTAAACAGCAATGGAAAAATGTGTGGATTCACCCACACATTTCTCAATACTTCCTCTCATGGAAAACAGGAATCATGCACCTACAGGAATGGCTTGCTTGTCAAGGCAGATGCAGGAAAGTTTCTCTTAAAAAGGTCAAAGAATTGGAATTTTCTTTCTCCCCAGCCACTCTCCATATATTTGTTCTACACTACAATGGGATCTATAGTGCCTGCAGGCAGCCCTTGAGCAATGCTAGAAATGCCAGGGAACCCCAACAGCTGAGGAGAGATGCAAATCATGAAGGTGGAGGTGTTTAGCTTGGCCTCACCCCAACACAAGCTCTTTAGCTCAAGGTCTGCCAAGCTTTTTCCCTTGCCTTACAAACTTCCTAGGAGCACACGGCCACGTTAACACTGCAGTAATCTCAGCCTCCTAAAGCAAGACATACAACCATTTTCTCCACAAAAAGTTCCTTTGTAAAAAAGCAATGTCAAGCAGGACATGTCTTAATAATAGAGTCTGTGTTTCTATACAGTAGTACTCCAGTCAAAAGAGCTTTGTACTAGAATTTAATAGCAGAGAGCTAATGCAACAAACAAATGCTTCAAAAATAGAGAGTAACAGCAAGAAAAAGCATCTGATAAAACTGTTTCTTATACAAAAGCTTCTTCTGTTGTCTGTTTCTTATTTTTTAAGCATGCTGATGTCTATTTGAATGGGAGTCAATCCCAATATGAAGCTCAAGTAATTTCCCTAATGAAAACATATTTAATAAATCTATCTTCAAAATCATCATATAGCCCAATGTGACCATACTATGAAGTTACCCTCCTTTCTTTTCAGTCCAGGATTTATCACAGTTTACTCTCTCAGAATGAGCATTATAAACAACACAAAGACTTATCCTGTGTGATTTCATATACTTTTCTTCCCCCTTGAAGTTTAACTCAGTATGTTCAACACAGCCCCAGTATCTAAACTTAGCTCCTATGCTCTGGGAGCAATCTAGTCAAGTATTAAATGTCGTTGGATAACACTGACCCTCAAAGTCCCTTCTTATCTTGAGACTGCAGTCCAAGTTTGCTTACTTCCAATATTTTCACTTTTCCAAGAGAAAACAAATTCATTGCTTGCAAAGGATGAAAAATCAAACTATGAACAGAACATGAAAAGTGAACCCAAGTACACACAGTGCCGGGGGGCAAGGGGGAAGAAATTTAAAAAAAAAAAAAGGCACAGATGATGTTTTTTTTCAATTGCACCCAGACAATAAACCCAAAACATCAACATTAAAAGGAAAGCAATGTTTTTCACAGTTAAGTCTTTTGTGCGATGCGCACAACATGTTATCAGTTCCCTTCCTGGGTGTTTTTGGCACTTTATTAGGACCTTAACATCAAGAAAGAACATGAAGTGTTTCAAAGCCCTGACATCATCACAGCACTGTTACATTATTGTCTTTGAAGAGGTCACTTTCACTCAATAAAACAGCAGCAGGGAGTGTAGAGGAAGACTGCACATACCACACTGTAAAGTTACAGAGCATAATAAACAACACTTGGAAAAATAGAGCATTTTAGAGACACATACACAAAAAAAAAAAAAGAAAGAAAAGATACAGAGCTTAGGTAACTCCTTTAGAAGGACACACACTCAGCTCCAAAAGAGATCTTAATGCTGAAACTATGGGCTTAACCAAAGAATGCAAAAGCCAGGGTGAAGCAGTACCAAGGTGAATTTGCCTTGCTGTAGTGGCCTTTATGACACCCTGCAAACTTCAGCAAGAAGGGAAACAGGCCAGGAGGCAGAGGAGCTGCTCCAACTCTGAACTAACACAGGCTGGCCCAGTGCTCGGGCAGCAGCAGCACAACCCCAGCAGCTGAGGGGTGACCCCCTGCACCCCTACCTCAGGAGCACACACCCTCCTCAGGGAAAGTGAATTTAAACACCACTAAATTTAAAGCAACCAACTAAATAAAAAAATCCCAAATGTATGATTTTAAACTGTCATGTAGAAGCTGCTGCAATTTCTCCTGCTAAATTAATTTAATACCACGCTTTGATTTTTTATTTTTTTTTTAATTTCAAGAACTTATCACTAGGTGCCAACAACAAAACATACCCTCATTTTACTCACTCTCACGGAGAATTAACCATTAAAAATGCACACTGCTTTCACATGTCACTTCAGGCATTTTATTTTCCTCTGAAATCAAATACTTTCTTTTTCTTTTAATAGGTCAGCTGCTGAACTCCCCAACACCGCAGTGCCAACAGTCTGACAATAAACAGGCCTAGGGGGTTTGCTGAAAACATAAGCTTGTAGAACATCTGGTGCTACTGAAGGATAAAATCTGGAAGAGACAAGGCAGGGGTTAGTAGTGTCATTCTGAGCTGGGAGAAGATTTTGCTACCTAATGAAAGACCTTGCTAAAATTGGGCGTTTGAAATCTTAAGCTCCAATTCAGGCAATAACAAGAAAGTGACCTTCTTTAACACACTGGATCAATGGATGTCAAATAGATTAAGGCTGCTGGCAGATAAGTCAATCTGCAAATGAACTATTCCCAGCTGGTTCAGGGATCCAAGATATCCATAAATAATTCTTCTAAAAACTGAGTACCTTTTCCAATAAACTTCTCAGTTTAAAAAAAGAGATGAATTAAAAATAAATGTTGGGTTTTTTTAATAATCCATCTTTTTTTGATAGCCAAGCTTTGCTAATAGACATCTCCACTGGGACATTATCTCAGTGATGTGTTTGTTGCACAGCAATGATTTGGTGGAGGTGAGGATTTCTATCAAAGAGAGTCACACTAACCTCACTCACTGCCAGAAGAGTGTCCTGATGCTTCACTGCTTGCCCTCAGATTCAGCAGCAATTATGTTCCACAACCTGCCCACTGAAAGCCAACTTAGACAAGGCTTAGACTGACAGCATTGCAAGGACATGAGGCACAAGGCAGCTTTTGCCCCATGCTAAACGAGGCTTTGAGGATCTATCACAGAGCATTAGTCTCCAACTGCATATGCAGAAACAAGGCAGGGCAGACTGCTGTCAGTCACCAAACATTTAGGATGTTTAAAAGGAATCAATCCACATACACCCAGTGTAAGCAGACCAGAAAGGGCAGGTTTCCCCTAAGTCAGAGAAAACTCACCATAAGTGAGCCATTTCAAGGATACCTATCAGCAATTTTAGCAATAGCCATTTTCCCCTATTTTTTGAATACAACTCCTATTTCAGATACTGTACCAGTTATTTGATCAGTGCAAACATAACTCTTATGAAGTTGCGTCTAATGAAGTTGATCTAAAATTAGTCAGGAGGCAGCATTTGCTTCCTTTGCTGTGCTGAAGCACTGGTGCTGGGTTTGAATTAACAGTTGATTTTTAGCTCAGGCTTAATAAGGCACTTCATTCTAAACAGAACATTTTCCCTCTTCATAAGTTAGGCTGTATCTACTTTCTGCAGTGAGAGAGAAGGCAAAGGATCTGCATCTGTTCTTCACCAGGGAAGGTTTTACATTTACAGTGAGTTTGTGATGATCAGTTCTGAATGAACTGTGAACAGTTCTGGTGAGTAGCCATAAGGATGCCTACAAACAGCATGCACAGCTTCCTTTTAGGTCTAAAGGTTACCTAAATATGAATAGATGCCCATATTCAGCTCAAGAAAAAAGACAGAATTAACTTCACTACCAAGCAACAGCAGGAATTCTGCCATGGTCTAATCTTTATTGAGGGCAGTTTTGAGCCTTACCTATAATAATCCATTTTAAGCTCTTTCCATTTTAAGTGGTTGAAACTATTTTATAAACTGTGTCTGACAGAAACTTGTTTTCAGACTCCTGGAACTATTTTAAGCATTTACTTGGTAATGGAAAACACATGTGACAAACAGAATATCAAATAATATTAGCAGCAGTATTTCCATATTTTATTTTCATCTTATTCATAGAGGTGAAGTGGAAATGAATTTCACCTTACATGACCAGACAAACCTGTAATCCCTGCTGCAACTTCTTTAGCAGCTTTACTGCTCTTCAGAAATACTTGACATTTTACTAAATATCACGTCATCCTGTCTCTCCTGTCAGAGATCACAGAATGTGCATATCACAGATTCACTTCTGTTACCTTTTGGTGTTTCAAAACACACATAGCTAAATCTTGTGTTTATTTTAATATATGAGACAGCACCATATAAAATTTCAACTTTTTTTTTTATGAGCAGATAATTTTATGATAGCTTGCCTGGCACTCTTTTGTTTTCCATTTTATTACATTTCCTGTGCTGAAGGACATAACTGGACTGCATGTCCAACAAGTATCAGTAGATCCTTTATGAATGTATTTCATTCCTTTTCAAGCCCATTTATACTTTTGATTTTCACATAATCTCACTGCAATAATTTATAGAACTAATTTTTAATTTTTTTTTTTTTTTTTTAAATACGGCATCTGGTATTTCACTGGAACACCTCCGTCATCAGATTTTGACACAGAACCTTCCACAGTCAACATTTTCTGTGCCATTTATGAATGCACAGACATTTTTTTAATATTCTCTGCAGTTATTTTTCAGGCTGAAGAGTTAAGCCAAAACAAATCAAGAGAGGTGTTTTGTCACATAACACATATGTAAGCTGCCACAACGTGCTCTGGATGCAAAAAGCTTACATAGCTCCCCAGAAGACCAGAGCTTTTAGGAAAGAAACTATTTAGGGTTACTAAACACATATCCATCTGGTAAAGTATGAAATCCAGATGATTAGAGGCTAAGGAATCACCCAGATGAAATAAAGCTTCACAAGAAGCAGCAACATAAAGGGCTCTCTCTCTCTCTCTCTCTCTAAGCTTACCCAGTTCCCACACTGCCCCTTAGCCAGCTAGTAATTGTTGCTGTTGAGGACTGGATACAGATGTAGGTGGACTATTGGTCAGATCCTGTTTATTCTTTCCCTGTTCAGAAGCCATGCTTTTCTTTCTATCCAGCCTATTAATTTTTAGTATCTATTTAGTTTAGTATTTATTTGCAAGTTTTAACATCTGGGGAGAAGGAGTAGGAGAGGGCATGGACAAGAAGAGCACGCAGTAACCAAGACACAAGCTGGCCACAATAACATCACCAGTTCCCTGCTCTGTCCCAATTCACAACATCACATTCATCCTGTGGGTCACTAATTAGTGACATTTTCATCATATAACACACAATGTCTTCAGGATCTCTTTCCAGGTGGCAACAATTCATCATGCACAGAACTCCTCACATACCACACAGATTTGCTCCCCTCACCCCATCCCATTACACATCACTGGGCACATAACATCACCAAACTTCACCTACTCTTTTACTGTCAAGTTAATTACTACAAGAACTCTGCTCAGAGACCTGCTTAGGTTTATCTACCTTGAAAGATTGTGTTTAAATTACTTCACCTTATTTTCCAATTCACTGTTACCGTACTGAGCAAACAGATCCCAGCAGAGATCCTAGTAATATTCTCCTCCCAACTTAGAACCTGACCATTTGTTTCCATCTATTTTTGCCTGTTTTTAAAGAAGGTTCCCAAAAGAACTGCTCAACTTCACCAACATACAAGTCCTTCAGAACGGATTCTTTCATCAGGTTCTCTGAAGTAGCTGAAATTTCAAAACCTATTGGACTGCCCTTACTCCCATACATTCCCACCTTCGGACAACTGAAAAGCATTACACTTCTTTCCATGAAATAATCATCATATATATTCTCCTGTCTAATCATCCTATCCTTTGTTACAGTTTCTGATATCAAAAGCCCAAATTCTTGTTAGATTTTTAACTTAATCTTTACCTGAACACTATCTCCAGCCTGGATCAATGGGAAGCACAAATTAGATGAGGTGCCCTCTCTAATGTACTCTCTTGTACATAATGTTGACTAGAGAATTGAAAATATAAAATATACGTGTTTTCCCAACTGAAACATCTAGATAAATTAAAAAAAAATGCCAAAGTAGATCTGAGGTGTCAGCAGGAGAGATGTGAGAATTGCTGTAGCCTTAACACAAAAGGCCAGCTAAGGGCCACAAAACTAAGCCGAAAGAGATGCTGCACACCAGCAAATCCTGGGACACGGGCAGGAAATGCCTCCAGGGACACTACACTTAATGACTGTCTCTTCTAACATACTTCAGGGCACGAATGGCTGTCACCCTAATTAAAACCAGAAATCATTTACTGCTCGTTGTTTTTCCCTTTGAGGCAGGAAAGACTGGAGACTGCTGGCAGAAGTGCCCCAGGAGGCACCGAATTCCCTGCTACAATTACCTGGCAAAAAAGAGTAGTAACATCTTTGGAGACTGCTGTCTGCACCACACAATTACTTAATAAAACATTAATACTTAATCTACTATATCTACTA
Organism: Certhia americana; assembly: GCA_018697195.1. Taxonomy (NCBI): domain Eukaryota; kingdom Metazoa; phylum Chordata; class Aves; order Passeriformes; family Certhiidae; genus Certhia; species Certhia americana. The sequence continues at coordinate 18,918,852 of CM031865.1, read as the reverse complement.
CCATTTATTACTATGATTACTTCATAAAGTGCTTAATAAAGGATTTGGTTTCACTTTTCCAAAAATAGTTGAATGTGTTCTATGAGAATTTGAGGAAAGGACATAAAAAGGATAAGAATTATCTACGTGCAGTCACCCATATATACACACCCATATATATCTCTATATCTATCTGTATGTCTCTGAGAGATATGTATAATTCGTCTTGGATGGTCCATTTGGGGCATGGATAGTTTGGCTCTGTTTGCAGAAGCTTATTTGTAAAATTATAACGCAGCCAAATGTGGAAGTTATTACCTAAAAAAACTCAGATAAAGATCTGAAAAATTACAGATATAATCCTGCTTAATCCAGAACACTTCATTCTTTGGACGTGTCGTGTAATACAGAACATCAGCCCTTCTGTGAAAAGGCTCCCTTTGCTTTCCCATTTACTGCAGTCTAGGTAGAACAGAGTAAAAGCTGTCAAATGAAGCTAAAGAGCCTGCAGAAACTCCTGTGACTGTGACCAACTTGGACAGAGAAACAGAAGAAAAACAGGTCTTTCTAAGCATTGGTAGCAAGAAGATCCAGAAGGGCCTTTACTCAGTATCCCCCCATCTAATACCTGAAAATCCGTCCCTTTGGCTGCTACTTATTCTGCAAGGTTAAAGGAGTGCTCTACAATAGTACCAGCTTTATCATGACTTTCCACATTAAATAAAACTAGTTCTGACAGTCAAAGAAAATAGTTCTTTTTTAAAAACACAAGGAATTTAGAGTTTATTCAAGAGATCAAGTAAAATCTAGTTGTGTTCAAGACACATCTAGACAGCTTTGTGCAATTGCATTTGTATAACTCACTTGGTTTATCCCAATTTCTTCAAAGGTAATTTCTCACATTTTATCTCAAAAGACTATTTTAAAATACTGTTTTTGCAAAACAACTGGCAGAATCAGCTGATCAGAGCCCATTTTTCAAATCTGTATGAATAGAGACAGTATCATTTGCAGATTAAAGAGAGGAAAGAATGAGTAAAAGAGCTTACAGCTGTACACTCAGAGGATACCAAAGCACTCTTCTTCCCCAACTCCTGAAAAAACATTTTATCATACTTCCTGCAGAGAAACTAGAGAAACAGTATTGCCCACCTGCTCACTAAAAGGAGATGCTCTTCCATCTCCAGCTAAAGCAGAAAAGACTTTCTTGCACAAGGAGATACCATTTCCCAGCAGCCAGTGGATTTCAGAGAAGCACACAGCATTACTGAGCTCCACAGAGGATCAGAACATTACTGTCAGATTAGTACTGGGAAATGGATTTACCATCTGCCTTTTTGGCTCAAAATCTTAATCCTAAAAGCCTGAAAAACAAACTTTTTTTACACTTAATGTGTGTTCTTGTATGGTTATATAAATGTGGTTTTCTTCTTTACTTAGTACTGAGCAACTTCCCAAGTTGAAAGAACACTGGATTTTCATTTTCACCTGCTCCAAGAGCAGCTCCTACCAAACATCTCCTTTAATGCATTACTTCATAAACTAACACTGCAGAGTTAGCCAAAAGCTCTAGTTTAAAAGCCTAATCTCTTTTTTAAAAATCACCACTGCAAAGGCAATTGTGTACCGAGAACAAAGCAAGAAGATGCTAAAATTGATAGGGTTTGGGGTCTACAGCTTATCCTGCTTATAAGGGTAACTAAACACACAACAGGGGAAAATAGCAAACAATGCCATTTGTTATTGCAAGGATTGTCAGCGATGGGAAAACAAATAATTCTACAAAATATTATTTTCTACCTAGCACAGCAAACATTTTTTCCTATTAAGATGCCTACTGCAACAATTTGTAACAATGTCTTATAAAGCAAACAAGTAACTTAAAATAAATTTCCATTAAACCAAAATTATTCTGTTAAACCAAAATTACAGTAGTCAACAATAATGGGTAATAAATGATTTAGTGTGCCATGGTAAAAGTGACCCTTAGAGTTTATATTCACATTTAATACACAAAATGTTTCTTGCTAGTGCCATTTTAAGGAAGTTTCTATCAGCACAGTAATCTGGGGAACAGAAAGCAGATGGTGGTTCCAGCTGATGAGCTTGATGAGAAGTTCCTTGGAGCTGAGGGATTTGTTGACCAGGACTTTCCTGTGGGCTGCTGAGAAACCCATGCAGGGTCATGGCTCCTCTTGCTCCCAGAGCAGCATGGAAGCAACGTCTGCTTCCCCCTCTAGTAGAGAATCTCTGATGACATTAGCCAAATACTGCCAGACACCCCTCCCACAGTCAATTCCTGGCTAATTCCTCCTGCAGCTCCCTCTCTACAGAGCTGGCACCACTAACTGTTCATGTGTGCAGTATCTCTCATGCACCCCCAGCCTGGAGCTGGGGCATCAAGAGCCACAGCAGCACGTGAGTAAGAAGCAGAAGTACAGAACTGCTGCTCTGTGACCAGGGAAGCTGCTGAAAGCATCACCACATTTGGTACCAAATCCAAACCATCCTGTTTTGTTTGTGCCCTGTTCTGTTTTAAAAACAAACTTATTTTCATGAACTTTTTAGGATTGTAGCCTACGTATGCACTATGTATTAAAGGTGTTTGGAAAAAATGGGCAAGAGGATCTCTGGAACTTCCTCTGCATAAGTGATTTAGGAAAAAAATCACATTCTCAGGAAGCTGCTGCTTGCATAGAGATGCTGCCCAGTTAACAGAGCTGAATTTCAGGAATGTTATCAAAGTTTCATATCAGGAATGTTGCTGTGGATGATGCTAAAAGGATGGAACTCCAGTATTTCAAGTACATCAAGTTATATGCAGGATTCTGAAAACATTTGCATCACAGATGATTTAGTTGCAGCTTTGTTCTTGAAATGGAATTACAAAAAGCCTTGAACATCTTCCTGATGATCAGCTATACCTGGAAGTATAGCAAATTATTTTCGAGGACACAAGATCTATTACATAGAAGTAACAGATTTACAGTAAGTTCAGAAAACTGAGGAAAAAAAAGGCATTTAAAAACTCATAAAAGTCCATCAGAAATTAAGGATATGTTACTCAAAAATATGCAGGGTTAATTTAACCTCTCAGATCCAGAACTATTAACAGTTCACTCATTTATACTCAAATTGAAAACACCAGCCATAAAGTCATGAACGACAAAACATCCACGGAGATGCCAACAGCATCACAGTGATACTTGCAAAGTTCATACTAAAAACATGGGGAACAACTGTCAGTTTCTTTGACTTACACAGGCTCTTAGCCTCCTTTACAAAACCAAGCAGTTACAAGCAGTGATCAGGGAAAGCTCAGCATGGCTGTGCTTAACGCCATACAGACAGCTGGGGGTTGGAATCAGAGCTCCTGCCAGAAAAACTGGTGATGAAAGTAAAGAAAGTACAGGAGGAATGTCTGGCCATTCAGGAGCTTGGATAGTCCTGACCTTTCTTTCCCATGTGCTATTTTGTTTACTATATCAAAGCTTAGTTCCTGTCAAAATATCAGGTTGGGGTTTTTTTCACCCTGTTTCCAGAGTTTTCTGCCTTCTCTCTTCCTTTTAAGCACTAGAGCCTTCTTCACATTTGTGCTTTCAAGTACATTGTTCTAGATCTTGCTGGCACTACTTACTTTACTTCTTGCTTTCCCCCTTCTTTGCCACACATTTCATTCTGTTGCATGTGTGTCACAGGTCTCATATCATTCATTCTCTGCACACTGCAGCCCTTTGGCCAATGTCCCCACAACTTTAACTTTCAAACCTCAGTCTAAATGAAAAGTGAAGCACCCTTCCCAAGTGAAGAAAATAGCACTGAAGCTGCTATCTCAGTGTAGGCCCAAGCCCCAGGTGAAGCCATCCCTCCTTTCCCAAACATGCCAAGAACAAATTACTCAGAAGTACAAAAGGATTGGCTGTAACCAAATACTAACGCACACTTAATGGACTGCAGATTTTGCAGGATGTTTAAAGTTTCCCCTCTGATCTCTCTGAACTTTGGCCTTCATTTGTTTATACAGGCAGAGGCCAGCAGGTCATACCACTAAAATCAGCAAATTGTTTACACATATGGCAAGCATGCATGCAGCAGGGCTGGAGCCATGGCTACAACACAGCACATTAAAGCAACTGCTGTAGTTAAAACAACAAAGATAGAGTGAGTCCACACATGTGATGAGGAGGGCTTCCAGCGCAGTGAAACTCAGTATGAACCAAGAAATTAACTGGTATTTCTTCTGGAGCCAAGGCACACATTCCACACCAACCTAACCCAAGTCACTTACCCCAACATCACTTGTTTCATGAGAAGTGGGAGCCTTTGACATCACCAGTGTCAAAATATTACAAAATTTCAAGTGCATGAGCTAATTCATCAGGGTGGCAGTTAATACTGCAAAAAATAGAAAAGCTCAAAAAAGCAAGGCTGGAAGAGAAGCAGTTGCTGACAGTACAAAAAACCAAACACACTGCCTGGTTGTGGTTGTTTGAGCACCAGGCTCTAAAGAAACCAAATTCCTGAGCCTCTAAAAATTATTTTCCCTTTCATAAAGGTCTTTGTAGAAGTATTTTCAAAATATTATAGTTTATATAATACAAATCACTTGAAAATTAGGAGTTTTCAAAACTATAAAGCATTTCAATTTTGAACATGTGAACAGGGCATTAGTATAACCCCATATTCTGTTTGATTTGATGGACAGAGAATTGTATTTTTAAGAGCAATTACAGGCTCTAAGCTCAAGAGAATGCCAAAATATGAAAGGTAAACACTACAAGAAATGAGGGAATGCACCAGGATCTAGAAGAAATTAATCACTTTGTCTTGCTCAGATAAACTGTAGCTGTCAAGCTCACTGAAACCAGAGGGAGAAGGAAGTACATTTTTTTTAGCTTCAAGATGCTGTCTCAAAGGTTTGTGGCTCATTCAGTTACACAGTGAACAGACATGCAGATATGTGGCATACACAAGAATGCTATTAACTTTTCTAGTTACTTTTTATTGAAAAGCAGAAGCACCCTGTCTTTAAATGTCATGTCTGAACCAACACATGCAGAAATGGAACTCCCATTTCCAATGGGGGGACAGCATGCTGTAAAAATGTGCCTGTTGTGAGAAATATAACTCTCAAACAAAAGTTTCCCTTTTTTAATGTTATCTACTTTGCTCATAATACATTTTGGTTTCATACAAATCACTTCTCTGCAACAAAGCGATTTTTTTGGCCAGCCAGTGATAAGAAATTGGTAGAGAGAGAGCTAACATGAACCTTCTCTAAAAAAAAAAAAAAAAAAAAAAAATGGAGAAGAGGAAGGGAAAGGGGAAGCCAACCCAGCCCAAAGACATCCCATGTCTGGAAGCTCATTGCTTTCAGAAAGAAATGTTCACAAAAGGCAGGGATATGCTATTCATGACACAAGTTTGGCACATTCATGAAAATGCAATTTGCGTTGTCTAAGCATGACCATGGAAAATGCAGGTATAGGTTTGACTAAATGATCTGAGGTTATACTGGAAATTACCAACAGAAGTTCTCTTTGTAGTGTCATCATTTTATCTTCTGCATTTCATCACCAACTAACATTTAATCAACTGAAAACATCCTCTCAGTACTTGCACGTGAAGTTCAATTCCGTCAATAACTTCCAGCATCTCCTCTGCCTCAACTCTTCAGTTAGTTCCAGCACTGAAGACTGAAATGCCCCAGCTCACACTTCTAGTATTGGAGGGTTTTCAGCAAAAAATCAGATTTGATAACAGACCAGAAGACAGATTTGATCATCAGTCCCAACCCAAAACAGTTTAAAGTGAAAGACTGATGGTATATTGCCAAATCAAAGCAGATGAGGGGGAGCTTTGATCCAGTGCTGTCCTGCTAGCAGGGCTTTTCTGCTGTTATCTTCAAAGGGCAAGACAAACCTGAATCTGAGAACACAGGGACTGTCATGTTCTGGGGGTTTCCACCCTGGCTGGCTGGGGAAAACTACAGAATACTCCAACTCATGAACACACAGGACCGGGAGAAAAGAGTCAAGGAAAAAAGTGAGTACAAAAGGATGACTTGCAGCTGAACCTACTACCTTTTAGCAGAATGAAACACTATTTCAAGGAAGTGAGATAAGGCTGCCCAGCACAGAATTACAAAACCAAATCCCATTCTGCCATTTGCCAGCTTCCAAGTACTTGACTTCACAGCCCCAGCATTATTTTCACACAGTGTTACTGATAGAGCAGCTTTATTCTCCAGTACACAGGGAGCACCCAGCACTACTTTCAGTGGAACCACCTGCAGAACAGAACAGCATCTCTGGACATGCTCATTTTCAGGCCCATTGCCTGTCAATTTACCATAAAAATATCAATTTGGCCACAATATGAAGACTGGAATAGGAATTGCCACTCACCACAACACACTCTTTTTTAGAGCGGAATTTTCTCTGAGCTCAAACTAGAAATTAGGTTGTTCAACTGCTTCTCTCATAGAGAAGCTACACTGGATTTAGGAGAAAGAGGCCATCTATGAAAAGAGCTTGTAATTACAGAAGGGTAGAAATTTCCATGGCTAGAAATTCAAATAAAGAAGTATCTTAAGGAGAAATATAACTTACGAGGAAACATGTATAAAACAGAAAACAGTCAAAATTAAAAAAGCACATGCATTTTTGGCAATAAAATAAATATTTCACTCAATTACAGAAGCATCCCTGTTTGCCCTGAAACTTGGATTTACAGTCTGCAATTCCCAAAAGCAATACAGATAGGGCAAATCCAAAAATCACAGTAGTTTACAAATTTCCACTTCTAATACAAACCTGTGAGAATTAATTCACATTACTTAGCAATTCCATCATCATAGCTCAAGCAAATTCATAAAAGAATTAAGCAAGGCTATCAAGTTGCTATTTTAGTGTATTAAGTACAATAGTCACAGTGTAACTTGTTCACTTCAATCTTGAGAACAGAGTTATAGTCACTGCTCATGGAGGTTCTTATTTCTTAAAAACAGGATACATGGGAAATCAGTGGAAACATGATCAGAACACATTATCAAGCATTTTTTCCTGAAAACTGTAAATTTGGCAGTTGCCACGGCACCTTTATGAACCAGAGAGAGAAGAAAAAATGCTATGTAGCTTTATGTCAGGATGCAAAGAATCCACAACCCAGCTGGGGACTACTGATGCCTGTTCTTAGCTTTGGGAACTACTGAGCTTGAAAGAAAGTATCCCAGCACCTCCTCATGTGCTAGGCAAATGGTAACTGGATTCCTTGCTAATAAAAAAATTAGACAAGACAGCAAGGAAAAAAGAAACCAACCCATAAATAACTCCCAAACAAAAACCAAAAAAATCTTGCTATACATAAAGCTGATCTGTGCTGTAGACTGTTGGAGGAGGCTCTGTCACTGGAGGTCTTAACAGGGTAAAGTGATATAAAACAAACCCCATTCATCATTACTGCTGAAGTCACACATTTAAATCTGAAATGTCCTTCTCTGGAAGAGTGACACTACACCTGATCTTCTACAGTTATCAGTAACAAAAATGCACTACCTAAAGTTGGGGACAAGGAAAAAAAAACAAAGGTAGGTAAGAATTTATTATTGCTTAATGTGGTAAAAGAAGAGAAACTCAGCTGGGGAAGGAAAGAAACAAATGGGGACTGAATAAATGAAGAGTATCTGGGAGAGAGATGTAATGCAGAGACTGCCAAGAAGGGGCAGGGGGTGGCTGAGGAAAAAAGCCACATAGCAGAGTGGCATATTCTAGTGACAATACAGTGGATTCAGTCTGTCGGGAAAAGGCTGAGAATTCATTAGGAAGTGTCAACAAATTAGGATTAAAGGACAAAAAAATGCACTTAATCCAGGGAAGGGGAGTGCATTTAGAAGAAAACAAAACCCACCTAACAATAGCTATCTGACTCCTGAAGCAGGCACTGAAAATGCTGTTTCTTGTTAAATTATCTCAGAAGTTAAAGATTGCTTCTTAAGCATTGGCTGCTTAATTGCTGCTGCTTCATCCTCTGCCTGCATGTCTGTAGGGAAAATCCTTTCTAAGGTTTAGCAATACTGGATTTTCAGAGTATGTTATTTCCACTGCAGCCTCCAGAGTCATGCATCATAAAAATAGCATAAAACAAGTTTAGATAAACAAAAAAACAAATACATGAAAAAAAAATTAATTGAAACCTGTTGGGGGGGGGGGGGGGGGGACCCAGGGGCTGTTGAGAGATTATGGATTTTCCTGGCAGCTAATAATATTGTAATTTTGACTTAGGTTTCTTTATGGCAAAAAGGCCTCCAAGGGGAAGAGTGTATGCATATAACTAGAAATTGTGGTATGTTAAGACACAGACCAATGTGAATTAAAATAAACTGAGAATAGTAGGAAAGCAGTTGTGCATAGCTCCACAATTGGTCTTTTAGCTTAGAAGCATTACCCTTAATTCAATATGCTAAACACACAGAGGCTCAGGTCTGATAAGAGTTTCAGGGGTTCCACTGTGATCTTTGCACAGCTGAGAGCAAAAGGTGTGAACAGACCTCACATGACAGAATTTCAGTAGCTGTATCAGCAAGCAGAGAGGATGTGCACTGAACATCCCTCTGCTCCCTCCCTCCACCTTCCACACAGAACAACCCCCAGCTCCTCCCTGGTGGGCTGCAAGTGCCTCAGCAGCCAAGAGAGGCAGGAGCCAAAGGGATAATCACCCTTTCCCCAGGATCCAAGAATATGATCTACTCTTCCTGAGCCTCCAAACAGGAGCATGTGCTGGTTCATAGCTCCCTGAACTGAGCCAATCTGCAGGCAGAGCGAGCAGGCTACTGGCACATAAAAACAGGAGACAGAACTTCTCTTTGGATGATCTTTAACCCACCTATTCCTTCAGGGTAGGTAAATTCAAAGGATATACTTTGAATAATACTTCTGTTTTCTTTGGGGGGTGTAAAAAGAGATGTTAAAAGCAGGGGATTTGTTGCCTGGCAGTGCTCAGTAACAGCTGATTGAGCCCAGGGACCCTTGCTGCTGAGGGCCAGATCCTGCAAGAATGATAAAATACAATAAATTTTTTCCATAAATTATACTTGCAATTATACTCTCTTCTGAGACAAATGCTTTCAGCTTCCTAAGCTCAACAATTATTTTCAGAATTGAGTAAGGACTATGGGAGGTTTAGTGCAAGAACTGCAATGAGTTCAGTTTACCCACTCAATGACTACGTTTTCCATCACGGCACTGTAATATTGATTGTCCTCCCAATGCTTAGTTTAAACACTAATGGATCAGTCATGATCTGCAAGGTACATTTACACAAAAGTGTTTTGTTATTTCTCTGTTCCAGTCCATAAATAGTCTCCAGGACTCCGCATCAGACACCAAATATAAATAGACCAGCTTTTTGTAAACAAGCACCCTGATCTGAAAAGTAACATTTACAGCTTTTATGTTATTTGAGGTTTCTAATTATTGCAATAGGCAGTAAGTCAGAAGGCTGATGTAAAATTCTGTCTTCTGTCCAGCTTAGGAACTGGGCAAACATCAGCGTGGTTAAGTACTGATAGCATTTGATCAAAGGAGTTTGTGCTGGGAAGAACTGAATGTACTTATTATGAGCACTCTCTGTCCTGTCCCTTTGCCTTTCCTCCCAAACCCTGAAAACATTTGCAACTCCAAGCCTCTCAAAAAAAAAAAAAAGTTTTGTGAAAAGTCACAGACCATCATCATGTGATGCTCAAAGTAGTTTCTGAAGCAGAATACTGTGGGTATCAGATGCAGCTGGAAGAAATACAACTGATTTTAATTACAGCATTATTCTAGACGCAATATCCAGAGGCCAGAGGGCACACAGGTCCTTGATCTTTGACCTGCAGCCTTATCCTCCTGTGAATCTGCCATCTCTGCAGTAATTAACACACTTGGAAGTCTGCATCATCTGTGCCGTATATTTAAGTTCATTGCAGCTGCATGAATGCCCATCATGTGAGCCTTTCACTCTTCCATTCCTGCAAGCCTTTCACTCTTTGCCAAGCAACTGAAATACACAGGCCTTTAAAGTATTCAGAGGTCTTCAATTTAAGCAGCAAGTATTGAAAACACTAGAAATCCCTGCCGTGGAGGTCTCCGTTTGCTCTGTAGGACACCACACAAACAACCATCACAAGCTGTGGTTTGCATTCTGAGCAGCAGCAATCACTGAACACCAAGTTACGAGGCACTGTTTGACAGCAGCTTCAAGACCAGCTAAGTTACTACGGCCAAATCTACTAAAAGCTGCACTCAGGAGTAGGAAATACTTCCAGGGAATAGGAGGGGGAAAAAATGGGGGAAAAAAGACTAATTGATAAGGTTAGAGAGGAATCAAACAGTAACAACACCCCACATATATATATGTTCAAATGTATTTAAATTTGTGAACACAACTCATCTTCAATACCTGCTCTGATCTTCACAAGAACAAGAAATTATAAAAACCAGCAATCAAAAGTGCAATGAGAGCAAACATGAAGAGTGCCACAGCCAAGCTTGTGCTGTTGCACAAAGGCTGTCTGGACAGAAACACCTTTACCAGTAAAGAGGCAGTGTTTGCTTTGGAGCACCAGCTAAACAAGCTCATTTGGTTTCTTGAATGTTGTTTTTGTTTCAGGACAGTACTGGATCAGTGAATATGTGATAACAAATGACGTGATTCTAGGATGTCAAACTTTGCCCCACGGCAAAGTGACTTTAAACTTCCTCTTCACATGATCAGATTAACACTCATGCCTACATAAAAGTTTAGTTCACAAGTTTACTTTTATCTGCGGGTTCATGTGCTTAAAAAAAATACCAGAGACTTTGACTTTCTCAGGGATAGTTTAGGAAGCTATCCTGCCTCTTCCAGCAAAATTATCCCACGAGAAACCAGATGGGAATTTTTTTCTCTGCCATCTCACAGACCACAGCTGTCCTTCTCCACTTAGTCCCTTTTATTTTATAGTTTCTACCAAACTCATTCACATCCTCCTCCGGTGTTTTCATCTTTCTAGAGCTCCCTTGAGCAGCCCTGTGAAAGCTACAAAAGGAATGCAGAACAATTCCTCGTGTGGATGCGATGGACCAAGCTGAGTTGTACTTTGCTTAGTTTGGCAGATATTCATAGTATTATAAAAACTGCTTTTGCAAACAAATATTCAGTTTGCAAAAGTCTCTCTCTCCCCCACAATCCAAGAAAAAGACTGTCAGCACATCATTCTGCAATAATTGAGTAATTGCAAAATACTTAAGATCCTTGAATATTCCCCTGTAGGAAAGCACTTGGGAAGCTGCCATTTAGCATCTAGTTGCAAAACCTGCAGGGCCTCTGAGGATAAAAGGTCTTTCCCCTAGAGCTTATTACAGATGTTTAGAAAAGGTAATCTTAAGCAGGGTTGAACTATTTAATTTTGTTTCTACTTGGTATGTCAGATAGAGGGTTAATGCGTAGAGAATTAATTTTTGACAGAAAAAAATTTAGACCACTCCATCCTAATGGAAAAGAATAGTAAATTCTTTTAGAAATTACTAATTGAAAGACAGGTGTTGAACACCTGCTCTTACTGCCTTCTTAAAAGACCAAGTTCCATTCAAAGTGTCCAAAATTACATGAAAATGTTGCCCAGTCATCATATTTTTTTTTCCTACATATCCATATTTGTAGCTCCTACACCTCAGATAGTACAGTTTTAAACAAGAACCAAGTTCCACTCGCAACCTTGTCCATTCTTTTATTCCCCAGCTTCCAGCAGCTGAGAAGCTGACAGCAAATACCACCCCTTCTTGCAGGGTCTGGCCCTCAGCAGCAAGGGTCCCTGGGCTCAATCAGCTGTTACTGAGCACTGCCAGGCAACAAATCCCCTGCTTTTAACATCTCTTTTTACACCCCCAAAGAAAACAGAAGTATTATTCAAAGTATATCCTTTGAATTTACCTACCCTGAAGGAATAGGTGGGTTAAAGATCATCCAAAGAGAAGTTCTGTCTCCTGTTTTTATGTGCCAGTAGCCTGCTCACTCTGCCTGCAGGTTGGCCCAGTTCAGGGGGCTATGAGCCAGCACATGCTCCTGTGTGTGAGTTGGGCACAGAGCTGGCAGAGCCCACACCCTCCTGTGCATGGAGAACTAGACAGGACCAAATCTGCAACTCACCTTCTGCTGGGCCACTGCTTGGAGGTCACAGCAACAACATGCTTCTCCTTGTTATGTAACAATTTCCATTAGATTTTACCCTGTTAGAGCAGAAATAGCTCATGCTTATCCAAAACCCTGGATTTCTGGACAATACTCTGAGAGAATATCTTCAAAAATGAACTAAAGAACAGAGATCTCTTTCAGAAGACTTGCTGAAAGCAGTATTTGACCTGAGTTTCCAGATTCTTGGAATCTTGGAATCCAGCTTGGATTCAGCTGCTTCTGAGGGTCCTGAAAAGGCAACTACAGAAAGAAACTTGTCTGGCCAGTGTTCAAGTATGTTTATGCACACCATGTAATAATTTCCACTACTACAGGAAATTTTTACAGGATCTGCAAATCCTATTTGGAAACCACAGATTTAAAACATATCCTCCAGTAAACAAGAGTTTTACTGTTAAATATAACCAGGAAATTTTTCAGTATCTTTTTCTCAGCCTGTTCAGTTTCTTTGAACAGAGTATTCTTGCCACTCCGCCTGTCAAAAAGGAAGGTACTTTGATACAATCCATACCACCACAAGACTCAACACAGATATATTCATTGTGGGTAGTAAATATGGGGTGCAGTCTCCTCGCAGTTGAACCACCTGCTCTCCCCAGCACCCTGTCCATACCAAAGCTGAAAGAAAAACCCCTACAAGAGATAAACTGAGAGGATGATGAAGAAATGCAGTAACACTTACGGTCAAGTCCGTTGATGTATCTCATTGTAATTTCACAGTGCCCCCAAACTGCACTGACTATGGGGTAAAGTTTTTTCCCTTTTAGTCCTCTGAAGGCCACTCCAAGATATTGTCCATCAACCATGAAGCTAAGGGTCCCTTCGTCCATATCCAAAACCACCAGTAAGGAGTCTGGGAGTACAAAAGACTCATCTGGTTCCAAAAAGACAGGGTACGTGACTCCAGGCTGGTTTTTACAGTTGTGGTAGAGTTTGTTGCGCCCCAGATCCCAGCCCCAGGATTCGCTGTTGCTCCCAACCAAGGACGTGTATCCCACAGAGTGCAGCGGCGCCTCGGCCGTGGAGACGCCCACCACGGCGTGAGTCCCCCGCTGCCTCGTGGGCCAGTGGATCTGCCACACGTGCAGGCCCCGCGTGTAGCCCACCTTGCCCCGGATGCAATCTGTGCTTTGGGCCACGGGGTGTCTGTGAAAAGTCAGTTTATCGTCTTCCTTTACAAAGATATTTAACGAGCGGTCTTCGTTATTCCAAGCGTGTTTGTACTGGACCTCCAGCTTGGCAGGGGGCATATCCAACAGCATGTCCAGGCGCGCGGGCTTGCAAAAATCCGGGCCTCTCAGCTCTCGTTTCACGGGTCTATAAGGGGGCTCCCTCACATCCACAGACTTTATGCTCCCTGAGATTTTCTGGCCCATTGCTTGGCTGCAGGTTTACAAAGGAGAAAGAAAAGTTGACTTTGGCCCAACGTCACCTCATGAAAGCACCATTACACTGAGCCAGTGACCTGACAAGCTGACTGGATTTACTCCTCCTGTTCGGAGTTTTTTAGCAGCAATGTTTTCAGAGGAAAAATTCTCCTGAAAGAAAGCAGAAAGTTTCCAGTTAGTTTAAGAAAGCCAATGGAAAAGCCACAGCATATTTTTGAAGCGTTTCTTCTCATCCCTAGGAGCTATTTTAAACACCAGAGCTGAATTCACTCCTCCTTGTGCAGTGTCCTGCAGCACTAACCAGGCTGCCAGCAGCATTCGGAGCCCACCAGCGCACGGAGCGCAGACAGTCATTTCCTCCAATTCATGATAGGATGCAGACATTCCTCACCTTCTGCCCTTCCACCTATTTTGTCTGGCCAAGTTCACAGCAGGCCCGAGGCAGGCAGATGCTGTTACCCAACAGCAGTGATAAACTTTATGTGCAGTGGTAGCTTCACTTTCACTTGTGCTTTTGGTTCAGTCTCAGACACACACTAGGTCAGAATCTTTTATTTCCAGACAAGCTCTGTCCTGGGCCCTGGTGACAAGAGACTTCAGCTTCTCTGCCCTCATTAGAACAACAGCAAATGACAGCAAAATTTAGATGTTTCTTTTTAACTTACCCTGGCACTAAATAAAAGGAGAAAAACATCAAAAATTCATCAAGATTTTGTTCTGTTGGGGTTTTTTTTTTGGTTTTTATTTTAATAAAGGAGCTTAAAAAAGGAGAGAATCAGGAAAAGGAGTCATGGAAGGACAAATGAAGAATGGCAGTTTCAGTTCTTTGGCAGACATTTCTAATGGGCAGCTACTGCAACTGGGGATGTTCCAGATGCTAGTGGACAGCAGGCTAACCCACAGTTCCTGTATTTCAGTATTCAGTTGACCTGGAACACAGTGAGACACATTATGGGGAATACATGACTTTGAAATGTATTATTTCTCTGTTCCACAGACAAACAGGGCAAAAACGCACCAGGAAAAACTTCTCTGCAACCTGGATAAGTTAGATTTGTTCACATTTTAGAGCTCAGGTAGAGTGTAGAGATAAATCAAGAAATAGTACTCTAAAACAATAGTACTGTTTTTGTACTCTAAAAGTACTAAAGGAGTAAAAATGAAGACAAAGTCCTATAAACTCAAATAGGTGATTGACATGGGATCAAATAGAGCATCTGCAGCAGCAGACATACTTCTGTCCTCTTGCAAAATCCGTGCCAAATATATGCTCAAATACAGCAGAGCAGACCCACTCTGTTTATTTATCGACAGAGTGATGATGTGCTTCAAGAAGCAAAAAGTCTCCACACTCTCAAGAGGTGGTGAAGAGCCCAGGTGACACTTGGTTGCCATAAAATACCAATGCCAGATGGGCAGAAATGTTCGTGCAAAACACATCCTGCAATATTTCACTTAGTAAGTCAAGTCCATGTTCTTCCTTTTGAAGAACTTCTATTCCAAACACACTGTCCCATTCCAAAGATAATTTCTGAAAGAAGATAAGAAACATGTATGCATAATAAAAGGGAACAAAAAGAAGTTTACGAAAAAAAGCCTGTAAAATTTACCATCCAACTGAGTCTGAGAAGTGAATGAAGTCCTCTTATTTCCAATGGCAAATAACATGTAAAGTATTTTCTGCATGTATTAAATACAGAAATTAAACCACATCTATGTTATGTTTTCTGGTGGCTGGTTCCCACAAGGGCATATGCACACATCAGAAAGAAAGGTGTAAAAGAAACAACTCATGGCAACTACTTTTAACATTTGTAAATAAAACAATATACATAAGCATCCAACCCCCTCATATCACATTTGCAGGAATACTCAATTCACAGGAGCTCTCCATGTGAGGTCATCTTGAATGATCCCCTTTATTCCTTTCCAAACCGTGTAAGAGGAATCCAAAACTTTAAACAGCAATTACATTTAAGTTGATGCTTCCTACTTCCAATAGTGCAGAAGCATTCACGGGTTGTTTCAAAGCTATGATGCCAATTTGGCCCAGCAAAGCAAGTCCAGTACTTTATTCCACACCTGTAATCCCAGGAGAAGTTAAATACTGACATTAATACACACACAGGGAAGCAACAGGAGTAAATGTTGTAAGCAAACTTTCATAGGAGGACACATGCTCAGGGATTGAGTAGCTCCTTTAAAGAAGTCATTATTTGAGCTTGAAAGGAAATGAAAAGGGAGAATGTCAGACTTTCAAAGGGAACTTAGTGATATCCATTTGAGATTTAGCTCTACATGCCTTTGAAAATTTTTACTTTAAAGCACAAGACAATTGCCACATTCCTGCCAGGGTGCTGAAGGGAGACAGCTGGGGAAGTCCTCAGTGCATCCTGCTGTATCACTTCCTGATCACATGAGAAACTAAACTTGGCACAGATGTTTGCCTGGCAAATCACCAAGAAATTATAAACACTGAATTGACTCACTTGGTAAGCCACAGACATTCTTCCTCATGTGCCCCAAACTGTAACATAAATAGGCTGCTAATAGACAGATCAGTAATTCAGAGGAGTAAAATGCATTGTTATGAGTACCTTGACATACACACAACTGTGCCTGCACTCCGGGATGCCCTCAGTAAGAACTTTGATTTGAAACTCTATCTTACAGTATAAAGTCCTTCAAAATAAAATACTTTGCCAAATAGCTTTCTGTGGACACAGTATGGAAAAACTTAACAGTTAGGCAGCTCTGGTTGCTGGAGCTGAGCAGTAGCTGACATGAAGACTTTATGTGAGGAGCAGCCTTGTTTCCCAACCCAGGCAGCAGCAATGTGAGCTCCATAACTCTTCCATAAAGTCCTCCTGGCAGCTCACAAGAATCTCCTAAGGTGTTTGCAGGAGCAGTGTGTCTCAGAGACCACATCATCTATTGCCTTGCCTGTGTCCTGTCCTTTCACACCAAGCAGATGGCAGAGACCCAACTGAGGCACAGAACAGCAGGGAAGCACCACTTTGCCCTCCACCCTATCGGGAGCTGCTGTTGGAGGGACACAGCTCACCAGGGCCCAGTCTGTCTCCAAACCAAATCCTCCCTGCTTCCACAGGTCACACACTCACAGCACAGAAGCCTCGGGAAGTCCTCCCTGCCCCACTGCTCTGGGGATCTGCAGGCAGCTGCTCCTCACACCAGCAGCTGTGGGGAAGTCGTGCACATTCCCACAGAGGGAAGGGGAGTGACAAACATTCATCTGGCAAAGGTACTCCAGACTGGCTTCCTGTCTGCAGCCCTGGATGAATACACCACACAGCATTACCAAAAACTGAGTGTTAGAGACAAAAGATTATTCCTGTCAGACTCGTTAAGTGTTCAACCCACTTACAGAAATATTGGGTTGTAAAATCTTCTTACCGTCTCCTGAGTTAATTAAAAACTTGTTCAAAGCACAGTGTCATTTGACTGCTCTTTTTGCCATCTTACACCTTGTAGAAAAACTTATATTTCCTTGCCTAAATCTTCTCACCAGATACATAAATATTCAGAAATAGAAAGAACTTTAATTTTCAATGCACAACTTTGCTTTGAAGGTTTTCCCAAATCTTTGCTCTTCCAGTAATTTCAAACCACTACAGGAGTTAAAACACAATAAAATATTTCAAACTGGCTTAATATATGACCTCTCCATTACACTGGTTTAGTGACTAACACTAAATTTCACCACTTATCCCTGTGTGAGAAGACAAGAAATTAGTTTTTGCAGCCTAAATAGTTTCTGTTTCACAGTTTCCCATTCATGCTGAACTTTGTCAGGCTACAATGATTAGAGTAAATGTACTGTACAGGAACAATACAACTCCAAACAGGAAAAGTGTGTCAACGTCACTTAGCAGTGTCTTCTTTCAGACTGCTAAAATATTTAGGGAAATCATTCACAATAAACCCACAAATTACACTTACTACATAAAGGCTTGCTGGGACATCACTTTGCTGTAATTAAATAGGTTGATATGTTGGCATCAGCAGAACACAACTGATAAAAGAAACATGCTTTCAGCAAAGTCAGCTTTCATTCATAGTTGTATTTCCCTCTGGATCACAAACCAGACATGCAGGAAGCTTGACAAACATGCATAAGACATGACAGCACATAAATGCAATTCAAAACTACATTAGGAACACGCTAAGACTCAGGTTAATCCTCCTAAAATAACACTTACCAAGTGAGTGAGAAGCAGGTGAGTCCCAGCTAATGACACTGACCGGTGAAAGTGGCTAGCAGAAAAAGCAGGGAAGGAGATGCCCCTATCCAACAGCATTGCTAATGTCTACAAAGTAGTTCTCACTCCTTCTGCTATTGGCCCTCATTCTATTTTTTCTTCCTTCAGCCAGACCTCAATGCCACCTCCCCTGCCAAAGTGGGCTCTGTCACCAGCCAGCAAGGACCCCTGAACGCCAAGAGAGGCAGCAGGAGGCCATGAACCAAGGCCACTCCTCTGTGGGCACCAAAACTGCTGGTTCCCCAGATGCCTGAACAGAAGAGAGACAGTGTCTGAACACTCTGAATGGAGCTCCAGTCCCAGAGTCCCTACAGAAGCAATAGGAAGAAAAACAACACATGATATGCTTTGAGCAAATGTGCATTGAGCAAATCAATGGAAAGGGTTCATATATGTTCAAGGACAAGAACTGTTACCCCCACCCAGGCAATGTGAAGGCACAAGGCCCAGTGTCTATCAGCTTTGTTCCCAGTGTCTATCAACTTTGTTCCCAGTATGCAAGCAGCTACATAACCATGACAACACTGTTTTAAGGGTGACAATGAATTAAGCACATTTTTGGCAGTTAAAAAGACTGGGTAGCTTGGATTCAAGTATAGATCCTGGTATCCAACATTGTTCAAAATGGGCAATAAACCAACAATGTTGGCTTCCTTTGTCAAACTGGGAATATGCAATAACAACGCAACCAGACAAAAATGCTTGGCTATTCTAAGCTACCTTGTGCTACAGACAGAATTTGATGCTGCATGCACACTTAGCAAGTGACATTTAATATGTGGGATGAACAATGCAGCAGTAAGTCATGACTTCTTCGATTCCTGAAAGGAATGCAAATCCTGAAAATCCCAAGGACATTCCTCTGTAAAGAGTAACTGGTTTTGTAATGTTACAAATATGTAATTGTTTCAAATTCAGTATAAGCTTGTTATTAAAAAAGACTGAGCATTTAGCTGTTTGGAATTAGAATAATCTGAAATACCATACCATCTGTACCATCTGACTTGAAAGCAGTTTAGTCATATGATGAAAAATGCAGAAAGAATCCTGAGAAGCAACGAATACAGTGGAATGTATATTTTAAAATAATTCCATCTACTGCATTTTGGAATGGAGCTAACTTGAGGTTTTGGGTTGGTTTTATGCCTTCCTTTCTCTGCATGTGTTTCTGTAATTCTCCCTTTCATGCTGAAAGTTGGTTTTAGATGAAGACATTTCTATTCTGAGGAAACATGAACTGAAAATACTTCAAGTCCATAAACAGTTTTTCTGCGTAATCACTTCTCATAGTACAGCAATGCAATTTAAAAACCAAATATAGTAACACAATACAACGAAAATCACTTTTTTTTACTATGCAAGTACTTTTAAAACTAGCAATATTTCAGTTCTAAAGTTCCTGAAAGGAAACAGCATGTTTCTTTCCAGGGTATATAACAGAAATACCCATGCGATCCCACAATTACCATAAGGGTACAGATGCTCAAGCTGCTACAACCTTTCCACCAGCACTTCCTTGTCATTCTTCCCATGGCCTTGAAATGGGTCTGCCTCAGAAAACTTATGTGAGTAAAATCCAGTGTTTTATTTTGCCAGGTTACATTCAGGTGAATAAACCCCCTGATCTAGAATATCAGACAGTTATATAAATACTTGCTCAGGCAAAAGGAAAGAGAGGGAAAAAAATAAAATCTCAAAGGCAGACCCATCTATTTAGGCAGCAGTCCAAACCATGGAGCAAATTTCCAGAGTCACTTCAAGCTGCCCTAAGGGGCACAGCTGAACTTCATGTCTGAATTCAGCACAGGCATGAGCTTCTACTTATATCTTCCTCTCTCTTCAAAATCATTCATCTTTCACCCTTCAGCCACCCTTCTGTCACACTGAATACCTTCCTGTTTTTCCCAAACAGCTGATGTGACCGTTTTTAATATTCAAGTGTCAGGATTACATTAAAAGAGCAAATTAATACAAAAAAAAGGCTTAACACTAAATTGAAAATTATATTTTCAGCTCCACTTTGCATTTTACAGGATCATTTGCCATTTCATCTTTCTACTCACCATGCTTCACCACGTAAATAATACCAATAGGTGTCACACACGTGAGATTTAAAGTCCAGGGAATAATTAAATTTTGATATTGCAATTTCTCACAAGTCATTACTACTTTTTGCCACCTAACCCTGTTCTTTTTAGACAATACATTTTACATTTTACCTCTACAGCTTTAGTTTCAAAATCAGAACATCCATTAAGTGATGGCCTCAAAACATTACTGAATACATTCCTACTGCCTTTCTTTCATTGCAGTTCCTTTTGCTGTAATGTGTAGTGGAGCCAGTTGGCCTTTAAAATTAAGTAAGTTAAAAAGCCATAAATGAGAGAAATACTCCTGGAAAGCATCAGTCCTCAGTCTAGCCAGCTGCAAATCCCAGGGAATGTGCCAGAGGTGATCCCTCAGCAGACTGAGAGAAGGCCTGCAGAAAGGTAAAAAGTGACAGACAGAGAGAGAGCTCCTCTGGCTTGACAGAATTGTTCACCAGAACTTAATTGCAACTACAGAAACCGTAATAGCACATTCGAGTGAAAATTTGTCCCCTCAGCTTCAGTCTTTGACTGTGTCAGTTTTTCCAAGCTGGGCGGGTCTTTGTAAATCGTAAGGGAGCCTCCATCTGCAACTGGTTTTCTGGGGACAGTACCATGGTTAGGATGGGGATAAGGAGGAACACTCACTAGTAGCAGCTCTGTGAGCATCTACAACATCACAAGGCTGCTGTAGATTTGCCAGACTCCACAAGAGATGGCTCCACTCTCACAGTGCCTGTCTGTACATTTTGCAGTGGATGATTCTAGGGCCTTGCCTCAGTATCATTTATAAAAAGACATTCACTAACAGCTTAAAATTTGCTTCTGGAATGATCAGGATACTTTTGTCATCTTCCTTTGCATCCAAGTGTTAGTTTGTTTAATTCCCATTTGGACTGAAGCAGCAGTTATAGACAATAACCTGTGAGATGTGCTCAGCTGAAGCAGCCCATCAGAGGCAGCTCCTGATGTGACCTGGATGATTTCAATACTTCCAGCAATGCTGCGAAAGTCCAGTGACACAAAGATACCATGCCTCTGGCCAAACACAGCAGACTAGAGCTAAAGATATTCCTCCCCCTGTGAGCTGAACAGGCAGATGTAGAAGAGATGCCCCAAAAGGCTGTCTTGGACAAACCTGGCAGACACAAATGCACACGGGGGTCAGGCCCATTGCCCCCACTCAGGGCTGCACAGTGAGGGGGAGGGTGAGGCTGGAGAGAACCAGCCATTGTTCCTGCACAAACATGCAGGAGATGAATGCATGAGAACAAGTTTGATGCTGAACAAAAGCGTATTCTTTTGTTTAATAGGAAAATAGACTTACACAATCACACCATCTGTATCCCTCCTAATCCTTCCTCCTCAGCTACTTCAGCCAATAGCCACCCTCAGCCAAGTCTGACAGAGCAGCAGAAGGTTCAAGGATGGATAACTGTTCCTACAGGACAGGACAGACATCCCAGAAGTGAGCACATGGAACACCAGGCTGGGCTGTGAGGCCACATCTTGCCAAGAAACCCTGATGAGAACAAGCTCACATCAAAGCTGTAACTGCAGGCAAAGTGTCCTGAAGATTTCATGTCAAGTCAGCCACAAGATGCAAAACCAGGAAGCAATGCTTCATCAATCCCAAGTTCCTTCTTTTAAACAACAGAAATTAAGTAAACACACTTCACATATGTTAAGGAAATATCACGACAAAATCAGATTGCACAGATGATTCTGTATTTCCCAGGTGAGGCAATTAATCAAGTTTCTTTGGAGTACTAACAAGAAGACAAAAGGACAAAACAACTTCCTGTTAAACAAATAAATGTTTTTGCAAAATCCCACATTTTTTAAGCAACAGCAATGAATTTCATCTGTTTCAAACACCAGCCACAACTAAAGCCCATCTGTCAGTAGAGAACAATTGCACAGACAAGTGGAGATGGAGAAAGTAATATCATACAAACAAACTGCCTAAGCTCTAAGCAACAAAATTCATTTTCCTCACGCTTATAAAAGCTTCCCCATTTTACCAAGTAGTATTTTTGTGTCTGTTTTTTATTCATTTATGAAATTTAGGAAATAGGTCACAGGAGAGGCTGGGAAAAGGCACATGGCTTTAAGGACTTAAAGATTCACAAACACTTATGTCCCCATGTCAAAAATCTGACTCCTGAAGACACAAGGATACCTTGGTGAGAACCCAGAAGGGATCTCACAGTGGTGAATCATAGAATGGGTTTGGTTTGGAAGGGACTTGAAAGATCATCAGGTCTTGGGATTATGGCATAAAGCTGAGGAATTGGAGGTTTCGGCTGGGTATCAGGAAAAGTTTTTTCACCTAGAGGGTGGCTGGATACTAGAACAGGCTCCCCAGGGAAGGTCACAGCACCCAGCCTGTTCAAGCAGTGTTTGGCCAATGCTCTCAGACACACAGTGTGACCCTTAGAGTGTCCTGTGCAGGGGCAGGAGTTGGGCTTAGTGATCCTGTTGGGTCCCTTCCAACTGAGGATATTCTGTGATTTTAAGATTTAGTTGCAACCACTCTGCCATGGTCAGGGACACCTGTCCTTAGTCCAGGTTGTTCAAAGCCCCATCCAACCTGGCCTTGAACACTTCCTGGGATGGGGAATCCACAAAATCTCTGGGTATCCTGCTCTAGCCAACTCCTTATCCACAAAATGATTCTTTCATCAAATCTATGTCTCTCCAGTTTAGAAACAAAGAAGTCCTGTGGGACAGTGTTAGATGCTTTGCATAAATCCAGGTAGATTATATCAGCTGCTTTTCCCTGATCCCCCAGTGCCTTGATCCCACTATAGAAGGCCACTAAATTTGCCCTAGGTGAAGCCCTGCTGGCTGTGTGAAATGTGATTTTCTTTCTGGCTCTTTCATCGTCCTAGAGCCACATTAAGCAGAAAGGCTGCTTTTGCAAATCAATACTGTTCTATGCAGAAAAACTACACCAGACGTGGCAGTGTTAAAATCAGAGAGGGCCTCCAACTAGGAAAAGCCATGGTGAAAAGAAGTTGCTACTTGGAGCAGCATTTACATCTCTCTATTACTGACCTAACAATGTACATCTTCAAAGAAATTCATGCTGTGAGTGCCAGCAATTCCAGGTATTTTTGACTACAGGAAAGTACTTTTAAAAACCCACACTAGACTTCCTAATAAGGGTATGGATAAAATTAAATCAGCTTTGTGCCTGCCTACAGGACAACTCTCAACACAAACTGCGACCTATAAGCTCAAACACAAGGCTTGTATTTATCAAAATAACTTTACACTCTAGTTCCCCCTACTAAGCAGTCTTCTGCAGAGAATTTTCTTTTAAGCAGCATTTTATTTGTAACAATTAATTACTAACTATATTTCCTTCTTTAATGCACTGGATGAAAAGAGGAAAAAAAATTGAAGGTTATTTTGGAAGAAAACTCTATCAGGATGAAAGTTTTGATGGGAATACAAATATACCAGCACTTAATCTTCAGGTGTATTACTGCTGAAATAAAATAAGTAACATTGTGTTCTGGAAGCCTTGCAAAAGCTATATTAAAAATAAAAAAATAGCATATTCCAATTAATCTTTGTACAACCCCCCCATATTTGATATGATTACAGACAATCTTCCAGACATGATCTAAATCTGCCAGACTCTGATTCTCCAATAACTCAGGCAGGGTCCTGTTCTGCCCTGGAGAAAAATGTGTTCAGTCTAAATTTGGATCAACAGTACTTTAGACAAAGAGAAAGCACATCAGTAATTACAAGTTAAGCTTCAGCAACAGGTGGAATATACTGAAAACAAAGTGCTCAGAGTTTTTAATTCTGGAAAAACAAAACCCTAGATTGTATTGGGATATACAGATCATCTTGATTTCCAGCATAAAGAATAAAGATTAAAAGTATATACAAAGATTATATCTATATCTATCTATCTATATATATATATATATAGAGAGAGAGAGAGATAGACAGACAGACAGGTAATTAAAAAGATACATATAAAGAATAAAAGTAACATTTAAAAATATCTTTAAAGGTAAAGGACTGCCTTCAGGAAAATAAGTAATCTTCCCACTGAGTTATAAAAGCTATATCACACTCAGTGTATAGCCTGCATTCCTGAACAAATACTGGGAAAATCACTCTTTTTTCAACTTCATCAGAGCTAAACTTGTTTTTGTTTACTACATCCTCAAGAGCAGCACAAGTAGCATGAAATGAAGTAGATTCACACAAAGATCCTTCCAGAACCATTTGAACTAACCAAGGTGTTCACTTGAGCCTAAACGAAAACTTGCATTTCTCAAACTTCATTTACTGCTGCAAAATACTTGTAAGACACGTACAAACCACACCACTGTTGAATGTAAAACCATGTGGGATACTGCACAAACACTACAAATAGTTTCAGAGGAGGAAAGGAAGCCTTTTGGCCAACAGGTTAAGGAAAAAGATATCTAAGGATACTGGAAATCTGAGGGGGTTTAAATTCCAACCATTCTTTGAACAGATAAATTATTCCCTGAAGCACTGTGTGGACACAGAAATTGCTACAAGAATAACGGGATCAAGAGCAGTTGTGCATTTTCATATTTAGCACAAACTGCCACAATTCACAGTCAAGACATCAAAAATAGAGGCAAGTTTGAAGAGAGTAATTTACACAGTATGAAAGTTTAATGGAGCGTTAAAACCCAGAAGTCCATTAACACTTCTAACCACCTGAAGAATCTCTCTCATAAAGAGGTCTTCCTTCACAGTAAAGGGAGGAACAGAAAACAGAAGTACTTTCAATTCCCCCACTTATCATCTTCATCACATCTATGGCTAATGGCTTTTTGTTATAATCCCAGTCTTTCTAGTTTCCCTTTCCCTTTCATCCCTTCCCCTCCATTTCCTGTACATCCCATTGTCGGTTTCCTTAATACTGGGAAGCCATGTTTGGCTTAAAACTTTACCCACTTTTTAGCAACCTTTTAATATATTTACCTCCCCACCTGGCACTGCTAGAAAGAGAAGTGTATGGAAGCACACTCAACCCTCACCTTTCCTTAGGTAGCAGACCCATGAACAATTATCAGAATACATTACCATCTTATTAACACAGTATATGTGTCAGGCTCCTCTCTGAAATTCTCCTGAGGGGAAAAAAAAACCCCACCTGTAAACACAGATCTAAATTTCTGAAATTACTGCATGGATTTAATGACTATCTCTGTAAGACACTGCAACTTCTGATACAGCAGAAATAACTTATATTTATACAAAAAACTGCAAGCCAGGACCAGAACGAAGGACTTACAATTTGGAAAACAATTTGTTGAGCCAGAAGCTGTAAACACAAGAACTGAACCTCGCAGAGCTCCACACTGCTACAATACTCAGCAGTCAATACTGCTTGTGCTGCAGTAGTTACTGATGGTGGGTTCCCCAGTACCACAAGGATCTGTAGGATAGAAGAAATTAGCTCCAGCTGAGGCCACTTTTCTGAAAAAGTGCCTTTTGCTCTGAAAAATATAGGATACTGTAACATAACCACCATCCTTGCTGGAAAGGGAGGGTTGTCTGCAAGGAAAGCAGACAGATGGACAAGAACTCTGTGCTACCAGCCCTATTTAACATCCCTTTCCCTATTCCCTGCTGCTGTCAAGATGTAACATTGGGTAGAAAAGACAATGCACCAAGTTGCCTGGGAGGGACACCTGTGGTACAATTAGGAAATGAAATTCCCTTGCTTGGGAAGCACAGGACACAGAGAAGAGGGTGTGCTCCTCTCTCCTGACGGAGGATTCAGAGCGATCTAAGCAGGAGGGAACTTCCAACACCAATAAATAAATAAATAAGGTATTTGGGCTCCATTCAATTGCATTGTGCAGAAATCACTGTGATTTATGACTTCTGCCAAGCCCCAACTGCAGAGAGGGAAACACCACCACTGTGTGTGCCCCTCACACTAAGCACACACCATCTTGTGTCTGTGCAAGATACAGGAGTGACCACGGCTGCCTGCTTTACACAGACACAATATTCAATGAATTAATTCCTAAGGCAGTGGGAAAATACTACATGGGAGAACTTCCAAGTCACAAATTCTGCTTACTTAAGCTAAGCTGCTTAATCAAGTTAATTGAAGGAATTAAAAAAGCATCTGGAGACAAACACGTTCACCAGCCAGTCTCTAGCCACTCCTGATCTGGGGTTACTTCTTCTGGGAGCCAGTTCCCCTGCTGGCACAGCACAATCTATCATCAGCCATTACACTGATTACCATCCATTAGTTTTGCTAAGTACTAATGAATTTAAACCTACTTTTGTAATTTATTTACAAGCTATTCACATACTGAATATGAAGCATATATATAATGCTTTGTTTTAACAAGAGAAATGTGGCTGAATATTAAAGAGTTGCACATTAAAAACGGCCAATACAAGTAATAATTCTCCTCACATGGAATTGTTTGTGGAAATTTTCTTGGCAAGACAAGCAGGACAGAAGCTTACAGTCTTTAAAAATACAACTGGTTAATATACAGGGGGAAACAGGTAAGAACCAAAAGAATGACAAGTATCAGTCCCGTAAATATAATATTCAATTAAAATGTCACTTTAGAAAATGCTGAGAACAGAGTTGGCACTCTTATAATATGGTTTTTCTTCCCTGCTATTAAGGCAGGGTGATTAAAATGAAAGATAATCCTCTTTATTTCAAAAGCTAATTATTACATGTAATGAAATTTCTTCTTGTACCATGAGACTGAGCTGAATTCTACCAAGACCATCAGCCCACACATCTTTGCTGTAATAAAGTAACTGCTTGAATTTTTCCTATTTCTACAATAGACTATTAGGCTCAGCTTTGATTTCAGCACACCATATTCCTTACCATTACGGAAACCAAATGCAGAACAGCTGTGGAAGCAAACCCCACTGTAAGCAAATATTCAGACCAAAAAAAATTACAAGCAAAAAATCCTTTGTGAAAACCCGTTCACTGGGAATTCTGACGAAAGTTAAACTGCCAGTTTAGCCTTGGCTTAAGGATTATCCAGAGGAAGCATCCCACACACATTTTTCCCAGGAGGTGTAAAGAGATGCCTGCATCTGTTAAGTGCCCAGATTTTCTATCCTGCCAGCCAGCAGTGCTCCGGAGGAACTGAGCTGTTTGCTATGCTACTGCTTCCTGCATTGCTAATTCAGACATCTAAATTTAGACACCAGGTTTAGCCAATGGTTTTTCCACTTCTTCAAATAGTCAAAAGAAAAAAAAACAAACAGTTCGGCATCAATTCACTATCTTCATCCATGTGCAGAAGAAAACGTGATGTCAGAACTACACACACTGGAATTACATCCCCAAACTCCAGGTACAGGCTGAGAGGAACAGTTTCTGCTCTGCTCCTGAATGACTGCACACCAGGCAGCAGGCACTACTGAGTCACTCACTGCTACCTAACCCTGTGCACTGCTCAGCCAGGTTCCAAAGATTTAACACAGAGAAAACAAAATTTAAAAAATAAAGGGAGCAAAGGGAGGGAGTTGGCTTCCCAAAGACTTCCTGCTGCCATGTTCTCTATTAGCAGGATGTGGAAGGAGTAAAAGCAAGCTCATCAGTCACTCTCATGTCCCCAGGGTGTTGAGATGTTTCACTTTGAATTTCCTTTTGGTGTCTTTTTCCAGCAGTCAAACTGTCATGAACTAAAACATATGGATTTTTTCTCCCTTGCACTATTATTCACCAATGCTAGACAGAGGTGTATTCAAGTGAAAACAAACTATTGATTCTTGTTACTAGATCTAAGAGCAGGAAATGCAAGCCAATTATCAATGCTGAAGGTGACTCACTGGAAAAAAAAAACCCAGTTATTATAAACTGAAAGCCCACTGTATCCCTAGATGTGAACTCAAGGCAGCAGCCTCATGCACTTCCTCCCATCCCACTGCAGCTTACTGAGGTGAGGGAAGTTCTGTTATGTCACTGCTGACTCCTCACAGGAGTTTGAGCACCACAGGAGGAGGACCTTGCAGCAATTCCTGATGGTTCCCTTCATGCACCCTCTTCCTGTGAGGTCTATTTTCACTCCCTGTTTCATTTTTTAAGTCCTGACAAATACTTAGCCTTAGTCCCTTTGACCAATTAATCACCTTTTCCTCAGTCACTTTCAAAAACTGATCTGGAATGTTCCTCTCGTTCCCTGTCCATACTTCAGTACATTGCTACCAAGAGATCCCACAGGTGAGCCTCTCTTCCTTCTCTCCACCCACACACATTGTTTCAAGAAACATTAATATAAATGCTAAAGATGTAAAAACGAGGGCATATTCCAGGTCTCATGCTCGTGCTTGTTTAATACACCTTGTTCGATTTAAACTCAAAGGATAAGATACTGCACATGTTGTAACAAATCCTTCCTGAGCACATTCTCACATCCTTGGAAGACAATCATTACACTTACAACACTGCAACTTAGTCTAAACAAGCTGGCAGTGAACTGTGTGGAAAGTTTTCTAGACTACTAGAAACAGTTACGTCTGCACTGACCAAAGTACAAAGGAACTTCTTGATGTGATAATATTTTAAATAATCACCAGCTTCAATGCATTATTTGCCTTTGAATACAAAAGATGATAGAAAACCCACCCTTTTTATCTTGCAACATCAAAACCAAAAGACTCTATAAATATTTAGGGAATGACCAGCACACTCAGAAGTGAGAATATCACAGCAAGTGTTACCCAGATGTTAACAGCATCAGAGGCTGATGGTGCTGGATGGATAGGTGCTGGAGCAAACCAGATGTAACAGGAATATGTAGCAACACAGAAAAATGAGGTTGGGATGGCAATGTTTCTGTCTTTTATAAACTTTGATGTGCCACCATCTTTAGTTCAAACAACTTGTGTCATCTCTAACATGCTTGACAATAATTTTCAACAACAAGGAAAACAAAAGTATTTTGATTTCTTTGTGCTGCATCATAATTTTTGAAAGCAAGATGACAATGCACCTGAACCTCCTTGCCGGGTCAGACTCCTAAAATGTGCTCCACAGACAGGGACTTTGCTCGAGCATGGGATGAAAGTATCAAAGGTCAGAATTTAATTTATTATTCTCAGGTTAGCACATGCCCAGAGGCGCACCACTGCTGCTCCTTTCCTAGGCAAAGAACAAAGTAATGGCCCTGCCCAAGTGAACTAGCTGAAGCCTCAAAATATCCTAAGTCTCTGAAAAAGTGCAGCATGTGCTCCTATCACACTCTCAGATTCTCAATTTAAATCCAAGCAGACTAGTGATAAGCCATGAGGAACAGATACTCAATTCCCCACACACAGATGTTACTTCAAATTTGAAGTATCTATAAGTACACCTTTTTACATGTTAAATTAGGATTAACTTTCAAGATAATCAAACAAATGAAGTAGTAAATTTTAATTTTAATGGGCGTTTTTTAAAGTCAAGAAAGTGTCTCAGCCAGAAAATATCCCAAACAACACTATAAGGATCAGGTTACAATTTTAACTCTTAAATCCCCAGGTCAGCTACACTGGATTTGGGGATCATTTATAACTTGAGCCAACAATTCATATAAATGGAGTAAAATACAGGACACACTACAAAGGTATATGCAATGACATCATTGAGGAAGGAACACATATACAAACAAAGTAATAAGTAAACTTTATTTTAAAACAACCATTCACTTCACAACAATGCAATGATTCTGCTGTCAAAAGCAAATGACAGCACAGCTTATCTGGAAAAGGAGTCTAAAACACTGGGAAAATAAAGTTCCAAAAGTACTTCTTCTAAAGTCATTCTTTAAACAAGAAACTGTTGGTAATTTCACTAGTAACTCAAAAAGTAGTTAAAGCCCAAAATTCCCTTTACCACTTTAGCCAACTATTTCTTTGGCTAGACCTACAGATTTGATTGTCATGGCAAAAATGTTCAGTGTTCAAAGAAAACAGCCAACTTTCCTTCAAGCCATATTCATTCTTCCAAAGCAAAACTATTGTTTAGAATATTCTTATAGAAAAACAAAGAACCAACACACAGCTCATGACTATGCCTACAACCACCATTTAGGGATTTCTGTGGACAGCACATTCTCAGTATAAAATGTAGCACTGATGTAAACACTTGGTGCAATGTGGCTCTTCTAAGGTTATGACCTCCAAGGTCTAATGAAACAAGGCACCCTTCTGCTGGAAGTAATTTGTTTCTGCATTTCATTTGAAGAGACAGAGGAAAAGCAGTTAAAATTAAACTACAATTAAGTACATAAACCTTTCATCAGATTGAAAATCACACCTTTTTCCATGCCGAAAGCTATACAAGTGCTCTTGCATGATTAATGCTCCTTAAAAAAGCAATTCTAAATATGTTGATTTTTGAACCATCAAGAAACACCCTTTTTAACAAAGGCCACAGGAGGCTGCTGCTGTGAGGCGTAGACAGAGCTTGAATGGTTCCTAGGCGCTGGCCTTGCTTCCCCCTCTCACAAAGAGCTGGGCCATATTCAGGTGCCAAGCAGAAAAACGACTGAAGGAACAGAGCAGCAAGGTCAGCTGTCAGCAGTGCCTCTGCTGCCTCAGGACAAACGAGACCCAGGCTGTCCAGCAGAAATTCCCTCAGCAGCTCCCTGTCCCAGCAAGGGGAGGCTGCAGGAGATGAGCTCCTGCACTCTGGGCCATGGTTAGGTCTCAGGGCACAGACCCATTTCTACAAGAAGCAAATCCTCATTCTTCTGAATGGACACTGTAAATACAACCAATCTTTTCTCTTTCTCAAAATCTCTTGGAAAATTTTTCCTTAGCATTTTTTACTGCAGAAAGGCACAACAGCAGAGAAGTACACACCAGACTTCAACAATAGGTTAGGATGAGAAAGGCAGTACAAGAACAAGCTTTTGGAAATGAATGTTTAAATCAAGAAAGCAAACTCATCTAAAGAGTCTGCTGTACAGCTCTGAAAGAATTAGCTTGCAATCAGCTCCAAGATGGATTTCCTACACTGCTGCACTTCACACTGCACACCAAAGCTTACTTGTCCCTTCAGCCTCTGACAAATCCTCAAAGATAAAGTTGCTAAGTCACCACACTCTGCAATGCAACACAATAAAACTTGTCATCTGACACAAGTCATGAGCAGGATTACCCCACAATATTCAATCCAAAGATATACAAAATAAGCACAGGGAAGCAAAAAAAAATTATACAAAATACTTCTCAGCATTGGCCTAAGTTCAAATGACTTCAGCATGAACAGATTTAGGTCACAGAGCACCCATGTTGAAGTCCAGGAACCTCACCTCTTAACAAGGATGGAATAGATATAAATTCTCCTCACATGCTTCTTTGCTATGGCCAAACCACGGCAAATTATGTAAAAATTCTGCATTTCAATTGCTACAGAAGTTAAATGCTGAACTACATTGGCCTCTGAGGCAAAGGCGACATCCAGTTAAAAAAGACACAGGCCAAAAAATACAAACATACACATATGTGCATTTCAACAGGCTAGTACCTGACACTACTCCATTTCCAGTGGAAAAGGAGCCAAAGGAAGGAAAGTGGTGAGCTCTGCCCAGCACTCTTGATGGGCCAGTCTTTAACACAGCAGAGGCAGCCAAAATAGAGCCATCAAGTTTTAATCAATTACTGCCAGTCAAATAACAGTTCTCATGCCCACAGTCATGGCACCCTGTCAGCACTGATCTCTCCTAATCACGACTGCTACCAAAAAACATAACACACATTTTCTAGCTCTCCTTATGCATTTTTCCATGCTAGGGCCACTGGAGCACACTGTGAAATCTCCTCAGGGCAAGGATTTTTTTCTGATAGGCTGTGAATGCTACTGAGTATACTGCCAGCTTTCCAAACACAAAAAAACCAAACCAAACCAAACCAAACCAAAACTAACTTTTTATCGTCATTCAATCTAAATGGCTGTGGACTGTAGAGCAAGCTGAGGAAAAGGCATTTCCTGACATCATTGCAAACTTCACCTGAAAGCAGGATTCAGATGGCATTTACCATTTCAGATAACACTTTCTTTTAACTCTTGAGGGAGCACAGGTCAAGTGCACTACACTGCTGGCTTCAAGCAACAGCAGCTTGGACACTGTAACAAAATAACAGGCATGTGTTGTTCTTTGGGAAGGCTGATTATCAGTAAAGCTGCGTTCAGACCTTCTGGAGCAGCACTCTCCAGAACGTCGGCAGTACACAGCCTAGCACCAGTGGTAGTGATGCACATACTCCTTTTCAAGGCAAAAAGCAAACAACCACCCCCCACAAACAACCTGAGCCTGAGCTGACTGAAGCTGAAGAAGTCAGAATACATGAAGTGCACTTCCAGGAAGAACGAGACGCTAATATTAACATCTTATCCTACAGCACAGCCTAACAGAGCATGTTGCAAAGACAGCCTAAAGTCACCTCCGAAGGCTGTGTGTGCTGCAGAAAGTGACACGGATTCACCAACATGTACACAACCCCATTAAAAATACAGTGGGTGAGGTAAATATCTGGTCTGGCAAGTTTCAGTCTACAGCACCTGTTGATTTTCAGTCAGTCCAACAACACCAACTTCCAGAATTATAAGAAAATATTTACGTATATGTAGAAACTTTACAGAGTTGTGATTTCAAAAACTGGCTAACTGTTCAATGGGCAGGTTTAACCAATGCCTTCATCACAGAAAATGTATCTATTTTGGATTAATAAGTACTTAAAATTCCCAGGACAACATGTGTGGCCTGCCTCTCCACTAGCCTCAAGGTGCATACCACATTAACATAGCTCAGATGGACTGGATCCATCCATCCAGAGCTCTGCCAGCATGGAGCCCTCATCCCTGGAGCCACAAGTCCAGCTCTGCTCCCCAGGCAGAGCCAGGAAGGTGGGCAGCCAGCAGTACCAGCCTCCACTCTTCTCTACCGTCAATCTCTCCTCAGTCTTCAGAGAAGATTTATGAAGTCCAGCAACATTTACATCCATCCTCTGTCCTGGTAAACCTGCTGAGAAGAAAATATATCTAGATTTTCTTTACATGGATATTCTATTAAGAACAGTGCATTTATCCTCACAAACTGATGCAGGAAATTGATGTGAGTATCAAGGCCACTCTGCATTACCATTATTCAACCTGGGATTTACCACTGTGAGAGCTCCAAGTTTACACTGAAGTGCAGTTGCCCCAGCACAAAAAGAATTGAGCAGAGGATGTCAGTGCAGCAGTAGTGAGCAGCCAGGCAGACTGAAGAGAGCAGACAGCTAAAACACAGCATGGCTTACAGAATTTGAATAAAACATCCCTCTTTCTACCGTCCTCTTCTTGGCCATGAAGAATTACCGGGATTGGACAGTTGAGTATCTTAGCACGATCTTCCTAATCACTTTGGCCACAGATTTTTAACAATAATTTCCCAGAAAATCATGCAATGCCTTCTTCCTCAGTTGCTGTCACAATGCT
Organism: Certhia americana; assembly: GCA_018697195.1. Classification (NCBI taxonomy): domain Eukaryota; kingdom Metazoa; phylum Chordata; class Aves; order Passeriformes; family Certhiidae; genus Certhia; species Certhia americana. Next base: position 18,885,428 of record CM031865.1, on the reverse strand, counting down.
CAAGTGTGTAAGCAAATCAGCACCTCATAAGAAAACTCTCCAGTTGTGACAATTAAAAAAAGCCAACACAAAGTTACCATCACATGGAGTCCTGTGACACGTCACTGAGTGCCACTGTGAAAATTACTTTCCTTCTCCATAAAAATAGGTCAATGTCTTATAAACAGAAGAGGGGAAAACAGTGATTGTGAAGGAAAATGAGACAAAAATAGCTGCCTTGAATTTTCTTGGTACATGTAAAATCCATTACAAAAGTTTGCACAGCAGCAATGAAGCCTGACAAGTTAATGACTTGTTGCTTGTGGAGTCATAGGAGAGATGCCCCATCATTCAGAAATTCCTATGCTGCACACACACAAGTCATACAGAGGACTGTAATTTGGTCGAACTAAAAATCAGAAGCTTTAGTTTTTTCAAGAAACAAGATATCCAATTAGTACTTCTCATAGGGGGTTTATGCTTCTCTTAAAAAAAAACCAAACCCCCAAACCAAACAAAAAAAAAAATCCAAACAACCCCCCGAAAAACAACAACCCCCCCCCAAAAAAAAAAAAAAAAAAAAACAAAAACAAACAAAAAAACCCCAACAACTCCAGAAGTCTCACAACTCTGAAAAGCTCCTTTCAAAAAGGTGGCACTGCTTTCTTAGTCCCGAGCCCCAGAGCCTGTCGAGCAGGAAGCCCGGTGCTTCAGAGCTGGCGGCAGCGACATTTGCAAAGACAAACAGGCCGGCGGGATGGGATGGGAGTGTTGGCTCTCGGAGCCCAACAGCACCAGTGTGTACTTCCAGAGCAACACCCACATGAGGGCCTCAGGAAGGCACGGAGCTGGGAAGTTTTCTCATCCTAGTGATGCAGGGAAGTACCGAGTCTCCCTTCAGCCCTGGCAGGGTCACTGAAGCACAGGACGGTCATCCAAGGACATCCGGAGTCAGCAGCAAGACACCGAGGCACATTAGCTACCAAGGAAACCAGACTTACATGACTAAGGCCAGTTATAAAACTTCTGCTTGTTGTTAGGAGAACGTATAGTATCTGGCATTTCTCTGTCAGCAGCACCAAATAATCTAACAGCAATTTGATATTCATGTCCCTGACGGGCTGCTTTAGTTACAGAAACAACATTAAAAATGTAGCATCCTTCGAGATACACTGCACAAGTCAGGCCAGTTTCAGCCACAAGCATCAACTCTCAGAGACTGGGTTTTTTTCTCCTGATAAGCTCTTTTGCAGCGTGGAGATATCTTATCAGGGATTGCTTCTGTCACCGGAAGACAAACAGAGCACTGTGAAAATATCAGGTATGACTTAAGCACCGAAGGGCTGTAGCCAGCATCAAACCAGCAGCTGAAGTGGTAGCTGGCCATCTCTTTATATAGGACACTTTGCACCCTCCAGCAGTCTACACTCCAAGTCTTAGGCACAAAGAAATAAAAATGACTTGCTGCCAGCACGGACGCTGCCACATCAACGCCGGAGCCCGTCCAGAACGAATGGGCTGCGAGGGCAGCGTTCAGCTCCCCTGCCCTTGGTCCCTCGGCAGGAACAGCTTCCGAACAGCGACAGCAAACCCACCGCCTGGCCCCGAGCTCTTACAAGCAATGTGAGGGCAAATTCAGTCAATACCTTTCTTTGTTGAAACTCAAGTCTCGCATACAAATTCAGGTTTGTCTTGACGAAGGTTCAGATCCCCTCTTACTCTTACGGAGAAGATAGTTTAGTATTTCAGATTCGTCTAAACGCCTGAACTGAAGTCTGGCTTTTACAGCCCGAAAAAGCACCAAGTAACCACTGTAAAACATTAGCTTGTGGCAATCACTAGGCAAGAGGGTTTGCGTCCGGCAGCGCAAAGTCGGATCCATTCAGTTTGTAAGAAACGTAGATCTCTAGTTATCCAACACGTAGAGATAATTCTCTTACATAGCTCAGGAAACTAATTTCTACTGTAAACCACTTCATTATAAAGCAGAAAACGGATCGCAAGAGTATTCCTTCAAACACCAGCTTGAAACCCAGCCCTACTAAAAAAACCGCAAAAAACCAAACAAGAAACCCCCCCACATACACAAACGCGTCTTTACATACTGTGCAAGAAAACACCGAATTCCCACGAACTGAGGGATTAGCCCATCTCAAACTTACCATAAACCCCCAGCACGGCACCGCCACCGATCCGCTATGCCGGCAGAGAGGAGATACCGGGGACGAGAGGCGAAGCACAAGTAAACAAACTCGGGAGGCGCCGTGGCCGAGCTCGCCACACTCGGAGCCCGTGCCCCCCGCCCGGAGCGCACCCGCCCAGCAGAGGCTGCCGGCGGGGCCCCGGGGAGGCGACAGGAGCCGCGGGCGGCTGCCGGGCTCGGGCCGCCCGGGAGCCCTGCCCGGGGGCGGCGGCCTGCGGCGGCTACCGGGCTTTGTGCGCGCTGCCTCCCCCGGGGCTGCCCGCCGCCGCCTCATGCGAGAGCCGGCAGCGCTGGGGAGCGCCGTGCCCCCTCGCGAAAGCCGATCCCGCTGATCTCATCACCGCTGGTTACTAATCCAATGACCGCGGAATTAACAGCAGATGGCAACGCCCCTTCCCCCCGGCCCGGCCCGGCCCCCGCGGACGCGGCGCGGCTCCGGTCCCCGCCAAGCACAGCGCGGCCGGAATGCGCCCGGCAGCCCCTCCAGCCCCCGCCAGCCCCCGCCGCTCACGCGTGAAAGTCGCCCTCGGGCACCGGCAAACTTTCTCATCAGCAGCATCGCGTCTGGCCGCCGCCTGCCGCCCGCATCGCCACCGCCCTGCGGGCCGGAGCGAGCGGCTTCGCACCTCCGGCAAAGCACAGCAGCATCTTCCGGCGTGCCGCTCGCAAGGGGAAGCAACAGGGAGGTGCCCAAAGTCCTGCTGGCGAGTCCCTGCCGGCGGCTCATGGTGTGCGAGGCAGAGCCAAGCCGGAGCCGGAGCCGGGCGGGGATCGCCCGCGGGATTAGTGCCGCCCATCGGGCACTGCCACGAAAACTCAGCACGCGCTTTCCTTGGGGCTGCCGGGAGGAGACGGGAGGTTTGCATTATCCGGGCTCTGTAAGCCGCATACGTGCGGGGGAAACTCTAATTATACTTTTGGCTGCCAAAACCAACCCCACACTCTTAGGTGAGCTTCACGTCTTCTAGAAGGCAAGTCCTGTCAAACCAGTGCAAGTTACAAAACAGTCATAAGGCAAGTGCTTCGATCACTACTCATTAACATCAGTAAATAACAACCTGAAAAGCAGTGATTTCTAACCCTAATAAACTGGGCTCTAAATCGCCCTCCCTCCCGGAACACCAGCATAGGTTGACACACATGTATTCTCTTTTAGGCATGCAATGCTTGGGTCCACACTCAAAGCAAGAAATGTTACATGCTGCTTTGCTCAAACTCTGCAATTCTCATCCCAAAACTAGATTATCTTCTCTTAGAGACCTTAGACCAGAAAGGTGACATAAAATAACTGTCTCTTCTAGGACAAGAAGATAAAAATTGAGAAAGGTGAAGAAAACCTTACTGATCAGTAAGTATTTTTCCTCAAATTCTGCTGTTCTACCTATGCTTTATACTTCTGGTGATGGAGAGGGCAAAATTTTCCCCCCTCCACTTTCATGCTGGTACTTATTTCTACGATATTTTTATTTCTTTTACTAAAATGTTCAGACAGGCTTTTAGCAAAGAACTGAGCCAGACAAGAGAAATATCCATGCTCAGACCATAAAAAAAAAGGAAAGGAAATTCTGCAAATTCTTTGAGAGTCTTCAGTCAATAAATCCTCCATAGGAGCTGCTGTAAAACTGGCTGTGTTTCACACACACCATGTGGGCAGCACCCCTTCTTTGGGGACCCAGCGGTGCCTTCAGGGGTCAGACACTCCTGAACCCAAATGAAATATTTTAAAGAGAGTATTAAACTCCAGTTCCTTTCCAGGCCCTGCATACACACCCATCTCCACAGCCTTTGGGATGTACAGTAGGCAGAAAGCACAGGATGAATGGAAGTTTTCTTTCTGCTCCACAGTTCTTTATGCTTAGGAGAGGCTTTCTGCCACTTCCCATTCCCTCAGGCAGTCTTTGTCTGGTTTATATATACATACATGGAAGTCTCGACATGAGTAGTTGTCTGTGCTCTTACCAGCAGACAAGTTACTGAATGTAAATCCTCCTCTTGGATGTGACCACCAGCTAATGTCTGTTCTGTGGCACTCATTGGGAAGAGGAGCCCTAGAATGAGCCAGTCTGAACAGTCAGTGGGGCAAGTCTGTGCCTTGGAGGATGTTTTGCTTTCCTCAGTTTTTAGCAGCCTTGTTTCTCTTACACCCTTTCCCAAAACAGCAATGTCTCCTAACACTTCTTTTGGCAGCCAGCAGTGTGTTTTCCAGTGTAAGATGGGATGTGGTCCTTCGTGCGTGCGTGTGCCAAGCTTGATGCAAAAAGCAAACTTGGAAAGACTTTCTACATGGTTTGTAACGCTAATTCTCCAAAATGAGATTAAAGAAATCACATTAGAAGTTAAGCTTTGTATCTTTTCAGCCAGCTTTAGAGACATAGGTCTGAAAAGTGCACAATGCAGAGATCAATCAGGCAGCAGAGAGTTTTGGGAACACGCTTCATGTGCAAATGTAAAAACACTTGAGGGTATAGAAAGTGTCATTTTGATTAATGAGGGCTACAACATGCTATTTGTATATAGATGAGAATGTAAAAGAATAGGAAACAATCACCTGTTAAAATATTAACGTGATTTTAAAACACACTTGAGCATGGTACAGATACAGCCCATTCTTTTGAGCTGATCCTGTCAAATACCTGGGGAGGGGAGGAAGAGGCACATGTTTGTGTAACATTACAAACCTTTCAAGATAAACTCTGTGACACAAAGTCAACAAAATGAACCATTTGGTACAGTTCCTGGAGCTGTGCATCACAAAGGGCAGAACCCAGGCTGTGTCATAAGCACTGAGCATTCCCCACATTCCCCAAAGTCTTCCACTACTTTGAAATTACCTCACAAAATAAAAATCACAGTCAGAAAGGAAATCTTGAGAATAATACACTTTATGCTTGACTGAGAAATACCATGGTTAGGTGGTGAGGGCCAGGTGAGAAATCTGCCTCTCCAGCCACTTGGAATTGCTTGGCAGAGAGTTGAGAGTAAAAGTTGCTCACTGTAGCCCATGAAACAGTAAGTAAAGTTAAGAAAAAGTGAGGAAAAAGAAAGGTGATTTAGATCAAGAAGATGGATTACCATCTGCTATCTTCTTGTGTCTCACATAAGACTCATCATTTCAAGTTGCATCTTGCCATCTGAGAGCAAACAGGCCAAAAAATATAATTGCCCAAATTTGTTCTTTCCTTACACACTCAACTTCAAGGTAAGTTCCACACTACTGCATGGTGAACCTTCCTACACCCTCAACTCTACTCAGAAGCAATTAGGAAACATTTCCTACACACACTCACAAAAGTACTGAGTACTGATCCTGTGATCCATCTAGATAACTCATCAGGTCACTAATATTTCACTCACCTGGTTTCTGGGCACTCCCATAGTGCCCAGAGTGGCTACATCTGCTCTGGTTTTTAGTAGCAGGCTGAGCTGCTCTGCTGACGTTCCAAGCTGCCCTGCAGCTGGCCTGGCTTTCCAAACAGAGCTGTCTCCCAGCACAGTCAGAAGGAACTTGCAACAAAAGGCTGTTTAGGCACTGCTGTATCTTGTGTATCTACATCCCTGGAATTCTTCCTCCTTCTAGACTGGAGTTTTGGGTGAGCTCCCGATAAAAGTAGAGGGGAGAGTTGAGTGAGGCCACAGAGAAAAGGTTATAAGTTGACGGACAATGTGGACGAAGTCCACCTAGAAATGCATAAGACAAAACAAATACTCATCTGAGAATTATGGATTGTAAAGAATTGTCTTTCACTGCACCATAATTTCCATTTCTGGTGCTTAAGTAATGCATATTATTTCTAACAGCTCTCTTAAGTACAGCAGTACTACAGTCATCATTCCTACAGAGGAGCCAAAGTTGAAAATTATTATCAAAATCTGTATTTCCATGCATTTTAGGTATCTACATGTGAAGATGTGACCTTAACTATAGTAGGCTAAAGTCCACAAAATTCTCACACAAGATGTTTAAACTTTAAGAGTATTCCAGTCCTAAAGCTCTGCTTCTATGAACACTGGAAATTTGTATGAAAATACAAATATTTATATGAAAGTACCCAGAGAAGCACAGAAGCCTCTGTGCTCCAGCCACTGTTTGGACAGAGCTTCTCTACATGGGTGTTTCCATTCTGACCTGGTATCCTGGTATCCTCATATCCGGGTAGCCATGAAATCAGACTTTACCACTGCTCCTTGGAGCCTAGCAAAACCATTACCCAAGAAGCCAGAATACTGCATCTCTTAATGAACTGACAAATTGCTGCTGAAATCAAGATCTGCTTCCCTAGGCCATTGGGCAGAAGTTAAAATTTACCTTCTTAGAGTTCATCCCCCTACAAGCAAATGACAAAACCCCATAGAGATTAGGGAATCAGCACTTGCATAAATGTTTCCTTAGGTCAAAGATTCTTAACTGAGGATAAAGATCCTGCACACCACATTTGACAAATAAGGATGGCATTCAGAAATATTTAACAATTCAGAAGTAGAGTATTTTAGAATGCCAGTTCTAAGACAGAGCTACCTGCACTCTCAGATGTGTTTCCAAAGCTTTCTATGTATTTCATGTCCGACAACACAGTCAAGTCCCTTTCCCAAATACATCAGACAAGGGGAAAAAAAAACGGACTATACATACACAATACTCCCAGGTAAGAAAAAAGCAGCTCAACTTCCTCTTCATTTTCCTTGTGTGTTACCTCCATCAGAGCTCACAGTCTCAAGGACTATCTGAAGGAGCTGATTTCTCTGTGGAGCTGGTATTCAAGTTTTTCTCTCAGGCAGAATTTCATTTGTCCAAGACATCCATAAAGTTTCCACCAACACAGAAACAAGGTTTTTAGGGAAGGGTTTTCCCTTAAGCACTGTTACGACTCCTTGGCCTGGGCCAGCAGTAAACAGGGTAGGGACATCTCAGAGGATGCAACGGAGTCAGTTGATAAACAATGGAAATCGTTATTACAGCACTGAAAACAATCCAAAACACATTCTACTTACTTATTTTGGGTTCTGCATAACCTAAGCAGCAAATTCCAGTGGTTATACTCAAACACAGAAACCTCTGTCTAAGAATGGTCTCTGAAGTGGCAGTTCCTGTTAGGGAAGCCCAGAGAGCCTGTGCCTCCTGCTGGCTCCTGCAGTCCAGATCATACAGGCATTTGCTTAAAACTTGCTTTGAAACTACATCAGACCCTTTAAGTCATTTAGTGCCACAAAGCCCATCAGAACCTGACTGCTGGCTAATTCACATCCCAAATTCTGTGGTCTCTGCTTTGAACTCTAATAATAACTGTAATCATATCTTGCACTAGCTTTAATTTCAAGTGGTATTACTGCCTCATGCTGCCATCAGTACATTACAGCAATCACATGCAACTGTAGGAACATGGATGTCAAGAGAAAAATTAACCACAGATTTTTCAGTTAGAAGAGATGGATATGGAGTCTGGGACAGTCTGGAGGTTGATACACCACCACCTAAACCCAAGGCAGTATAAAGGACTGCTGATGCTGTACATAATGTGGTTATTTTGCTAAAGGATGGGATCGTGACACTGACAAGTTTGGGGTGCATGTGGATCCTCATTAGCTCACTTCATTCTCTTTGATACATCAATAGCATCTCACCTTGACCTAGACTAAGTCATGACTGATCCAACCTCCCTGGCTTCATTTGGTCCCTGTGCATTCATTCTGTTACCTCAGCTACTACACGTGTGAAAGAAACTCAGATGTTACTGTTACTTTTGATAATATTGGTCTTGTCCATTGAGCCAGTTAGAGAATAGGTCTTTATGGCCTTCCACAGGGAAGTTTTGACTCTATGGTTAGCAAGAAGTGGCTGCAATGGTCTTTCTCTCCTTTTTTCTTTTAATGTGAATACAACATCCCAAAATAATTACTTGTGGAAAGCCGTAAGGTGCATACTTTGGATCACAGGCAATTTGGGTGTGCAGAATCACAGCACATTAGCTATTCTTTCAAATCCTGTCATGAGCTCATGTGGGTAAGTCTGTCACCCAGATTTCCCCACAATGTATTTCTGGAAATACCTTGTAACGTATTTCTCCTACATAGTGCCCAGAAATTTTTAAAGTGAAACAGACCTGCTTTTGTTTCAAAACTGCTTTCCTAACTGGCTTAGTGGGTAACTTCCATGAGATTTCAACATATAACTATCAGACAAATGAAGAGGTAGGCCAAAAAAAGACTGAGGTTTTTTTTTTTTTTTTTTAATCCCACAGTTTATCCTGCATTCTGCCTTGCTTCTGGAAGAAAAATCCTGCATTTCCCAAAACTTGTGGAAGCTGTATCAAAGATGAATTTATTCAAATCCTTCCTATAAAAATACACTTCTGCTGTTATTCAGCACATTCCAGACATTCACCTTTGATTTAGAGGGTTTTTTTAATATATAGGTATATAATATTTATATCATATTTATAATATTCTGGAACCATTAGCACACCTAAGTCTTTTATGATTTCACAATCCTACTTTGTATGTTAAAAAGCCTGGTGATAATTACTACTTCTAAAAAGATTAAAAATCTCTGTTTAGATATTAGAAAAACATGCCCTAGCAACATGTCTTGGAAAGCTAAAAAAATTTACATTAACATATTTCTTCATCCCATTAAAAACCAAACCAAACAAACGCCTACAGCTTTGTTTTCCAGCACTGGAATACTTACTCAAAATTAACACTTAAACCTGACTAATATCAGTGTAGACTCTTTTTTTTTGCTCAGACTGACTATCAACATCTGAAACTTCAGGAAACTTCATCTAAAACTCTCTGGATGTGTCACATTTTTCCATTCCCTTATTTGAAGGGCAGAAGAGAGGGAAGAGAGCCTTATAGGTTTCAGTTATTGCCACTGGAAATTTCTGGGAATACTCTAGAAATTGTAGAGTCTTCTCCAAAGCATTTTGTTCCAGTAAAAATAAACTGCTAAGCATGCCAGGTATCAAATATGACCCATGTGAATTCAGAACATAGAAAAAAGGCTGTATTAGTTGCAATAATCTAGAGAGCAGGGTAAGAGACACTCTACTTATTCTATGCTATTTTCTGGGGTTTAATCTTCAACTGCTGTAGTGCTTGTTCCCTCAGCAAACCCAATAAGGAGCTTTAATTTATTCAGCTTCCCCCCCTTCCCCAGTTCGAGATTTACAACGATACAGATCTGCAGCAATTCTCCCCAGGAGATCTTGTTTCTTCAAAGTGAAGATATCCAATTCATATCAGAAGCAAAGTCAGTACTGTTTATTATCCATTAGACAATTAGAATATGATTCTTCTGCTGAAGGCTGTGACTGCAGGCAACCATCTGGGGTCTGAACACACAAAAGGCTGTTGGGAAGGGTGGTGCACAAAAGCGCCCCAGGGATAGGGAGGTGTGTGCCTTACAAAGACACCCGTTTGTCTCTGGGTTAGTGAGGGGTTTTTTTTGAGGGTGCCGTAAGCATCTAATCAGAGCATCGGGGAGGCAGCCCTCAGCTGGCAGATGTCAGCTCCAGCAAGCACAGATGGTGAACAAGGGTGAAAAGCACACAATGCGTGAGAGCCAGGAGAGCGCTTCCCCACTCCTCCCTTCAAACCTGGTACAATTCCTGCCACATCCTGGGCAGGGAAGCGAAAAGCCTGTCCCTACAGGGCAGCAACCCACTGGTAATATTGTCTCTCAAGTACTGCCAGCCCTACCCGGGATGATGCACAAGGCTTGCCAGAGAGGTACCACCTCTGTGAAGGAAAGCAACACGGGCTGCAGCCAGATACTGCTCTGACTTATTGTGTGTTGGGGAGACACAGTTCACTAGCTGCCTTCTGCAAGAGAGACTCCAGGTCTGAGCAGACAAAGAAAACTATCGTATCATTTGACGCACTCAGCCATAATTCACTTAACTTCCAATCTTTTATGATTGATTTAAAAACAGGACTTATAAAGTAATAAGCTGCCTCCAATAGAGCTTTTTCTTGTGGTGGTTTATGTGCAGTTTGCACAGTGTCAGATGTACTCTGGTGTATATCCCACTGCTAACTAAACTCTGAAAGAACAGTGGTACTTCTAGTCCATCTTGTGCATCTCTAAAAAAATTTTTTTTAAAGAAAAAAAAAAAGAGGATACAATGTCTTGCATTTTATTTAAACAGCAAGGTCATAGCAACTCAACAAGCAATAAAGCCCAAATATTTCAATAAAGAGCAGGAACATCAGCAGAAAAATAAAAAAAATCAAAGAGATCATAGTTCAATACAAGAAAACATATCAGTCTTCTGATAAGGCACAATCCTTGCCAAATTTGTAAAATACTTAAACTACTGCAGTTGCTGCTGTCTAGTAGAGAAATGTCCTTCCTTTCTCCTTTTTTAATATTTCCTCTCTTGAAAAATAGAATGAAATTCAAAAAGGCAGAGTACTTGTATATTCAGGTTCACAAAACAAGCTCCTAATTTAAAAACAAAAAAATACTGTGGTCTGTCTTTCTATTCTGAGAGAGGAATATTCAAAAGCATATTGAAAGACTTTTCTTGTTTTGTGAAACATTGCCCAGGCATGGACATGTTCAGCATCTTTGGAAAGGTTGTCAGTTGTTCACTTTAGACTCTGAAAATTGATCCATGAACAAATAGTGGCTCTTTGTGGATTAGCCCATCTGCCTGCCAGCTGGGGGAAAAGGTGGTATTGTAGTAACAGCTGCTCCCACAAGTTGTGCTGGTTTTGGCTAGGATAGAGTTAATTTTCTCCAGAGTATCTCGTTCAGGGCTATAGCTTGGATTTGTACTGGGAGCAGAGAATGCAGGGGTGTTTTTGTTACTGCTGAGCAGTGACTACAGAGTCAGAGCTTTTCTGCTCCTCACCCCAGCAGTGAGTGGGGGGGATGCAAAAGGACTGGGGGGAGACACAGCTGGGACCGCTGATCCCGGAAAAGCTGGGGGGAGAGGGAAGGAGGGAGCATTCCGAATGATGGTGGTACTGTCCCAAGTCACCCTTACACTGCTGGAGCCCTGCTGTCCTGGGGATGGCTGAGCACTTCACCCAGGGGAAGTGATGAATGCAGTCCTTGTTCTGCTTTGCTTTACCTGTTGAACTGTCTTGATGTCAGCTCATGAGTTCTGCCACTTTTACTCTCCCCGTTTTCTCCCCCCATCTGCCAAGGGAGTGAGGGAGGGGCTGTGTGGGGCTCAGCTGGGGCAGAGTTATGACACCAGTACAGCAGGACATGAAAGAACATGGATGAGGAACACACTGAGGAAAGCTTTTAGTCAGGAAGCATGAGAATTTTGAATGACATCAGGATAAGCCAATTTAGAAATGTACCACTACCATATCAGTCAGCACAGAGAAAACACAATGCAACTTTTAAAAGAGAAATCAAACAGGACCATGTTAATTTATTTAGAGAAAGAAGAAAAAACCCATTCAGGACTAATAGAGTTCCCTCTGTTATCTGCAATTTTGGTGTAAATGTCCCTAAACCTTGAGACCCAAGATTTCTTTTGTATTTCTATCACAGCAGAGCTCCAACCCTCAAAAAATGAAAATTAAGTGTGTGTGCAGCTGGAGATATCTTTGTTTTTTCACCTTTGGTATTATATGTTGTCATCAATCAAACAGTCCTGTTCATATCGATGTAGCTGACTCAGGCAGAATTTCCACTATAACAACCTGGTTTTCCTTAGGAGTTAATGCTACTGTATATTTTGTCTCTAAGTTGAGCCTGCTTTTCAAATTTTAGCCTGCATTTAGCTTGAGACCAGCTCCATGTGCTACAAACACCATCCTACAGGCCACTTAACAGCTTGAGTTCCCTTGAATTCACTGGGAAAAAAAAGGGCATTTAATGGAAACTGTGGAGAGCAGGACTGGAAAAATTAACATTTTTCTATGCTGGAAGTTAAACAAGGACTTCATAAACACAAATCTTTTTCCTCCCTCCAGTTACTTGGACTGACACATAGCCTGCAACAAAGCATTTCTGCCTATGAGTTATTAATTTGTAATTAATTTCTTCCTAGATGCCATAAATCCAAAGATTCTAACAGCCTGTTGGGGAAGAGTCCTGTCATATACCTTTTTTGGTGACACCAGGAAGTGCAGTCAGTACATTAAACAAGATATGCCAAGAGCTCCTTTAATTTGAAAGATTGACTGATTTGTATCTAAATTAATAATTGCACAGTACTATGGATTTCACAATGCTGATCTCCAAGTACTTCAACTGTTTTCGTTTTTTTAGAGAAAACTTTTCTGTTCTTTATTTTAATCAGACTTACCAAAAGACATCTTTAAGGGAAACAAAGTCATTGTTTAGCTCTAATAATGAACTATATTCTCAGGGTATATTCCAAAATATATTATAAAATGTCTTATGGATTCTATACACATGGTATGTAAAAGAACATTTAATATCTGCAGTTACAGATTGTTCTGTCCAGAAAAAGAAATATGTTCTAACAGTAAATACTTCCCAATCCTGTCATATGACAGAAGAATTATTTGACAAGAAAGAAAGAGTACATGTAACAGCAATCTTCTGCTGTTCAGTGCCCAATTTCAGAGTTGAACTGGTAATTACACCACATTCCAGCAGTCAAATGTGCCTGTAGTGCCAGAACAATAAACCCCATCTTGTGTGCATGCAAAATACTAAACCTCATCAGAGCTGCCTTCCAAAAGGGCAAACCCACTCACTCTGCAGGTTCTTTAGGGAAAACTGATGCTACTTACAGACTTCCTTTCTGTTTTTATAAGCCTGCAAAGTACTACTAAAAAACCCCCTCAGTACCAATAATGCTAACATACTCCCAAAATTCCTTCGGTGAGTTTTTATGTGCTCAGAGCGGGATACAGTTCAGTGCACAGAAGATGCTGACTTATGTGGTTCTGCCCTGTCCTGCCATCATCTGAGATGTCCTCAGTCATGGCTTAACCCTTACCAGCAACTCAGCCCCACACAGCCCCTCATCCACTCCACTCTGCCTGTTGGATGGGGGAGAGAATCAGAAGAGTAGAACTAAATTTGTGGGCTAAGATAGAGACAGTTTAAAAGGTAAAGCAAACTCCAGACATTCAAGCAAAGCAGAACAAGGAATTCGTTCATCAATCCCATAGGTGGGCAGGTGTTCAGCCAACCCAAGGACAGCAGGGATCCTTCATGTGTGACAGTCACTTGGGAAGACAAACACCTTCACTCCAAAAGTTCCCCCCTTCCTTCTTCCCCCAGCTTCACATGCTGAGCACAATGACACAGAAATTCCCTTGGGACAGCTGGGGTTGCTGTCCTGGCTGTGTCTCCTCCCAATCATTGTGCACCCCCCAAGTCTCCTCTCTGGTGGGGTGAGGAGCAGAAAGGGCCCCAACGTTGTGTGGGGAAGGGAATTAACTTTAACCCAGCCCAAACCAGCAGATCCTCTCAGCCAGCAAGGCCATGTTCACCTCTTATATTTGCTGCCCACCACCTGCAAAACAAAACAGCAGACCCACCAAAGCAGACTTATACATCAGTGATGATACCTCAAAAGAAATGTATGCATATACACATAGAAAACCTGGACTTGCCTGACTTAAAACCAATTTCCATGACATTTTAATCAAAGACATTTTCTTACCCCTTTTGAACAGTCAGTTGCCTTCCTTACCAACCAAAGCTGCAGTCTATTCCAGGTGTACCAAAAAAAGGAGGACTAAACATTTGATGAGAAAAGACATGAGATCGAAAAAGTTAAGTTTAAACACATATGGAGACACTATCCTCCTTGCTAAGAAAAAGAGAAAAAAAGATTGTCATCTTGTCACCCCTCGTTTTCACACAGTAGACAGAACAGCATCAGCACAAACCAAGTAAAAATTATATATTTCATGTATTACTGGAGATCATGTGCTTAACTGCTTTTGCCACAGATTTTTCACATGAGGAGTCATTAAAGACAACTATCTCAATCACGGGTTAGGAAACCGAAGTTTCACATTAAACCCTCTGGAAGGGGGGGTCAAATTAATTTTTTTTCCTCTCATATCCTGCAGCAATCAGTCCAGTCCCAAAAAAAGAGAATTTCTGTCATTTCTAAATTTCAGATGGCGTTCAGAGTTCTACTACGTGGTACTTTACCATAAAATCAGTGTTTGTTTCAGTGTGACTTGAAACACTCCCATTCCCCAGCAGAGCACTGGGCAGCAGAGGCAGTTTGAGGGATTATCTGAGCAGCACAGCCTCTGTGGGTTTGGCAGTGGCTGGCCATGGGCTCTCAGGAGCATGCAGATGCCTACAGCAGGAGCCTGCACAATCAGACTGGGAAGTGAAGCAGGGAGGAAAACCAGCCCTGCACCCCCCTACCACTTGCTGGGCACTCAAGAGAGCCCCTGAGACAGCTCAGAGCAGCAGGAAACTGCATTCACCACCCACCTGTTCTGAGATGGATGGAGGAGGATCCTCCATGTGTACTCTTCCCCTCACTCTGCAGGAAGGAAGCAGAGCAAAGCTTGAGGACACAGACACAGGAGGTGCTGGCAGAAGCTGTGGAGGGAGGCTTCACTGTTGCCTGTTAGTTTCAGGACTGGAGCATTCCCTGTTAAACCTGATACAATGGAGTAGGGAAGGAGTGGTCAATCCTTCCCTCCAGAGATCATTTGGGAGCACAGGCCTCGCTTCCCCAAAATGTGCTACCATGGGATGCTGAAGTGAACCATAAACAGCGAGTGTGAGTCATCTCTGGGGCATCATTCCCAGGAATCTCTGCCAGTGGGGCAGGGAGGAGGACAGGCAGCTCAGGAAGCTCTGTAATTGCACACTCAGTGAATTGTAACTCAGCAACTCTATCATTAAACTAATAATG
Organism: Certhia americana; assembly: GCA_018697195.1. Lineage (NCBI taxonomy): Eukaryota > Metazoa > Chordata > Aves > Passeriformes > Certhiidae > Certhia > Certhia americana. The sequence continues at coordinate 18,870,416 of CM031865.1, read as the reverse complement.
TTACTGCCATGCAGAAAGCTCAAGTCAGAGATGGAGTTAAATTGTATATTGTCAAAATGTTAGCAAATAAATGAATTCTAGCTCAAATGAAACTTCCCTTAATCACACCATAACATTACCACATGCTTAATTAGAGGGTTTTTTTTAATTAAAAGAAAGTTATTTAATGGACAAGATAGTAGGCTTTCAGAAGTTATAAATATGCAGCGAGTTATTTATTATATAGCTGATCTCCCATCCATATAAATTGCTGATGCAGTTGCCACACACTTCAAATAGCTTTTAACTCAAGTTCTTTAGATCAACACAAAGAACTCAACCTTGACAAGAGCCTTTACAATTTTCTTAGGTTTAAAAAAAAAAATCCCCCCCACAAGATGCAGAAATCTCTTTTTTTTTTAAAAAAAAAATACATCACACTGTCAAAAATGCTTTCAAAATCTAAGAGATGAAAGGAGGAGGATGCTACAGAAAACCCAAAACCAACAAAGCACATGTATTTAAAGAGAATGTTGTAAGCTTTGAGTGTGTTCAGCTGGGGAGCCTTTTGCCCCACAAACTCCCGAGGCAGTGAGTGTGTGCCTGCCTTGGGGGCTTGCAGGGGGCATTGCATTCTCTTTGCTTTTGGCTTTTAAGGAGCAGGTGTTTGTTTTATTATTTAAATAATTGCTTGTTTGCCATTGAAACGTTTGAAACCTTGCTTTTGAGACGTGGTTCCCTGCGAATGTGTTTTTCTCTCTGAATGAGGAACTCTTGAGAAGATTCTGAGGGGTTTTTTCCTTATAAAGTGGATCCAGACAATTGAAAAAATTAAATACAGTTCAATCGCATTTCAAACGGTTAGTTCAACTGCATATATTTACAGATTTTCACTGCAGAAAAAGTTTGTTCGCTAAACAAAAAAGTGTTGATAATTCTCCTCAAAAAACACACAAAAAACCCCCAAAATTACACCCTGAACAATTCCAGGTAAGAAAAAGCCCAATAAAAATTACACTTTTACCAACTAAATTACCCTTAGTTTCAAAATTATAATAATTCAGAAGGAGGCTCCTCCTTCCTTATAAGACACCTGTCTTTCAAACCAGGACACCATCATTTAGCCAAATAAGGCACCAACTTCCTTTTTTTCTATAACATGGCCAAATGCAGGCTTTTGAAAATTATGTCATGGAGGAAGATTGATTGATTGATTACATTAATTCATGCTGCTGACAAAGGACCTTGTAAATTGAAGAAATGTTCCTCTGAGAGTATGGAAATTGAAAAAAATCAAACTTCAATACTTGGTACAGGTATCTGAAGATGACTATAATTCAAATGTATTTTTAGGGCTCTTAAGCCATTTCTAATTAAATGGTGGGCTTTTAAAACTTAGTAGAACTGCAGAAAACTCCATCTTGCCACATAGCTCAGCAAAGATGCTTGCAAAAACCAAGCTGATATGGAAATCTATTATTGTTCATTTCATTAATTATTGTTCATAATTTCATATTGTTTCATTTCAGAGCACAGGAATTAATATCTGTTAATTGCATTAGCAATCAGCTCTATAATAACAACAGGATTAACTAATCTTCAAGACAATGTACCAAAGACTTAATTAACGTCAGGCTCTGGAGGAATTGCGGTGGGCAAACCCTGAGGAGCAGCAGGAGGGCTCAGCTAGGCTGTCCCCTGTCCCCCGCCCTGTGACATCCCCGCAGGGTCAGCCAGCGAGGGGACAGAGGCACAAACCGGCAGAAAGCCCAAGGAACGTGTGCAGCCTCCCATTCCACAATCTGTGACTCTAAGGAAAAGGAATTGAGCTAAGGCTGGATGTTTCTCCTCCCCACTTTTAAGGACAAGTTCCAAGGGCAACAGACAACAAAGACATTTCCAGAAGTGTGTTCTCATTACTGCTGTGATTCAAGCAAGCCAGGAAAGTCACTGCTGACCTTGAGCCAATAGGGAGGGGAAAGTCTTGTAAGGGAAAAATACTCCTTAGCAAAACAACCTGGAGGAAGCTCTCCCTGCTTCCTTTGCAGTCTGTCCCTCCAGTGCTCTTCTACAAAAGTAAAGTTCTCTCTAAATAAAAAAAATCCTGAAACTGGTTAAATGCACAAATATGTTCATTCTAGAAAAAGTGTAATTTTCAATGTATGAGTTAACTACAATTCTTTAACAATTCACCATGTAGATTTTCTTAGAGCAGAACAAAAAGGATTAATTTAGTGAAACTAATCAGTGTTCTAGTGAACCTACTCTGAAAGGGGTTGGTTTTTGTAAGACGGAGGAAAGCCTTCTTAGGTTGGTATCTGCTATTTTAAGCTTTATTTCTTATTTAGAGAAAATTAGATGTACACACATTTTCATGCATCTATCACAGAACCATACATTTAGATTAAATATTCTGCTGATATCCTACTAAAGCTTTCCCTGTGGAATTTCCCATGTTCTGGTTAAAATTTATGAAACTACTATGAACTGTCAGGACAAGTATTTTTAAAAGTATTTCCTTAATTACACCTGTTCTGTAAGTAGTCTCACTTTGAAATGAGTGGCAGATTTGCCACGTGTATGAAGAACATTTGTTTGCACAAATTTTGCTCTTTGAATGTAATGTAAGGAAAATTCTACTATGCAGAAAACAAGTCAATCACAACTCACTACACATGGAGAAACAGACGGTCACTGAGTAGACAAAATGTACATTTAAGCTCATCGTGGAGATTAAAATCTCGCCGTGGAGCAACCTGTCCACATCAACAGGTTCTCAGATTGCTGTGATTCAGAGGTGTTAACAGGTATGTTTATAAAATGAGGTCACCGAGAGCTGTGGAAGCCTGCCCAAGGAGGTGTGGCTGAGAGCCCAGGGCCCACAAGGTCTGAGTGTTCAAAACCAGGACAGTCAGAACATCTGTCCTTTCATTGGGCACTCACCCTTGGAGGGCAGCCCCGGGGTGTCCATGTGGATCTGGGCATGCTTGTCTAGAGATCAATTAGTCATGTGACAATTATTGTTACCTTATAAATATCTAAAAGTACCTATGTGTTACTTTTAGCTGTATGGGAATCCTGGGCCTCAGGTGAGAGTCTAAAGGCAGAAGCTCTGTGCAACAGCATGAATACACTGAGATTTCCACCCTCAACCTGGGAAGCACTCATTTCCCCACATAAATCAGAAAACAGCCATGGATGCACCACCAGCTTTGCAGAAACTAAATAACATCAATCCATAACCCACAGAGCCTTTTGCTTTAGTAATTGTTAATGCTTTTCTTAGAGACTTCTTAAACTCTGGTATCAAAAATAGAACTATTTCTTGAAAGGCTGAAAAGACTGAAGTCACTACATGGAAGTTTTTAAGAACTTACATAGTTCTCCCAAAATATGGTAAAATCATCCAGCTACTGCATTAAATTCCATTGCACAACCAATGGAAACATGCCAAATGGCTACAATCCACCCTTAACAATTTGGGAAGTTCTCTGAATTGCTGCCAGTTTTAGATTACTTACACATGATCAGGCATTCGGTTTGCTTTTTCCTCCTTCCTGGTTAAAAAAATACTGCATTTCTTATTTTCAATCTTATAACTACAGCAGCCACAGAACTGTCTCCTTATATTTTTAATTAATCAATAAAAAGAACAGAAATCCGTGAATTGAGAGGTTGTTACAATAATAGTTCATTAAATACCTTGACATCTCAATAAAGAGAGCAAAAAGAAAACAAGCTACATGAGTACAGTGCTCTTCAGCTCACAATTTTAATTTTGTTCTGGTAAAGATGTCCAAATATAAAGATATGAATCAGCCAATAAAGACATATCAGTCTCTAGTGTAGCTTGGTGGTAAATGAACAGGTATGGTAAATATTCACAAATACACTTTCTCAGATTTTCTGCACGTGCTTCACCTCATTTGAACTACCAGAGCAATGCAGCACAAATGCCTTATTTGCATCAAAGTAAATGACACAACTCTATCCTGCTCCTTGTTACTTCACCCAGGTTATGATCTTTATCCCCTTTTATCACTTCACCATTAATTCTTAAAACTGCAAATTAGACTGCAACACCCATTGTACTGTCAAGATAACAAATTGCAATGTCAGCCCTTGGCTTCAGGCTCCGGATCAGTGGAAGGAGTGGCCATCTGCACAGGTCTTTAAGCAACACAGAATATGCAGATGTATTATTCTTTACCACAGCAAGTTCAACATAGAAAGATTTTCAATCCCAGTTTTGAAAAGTTTGGAACTGCATCTAATTGTATATCAAGGACTATTTCAATAGCAAAAAGCATTTTAATGATACCATAATATACCACCTGAAAATTCAATTTGAAGATTGAGCTGAACATTCTACTGAGGAAAAGGTTCTGCTGATCAAAGAAATGTGGTGGTGAAATCCCCAAGAGCCAACAGCCACGATTGCCTACACATACCCCTGTCTCCACCAGGTAGTTCCCTGGCATGAGGCAATAAGAGAGGGAGGCAGAAGGCTGTTCTCTGGGAGCAATTCCATTGTGTCCCGATATCCAGCCCTGAGCACAAGTGTTCCCCTGACACCCGGCTCTGCTCAGCTAGGTACTGCACCACCCTCAGCAACCAGACAGCAGAACTTCATGATGCTGGAAACACACCAAATTACAGCTGTGTGTGACCAAAATGTGAGAGTTTTGCCTTCTCATTAAACCAAATTCTCCAGCTGATAGAAATCAGAACTGCCCCATTATCATGGGAAAAAAAACCCAACAAAACAAAAACCAACTGGAAACCTTAGAGTTTTTGCCTGCCACCAATGCCTTCTCTCTCCACCACCACTGACGCCCTCTGTACCTGGAGAAAAGCCAAAACTTACAGAAAGGAGAGTTTTTAAGGATTTCTGTCAACCCCCTCCACTTTTTTTTTTTTTTTTTTTTTTTTTTTTAATGATATTGCTGCCAAAAAACCAACAAAAAGTTTTGCCTATTCACCATCACTCATGAGGGAGCAGGGAAGACAGCCTATCTTACAATTCAAGTCTCCCCAGAAATTTTGCCCTGGGAGTTTTTAAATTTTTCTAAGATCGTTCAGAAAATCAGATTAATACAGCCTTGGAACAAGTATTTGATCCCTTACTCCTAAGCATGCAGTTTTGGCTTGTCATGCCTACAGAAGAGCCGGAGATTTGGGTGCCTCATTCATTTGTTACCACTCCACTTAGGGCAGCAGAGCACACTCTAAAATTCCTTTAACTCCACGTTCACTGCCCCTAGAACAGCAGGTTGCCTATGATTATGATAACAAACATATCATCTATTATGGTCTCATTTCAGGGACAAAGTAGAAGGGGTTAAAAATGTTCGAACAAGCAGGAGGGGTTAAACATTGTCAAACAAGCATCTGTTTGAGCAAACAAATCTGTTTGATTTAACACAAATTTGGGGTTCTTTGTTTACTACAAAAATAGTGTTCATATTTGTTTCTTTTGGGAGGAGCACTCAATTTACTTAAAGACATCTGTGTTGTTGTGCTTCTAAAACAAAGCTTGACTTATAAAATGTGATTAAAATTTCCAAGTGCTAAGAAATACCCTTTTACTTTAAACTGTCTCATGCTTTTTTTAAAAGCTAGTCTGACACAAGGTCTAGATTGTTATATTTTCTTTTGAAACCCCTCTAATGTGTAAAGCACCATGGAGATGTTTTCAGAGAGATGACAAGAAATGCAACTTTAAAAGAAAAATAATGAACTTAAAGAAAAAAAAAACCAAAATATATCTAAATTATTGGGTTTGAGGGTTTTGATTTGGTTTTGTGTTGAGTATTTCCATTGAAAACAGAGACCAGTCTTAGCAAGTCTACGACTTCATCTTGTGTTCACTGTACCAATCATACAGGTCTCAATATCTAAACCAATTTGAGCCACACACAGTGTTTTTTGGAAAAACCGTTATCAAACTTTATATGCATGGCCAAGTCCCAAACACTGAGCACCAGGGTGTACAAAGATGCACTTGAACAGGACTAGCATCTCAGAGAAAAAAGAAAAAATATGTCATTCTAAAGTGGCCTCAGAACATCCCCAGCTGTAATTGCCTGGAAATCGTACAGTTCAGTCGCAATACTTGTAGTGCAACATTGAAGAAATTCAGAGTTATCAGGTTTGGATTTGGCTTTTCCCCTACCGTGCACTCCCCTCCTTTCTGTCTCTGCATTTCTATGCTTGAAAAAGCTTTATACCTGAGTCTAGATAGTTATGATACAGGTCAGAGTAAGAGCATGTTCATGGCCAGACTTTTTGACTAGCAAAAATCACATGAGCAATCATTAATTCTCAATTTTAGACTTCCACTGGGAGACAAGATTGAGAACAACCAATATAATTTAAAAATAGAAAATAAGTTTGCTCTGCATTTCCCAGTAAAGTCCTGTTCTACAGTTGTCATTTCTGCTCTTAGACTGATCTACCTCATATTCACACAGTGACAGGCAATGTTTCCTTCCTTCTCCACTCTTTGTTGGAAATCAAATCTGTACCAGTGTATTGCTGTAAATAAGGATCCCCTTGCACATGGAATATTATATAACTGGAAAAAAAATTTCAGTCACTCAAAACTCAGCCCCTTCTGCATTCCATCTCACTTATCCCAGTCCTATTCTCTGGATGGCTTTGTAAGTGGCCATCTTCAACACTGTCTTTGCAGGAAGCATCTCAGGTGTGTGAGGCTGTTCAGTTTTTGTACATCCCATATAGTGTAAAACAGATAATGAAAAAGCACAGTAGTACAAGTTTTAGCTCGTATGCTCTAGACAGACCTTGAAGAAATATGCAGTCAGCTGTTCCCAACACTCTGTGTTCCCCCTCTATTCCTCTAAAATAAACATTCCAATCCCTTCCTACGAAACCCATCTGACACATTACAGAAGTCCAATATTGAGTATCTTACTGCTGTTCTTTTCAACACTGGATTTTCATCTGCAAAAATAATCTAAGAATGGGAAAATTCATTTTCCCATGAACTTAGATCAGCAAGACTCATTTCTCCCCTTCCCCTTCTTCTGATCGAGGTGGTTCAATACAAGCCCCTCCCTGGCAGCCAGACAATAAAGCTGCAAATAACTTATTCTGATCAAAGCCCCATCTGCTTGGCAGCAGCAATTCAACTGCACTTGTGGTTTTTGTATGGCTGCAGCTTCGGAATTGAATGATCCTTTCATTTAAATGGAAGTTTAAACAAAATATGGTAATTAGCATCAACCACTGCTTTCATGGCTACTGTCTACAAAGACATCTCTAATAAAAGGACTTTGCTGCTTTTCCATCTAATTACACAACATTGTTGAACAATACAATTTAAATTTAAATCAGGCAGCTCTTTTTCTTTAAGTCAGTTAACAGACTTCCTGTCTGACACTACCTATTGATGGTAGGGGACATAACTAATATGAAGAATTCCAACTCCAAACCATCTCGCTGGATTTTGTTTCATCTTTCCCTGAGGAACAGGGCTGAGGTTGGTAACATTTAGCTCTAATCTTGCTAGTATAAAACTACCTATCTACCTTTCAAAAGGAAAGCAGGATTTAAGCTTTTTACCAGAGTGGGGTAAAAAAATCAGGCATTACATAGCATTGCAGTTTTATGACATAATAAAAGATGCCAGCATACAATGATGAATGTTTTTAATGAGACATCCACAGTGCTGTAGTCAATAAAAAATTTTATAGGCACAATCCTCAGCAATACAAACAAGAGGAAAATTAATTTATTATATCCACTACCAGTTTTTGTTTAGGTACTATAATTTCTCATTAAAATAAAAATCAATAGTGGAAAAACTAATCTTGCCCCCCCCCCCCCAAAAAAGAGAAATTTTGGCAAATGATGCTTTTTGTAATCTCATTGGGATGGACGTACCTGACCTTACAGCAAAGCCAAGGTGGGCCTGACCTTGGGTTGAGGGAGAAACCCCTTGAGTGTATCAGCAGATGTTGTAGAAAAAAAGCCAGTGGCTCAGCTAAAACATTGCATTAACATTAGCCCACAAAACCTAACTGAATGGAAAGATTTAATCTGGCCCCATCGTTGCTGATGAGCTGATAGGCAGGAATAAAATACTGTTTTAAAGCCTCTGGCTTTAAAAACCCTGGGGCAGGGTTTTTGGCACATGAATTCCCTTAGGCCATTCTGACAACTCCAATCTCAAAGTTTATCCTAAAGACTTTTCTTACCACCGCCTATTTGCCAAGTGAAACAAAAAGGGGAGGTAGACGAAATGTATCTGAGGAAGTCACGTATTTTAGTAGTAAGAGTTATAATTTGAGGGAACAGTTTTACTGTGTTTGTGAAACTCCTTTTTAGAAATCTGATCAGAAGAGAAAGCTCCAGATGGGTAAACGGCATCCCCCATTAGTTCCTAAACGATCAGAGTAACACAAGGCACCAAGAGAGAAAAACTTTCTGTTTCAATAACATCATCTATTGTTCATTCCCCAAACAGCTAAATCCCAAACAGATTGGGACCTAGAATACAAATAGACAGCATTCCTCCCATCCTGTTAGAGAGCTGAGCAGCAAAACAGATCAAGTTCAAATAGAAACTCTGTGTTCAACCCAACAGCTTCTAATTACCACTCCAAGGAAGTGCTCTCCCGCCCAAACACCTCGGGCAGAACAGCCTGAAGCCCGTCATGTCCCACCATACAGTCCCACCAACCAGCTACTCTCACCAAGCGATTATTAAGCTCTTCAGAAAGCTTAATTATCAAGCTCTTCAGAAAGCCTGAGCTTTCTCTCACCTGACACACAATAGGCAACTCATCTACCAATCCTCCTCACCCAGCAAAGAAACACAATCTGCAGTTTTCCCCTGGGGGGGAAAGTAATAAATTAACATATTGACAATTTTGAAGAAAAGTGGCAGAAAGAATAGAAACTGAAAATAATACTTTTCAGGAAACTGCTTGAGAGCCATTCAGCTGTACCCTGCACAAGGAAAGCTCAAGCAAGCTGGAAACCTGCAGCAGACAAAAATAGGAAATCTCACCATAAATTACTGCTTTCTTTATAATTGTTTTGCCTGTGTGTTCTGGATTACATACTAAGGTACGTTTAGCAACAGTCAATACCAGGCTCATGAATGATTAATAAGCTTTCCTATTATGTGATACTGATGGTTATCCCCATGTTAAGGGACAACATTTCACACAATAGACAATGCAACTGATACTCATTAGTCTCTGAAATAGCAGAGACCTTTCAATACCACTTTAACCATCTGCAAGGATTGTATCTATTTCCCTCACCTAATAGTATATCTTTCCTGGCACTCCGTGTTTGACCGGGAGAAACTGCAAGTTCATGTTTGGGTACAGTTTCCAAATGTACTTTATAAAGGTATAATTTTTCTCATTTGTAATCCAAATACATTTTTGAATTCAGGGTGGAAAAATATGAAAAAGCAATCTTCTAAGGTGCATATTTTTTAGCAGAAACACTGCCAAATATTTTGCCTTTAACTGTTGCAAACAGAAAACAGCATTAATGTGAAAGTTATGTATCATGTGCACATTACCAAAAAATCACCTTCTGCCAAGAGGAAAAAGTACTTGTCAGTTGTACAAGTGGTGTGATGCCAGAGCAAACCCAAGGGAATTTCATTATGATACAGCAATTTTGTTTGGAATTTAACTTGATGTCACAGCAGACTTGTTAGGGGTAGATATGAGCCAAGCCACAGACTCTCATTTAACAATATGAAAAGGGTCCCAGTTTATTATTCTTCATAGCTTCACCACCCTGACTCTAACTACAGCAAGCTCCTGCTGTAGGCTCCAGCTGCAGACTCTGACTGCTGGTTATCGCCTGCTGGACCGTGACTTCAAGGATTGATTTGCAGACTCTGACCACAGAGTCTTTTACCTGCTGGACTGTGACTGCAGGCTCCAGCTCCATCAGACCCAGACTGACCTCACAGATGATCTTTTACAGCAGTAGCTTTCTTCCTTGCTTCATTTTTCTTCAGGTCTCTCCAGATTGTTCCTTCTTCCTCAGGGCTCCTCTGCCTCCTTCAGGGCCTCCTTCTCTAGGGTTCTCTTCCTCAAGTTCCTCCTGTCCAGCCAACCCACCCCTTTTATCACACTTATCTTTATTAGTCACAGCTTCCATCCATTAAGGGCAAGGCTGTTCCTCTTTGGTAATTACTCTTCGGTAATTAGTACAGCTGTGACTTATCAGGGGTGAGCTTGCCTGTATTCTCTCCTTCTACACCTACAACTTGAACCTTTCAGCAAAGTGTATTTGCAAAACTGAAAATATTACTGCTAAGCAAAACTGAAATACCCCCAGAAAGGAAAACTATCCACACTGCCATGGCTACAGTCACCCAGGCTTAGAGCTCCAGCACATGTAACAGCTTCCAGGGAGCACAGGGAGATGGACGCATCCCTTAGGAGAGGTTCTGAGGCTGGAACTGCTGTCACATCCAGCTGCAGCACAACTGACCCAACCTGTTCCCCTTGCAGTGGGCACTGCCTGCACATTCCATCTTCTGCTTTGGGCCACAGGGGCTGTTACTCTGACTGGACCAGAGCAACCATCCCTGAAGTGAAGTTTGGGAAATCACTATTTCCTAGAAACCTCTCACGTTATCAGAAATACATATTAAATGTAATCAAATTTGCTGGTCAGTTTGCTGTGTAGATGCTTTAGTTTTTCTTTATATCAGAACCAGATGGCAAATACAGAAAATATTCAGCTTCTCAGCACTTCATCAGCTGCTTCAGCAAGCCCTGACAACAACTGCACAGGTATCTTGGTAGAGAATGGCAGTGATGTAGCATGGAAGGGGGAGTCAGTCTTCCCTATATTGAAAGCACTACAATTAAACACCTTCAGTTCCAGCAATGACAATGATGAATGATCTGTGACTCTTATGGTAAAATTTTAAACACTAAAAAGGCATCAAATGTGCATTGAAAAGCACCATGTCAAAAAGAAATATTTTCCTTCCATGAAAAAACAAAATTCTTTTTGTACTGTAAATAGCATTAAAGAAATAAATAGGAAAACGGGGGTGTGGAATGCAGAGGTTTTTTATGAAAAGTGACCCACAAAACCCATGATACACACAAAGCTCACATTAGTCAGCCTGGGATGTTACAATGAGCCCTGAAGATCTACAGGTAATCATTTTGCAGTATTCATCCCCTTGAAAAAGACTTCTGCAACCAAGGGAGCACTCCAGCTGCTTACAACATCTCAGTTATCAGGCCTGCATCTTCACATCATCAGGAAAAGAGGGTTTGAACCTCAGGCAAGTGATTCTCATGGAATCACATTCTCACTGACAAGCAGCCAGGACAAATCCATGCCCACCACAGGCATTTGCATGTGTTCAAGGTTCATTCAAACAGAGGAGGCTTTACTTTACAGCTACCTTTGAAATGTGTGCTCCCCAACTCAGATTAAGGTAACACCCAATCTAATTCCAATCTTCTGCAGGCAGACTAGCTACTGCCAGCCAGTAACACACTCCCTCCTACAACAGGCTGGGAGGTGCCCCGACAGAAATTACAGGAAACACTTCTCAAGGGAAGGGAAGAATACACAGGCTGCAGTAAAACTGCACAGAAGATATTTGTTTAGAGTACCATATTTCCATGAAATGTAGTTGCAATTATCCTAAGCCATTATTATGATTATTTTTTCCCAGTAAATGCAGTTACTTGGCAGGATGGTGTATTTCATTTCACTACCTATGGGTAGTTTGTTGCTTTTAAAGTCAAGCACAGAAACCCTTCCATGGAATGCAAATTGAACTTTATAAAACGGTGAATATTTTTTTTTGCAATGAAAAGCAGAAACAGGCCTACCTTTCCCTCTCCTTCCTGCTCAGCACCACTAATTTTTCATTTCTTTCTACTGATCAAGCTGTCCCTCAAAGAACTTGTCACAACTCACCCCTATTTGTTAAAATACTTAAGTCTGCATCCAGTGGCTGTGATTTGACGTGGACGAGAATTGCACACTTTTTATACTTGTATTGATTATTCCCTTCCTGCCTCCCATCTATCTCTCCTGCTATATTTTATCTTAGGAAGCTAGACCAGATGACCTGCAGAAATCTCTTAAAAAAGAAAATTACTTTATGATTCCATCAACCCTTGTACTGCAAGAACCTTGCAGGTTCTCCAGGGAAAAAGCACTTTGTATAGAGACCCAAACAAGACACAATTTTTTATTTCACACCATCAAAGCAGTAATTCTGGGTATGACCATGAATATTTAGAATTATTTGTGGAATGTCATGAGTTTTCTCAAAATATATACCCACTATATCCACATATTAAAGCCAGCTGTCCCTTTCTGTGCAGAAAAACATTCTGAGACTCAGTTTGCCCTCATTTGCATTAAAATATGCGCAGTAACAGTCCACTAGGCCTCCTGTGCTTGTTCTAACAATTGTAATAAGATTGGCAGGCCAAAAGGGATTAGCACAGTTAGCAGGAACAGGAGACATTTTAAATTGATCAAGAGTAGTAAATTTATTTCTTGTAAAATATCATTAAAATATCCTACAGGAAGATCTATTATCTGTCCTAAAACACAAGCATCACGTTCAAAGCCATCCTCAAGTCTAGCCAATGCCATCGTCACATCATCATCCACAACACTTGTGTGAAAGTGTGTTACTGTGTGGTTTTCTCACCTTTAAAAGGTCTGCTTAATATCGGTATAGAGAGATATTTAAAGGATTATTACAGGTATTCGACGACTGAAGTCACTTGTCTCTGGCCTGATGCCATTCAGCGAAGCACAGCCAAACAACAACCCTTCAGAAAAGCACTGCCTGTCTTGTCTTGTTATCGGAATATTGAAAGGCAGATAAATATTCCACTTAAAAGAGACAGGGCTTAATCTGTAAACACTTCAAAGTGATCTCTTAACGACTTGGCTTTATCTCATCTTTTTTCATTTTAACTGCAGCTTTGATGTTCCCCCTAATGTTCATCTAACCCTCGGCTCAAGAGCACATCCTCAGACAGGAGTTTTTCAGACCGCAGCATGTATCCCTGATATATCGAACAAAAGTCACAAGCAGGTTACACCAGGCAATCTGGTGCACTTGAGAAGTGAACGAGGTGGCTGTGTGCCACACTCACTGCTGACAGGTACGTCTGAGGACACGTGGCACCGGGACCTCATCCTCATGGTTATTGGCCACACACAAATGCGTGATGGTGACAGTGACAGCCTGCAGGTGAGGGAAGAATTTGCAGATACTATTCACAAACGTTTCACCTTCACCACCATGATTTTGTCAATTTGTTGCAGCCAGGTATTTGTGTTTCCTCGAGAATTTATCCATGTTATTCTGGTCAGAGGTTTCAAATCAATAATATATGCAAATAACGGTCACTTCTGGCAGACTAATTTTTAAAAATTTCTTTTTTAATGCAAAGCAAGCCCCAAGCAAGCTAATTTCCACAGTATCAAGCAGATATAAAAATAGGATTACTTTTACTCTAAAGGTATTTTTTATAACCTGATGCTACTTTCTATGTGGAATGAAAAATCAATGACTGTTACTCTCCAGAGAAGCAACTTGCAGTGTAAAACCATTTAATAAATGTGACTTCAGGACCCACACTGTCCATACCATAAGACTAAATAGTAATAAGGATACTACTGGTTAACTACTGACCACTAAGACTCTATATAACAAGATAATATTCCAAAATACTACCATGATATTTCATCGTAAGGAAATAGATTTCATAGCTGTAAGCAAGTAGCAGTTATCAGAAATTAAGGACTTGGTGTCTGAGTCTAAAGGGCAGAGCAAAACCCTGTCAGAACAGCTGAGCTGGGCATTGCCCCCGATAGATCTGCCAATGAATCATCCCCATTCTCTCAGGTTTATGCTGTGAGTGCTGACAATCACCATTTTTCAAAAGTTTAGGAAGCATACTCCTCTGTGCAGAGGCATTGAGTTTCTTTTTCTGCCATTTTGTCTTAGCAGCTCTATCAATCCTCAGAAGGAAAACCTTTTCCTAGTTTGCCGGTAAGCTCTGCCACCAGCTGCACTCCAGGTAAGAGCGGGAGAGTACCTGTGCAAGAGTACACACCAAGCAAAGATCATCTGAGCTACGGGCATCCCAAAGAAGCTGTGTCTTTAAAGCACCTTTTGCAAAGAAGAAGAAAATCCCTTTACAATATTTAAATCGTATTTTTCTGGCTAAACAGCGAATGAAAGAAATTCCTCTGCTTCATGCAACCAGAATGCAAAACAAAACCACAAATTACCGAAAGAGGTAAAGACCATTGATCATCTGACCCATCTGCTACAGAAAAAAGAATAATCTGTTGTTTCTCAGTAAAAAAAAATTTACATTGTAATTTTTATTAAGGCCCCATGAAGCTGTACAAACTTTCCTTCATGGTCCAGACCCCCAAATATGCAGCAGTTTAACTATGACATGAGAAGCATTATGATACAGCACCTGTATAGCGATGGCCCCTCTCTGTGCAGATGGCAGGAAAATCCACAAACGCCAGAGGTTTATGTCCAAACAGAAGACAGAGGAGCCCTTCACCTTTATTCGAATAAAGGACAGAGTCTATCTCCACACACCTGCGGGCTCTTCTCTCTCCCCCGGGGTTTCGCAGGGCACAGCCTCCTTTCATCCTGAACTCCCGGCCCCACTGTCCCTCTTCCTCTCCCCATCGGCTCAGCTGCTGGCAGGGTAAAGGCTTCCTGAACCGCCTGCCACATATTGCCCCCTCGAACCTGTCACTTTAGCACAAAGTTCACAGGTCCAGCCTTGTGCAGACCCTGCTCTGTTTCAGGAGCTCAACCGGCTGGGCCTGGGCAGGAGCCCAAAATCAGGGGAGACAGAAAGAACCATTTCAAAGACATTAACACCCAATACCTTCACCCATCGGATTGTTTGGAAAGACATTAGCACACATCTTTCCTCTCAATAGCACATGGGAAAAATCCATGTAGACGTTTCCCTTGCTATTTCTCTAAATTAAAAATTATCAGAGAAGAGCTGCGTAACAGGAGTTTTGCATTTTCACTTGTATAATTTATTTCTGCAGTTTAAAAATAACCTGTGATTCCAGAGTAGGTCAGAGTATAAGTAAACAGAGGAAAATGTTTTGCATAATTTCCTTACCTCTGACAAATTCTGCCTTTGATTTTGTACAGCCTCCATGAAGCCTACAGTTCTTTCAAGAACTATATGTAGGTATATAAGGTCCCATAACCTTAACTGAAATGTATGTCAATTCTGACAGGTTTGAGATGTTAATTTTGATTTCTACTCTCATTGCACTAAATTACTCTTCCTAAAATTTCATGTAAGAGAATCAAACTAAAGGAGATCCTGTACATATGAAACTCACTCTGGAATAGAAGCCTGAACCGTCAGAAAACAAACAGCAAATTTTCACAGTAAGGAACTCAAATGATTTGCCAACCAGCAATGATTTGCTGAAATAACCTGTGAATGAGAAACATAAACCAAAATAAACAAGAAGTTGTCCGCAGTCTGCTTGAGGACAATGGGGAAATAGAAAGATAAAAAGCCACAATTCATTCACTAATTCACAGCTACTAATTTATTCACTGAGTTACAATGACTTTTGGTCTGAAAACCAAATAGTGGCAACTCCCGTTACATAGATTTTAAATATAGTATTTCAAGCAGCTGGCTGGAGCAGTCTAGATAATTTTCTTGTTTATTTCTTCCATTTGCTTGTTGACTTGAAATCTAGACCAATTCCTACCCAAGCACAAAAGTACAACTAGGTAAGGGATTTTAACTTGTGTATTTGCAGTCTGTACTAAGAACAGTGTGAATATTTATGTCATACAGTAATCATGTCCAACTGAGACAATGTTTTTTAATATATTCATTTTGCGTCATAGTAATAAAAGAAGAGATCCCACTCTGAACCATGGCACAGACAGACTGTGGATGGCAAACCTCAGAGAACTTAATTTCAACATGTTTGACTACCTAAAAATATCTACAAACTTTGGTGAAAAAAACACAATACATTTCCTTTTGATTATAACTTCAGGTTCTGCCTGGAGATTTATAGTTTATTAATTTTACATATCACTGAGTGTGGCTGTGGATATCTGAGTCACCTTGTGCAAGTTCTGAAGGTGGAAAAGCCACAAAAGGAAGAAAAACAGTCCTGTCAGCATCAGGGTATAATCAATAACATCCCAGATTAGACAATCAGTGCCACAGTATATCATTCCCAATTTTTTAAAGAAACATTTAAAATTGAATTCTTAAATAATTTAAAGAATCTATTTCATAGATATAAAAGAACCATTAAGGAAGTACTTTACAAGATACCTACATCTTCCTACAACTTCCATCACCTTCAGCTGAACCCAGTTGAACTGAGCCTAAACTTTCAACATTTATAGAGACAAATTATAAAGTCCTTAGCATAAAAAGAAAAATTTACGAGATTCCTTAAGAAATATACTTAAATGAACAATTCATGTCATGTAACTACATACCCATAATTTTTAAGTTCACCATGTGCTGTTAAAAGTAAGTAAGAGCATACTGTTTTCAGAATTGGTGACTGGAGTCCATTTGGGTTCCACTTCCTCTTAATTTTCCATATATTAACATTACCTGAGTAATTCTACACAGACTGATTTTCAATGGGACTCAAGTACATAGATATTTACAGAACTTGTCCTTTCTATTAATATTAGTTACAACTGAGGCTGAACATGCTCTTCTACTAATACTTTCACTAAAAGGTAAAAAAGACTTTAGATACTACATTTTATTCAAAAGACAAGTAGACTATTAATCACACACATGATAAGTTTGAATTTTCTTAATTTTTCAGTAGAAAGCCCCAGAGGGCCATGTGTTATCAAAAATTAATAAAAATTAGTATAATAAAAACAGAGTAGTTTTTATGCATTGCTTCAAAACTACCTTACAGAATGTAATAGGATTCTGTTGTATGAATCCACTTTCTTCAGAAAAGTTTAAAATTTCTAGAAGAGAACATTACTTTTTCCCAATTCATAAGACATTCCTGCTAAATGTCAGCCCTAATATGATTTCATTAAAAAAAAAAAAAAAAAAAAGAAAAAATCAGTAGGATTTCTCTGAAAGAAAACTGTCTAAGAGTTAGTTTTCCATGGCATGACTCATCATCTAACATGCAATCAACCCACGAAAATAAAGGAATTTATAAGGAAAATTACAAAATTTGTACCACCTAAGTATAAAGACTAGGAACATAAAAATCTGTATTGAAGAATGAAGATGTTTATCATTTTAATATTTAAAACATTAATTTAATTTGTAGTATTTCCTGTGAACAATGACAGGGAAAATTCATAATAACATCATATATGTACAAAATTTATTCTCAGGTCCTCTCAGAAAACAAGAATCCCGCTGTTCACACTAATTGTGGGTAATTACACACCTCTTTCACGTGCATAAAGGAGTGCATGTGGCCATTACTGTTTGAGAGTCCCTTTAAGTGCACTGTCAATCAGCTCCAGATTGCATAGGCAGCTGCAATTATTCATTTACAGCAATCAGATCTCCCCAGTAATTTAACATGAAGATTTAAAACTCTTTCAGACAGAATTGGTATTGGTTCTCAATGTCTGCTAAAGTATTATTGTTATTGAAAGCGATGTTAAACTTAGATTTGCCCCTAGCAGTTATTTTAAAATAAGATCTGGTTTGTAAGCATAAAAGGGTATTAAGACAGGGGAAAAGAGGAGAGGAGATTGTTTTCTTTTAATTCCTTCTACATGGCAAATTCTGCAAGCAACCTGTGATAAATATATTACAATATGTATTACAACATATATATTACAATGTTGGCTTCACAATTGTTAGAGTGAATACTATGTGTTTTATAAGGTTGACTTTTGTAAAATAAGTTTTGCTAAAGTTTGGAGTTCTTTTGATGTGAATGTTGTGTTGTGATACCAGTGTTGGTTGGGAGTTGCTGTAATGTTAAATTTAACCTGTGGAAGAATCGAGGCTTGTACTGAAAAGTAGCAGATGAGCACAAGGAGGATTACTGCACATGATCTGAAGCGGAGGGACAGAGGAAGAACTATGTTAAAATATTTGAATATGTATAACCGTTTATGAATATGTACTTGGCTGATGCAATATCTAGGGTATATAAGAGGTGTTGCTGTGTTGATTGGTGTGCCTCCAGCTGCAGCTAAGCACCCAGTGCTGTTCCTTTTGTTTTATTGATTATTGTCTCTTATTTAATTTTCTTTCAATTTTAACTGAGGAGTGGGCTTTGTTTCTCACAAACACTGAGTTTACAAACACTGAGTAAACCAGGGGATGCAGCTGGAATCAGTGCAGGCTCTGCTTTAGTAACAAAAATTACTGAAGTGTTGGTCTTTTTTTTATTTTTCAAATAGACACCTGGACAAACTGGCCGGTTCGAGATTTAAATTGGAATCATTATTCACCACTATAGACACTATTTTGTTTGATGGAGAAAAGCATTATGAACAAGATTTGTGGCATATCCTACCTGATCATGGGATGGTGTTAACAACCACCAAACCCAGCACTTGGCCTGACTCAAAAAAGCTCTGAACACAATCGGCTGCTCACAGCTCAGTTCTTTGGCACACTAGAGAGACTCCTGCTGCAGGGCTGATCTGTGCTCCATTGTGGGCATTGAGAGACACGGGCCATGCTGTGCAAGCAAAACCAGTTTACTACACTATTCACCAGTATTTATAGTTCTCTAACTTCCCTACAAAACTTTCCACTCGGATCCCTTTGCCCCTGTTCCCTTAGTAACACAATCTTTTTGGTGATCAAGTCGCTGTTACATTCTTTTGCACTAGCAATGTCCTTGTTACATGTACTCTCCTCAGAGCAGTCACAGTGACCAGACATGATGTCTTCACTTTGGTTCTTGAGTTTATCCCTCCCACTGCCTTCACTGTACCAGGGCCAGGAGGGCTGTGGCACTACCCAGTTCAGCTTCTGCAGCTGTCTGATCTTCCACACTCCATTATCTACATCTTGAACATCACAATTGCTGCATCACAACACATCACCAATGAGCTCCTTGTAAATCTGCTTGTTGCAAAAATGACTAGCAACAAAAAAATATATAAATTTTTCTTCCTTGGTTTATACATCTCACCACTTGAATTGCTACTAAAACTTCTGGGGAAGTAACAGTTGCAAAGCCTGTGAGGGATTAAAAATCTCTTGATACATTACAAGACAAAAATTCTGTAAGTCTGAAAACTTTCCATTAAGCATGTCCACCCATTTGAGCAGCCTGTGATAGCATTCCTTCAGTGTGCAGCATGCAGCCAAGTGTAACAGCATATGGAGAGCCAATTTGCCAGCTGATCACTCTGCAGCCACCACTGCAGCAATACACTGTGCCCAAAAAGGGACGAGTAGTTCATATGATTTGTTTTAGTGCAGATGCTGCTGTTTTAGATACATTCGGGTTGCTTTATCACCTCACAATTATTAGAAGCATGGGAAGAATGTAATACAGGAACGCCAGCTATCAAGTTCAGCCTCAGTGCACGTAAAACGCACAACTCTCTTCAGCAGGTCCTACTGCAAATAAATCTCAGCTGCTTCTGAAATTCCCCTCAATGCCCAGTCTTGGTCTGGAGGTCATCCCCCCTCTATGTTCCCTTGACTGGGGCTCCTCAGCACCCTCACAAGGCCGACAAAGGTTGGAGGAGGATTTTGTGTGTTATCCCTGGCAGGAGGCGGACACCTCTCCCTGTCCCTCACTATCTGGATCAGACTAACAGGAATATGGGAGTGCTACAGCTTGTGTGTGGCCTGGGTAAAGCTCATTCTTTAACCTTTCCTCTCCTGAGTCCTTTGCCAGTCCAGAGAGCATAACCTACACTCTGCTGAATATATTTTATATATATGTAAAATCAAGCCAAAGAAGCCACTGCCACAGCTGCTGAGGAGCATCACATGTTTTCACATTTCCAGACACAGGACAAAATAACTTCTGCCAGAAGGTGAAGACAGACATTGGCATAACTGTCTCGAGGATAAAGCTGTAGACCCTGTGGGGCTCTCAAACTAGAGCAATCAATAAGAATTAATCTGTAGTTTACAGGATTTTCATTGTTCTTCCTGATCTCATCTGAGCCCAGTGAAAGTTCACACAAAGGATAGCTAGTGTGATTTAATCTGTAATAAACTGTATATATATAAGTTTAAGGTAGAAAATCAGGACAAATTTTCCCATGTGCTGTTGAGAGGAAAGATGTGTGCTAATGTCTTTCCAAACAATCCGATGGGTGAAGGTATTGGGTGTTAATGTCTTTGAAATGGTTCTTTCTGTCTCCCCTGATTTTGGGCTCCTGCCCAGGCCCAGCCGGTTGGGCTCCTGAAACAGAGCAGGGTCTGCACAAGGCTGGACTTGTGAACTTTGTGCTAAAGTGACAGGTTCGAGGGGGCAATATGTGGCAGGCGGTTCAGGAAGCCTTTACCCTGCCAGCAGCTGAGCCGATGGGGAGAGGAAGAGGGACAGTGGGGCCGGGAGTTCAGGATGAAAGGAGGCTGCGCCCTGCGAAACCCCGGGGGAGAGAGAAGAGCCCGCAGGTGTGTGGAGATAGACTCTGTCCTTTATTCGAATAAAGGTGAAGGGCTCCTCTGTCTCCTGTTTGGACATAAACCTCTGGCGTTTGTGGATTTTCCTGACACTACCCTTTTTTTTTTTTTTTAAGGAAAAATTTTTAAAAAGTGAAGGAATGTAAGAAGTTGTAGAGGAAAAACTATACATAAAAGAATACAGCACATGAAGATAAACCTTGTTTGTTTGTTTTTTTTTTTTTCACCTGCTCCATATATTTGCATTAATTAAAATTTTCAAAATATTTGCTAACAGTAAAATTGCTCCTGCTAACACTTTGCCTGCTAGGAAGTTCATCCTTTATTAACGTCTTTACTAATCTGAATATTTCTGGAGGATTTCCATGGAAGGGCAATACATACACATTGATAATAAATGTCCTACAGAGAACAAGAACTCTGCTCATAACCTAAAACTTCTTACATGGGTTTTAGACTTTTTTGGGATCAATGTGCATTAGAAAGAGAGATCAGGACTGTTTTTGCCAAGGTCCACTATGCTCTCAAATGTTTCCTGACTTTCTTTACCACTACAGAAGAGAATTTTAAAATTTAAACATGAAGTACAAATTAAATGAACAGTTTAGGAGGTTTTCTTTCTTGTTCTTAGCTGTCATCTTTTGATTCATGGACATATTCTGGATGATGCTGTACTATCAGTTCCAAGTGTTCAGAGATGCTGAGTCAGGCCACAAATTCCATGAGACCTTATAGTGAAATAGCCAAGCTGGATGTTTTATTTTACTTCTATTTTTTTTGTCATCTGTTCTTTAAGTAGTGTTAAGGTCCACAAACACTTGTTAGCCTGGAGCTGGTTTGTGTTTCCCAGAAAAGTATGTAAATCCTTGAGGCTTGCAAGCAAAAATATGAGGCATGAATTGCCTGTACTGAGTCAGGGAGTAAGAACTGAAACTCAAGATTGTGCCTATATAGGAAATAAAGATATTATAAGCATGGGGAAAAAAAGTAAACTTTTATCCATTATAAACTACTCTTGAAGTCTTAGTTTTGTGTCAACAAGACACAAAAAATATCAGGTTTATTATTTTACATCTCACTCAGACATATTGAGAGCAAGGATTTGCACAATGCTCTCCAGAGGTTTCCCTACCTTACTCCAACTAGCCTAGAAAGTAATGGCAACTAGCAAAAGGTGTGGGAATTCTGTCTTTGATTTCAAGATACAGGATTTTCTTTCAGTGTATAGTCAAAATATTTAAAATCAATTAAAATCATCCTAGTTTTTAGATAAATGTAAACAAACAACCAAAAAAAACCCCAAATACAAATAAAACTTCCACCACAATCCCACTTTCCCACCTTTTGTAGGCTTACAAATTATCTTGAAACTCTATTATTTTTGTTAAAGGCTTTTGGTGACGTTTTGTTGCTGCTGTGAGTTGGTTTGGTGGTGTTTGTGTTGTTTTGTTGTTTGGGGTTTTTTTGAGACTGGAGGCACATTAAAAATATCTAAATGTGTTGCTCATATGACTTTGGTAAAAAAAAAAAAAAAAAGAGCAGAATATCCATTGTCCATGGATACTTTCTTTAAACCCAGGGGATCACATTAATTACTGATGCAACACAATCCTTGTCTGTCCTGCTGCCAAATCTGTTCTCTCATGGGGAATTGTAGATAGGATCAGGGTCTGAGCTTCTTCCAATGCACCTCCTAATACTGCTGCCATTACCAGTGTGTACCAGTGTGTCAGCTGAGAATGTGGCTCCAGCACAAACTGCCTGTGGTTAAATGAATTTGTCAGAATGAGATGTCTCACTTGGCACCGTTACAAAATAGTCTCTTTCCAAGAGGGCTGAAATCAATCCATTCACCAGAGCTTTTAGGGGACCCACTGCTCTGCCCTGTGCTCATTAGTCGTGCAAGTGGTAAAGCAAGTGATTTACTAATGTACTTTATGATGTCTGATTAAAAAGGCTGAGAGGAGAGAAGACACTCGAACCTAAATTCAGCCTGAGAGGAAGGCTGCAGCTCTAGTGAGTAACAGGAAGAGTTTCTGTAATGCATGGACCAGGCTGGCAAGCTCTGCTCTCATCAGACTGAGGAATAACTGTGGCAAACTGCTGGCATATGCTGAATTTACTGGTGTCTGTGGTGCTTAATGGACCGTCACCAACACGGGGTGGTGTATGGGTGAGTGCATGTGTGTGTGTGTTTCTGTTTGGTTTTAAGAGAGAAAATAATGGTGGAAAAGGGAAGGTCACTGAAAGACGAGTGTTACATAAATATGAAACAGAAGAGGGTACCCTGATTTAGGAAGAGAGGATAAAGAACACAGGCAGATTTCTGGACGAATGGTGACAGTAATCTGACCGTCTGGCAGAACACATAACGGCTGATTAAGAAGAGAAAAATGTGATTAAAGCACACTACAATTTGATACAGTACTGTCATCTTTAAAGCTCTCAGAAAAGGGATTTTTATAGGGTCTGACACAACATATATATAAAGACCCTGTAACAGCAAGAAGCTAAAACAAGTGAATACAGAAGAAATAAAATATACTAATTAAAAGTAACATGAATTAGCGCAGAAGAGCCTCAGATTCAGGTCAAACTGAGCAGACTTCAATAAACTGATTCAAAGCTACTTAGTAGTTTAAATACCCGGGTCGATACTGTTTTAGTTTCTTTGCTGAAAAAGCAACATAAAGAAGTTAAACCGGGCTAGTATGAGCAGAGAATTCAAAACAAAACCCCCCAAACCACCCAAACTCCAACACAGCTCTCCACATTTCCCCTTAGAAACGCAAATGAGCATTGTCCCTGTTAGCAGGTCCTAAGGAGCCCGGCGCCCTGCTATGCTCAGATGTGTTACGGATGAGCAAGCGCCTTTCTGTGTTCCTAGTGATAGCCTTCGGGAAAGTGTCACACATTGAAAAATCAGAGATCAAACACTCCTCTAAGCTGCCTGTGAGCCTGACAAAATGCAAACCCAGTGACGGGGCCAGAAGTGAAACGGGACACTGGCATTGTGCGGATCTGGGGTTACTGTGCCTGGGACTGAACTGAGGGAAGAGTTTGTGGACACAGCTTCGAGCTTCAAGCTCGAATTTTAGCCATGCTAGATTCATCTGTTATTTCCAACCTAGACTTGATGATTCCATCAGGATGATATTAGTCGGGAGTAACTTCAGACAAGCAGAGGGACAAACGATCAAAGAGACTTACACTGGTACAGATTTTCTGAACTTTTGTCTCCTGTGGGTATTTTACACTCCCTGTCACCATGTACTTCGCAATCACCACAGTGACATAGGAGAAAGCTACTTTTATTTCACAGATGGGACATCTACTGGAATCATAAAAAATCAGCAGCACAGGGACAAATGCTCTGGAGGCTGCCCACGTTCAGGGAGGCAGAGACAAACAGAACATATGTAGGTACCTGATGAACAAGTGGTTGTGTGGTTCTGCACGTAGGTGCCTCTGTGTTGATGTGAGCTGCCTTACAAACTTTGTTCTCCCGAGATTGCCGGTACTGGACAGAGCACACCCGCATCGTGTTATAAAGAACAGTAAAACAACACCTGAGCTCCCAGTGCCAGATGGAACAAAGCAGCACAGTCCCACCAGCAGAGCTTGGTAAATCTCAGCCATTAGCCCGGGGCTATGCTGGTTTTCAAAGAACGAGAACTGGTGTCTTTGTATGGCTCCATTGATCTGAGTGCTCCAAGAGGTGCTTGCAGCCAGCTCAGTCCATTTTTTGTAAACTGCACACAGTACAATGGAGAAAGAATGACCAGAGTGATTTGATGGATCACGGAATTAGCTTGACAGGTATCAAATCCCAGACTAGTCCTCTGAGCAGAGGTTCCTCCCCTCCAGGCTATATTCACTAGCTAGTTCTGTAACCCAAACAAAATTAAATTCTGTCTGGCAGTGTAAATGAACATTTCATGTACCACTTTGTCTGAAACTCCACCAGATGAATTTAATCCCACCCTGGGGCAGGGAAGTAGGTAAACGACTTCACAAATACTGTAGGTTCCTGTTTCCCGTGATTCTGCTACTGCTTGGGATTGCTGCTATTTCTGTTCCCAGCCTGCCCCAGTGGCATTCAGACGAAGTGCTCATCTTTGCCTTGAAAGAGTTTGATAAGTTCAATCTTTTATTCCCTTAAAAAGTCAGTTACCAATACAGAGTATATCAGTCATCAACATGGTGACAAAATACTCATGTTTATGTAAAAAAAGTTTTAACTTAATTTCGTCAACGCTGTTTCTTCCAAACATGTAAGTGGAACCCCATCCCAGTTTAGGCAGCAATCTTTCCCCATCTCAGGTCAGTTTAGAGGGCCCAGCTCACAAAGTCTGTTTGCATCACTGTAAAAGATCTCAGCAGAGGAACAGATGATTTAAAAGGATACTGAAATAGAAGCCCAAGGCAGGTGTAGCTGACTCAGATTGGAGAGCCTGGGTCTTGCTGCACGTCATCTTAATTTGTTCTGCTCTTTCCTGTATCACCCATTGGGAAGTACTGAGTCATTCTCTGCTGTGGCCATTCATTATCCACAGCTTGGTTCTAACAGGACTCATGAACAGTTCATCCCTTGACAGTGAAATAGTCATTGCAAGGAAAGAAAAGATTCCCCAAGGTCAAATATTGCTTGGTGTGAGCGATTCACAGAACTCCATGCTGCTTCCTGCTTTCCTTGATAATATTCAAGAGACATGACTAAGTCAAGGGAAAAATAAAGCTTCCAAATGATCTGAGAACTCTGCAGTAAGGGAATTGACATTTTAAAACATATAATTAACATAGATAATCAATAAAATCTAATTTACAGTTATTAGAGATTAACTCAGATATGAAATCTGACTGTGGATATCTGACAAGTGTTTACACTAGGAATCTAACAACACATTTGAGGAGAGATGCTTTCCTGCAATCCTAAAACATGTAGTAAATTTGAGGAAAAACCTCTGCTAGACCCATTTAGTAAACTGATCTTTCTGCAACCTGTTTTTACCCAGTAATAAATTCCTTAGACACCACCCAAAGTAAGAACCCAATCAGCATCACAGCATGGATTTGTCATTAATCATGTTCACAAGTGACTGCCTCCTCCAGAAAGCCCAGTTCCCACATTGCTCAGAGCACACTACTTCACTCCTCAACAAAAAAACTACTCAGCAGCTGCTAGTTATAGGTGTTAGGGATATTCCCAAAAAATTTCTTGTAGTCAGAATACACTCATTTCAGGGATGCAGGAAGGAGGAAAGGAAAAAAGAACCTTTTCCTTGGAACATACCCATGTCAAAGAGGTTTAATGGGAGAGATTTGTAATGACTGGGCTCTGTTTTCCCATCACAGTAGCCACTAGGCAAGTGGTTGGAGATTGCAGAAATGAATCAAATAGAAAACCTAACCAGCGGTTACTGGCTATTCTGAACTATGTAATTTCTTTGCTGGAGCATTTGTTTTTAAGTGCCTTAAAGGTCACTTTCATGGCAAAAAAGGAAACTACACATTTTGCAGAAGAGAATCTGGATTTCTAATTAGGCTGTAATTGCATTCTTTCCCACCTCACCAGGGCCCTCAGTGGGCTGCTTCACAGACCACCCAGCTGTGAAAGCTCACAGACTCCGAGTCCTCCCAACACCTCTCCAGAGGCTTCCTGTGAAATAACTCAGTTAATGCCCACACTCTCACAGTGCTCATACCCTCAGCTTCCTCTGCTGTTACAGAAAGGCAAATGGATTCAGTTCTTCCCTGGAAAAACAGCAGAAGCACAAGCTGAAAGGCTATAAATGAGTTTGGGTGAAACAGCAACAGGCAGCCCAAATGTTCTGAGAGCACTAAAGAATCATTACCTCATCAGAAATAGATTATTTTTGTATATGTTATCTGTATGTCTAATTAAACTGGCAGCAATGGAAAGGAAGTGCTCGGAGTTGTAATAAAAAAGTTACTTTTTAACTTTTTCTTTCAATATTTTCCCAACACAAGTGAATGTGCTCAAACTTTTTCTGTGATCTTTATAAATCATTCATTGGTATAAGGCAGTCTCATCAGAACCAAAATAACCACATTAAAGAACAGGGGCAATTCTCAGTGAGAATGAGATGGACAGAGAATGTCCACTGCCAAGATATCGGACAAAGGGAACATATTTATATTTCTTCAAAGGGACATGAAAACATTCAGTTTTCTTTAAGAAAATTAAAATCTTAAAGACACAAAACCTATTTCAGTGCCTAGTCCTTGTGTATGACTGCACATCACACAGAGAAAGAAGAAAGCTTGAGGTAAACACATTGTCACAACATATCTAGACTGCCCAAAAATAATTTAAATACTGTAATAAAAAAACCAGATTTTTTTTCTTGTAAGTACCAATTTTTTGTATATGATTTCTCTTTATAAATGCTACACTTTTCCTTTTGGCAGAGCAGTGTGTGAAAGCTTGCAGCTATCATGGTAATGAGTTATCCAAGGTTCTAACTGTGATTCTGGCATGTGCTGATGACCTGGTTGATGCTATTCAAACTGGCAAGCACCAAAGCATGTTGCTTCTATCGAAATCATGCAGACTGTAATTTCTCTTCCTCTTTCCTCAACAGAAGGTTACAGTGCAGCTACCACGAGCCACAGAAACAAAGAAAATGGGCAGCTTCAGATGCACACAGGATAAAATCAGCAAGACCAAAACAAGTCTCATTCCACAAAGGACAAAAACACTCCAAACTCAGCTCAACATGACAATCCAAGTGAAACCTCAATGATATAGTGAGGATTCAGCAAGCAACACCCTTGTCCTGTGGGCTGCACTCAAGGCTCCTGGCCAAGCCCCTCAGCACAGCTGGTTTGGTGCTGGTCTTCTCCCAGTAGCCCTGAGAGGCTGCAAACACACTGGCTTCCCCACACACCATGAGAAATACTTGTTATTATCAGAACTCATGGACTGGCTGTTCTCTGGCTACATGTCATTGCAAGACCTGAATTTCCTTCAGCCTCAGCTGTCTCAGAAAGTCCTTCTGTAAGTACCAGCAGATAAACACAGAAAAGTGTTTGGTTTCCTGAGGTGGCTTTACCTCCTCCTGTTCAAGCCCTGAGGCTGATTCCCAGCACAGCACACAACAGACTGTTACATGAGGGAAGGAAGTGCTGCATAGCTTCATTCTCTAGCTATTCTTCTGCACGCTTTCCAATAGATAGGAACAAAGAGCTTCTTATCTCCCAGCAATTCAGATCATAAACACAAATTAATGTCAGTCATACATATCCTTTTTATGTTTTCTCCTGAGTTAAAAAAACAAATAAAGCAAAATAAAATGCCGTTACCTATAGAGGAAGAAAATGAAGGAAAATGCAAGAATACAAGTCATGCCATGAAATAAAGATTCACCTTAACACTCATTTAATAATTTTGTACTCTTCTGACTTAGTCAGAATTACTGAGTCACTATTCTCATTAAAGTGAACCAATAATAAAAGTTACAATCCAATGCAAGAAAAATACAACAGATTATTCATTTATCTGGAGCCAAAGCAAAAGTATCTTTCATCTCTGTTAATACATGTTTTTATGCTATACCAATTAAAGATAGTTTTGGGACATTTTCTGTAATTATTCACCAAAAGCAGTCCTTTATAATTCAGCCAGGATTATCCAGAGAATAATACACTTTTATCCCTTTCCTCTAAACACACTTGTGCCCCAGGAAATTTAACTGCCTCTATCTAATCCCATGAAAGTCCTTTTCATTGTTATTTCTTGGTGGGACTGTCAATCAGAGATGAAAAAGAGGAAAACAAAACACAGAGTGAAGTGGTTTGCTAGAAACATCACCTCAGCCAGTGCCAAAATTACATCAGATGGCATAAAGAAGAATTACTTTGAAGAAGTGGCATGGGAGAAAAGTGTCTCTTTTGTGTCCTTTTCTCCTTGTTTTCTAGGATTAATAGCTTATTTCCTTTCTGTGTTGTTTTGTTTTATTTTTCAGGCATACTCAGCATTGCAGCATTGCATTCTATTTCCCAAATAACATCATGGGCACTTCACACAAGTTTATAGTAAAACCCAAACATCAGCTATGTTTTAATCAGTTTTCTTCAAACCATTCTCAAATCAAACATCTCAAGACTTTTTTTTTTTTCTTTACACTTTCATGCAATTACATTCCCAGTAGTGACACAGACATGGAAGGTGGGGCTCAGATCCCACAAGGTGCCTGATCACTGCTGACAATCAGCTGTGAGCACAAAGGATGTTCTCCCACAAGCAGCCGAGGCACAGACACTGTTCATCCATCTCCCCACTGGGCACAGAATTTTGGTACAAGCAGCCCACACCCAGAATCACTCAGGGGTCCCAGCCACAGATAAGAGCCCACGGGTGCTTTGCAAATGCTGATCTTGCCCTAAAGGCCAATTTGCAGCCCTGTACAAAGGAAGGGAGAGGCCATGTGGCAGTTGTAGAATTTTTGTCAGCCTTTTCATCTGGCCTTAAAATTTCCATTTCTCTATGAAGTATGTTCTTTTTAGTTAGAAGCTCTAAAAAGTAAATCCTTTTAGCATAAGAAAGGCAAAAAAAGAATGGTCACAAAAGAAAAGAATCGAGAGAAGTGCTCACAATTGAGAACTGAAGGCACTCAATTCTCCCCCCTGAAAGCTACAACTGAGTACAGGGCACTGGACCTGCCATGCTCAGGTAAACACAGATAACAAGAGTACTTTGAAAGCACTGCTTCTATTCTTTCCAGATTAGTGCTTCCTGGATTTCTATAAATTCTGTACTAGTGAGGCCTTCCTGTCTTTGCAAAACAAGAATCAATCCCATCCAAGCTCCAGGATGGAAAGACTAAAATATGGTTATACATGAGTAATAACTTGTGTATACATTCTCTTTCCATACTTTCAATATTACATGATTTTAAATTAGTTTACAGTGCATTATGGTCAGTGTTCTTGGTAGAGCTCCCAGTCCTCTGAGTATTTGCTTTTTTGCTGGCTAGCAAGGTTTTTCTATCGTGGATTTAAGCAACACAACTGAACCTGAGCCATGCGGGTCTGAATCTGCTCAGCCATTTCAGAGAATTCAGAATACTCTTACACATGTGCATTAGAGGAGGATCCAGATTTTCTTTATCAGTATAAATTAATTAAAGGTTTGATATAAGAATACTTGATATGCGAATAAACAACTGAAAGCTTACAGGAGGGTCTCTACCTGGGAATCCCAACACCGTTTGGGGGTATTAATGAGGTAACCTGAAACTAGATTTCTTATTTTTGGGGTGAACTTTGAATTTAAATATATATATATATCTAAATAAGTAAAGCTAAACAAAGGGATTTGTGAGATGGGAAGGAGGACAGGTTTCCTCCAACATTACTCCCTGTGCAGCCTGACATACGTGCAAGTCAGGGCCAAGCCTGTGCAGAGCTTTTCTACTACAACTGCAGCTGCTCTGCGTCAAAGGAGCATTAAGACATGTGGGTTTGTTTTCAGTTTCAGTCATTTTTTGTTTGGACACTTGGTTTGGTATGGCTGCTGGAGAATTCATTGATTTGAAGCTTTTTGGTTTGTTTTTACTGGACCAGTTAAGTTACCAAGCATGCATTGCAACAACTAAACTTGAGAATTGTAAACATCACTATTTTGTCACCTCCTGTCCCTTTTCCACTAGCACTGCACTGGTTTTCCCTATTCAAAAGTTTAAAACAGGATTTCTCAACCTACCTTAGAGCTTAACTCTCCCAGCAGCATCAGAATCAGAGCAGCTAAACAAAAGGTTATTAGGAACTTGATGTTAAATAATGACCAGAGACATGTAATGGGGGAAAAAAATATCTGTGAATAGAGAAAAAGTTTTTCCAAGCAAACCAAGAAATTCTAGGCTCTGAGAGTTAGAAATAAGCTCTTCAACACTAGTTAAAACCACATTCTTTCTAATACAGGGATGTTCTTTTTTAAGCTTTCTTTCCAGTTTTGTAATCATCAGGCATTGTATCTTGTATCTTTGAGTTTTGTAATTCTTGCCTTGGTTGCACAGAAACAGCTTCAATACATAAATGTAATTTCTCAAGCATATCCCTGAATATTTATTTTTACCTTTTCATACAATGAAAAAAGAGCCTTAAGTTAGAATGTGCTGTCAAGTAGCAACCAATTCTGAGACAGGTGCTTCCACATCTGATCAAGCAGGCAAGAAAGGCTGAAGATAACTTTAAAGTCTTTAAGGCAACAAATACCAGAAAAGCTCCCCAAAATGCACAGTAGTAAGCAGAAGCAAGTGCCTGTTAGAGGTATTTCTCAAACAGCTACAATTTTAACTTCTCATTTTACTGAAGTGTCTCAGGCTCAGCTGTTTCTCAGAGGCTTTGATTTTCAGACTGTCTCCTATGTAACATACATACATGTTCCTTGTATATAAAAAAGGCTGGGTTTATGTGTTGGTCAGAGTATCTGGGTGACTTGACACAATAATCACCCTGGAAGAGACCTGAAGTCTCAAATCCAAACTCCTACTCAAAGCAGGGTCAGTTATGAGGTTAGATCAGGTTACTCAAGGTTTATACAGCTGAATCTTGAAGCCCTCAAAGGATGGAGACTGCATAATCTCTCTAAGCAACTTGTTTCACTGCCTTACACTCATATATTTAAAAAAAAGGAAAAAAAAAAGAGAGAGATTTTATTCAATCTGCACTTGTTTTGTTTCAATTTATATCTGTTGTCTTTCATCCTTTCACAATGAAAAGCCTGGTGCTTCATAAATAATGGCACACTCTTTTTCCAGTAAGTTTCACTGCTTGGTAAAATCTGTGGGGGATTTCCAGAAAACTTCTTCACCTGACAAGAAGAACCAGGAATAAACCCCACAGCTTTTATAAAATTTTCAAATTAAACTTCATTTGCCTTGCAAAAGGTCCAGTTCTCATTACTTCATGGCAAGCATAAAAATTTTGGAAGAGTGGAAAATATTAATTAGCTAAAAACCAGGCAGAGTAAAGAGGTTTCAATTTCAAGGACGAAACAAGCCAAAATATGTTGATCATGGACATATCAAATCAAAATTAGGCAGCTTAGACGGCTGGTTGTGACATAAACATAGATTTCCAATCAGTTCCTAAGGCAGAAATGTCAGAACTGAACTAAATTGCCTAGATTCAGTTGTTTAACTTGACATGTTTATTCTTGCTGAAAGCCAAACAAATATTTCTAACTTTCTAGAAAGTTTTTCATCCATTTTTGGTTTTTTAGAAAAGCAAATCAACTGTTTTTTTCCTAGCAATTCTACAATATGAAAGAAGCAAAATTACAAATGTATACATGCAAATATACAAATGTCCATAAAATACAATGCTTATGTACTATTTTTATATGTATAAAACTGATCAGATTTCTACTATTTGCAATGGTAGCCTGAGTTGACAAAAGGTTTCATATTTTTCTATAGGTAATTCCTCTTGGTCATCTTAGGCATAGGTAAATGTACTTTGAACAATTACAGATGCTCCTGAATTCCTCACACAGCTCAGTAAATGTCAATCCACTGTGGTATCCATGAACTTAGTTCCTGGGGATCAGCAGCTCTCTGTGCTGCTGGCACAGAGATCACAACAGAGGAGAAAGAGACACGAGGAAAATGAAGCTCACACAGTGTGCAGGAATTAATCCTTCCAACACCAACACATGCAGCCACAGCAGAGTGCCCCGATATCCTGCTAGAGGAGGAAGAGAAAATTCCTGTGCAGGTGCACTTAGGCTCTGTTCAGTGGCTCTGGAAACAGAATTGGGGTTGTTGTGATTATCCCTGATTTACACTGCAGCAGTGATCCACCTTATAACAGTAATCCTACTTGTAATAATACCAATAATACTAATAACAATATACTACCTTGTAACTCAGGACAGAAAAAAATGCTTTTTGCCTTTGAAATTTCAGCCTTAGAAAAGCGTCAGCAGGTATCTGGAAAGAAGCTGAAAGAAAAGGAGCCATTATAAAATATCCCATGTGTGTTACAAACAGTCCTTACACGAGAGCACATGACTCATTCTACTACATGTTCATCAGGGAAATGAAAGTGGAATGACTGCTGAGAGAAAAAACAGTAAAGTCTTTTCAGGCATAGATCAAGCAGACTCTTCAGTTCAGTCATGGAGGGTGTGCAGCTCATAGTGGCTCCATTACTCAGTTTTGTGAGTAATTTGTGAAACGCTGTGGCTGTCCAGCACTATGAGGCCCCACCCAGGAGTCAGGAATGCACCTCTGTGAGGAGGACAGAAGAGGGATAGAATGAGAAGAGCTGTCCTCATGTGTGAATGAGCTAAACAAACAGCATTCCTCATCTCTGCTCATATGTTTGATGGATAGGGAGCTGCTGGATCCAGGCGCTGTGGTCTCTCCTACACACAGACCCCGTAAGAAAAGACAGGAGCAGCTGCTGGTGGGACAGCTCAGGATGGAGAGGAGCAGCCAGGACCTCATAGAGACCTGGAGGAGTCACACACAGGTACTTTGCTATAAAACATACCCCACTATGCCACTAGGATTTATACATTGGGGGTCAGGAAGTGTTAGAGGGAAAATTACAGTTAAAAATTAAGATTCTGCTTCTCTGATCTCATCCTAAAAACATGCTTACTGAAAGGGACAGACTATTTACATCCATGTCTTTGGATCTCCCCCCACCAAATAAATATATAAATAGATTCACCTTATTTAGATTCCATATCAAACTGTATCCTTTATATTAAACAATGAATTCTGTTACTAAACTCCTATTTTCAGCAATATTTTAAATACTAACCACTAAATGCCCATTGCTCAATGTCCTAGACCTGCTCAAGCAAGGAACATTAAATACATCAAATTGCACTGTAAATTATGAGTTCTATTTTGAGCGTGACATCATTCATCCTGTTGCTTCGATTTAATTATATTTAGGCTTCAATCCATCCCCAGCAGCCCCAATATTTCACATTTTGTTAGTTTGTCTGCTTTTCTCTGACTAGTTACATATAAAAATAACTACATTTCAAAACATTATTACACAAAATTAACCCTAAAGCAGTGTTCCCAACCCATCAACACTTCTGTGCAGGAGGAAAAATATCCTGAGTGCCCAATCGACAACAGTAATTGCTGAAAGCACTAACAGAAAAATAAGGTGGGAACTCAGAAACACAGATACTCACATTTCAGTTCTGGACTGTTTAATACTTTAGAATCTGAATCTGACAGCAAATAGTCTCATTACTTTATTATAATCTCGGTACATACGCTTAGATCTTCCTATACAAATTTTTTTTTTTCAGATGGTATTTTCTGTGCCAGGTCCTACATATAAGATGATACATTTTCAGCATTTTCAGCAAAGTTAGTTGGAATAGTCCTTTAGTTGTAAAGGTATAAAAGGATCTTTTACAGCTCCTTTTGTTCAAGAAAAATATGTTAAAAAACATATAACATGAACAATAATATTTTTGTTACTTTAGACTTCTAGAGTGAGATCGTGAAAACTCAAAAAAATTACTCTGTAATTTGGAACAAAAAGCTTAAATGATAAAGTTTAAATTTTAAAATTGTATTTATTTTCCTTGGATCATGGAATAATGCATCAAGCTTACGTGTTTGTGTGGATAGTTTACAAATGATTGCATCTGCATGGTACAAACAATTTATTTGGTACCTTCACTTCTGCAAAAGTGAGTTTTTGTAAGCACACACTAACATTGTTTTCCATATAAAACCTCCTTTGCATAAATACACCTAGAACACCTAGTTCTTCTGAACAGTCTTGCCTAAGAAGTTTAATAATGTTAATAAATTATTTTATTAGCAATGGCCCCAGGACTGGCCATCATGTCATGGCAATACTCCAGCGAGTGCAAGCATTCTGCAAGACCCATTCTGCACTGACCAGCCTTGGTGCTTGCTCTGGTTTTACTTCTCAAACCTCAGAAATATTCCCTAAAGAGAGGCTTTAGCCTGAGTCCCAGCTGCACCTCTTTAGACAGGGATTGTAACATCTGGTGGGGACAAATGTTGCTTCAACATTCCTTATGGGAATGCAGTATTTAGCTAGCAAATAGGAGAGACTCTAAATATACATTTTTCTCTTAATTCAAATTAAATGCCCAAATATAAAATACAAAGCTCAACACCCCAAATAACAAAAATTATTGCTACTTTGTTATTGTGCTGGTGGCTCTTAAACAAGCCAGAAGTTCTTTATTCTTTCCCAAACCTACCATCAAAAAGATGGCAATTTACATTGCAAAGGACCCAACTTTCACTAGTGGAAATGGCACTTCTGTTTTGGTTTTTTTCAGTCTTACATGAAAATCCTTTACATCCACTCCTGCTAAAATGATGCTTAGGGTGGTAGGACAGGAAGTCTCACTCCAGGGCCTATTTTGCAGACCTAATGTCCTATGGTACAATTTTCTATTGTTTATTATTTCTTAAAAATATTTCTTTGAAAGTAACAGAGTTGTCTTTGATGTAAGGCAAGACAACTTACCAGAACCATCTTTCACATAAAAGTTAGTCTGGTACAAAGCACCAACAGAAATTATTTTGTGTGAATAAACATATTTTGAAGGCTATCAGTTGGAAATAGAACCTGATGATCACATTTTGAATGTGTAAAAAATGAAATTTAACAAACTCAAAGTGCAGCGGAGGCCCAACCTGCTCTAGTTCCCTCAAATCCAGATTTATCATTGCCTCCTATTGTTGGGTTTGGCTCAGCATCTTGCCCTAGGGTGTTGAATGACACCCTCAGGGTCCTGCTGGAAAAAAATAAAAGCTTTTTCTTGTAGCTAACCAATAAAGAGCAAGTCAACAGCACTCCAGGAACACCTATTAAAGCCTACCAGAGTCTAATAAAAACAGTTACTTAAATATTAAAGCCATTTCATTGCTAGTGGCTGGAACATAAGAAAGCAGGCGTTTCAGCTGGTTCAAGTCTTTATCAAAGGCTTAAAAGGAAAATTTGTTCTATTTATAGGCACAAGTATAGAAACACTGTGCTTGCCAGCACATTTTATTCTAACATCAAAGAAAATTCATGTTTAAACCAATTATTTCTTACATCTTACAACTCAAAGTGGTGTCTCAGCCCCCTCCATCAGTGCTACTGTACCCAGCCAGCCCAAAACAAATCATGACCAGTCAGAACCATTATTGTCAAGCGTGGGGTCAGAGTTTATTATAAATTCCTTCAGGGTGTTAAAAACATCAGAAACACCGTTTGTGTTTAGACAGACATAAAGGCACAAGAGATTACACTTACAGGGCTCAACAGAAACAAGGGGTGCCAAGGGAAACAAAAGGTAATGAGTATAAATAAGAGAACTGAAACTTCTTACCATTGAACTCAAGATAAAAAAAAAATTACTCATAAAATGAACTTGTTCTAAGTCCATAATTGCACAAAACCAACAAGATCTTTACTTTCTGTTAAAATGGATTCTAACACTGAGCACTAAAGTCAAGGATCATTTAATCTTTTCCTCCCCTCCTGCTGCACACCATTTCCACCCTGGAAAGAAGCAGCAGGGATTAGTTTATTCAAAGACAGGTTTTGTTGTGAAAGACTCTGCTTCACTGTAACAGCTATGGATTGCAGAGAAAAAAATGCTCATTGCATTGGGAATTTTGGAAGCCCCCAGGTAGAAACCTGCCACATCAAGCTTCATTTTGGACTGCCCATGGATGTCCTCACTGTCTGCTCTCTTCTCTTTCTCTCCTTACCTGTTTCTGAAATATTCCACACTCAATCAAGGTTTGCAAGTTGATCCTCACATTTTGATTATTCCTATGAGTGTGTTGTTAAAATAATTTAAGAAAAGGTTTGACTTTATTTCACTCCAGTCTGGAAGATTTCTGCTTTTTATTTCAAAGACAATTATGCCTCTTATATTTACACATTTTCATCCAGTTCTTTAAGTCATTTATGGATGAGTCCAAGTAAGCTCTAACTCAGCAAGCCACTTAAACATGGTTTGTTTTTTGCTACTGGGAAAGACCCAGCCTTGTATCTCTTTGGATTAAGTCCTCTTCATAACAGTACATTAAGGAAATTATCAAAATCCATGAATGTATGTCTGGATTATTTCTCATGAATAACTTAACAGCTCTAATACATGTGAATGTAGGATCTGAGTATCATCACCTGATGGTGCAGTAATCCCTGTCTTTCCTCAACTAACATTTTCCAATAGACAGTGAATCTGTATCAGCAAGTTTTGTCACATCTAACATTTAGGTTCAACACACTTCCATGGCAGCCATCCTTTTCTCTTCAATATATAGCGGGTCTCTATAGCAACATTGGTTATAAACAATCAGCTTTCTAGGCATTAAATGAAAAGTTCCAGCCAAAGAGATAAGTGTAAATTTTGATAGTGTGCAGGACATCAAGCTGACACCAGAACTGCTCAGGGCAGCCCCAGGGAGCACACCATGCACAGCTTTAATACTGGGGGACTCCCCAGGACAGGCACATCAGTAGCACTGAGGGCACAAATGCTCTAAAGAGGTGTGTGCTGGTCTTGACAGCACTCAGAGAAATTCATGCTATCCACCATGAGTATGCACCAGGAATTTTTCCACACAGATGGGAATGCACCACTCTCTTTCCAATAACCAGGCTGAGCCATACACAACCAAGAAACAAGGGTTCCTGGGATGTGGTGCCAGTTAAAAAGAGGGTCGGAGTACAGCTCCAGTCTGTATTGCAGGGCATTGCCTTATGTAAAAACAACAGCTACGTGTTGGCCAAATGGTAAAACTCTGAAATGTATCTTTACAATGGTTTGCTATGTAAAAATTGTTATATTGGAACTTTCATGCATGCTAAGAATATTTCTGTGCAAATACAGAGGTGTAAGAAACATGCAAATGAAAGCCTAAGAGTACGACTGCAATGTCCATCTGCCAAAGGCACAGCACTCATCATGGATCATCCAGTTCTCTTCTGCAGGCAAACCATAATTAGGTGGCCAAA
Organism: Certhia americana; assembly: GCA_018697195.1. Taxonomy (NCBI): domain Eukaryota; kingdom Metazoa; phylum Chordata; class Aves; order Passeriformes; family Certhiidae; genus Certhia; species Certhia americana. The sequence continues at coordinate 18,832,782 of CM031865.1, read as the reverse complement.
GAAAGAGAACAGAACAAAACAAGCTCTGACACATCACTGAGAAACAGCAGCTTTGACCTTTCAGCATCCTGCGCAGCAAATTGCTGTAGCTCAACTGACGAATCATAAAAGAGATGTTTCTTTCATTTACTCTCTTATACCAAATTAAGATCAACTACATCATGCAATTCTTCTTAAGTTTACCTCTTAATGATCTTTATGGAGACTACTAAAATATTACTACAAGGTAATGCAATGTATGGTTTCTCTATTAAGCAAAAGAGGGAAGATTATTTTTACTAAAGAGCAAAAAGGACATATTGGTAACTCAGAGTTCTCATTAATTTACCTTTCTCCTTAAAGACTTCTCCCTGAAAAATCTCTTTGGAAAAAATGATTTTAAAGTGTATGAAAATCTCAATAAACATAGTCTTCCTGCCACTTAAAAACTGGTCTAGCCTCTCTGGTTTCCTAATTGCTACCAGGCAGAAGTAATTATAACTAAAATAAAACAGTTTTGTTTTACTTTGCCAACCCTGCAGTGATTCCCAAAGCTTAGAGAGCCCTGCAAGATAAAGCACTACTTTTCACTGAGGAACAAAAAGAAAAACTCTAATTGAAATTTGGCCCACTGCTTCTTGATATTATGAGAGTAGAGTCATTACAGGACTAAAACTACCTGGCTCATCATCTTGAATTATTCCTTCTGCTGGAGGAAGAAGGAGGTAACTTCCAGAGCAGTAGAGAATTTTTCTAAGACTGCTTGTGGGTGTAGAGCACATCTCCTGTCAGCACATACTACAGTTGTACAGAAGACCCAGGAGCTTCTTTCCTTCCTGACCATTAAAGAGTCAAATCCCAACATTGTGCAGATAAAGAAAATTTTTTTTAGCTTGAGAGATACAGTCTTTAAAATAGGAGTTCAAGGTAGCTATCAGTTTTTTTGCCTGTTTCTAAGCAGACACCAAACTATCTACACAGCCAGAAAGCTTAACCAGCCTGAGGACACTTTTCATGCCACCCGGTTAGGAACCAAAGTGTTGCCAGTTCCCAGCAACTGCAGGGTCTCACAAGGTTCAATGCCCTTCTTGGAAGGTGTTGAGCTACAGAGTGAGGCATTTACATCACAATCCCAGCCTTTAAAGTAAGGCCTCTGGCTCTCATGACTGCCAAGACGTCCTTTAAAAGTCATAATGGCTCACAGAATAGAAGGCAACTAAAAATATCTAAATAATAATAATAACTAAAAAGATCTAATTTTTAAGTGAGACTCATGTTCTTTGGGTACCTGGTGGTTCTGGTAGTGTCCAGTTTTACAGGTTCCAAGACAGCAAATCACCGCCTTCTGCACATCCCATCTATAAATGTTTGAAGATACTCCAATTCTTTTAACAGTAGGGTAACACACCATGAAAGATTATTTCATGACTACTTCAAAATCAATGTTTAAAACTTATCCTTCATTTTGCAGCACAGCTGGAAGAAAAATAAAACTAAGAATGTGTCCATTCAAAATATGCAATTCCCAGCTCAACCTGCCAGCTGCTTTTCCCTGAGTCAGCAGGGAACTGAAGGAGACTAAACAGCTTCTCCCTAAAAGCCTCAGAGGTTAACTTCCCTCAGCTGATATCCCACCAATTCATACGAGTTGAGCACAGAAAGTCGGAGGCTGGCAGGAGAACAGCATTTAATTCAAATGCTAACATTTCCAGTCTTTTTAACCTCATTTTAGCAAGTTGATGGATTTGTTTGTTCCTTTTCACTCTGTCAGTGGATCTTTTAAAACAATCCTATTTGACATTGACATAAAGGTTACCATGGGCATCAGGCAGTTTGAACCTGTTGCTTAAGGAAGAGAAGGACAAAGTAACTCCAGGAAGACCCAGGGAAAGAAGCTTTGGAAAACAATTAAGATTAGTGCTTTGCTGTAAAGGAGGATGCAATAGTTGTCAGGGGTAAAAAAAAAGAAGTATGCTTTGTACTTATTTGTCTACAGACAATAAAATTTTCATTAAAAAATATTTTTATGAACTGTCATACTGTTCTGTTAAGATAGGAAGTTACATGCAAACAAGGCTGTTCATTAGCACAACCCTAGAGGTGATCTAAATGTGGTAAATTATAAGGAGACACCACACAGTAATTGCACACAGGTATTCTTAGGAATATCTCATTGAATTCTTAAGTTACCAATGACAAAAACATAAAAAATAAGTGTGTTTCATTTGCAACAGAAAAAGGACAATCCAAACCCAAAGCAGAGTAGCCTTATATTTTCAAAATTAAAAAAAAAAGCAACCAGACCTGTTGGAATGGTGTTGACGATGTAGGAATGAAGAGCACCAGAAAGCAGTCAATTACCCAGTTTAGATTGCATTTTCATATCCTTTTCATTGCATTAACCATTATTTTGCCATTTTTTTCCCTAATAGCCTTCCCTTAAATCCACCCAAAGCCACTGGATATTTCAATGAGCAAAGAAACAGGAATGGAGACTCAAGGCTTGGATCACAGCCAGAAAAAGAAAAACTGCTACCATATGTTAAATGCATAACAACATGTCACATCAAAATTGAATTCAAACTTTTCCAGTGTCTGCGATTTCACTTCTAAAAGTGGTGTGATATGAAAAGACATTTTAATATAAGTTTCAGTAATTTTATAATGTTATCTAAACAATCATTTTACAGCAGATGCCACTCATTAATGATGTACAGAAATTTATTTATACCCATATAAAAAAGCATGGCCAATGGAAGAACATCAACACAAGCTCAAATATAAATGCAACACACTCTGCTATAAGATAAAAAAGGAGGGTGAGATAAGCGGGGAGAACAAACAAGGCAGAAGAAAAACAAGAGGGTCTTAAATTAAAAGACACTGTAAAAGTCAGCAAAATGTATTGTCTCCAGAAGTGAGGAAGAAAAGTACTAGAAACTCCATAAAATAGTCTGAAACCTTTTGAAACTACTTTATGTAAGAAACATGGAAGGTAGTGACAAAATAGTGGGTTATCAATGTGAAACAGAGGTGTGAGAATGCACTGGAAAACTAAAAAGATAAAAAGACCTCTGTCTATTCCCAGGCTGTTTGGATAGCACGATAACGAAGCAATTCTCCATCAGCCTGGAAAGGGGAAAAAGCCATGTCAGAGAAAACAAAAAACCCCCAACCAAACTTAGAGTGACTAGCAACACTGCTAAACTCCAGATAATGTCTCTGTGTGCAATCTTTCCACTAAAAGTAAATTAAGAAGTACAGTAGGCACTTGCTCACTTAAGAAGGACAATTCTGATGCCATTACCTGAGGAATAAGGGCTTAGTTCTTCCCACTCAAAGAAAAGTCCAATGAAAAAGAAATACCAAAGACTTAATGAAGACATACATTATTGTTCATCTGCTCTTTTGCTGCCATACAAATCCTCTATAAAATCTCCAACCATAAACAAATAGAAAAAGCAAATTACTAAAAGCAAACCCGAAGGTCAGCTGTCTGCACCAATCCAAAGATGCAGTCCCAGTGAGCAGGTCCTCAATGGAAACAATCTCTGTGAAAGGAATCTGGCTGGCTTTCCATAGCCAGAGAACTCTGGGAAAATGCACCAGGTACAAAATCCAAAGGATGAAACTTCTAAAAGCATGAAAATATTTCAGCATTCCATGAAGGAAATGTAACAACATTGCATTTTATTTAATCCAGTATTATTTTTGTATTATATTATGACAGCATGGTCAACAAAAGAAAAACATTTTTGTCTTTTTTTTTTTTTTTTTTTTTTTTTCATGGAGAATTTGAAAACAAATCAACAGGGAACTGAACCAAAAAGCAGAGAAATACTGAAGATTTAAACCCTTCATAAATTACACCAGAACCTGTGGTGGATTGCAAATTATATGGCTGATCTTCCCACAGAATTAGAATTCCTCTTCCCATAGAAATTAAAACTGCTACTATTTCTGCTTCTTTGTAGGTTGTTTTTTAAGGGGGAGTGAACTTCACAAATATTCTAAGTCAGGAGTAAATTTCCAACTACTTAGGATAAAATTGACCCACAGTAACTCATGTTATTCCTCTTGTTCCATGACATGATATGGAATTACTGTTGGAGTTTGGTTGCAATGGAAAGGCGAATACACCTTGGCTGGTTTTTAGGCTGTGACAGACACTATCTTACCCCAACAGGATGGGTTGTCATGGATTCACCTTGTCAGGCCTACAGGGACTCACATGCCTTGAGGATGACAATGTTTTGGAAAATGAAGGTGCTTTATTTAAATGGAATAACTTTTTTACAAAATTTCACTGGTCCCCATCAAGCCACTCCAACCTGAATGTTTTTTACGTTCAACCCATCCTCCTCCTTACCTCTTTTCTATTCAACTTGTCCCAGCAGCCTTTTCCAGCCATTACTCATCTCCCCCCTTCTCATGCACAACACTCAACTTGCTCCGCACAGTAACACAATAAAAAATGTTCACTATGAAGCAAGAGACTTCAAACACCTTGATGGAGAATGCCAATGGGAAGAGAACTGTATGGATGTGATCCTCAAGAGAAGCAGCATTTCTAGGAAAAGCAGTGAATACATGATTAGTGAGGGGGAGGCTGCCTAGCAGACAGCATGCTGGCCTCTGCAGCCACTGCTTAAATTTGTCATTTTGTTACTTGAACACACTTGACATGTGTGACTAAGAACAGCGTATTGCCATTGCAAATATTTCTATATCAGCTTCAACCAATGATAGAACACTGGCTTTCTACAGAGTTTGCAAATGGAAAAGAGAACATTCATGTTTGCTGTGTCTTTCTGTCTTTTTACCTTTCCTGTAGAGATTCATCTGCAAGGAAAACAAGATAAAGTAAACTATAAATGTTGCAACAAATTCTCAAGTTCTGTTACGGCTGATCAGCAGTTAGAATCGGAAAAAAAAAAGATTCCACACAGCACTGGAGCACCTTACATCAAGAAGAACAGTACGAAACTCAAGAAGTTACAGAAACTCTGTTGTCTGGGACATGCCTTTTTTGTTCCATACAAAATCCAGCAGGATGATGGGCCATTTTTATTAGTCTTCAAGTCATAACTTTTAGGCATGAAGACTAGAACTGAAAGTTATTTTCAGTTAATTCTGAACAGCTGTTGGTAGACAAGTGCAAGAATTCTGGAATTACTGGGAAAAAAATCTGGTATGAGAGCTACAGCGTGACTCGAGACTGAAAACAGAAGGAAATGGTGTTTTGTTTCCCCAGAATCAATCACTGTGGATTGCCTGACAAAATTCTCTGGCACTGGAACAGAACACAATAAAGCAGATCTATTAACAAGCCTGGGAAGCACAGCTGGATTACTCCATTTTCCTCATAGAGGGAAAGGTTCTCCAAATCTTTTTCCTGTAAGGTGTGAGAGGTTCACACAGTCATAGAGATGTAAAAAAAAATCTAAAAGAATAAAAGAGTAAGAAAGGAAATAAAAATGGTTACCAGAATACAGAGAAAAGATTTCATATTAATTCTTGTAAAAAAGTGTGAAAAGATGCACCTGGACCCTCCAGAAGCACCTTCAGTTCTGCTGGTGTGGGCTAATGGAGCTTTCCCAGGCTTCTCCCCAGTCAGCAAGCTGAGAGCACAGCAGGCATTCCTAATGTGGCTCTCCCCTTCCCTGTGTTGCAGGCCATGCACATGAGCTTCAGCCTCCAGGAATTCTGCCTGGGCTGCTGTTCCCCACCACTGGGGATGAGCATACTCTGCAAGGCATCTGCTTGAGACAGTCAGAGCTGGAAGAGATAACTTGTGTGGGGAGCAAAATCAAGTGAGTGGCTCTTCGCAAGCTGATTGGGCCAATTACAAAATTCAGCCACATAAAATTCCCACTGAAACAGTTGGCTCATGATTCTTTGAGTGCATGACAAGGTCTGGCACTGAAGAGAGGAAAGAAAGATAGTCTATCATGCTTAATGAAGTCCATCTTCTAAAAAGAAGATGGGACAGTAAAACACCTTCAAGAAACTGCCAAATCTGGGCATCAAAGAACATGTGCTGTTACTTCCATGCCAAGAGTACTGGAAAAGTTTCTAAAAGTCATTTGCTAGGTCCACAGCAGGACTAGATACAAGATACAAATCAAGTGACATGGTGAGCAGGTGACCCATTTAGTACTCCTAAACAAATTACCAAACACCTGAGGAACTGACTGCACAAATGTTCTTAGCTCAAGGGAAACAAAAAACAAAAATACATGGTTTCAATACTATGAGCAAGGTGTTGTTTGTGTTTTCCTCTGTCATCTCTGGTTCTTCCCAAGTGGCAATGCCCTCTCATCAAACTCCATCCCAGGAGGCCCTATGGACTGCCTGTCCTTGCAGACTGTTTCCCACAGCCCAGCAGGTACCAGCATCTTCACACCAGAGTTTCATAACTCTGGGTCTAGAAGCACCATGGAATTGCCAATGAAATTAGTTAAAGTAATTTCAAAAAGCCACATGGTGAAAGAAGCCCCATTGAAACATTTAATCCATTCTAGCTAAAACTAACATATTGTAACATGTCTTAAAAAAGCAAAAAATTGAAACACAGCATCATCTAGTAAGAGTTAGTAGCTCTTAGGATCTACTGCTTTGGAAAACTGTGGAAACTCCACAAAACTAGACCAAGGTGAGATACATTATAAAGAAAAAAGAGAAAGGAGTTACCAATAAAAGAATCTTTACTGAAGCACAGAGGCAACATTCAAAGATAGCAGCAGACAGGGATGTTCAACCAGTTTTCTTTCCTAGGGTGTTTTAAAGACCTATGAATTAGAGGCATGTACAATTGTAAAGACACATAAAGTATTACATGAAGGCATCAAATTATTATTAATCAGCTAAGAATGTGTGCATTAAACTTCCATCATCCTGTATATGGATCCACTCTGTTGTCATTATCCTGTATGCTCTGAAATGTACAGTTACATTAATCTCCAATGCTGTAAACATTCCTGGTTGTAATTAGTAACTGCTGTGACATTCAGACTGCAGTTCTACCAGCAATAAAAATCTCCCACGGTTTAATAAGCAGACTTTTTGTAGTTTTATGTTGTGCTTGTGAAACTCTTTGGGAAACTTTGTGTGTTGGAATACAATCTCTCTTCGGTCTTCTTTCTGCATGCAATACCTCTGTTTACAGAATGTTTTACAATTCTCTTTTCTGTGCAATCTCAGATTTCTGCCATTGACCTTCCCAAGTGCCCCTTCATCACAGAATCCTTTTGACTATGAGGGATAGCTGAGAACTCAAGCTTCCCACTGAATGTGCAACCTGAAACTCTGTAGAGACTTATCTAAAGTATAAACATAAATATTCATGAAGAAACCATTGCTCTAAATTCAAGTGTTGATTTTGAAGCTCAGATGACAACAGTTTGAAGGCAACATGGGTGATTTCATAATTATTGTATAAGCAAAACCAATTAACTAAACTATTCCAGGATTCCAGCTATCCTTCATGTGACAACAGATCTACTGAATTCTATTCTATTCCCAAAATATCTTTGATTTCCTCTAGCAATGTCTGCAGGAAGCCTGTATACTTTCACTACGTAAAAAAATAAATTAGTACTGCACACACTTGTTTAATTTCCCATTCAGTTTTGAATATGTTTATTGTATTTTCCATTTGAGAAAGAGAAAATAATCAATTGTGGGTTTTTAAAATTTTTAATTTTTAAAAAAAATTAATTACCTGAAACTCCTGGGGAAAATGAAAATAAACTAGAACATTCATGAAAAACCTATCACTTGATTGTCAGAATCTATGTTTACAATTACAGAGTGTAGTTGTAATTTATGGAGGAAATAAAACCAAAACAAAACAATATAAATATTACATTTCTACTTAGAGAAATAGGTCAAAAAGTGTTTTAAAGTATAGCCTGACAAAGGAATAATATGAATTCATGTCAGCTATAATAACTATCCCAAAAATACACAAAGTACTGCTTAAGGCTGTAAAATGCACAACATAATTCGGTATCTTTCTTACCAGTTAACTAACTTGAAATATTATTCATATTTCAATGTGGGGTAAGAAGTGAGGGGAGGGAGAAGGCAATGAAATTCTGACTTATCTGCATCTTAAGTGACTTTTTATCTAGGAAGCTTTGAGATTAAAAGAAAAATTACAAATGTTAAGTTTCCTTTGTTTAGAAAGCAGGAAGTCTTGATTCACTAAACCCCTAATCCGAAAAAAAGTAAAATACTACTAAGATGTAGAGTAGAACAGTCAGAGATCACTAGGAAGCTCTCTTAAATAAATCTTTTAGAAAGAAGAGAGAACAGCAAACAAAAATCTCAAAAATAAGTTATCAAACATCCCTCATCAAGAGCTGAGGCATAAGATCAGCACTTTGTATCTCCCCTGTTTCATCTCTCCAGGCATCTCTGCACTAACAAAGGCCAGCAGCACCACATCCATATTCATCACAGTCTCTTGCGCTACATCAGGCAACTTCATTCACGTTCAATATACTGAGATCAAAGGCAAATTCCCAGATTTTATGCTCATTTAGAGAATAAAAAAAAGTCTTTAGGAGGCATTCTAGGCAGTTCCCAGTTACTGTGCTGATGAGGCTTATGAAATAATTCAGAATCATCATTGTAGATTATATCACACACAAATACAGATGAAGATGCAAAAGGCAAAAACCTCTCCACAGCCTTGCTGGGATTTTCTCAGATCACTCTGCCTCCCTCACACAGAACATCATATCCTGGGATTATGCCTAGGCCCAGACACAAAAACTGAGGCTATCACTGTTCAGCTATCATTTTTGAAAAACTATTAATTCATTAACTATTAATTTGGGTGTCCTCAGTTTACATCTATATTTGATATCCTAAATGACCTTTGTAAACACTGTAAACCAGCACCAGAATCTGGACAGTCATACAGGAGCTGTGTTTGAAGACCTTCTGAGCCATGTGTTGCTCACAGCCCCAGCTAAGCCACCTCTCCAAGGCTGAAGCTAAAAGAGGCAAAGCTCTGCTGCAATTCTGGCTCTGGTCAGCTACTCCTGGTGGTCAAAGTTCTCTTCCAAGTGGAAGGCAATGGAGAGCCAACTCCTTATTTAAGATCTTGTGATTTTCAGGCTATTATTGCAATGTTTAAAACACTTGGTTCTGAAGCTACTCATGCTGAAAAATCATTGATTTTGCATGCAATAAGAGCAAAACAGAAATTACATGTTGTATTAGCGATGACATAGCTTAACATCCCATATCAGTACATTAGGTTCCCTGGGTTCAGAAGTTTCTTTTAATTTAATATTCTTTCCATGCTTGCACAGCCAAAGAGCTTGTTGAAAACTGCCTTAATAAAATTACCCAGATACAGACTCTGCCTGTAGTACAATTCCACTAAAGCAGAAGTTAATAATGGAAACACTGGCAGAAGCTGAACTATCAGTCATAAACAGAAGTGTAATTACTCCATGTCAGTATCAGAAATGCTGCAGATCCGTGTAATAGCTCTTAACACCTTAGGATACACATTTCACATCCCAGTATGACTTCTTTAACTGTTTGCCTCCTTACCCCCATCAAAGACAAAATCCACAACAAAAACAACCAACACCAAGAAATAGATGCAGCACAGCCCTGAAACCAGAGATCTATACACGATTTGTAAGGAGGTATTTACCTATCAAAATAGCAGATCCAAGCCAGAGACACTCAATTTACATGACCAGCTCAGAGCTCAGATAAACCAAATATTCAGATGTCAGGCAAAGGAGCTGTGGTCTTTGAGAAACAGCCCAAATTGGATTAAAATGAGTAAACAGAGAGATTTAATTATTGAAATGTGAATATGGATCTGACTAGCTGCAGATAAAGAAACCAACAGTGCAAAAAGTTGTTCGCAAAAAGTTTTTCACAAAAATCAAACTCTTTGCACAAAGTCTTGTTTCTCTAGGGCTGATTCCTGCAGTCGTAAGGAACTTAATTCCTTACATAAATCACTTTATTCCCCACACACCAATTGCTTCTCTCAAAGCAAACATTAACTTCCCAGAGAAAGAATCCATAAGAACCACACATCATGGGCCTGAACTACAGCTTGAACACTGTTCCAGCCTGGCCACAGACTGATTCTCAGCAAGAAAGAGGTTAGAGTCCAGAGTTATTCTAATCAGGTTAAGCCTCTATGCTAAGCATCTCTTCTGATAGTCCATGGAAACTTTGCTTTACTTTTTGGTTTATAGACATTTTAGAAATGCAACTGCAAACCTTTACATCATACCTTACCAAGGTAAATCAATCACCAATCTAACTTTTAAATTTAAAAATTAAACATCTAAATGTAAGAAAAAAAAAAGAAAATTCATTTAGGTAGAGTTTCTCTTCCATGTTAAATTGCCTTCTCTAAAGAGAAGAATGATGAATAAATATCCTCAAAATCTCAATTCCATATAATAAATAACAAAACTCCTAGAATCAATTAGCTACCTGAGGTCCATTTCAAACTCTATTTTTATAAATTGCACCTTCCATATTTACAAAAATAGAACAGAGAAAAAATATCATATGTCCTTTAAATTTACAGGAGAAATAAGAAAGGAAGATCCTAATTTTATCCTGCATGACAACATGCAGCTGCAGGTTTGTAGTTGTGGAACCTGGAAACAGGTCCATCACTGCAAGCACAAGGTCTGTGATGATCATCTCTCCTTATGTTGCCAAGACAGAGCTGTACTCTGTGATGTACATTTGTGACTTGCTCATGGAAAATGGAGAGTTGCAGAGGCAAAAGAGTTACTGAACTGTCAGCTGGCAGGAGAGCAGTGGGCTTTCTTCTGGTACCAAGCCAAATTTGCAAGAAGATTTGCAAACCTCTGCCAGTTGAATCCATCCCACAGTAATTCTGCTGCCTCATCTTCCACCCATCACTTGAAGGAAACATATTAATTGCACCGGGAGGCTCTGAACTCTAATCCTCCTGAATTCACAGGACCTACATCAACTCTAACAGGACAAGGATTTTATCACTGATCCTCTGGAATACAGTACTTGATATTTACTGCATAAAACCCTATGAACTGGAGTATGATTATTAGACAGACAAAATAAAGGAGCAGATATTTGTTTTGAGAAACACCATAACAAATACAAGCTCTGCTGGCTGCATGTATTTTTTAATACTACTCCGCTGAGTTAAAAGAGGCACCAATTCTCTGATCATCCTTGGATTTTCCAAGACAGTTGTTGCAGTGGGAATTAAAATATTAAGTCAATCACACACAGAAAAGTCAAAATCACCTTCAATTCCCTGGAGTCAATGACAAAGAAAAAGGAAGATGCTTCCCAAATGTTCATCATTCCTCGATTTACATCTTCTCATCGTTCCATTAATGATGAATCTTAAATCTTATTTGCTCACTTTCAAACTGATATTTTGCCTAGAAAAATAGCTAGAGAATTTTATATAACACAATTAGTATAACATTTTTTCCTAAGACTAATATTAAAAACTGATACAAAAAACTAATTGGTTTTGGCTAGTTTGGTGCTATTCCCAAAACATGAAGTATATGGAAAAGAAGGGTTTATTACAAACAGGATTTTGAGAATTCATTAAACCACATACAAATCAAGAATCAAAATGACAGTCACTGCTTATAGTAAAGATTAAGACTTTTATGATAGGTTATGATAGGAAAATTCATCAGGCTAGTAGCTCAGCTTTCAAATAATTTATCTTTATCCTAAACCTTCAGTATAAGATTGTATAAAAGTATAAACCTAAAGCTTCAATATAATTTATTTTTATTTTGCATTTTTTTCTGTTTTCTGCAAAGCCAGGCTATTACATTGCTAATTGGCCAACAGCTCATTCACAGACACTGTTAATGATTTCTCTTTAAGCAGCTACCTTCTAAGATTGAAAATAATTGATTCTTTTTTCCTTATCTCTCACCTGGTAAAAAAAAAAAAAAAATCTCTTGGAATAACTAAAAAAACCTTTCAGTCAAGACGAAAAGTACTTAGAAATGCACCTCCCAAGGGTGAAGAGAATGAAGAAAAGCTTCAACAATCAGAACTTTCTCTCCATCAAAGAACTCTATTACCTGTATTAAGTACTTCTTTTGGAGAAGGGAAACTGTATTAGAAAAAAGAACCAAAACAAAATTCAGCTGAAGTTTTACTCATTACCTTTGCTTTAATTTGCTCTCCTATCCATGGGTGGCAACTAGCTCTCCATCACAGAGGAATGTGAACTTGTCCCCATCCTCAGGAGAATACAAATTTCTTCCTCCAGGCAAAGGCCTGCCATATTCTATAGGAACACACTGCCACACAAATGAGGCAGTCAATTACCCTTTGTAAACAGTATTTACTAAATCTTACAGGATTTTTTCTTAAAAAAAAGGAAAAAATTAAAAAAAAAAGGTACTTTGATATCTCATTGGGTTTATATGACATCATCATTAAGCTGGGTCATCTAATACAGAACGAATAGCTTTTGACACACCCAGAGCTATGTGGGAGAAAATATCTGGGGACTGAAGAATTGCTGCAATTTACTCCACACTTTCTAAGCTCCAGGGCTGGCCATCCCCCCAATATTAGCATCAAACAAAACAGCTACCCTTCCTGCTGTGCCTTCAGAGCATCACAAGAGCACCTGGTACTGCAGGACCAGGTGGTGTCCAGTGTGGCACTGCCAGCACAGTTCTGCCCAGTACCAGAGTCACCTCTTGCCTGTTGGTTTGAGCTTGAGAATCAGGCAGTGAGGGAGGACTTTAAGTCCGCCTTAGGTACCTATCCCATAGCATGTTTATTAAACTGATAAGATTCCTCTTCTTTTAGGAATTTCAGCCTAACATGAAAAGATTTATGGAAATACTTCACCTCAGGAACTGGTTTAATGAGCAACTGAGGACATTTCCCAGTTCTCACATTGCTCTCATACCTGCCCTGTATAAATAAAAATCACCATAAATAGTTCTTCCTGAAACAGAATTAAAACTTAAAAGCTAAGCTTTGATGCTAAATAAAAAGGCATCTGTCTCACCTGCCATACTGCAATTTGCTCCACTAACAGTGAATAATACAAGAAGAAATGAGCTCCCACAGGTATCTTTTGCAATGTTACAGCATGAATGCTTTAAAACTCTACCTACAAAGTTTTTAAAGTTTAAAAAACTAAAAAGTTTTAATATCTTTTAATCTACAGAATAGGTTAAAAGGGTATATAGGAGATAGTCAAACAGCATCTGGTCAGAGTTGACACTTGTTAGATCTAATGTCAAAGAAAAAGAACAGAAATTAAACAGAAAAAACCCCCTAAAAATAAAAGAAGCAACAGAAAACATGACAATATTCTTGGCATACTCATTTGAAGCACTGACCAAATGAGAAATTCTGAAGGTAAAGAAGTCAAAATCATTAGCACTTGAAGTTATCCCATTATTTTAGAAGTATTTACTCTAATTAACATTAACAAGAATTAATTGTAGTTACATAACTGAATTACTGCAAAATTAAGTTCCTTTGAAGAAATACAGATAAGTAAAACTTGTTTTCTAAAATTGGTTTTCTCATTGGGAAATGAATTAATTATAAGACAATCATATCTAGGCATCAAAGCAATGTAGTTATTTATATATTTGCAATGTTCTATTTATGGAGGAAAAGCATTTAAGCCATTGGTTGTTATCAGTAATAAACTCAAAACTAATTTTTCTATTAAGAACAGAAGAACCAAGGCAGAGAAAAAAATCAAAACTATATAATGAATGTGCATGATTTAGTATTGTCTTGCTATTAAGGCACAGCTTCTAAATAAGCTACTACTACTCCAGAAAATGACCAAATTTGTCACTGGTTGAAACCTTGGCCCAGCACACAACAGTGACACTTCTTAACAGCCCAGCCTGTCCATACTGGCATGATCCAATTTTGACTTTTATCTGCCATGCCTTGCACTCTGCACGGGAGGCACCCCAAAGTCCAACAGCTCTGATCTCTGTCTCCAGTGTTTCCCAGGGCCACAGCTGCTAAAATACGCTGCAATTGGTTCATACATGGAAAAACAACCCTGAGTTGTACCCTATTTTATATCCACCACTAAAAAGTTAAGATCCCCATCAGCAGGAGAGTTATGCTGTTTAATTTAACACCTGACAGTTTACTAGTTTCACATGTTAAACTTACTGCCTCCTTTTATGGCACTGCCATTGAAACTGAACTCCTTACCTAATTATTGTTATCAAATTATGCTTGGTATGGGGAGTCACACAGCAACATTCATTATCTTATTATGCTGAATTTCTTAATCAGGAATAAATGCAGCATTTTTGGACTACAGACCCGTATAACCTCCATTCTCTTCAAATGAATGTCAGTTTCAAGTTATTGATGTTCTGAATTGCTTTTTATGTGACACTTGACTTCTATCAGGGAGACAAACCCCACATTTGCATATTCACTTTTATGAAAGCAGGAACTGAGGTACAGCCCAAAATCTACAAACAAAGAGAGCAGTGAAAATTTTCAGAGCCCCAGGCTCCCTTGGTTGGCTGCTACTACAGGTCCAATTGCTCAAAGGCATTGCTACTTCTCACCAGAGCGGGGATGCTTTCAACTTTAAAAATCCTGTGTCCAGTCTCATGGGAAGAGGGCCCTGATGGCAGATCAGATACTGCCAAGAGGTCAAACTCTTTACAGTTACATTTGTGCTTTAGAGAGGCAAGTAAAAGTATTTTGGACTCTCCACAAATTTACTGTGCCTTGAGATCCTTAGTATTTTTCATCTTTAAAACAAACAAACAAACAAACATAAAACTTAAAACCAAAAAATACTGTGGGAGACTCAGCATTTCCTTCTTAAATACATTGAAGGTTTTTGCTCTTGGAAAAATTAAGGTACTGATTAAGCAGCAATCTATACTATTCCCATTTTTTGGAGTTAGCAACAGAGACCTTTAGTGTTCTCTAAAATGGATATATTTGGTCATTGAAATAACCACTAAGGCAACTGTGGCTTTCACTGAATTTTCTACAATTTATTGTAAAAATCAAATTATTTACAATTTGTTTTAATCAGCAGTGGCACTGTTAACATCTGCACCATGGCAATCTTAATCAGGAAATGCTACACTTAATTCTGTCAGTATTCAGAATTCTCTCTCCTAAAAGTGCTTCAGTGTTTAGGTACTTTGATGCTGTAATTTAGTGTTCAACTGGCTGTAATTAATCAAGTTGTGATGTAATCAAACCACACGGATGTTTCCATTCAAAATGGTCAAACAATAAGCCAATGAACCACAACCTATCTAGAAATGTTTACAGACCCCACTTAACTTACTGACATTTAAAAATGCCACGTCCTGCAAATTTACACTGGTTCAGGCAATGAATTTTCTTGCACATAAGAGACCACCAAGCCATGCTGCTCTAACAGCTGAGTACCTGCAGTAAAAGCAGCAACCCCACAAAGCTGTACTTGCTCATTGAAGGAACATTTTGCATCACATTCCAGATGGTTTAAAGGATTAGAAAGATAAGTGCTGGTTTTGTTGATACAAATAAACTTAGCAGGGTGTTAGTTTACCATCCCAGACTTCTGCAGGTCTCTCAGTCCTCAGGTGAGCTTAAGGAAGAGCAGTCCTCTCCTTGGCTGACAGGGACACAGTTCCTGATGCTGCAGCAGCAGATGCCCCACGAAAAGAGCACACCTGCCAACCTTCATGAACCAGATTCACTTCAGGGGCTTAAAAACACAGGCATGTACTGACACACTACTCACCTTTAGACTCCTAACTAGAGTGCTTGAACATCAATCAGAAACACAGATTTCTATAGAGCAATCCATAACTGCCAAATTGCTGGATCAGCTTCTGAAAGTGTCAGTCTGCTTAGAGCCAGCAAACACAAGATTTTCATTCAGAGACCATGGCTTATTATGTAAACTTAGTTAAAAATAGTAGAGAATCAAACCACCTAAAATTTATTTCCTAAACCAAGCAAAGCCAGCTTTTTGGGGAATCATTTTGTCAGTATGACAATTCTAGCTTTTTGTTTTGCTAGATTGTGCCTGGGTATTCACAGCCATGAACTATTTTTAGGTGCAGCCCTGTAGCCAGCACAGTGCATGCACTTCCTCTCTCCAGCAAAACCAGTGGGATTTGCAACAGGCAGTTTGTCTAATGAAATTACCATGTTATCCAGTGCTTCTGCATGCACAGACAAAAGAGTTGAAAACTCCCCTTTCCTAGCCCACCACAGCCCTCCAAGAAAGTTCTGTAGCAAAACATTCACATTCAGTATGTGAAAATTAAACCCTTTCTAATACTGGCATTGTTTTTTCCAGCAAAGCTGACGATTGTGGTCTGTTCCATCCACAAATCCTTCAGATATGGCAGGGGAAGAAACAGAGGATTTCCAGACTCCATGGGCAATATTTTCATGTTTTATGTGTTTTGTAGGCTTTTGTTACCATTTGTCCATATTCTAACTTCTGTAGAGCTTGACACTGGTGCAAAGTCATCCTGATTTAATGTATTCCAGCAGTTCTACTGGTATGCCAGCTTCTCCTTCCAGGTAAGTCACAGGACAGCTGTATCAATCCAGTCCTAACGAGGATCCCTAAGGAATCATCCCTGCCTCCCAACAGTCCAATACTTCTCTTGATATCATTACTCTCTCTTTTTTTCCTGGTCAAACTACTGGTACAGTCAATGAGCAGCAACAGAGCCCAGTTATGAGTGAATAGCTCGAGAGGAATGTAGGCTTCCCAAAGAACAATAGAGCCCCTCTCAGTGTTTCTTCAACATCTGTAGCTCTGACATCTCCCTTTCTAGTCAAGTTCTGGCCCAAGTTTTACATTGATTTCCAAGTAAAACCAGGGTAAGGAAATGATTAATTAAATTCTTGGCAGAGTAAGCAGACAACAGTATGATACAACGGAAGAGCATTTCCATTAGGATATACAACACAAATCTTTCTCAGTGACCAAAGCTCAGCAGTGTGCCAAACACAACCATCACAGTAAATGCCATTGCAAAAGAAAAGCAGTCAGTGATCATTTCCTGACCAAAGTATGAACAGGTGCATCATCATGCAGTTCCTAAAAGAGGGGAAGTCAAAGTGACACTAGACACATCTATTAAGTTTTTGGCCATTTTAGTTAGCATTTACTCCAGAGAAGAATTTTTAAAAAAGCATGACATTATACCTGGCCTGAACAGCAAAATATCTGATAAACTCATAAGTGATTGGGTTAGTTCTCCCCTAGGAAGCTAGCCTGGTACACATACCCTCTACAGACTAACTGTGCACAGTAAGAAATAGAAAAAGTTGTGCTGCATTAATTTCCCATTAGAAACAAGGGGGAAAAAGGAGAAAAACATGTTTAAATGCTGAGTGCAGGTCCCCTCCCCAAACTACAGCATAGCCCACATTTGACAGTACAGTTCTCTTCAAAGCACACACTGTAAGAACTGCCCACAGAGGTCAATGCCACAGTTCAAATGCTTCTATTGTTGTGTTAACCAAACTGGCTGATGATAGACTTCTAATTATTTTTCTAAAATTTCCTTAAACCAGTCTTTGGAATAAACCAAAAAAATCCTAACCCCCCAAGCCACCAAATTGTTGCTCTGAACTGGGACTGCTTAACCGACCTTTTACATTTTTGCAACCAAATTCAAAAAGATACACTTGGGAACCAAAGAAGTCAAAATGGTCTGAAGTAATCATTGGACCTTTTGTTTCTGGTTTCTTTTATCTGGAAAACTTTTCCCAGGACTTGATAACACAGTTCCTCACTGTGCCTTTTTCTACCCTGCCCTGCCTGAACACACAAAAAGGAGGAAAATCCTAAACCAAACCCCAAAAGGGGACTATGCAGTCCTAGCCTTGGTGCCTCACAGACAAGCAGAGTTCAGACAGCACCAAGTTATGAGACATGATGGATTTTCCTCTGTGTCTACACAGCACTGCAAGCTCCCTTCACTTCTCTTCTTTGGCCTCGTAGGATTTGGGAGGTAGAATCTGAAACAGAAAATCTGGGAACTTCAGATGCAATTTCATGGTGTCCTTAAGAACACAAGACAGAACTAACTGTGCAGTATTGTGCTTCCACTGTACCTGATCCACCTCACTTTGGGGATTTGGTCCTGAACTGAGGCACTGAGCACATTGGTGCTTATTCCCTGAGAATTAGCACAGAGCTGAGTGTGCCTCTGTGCAGTCAGGGAGACTGTGTCCTTCACTGGAACAGATTTTGATGACTTCTTCCCAGAGCATAGTACTTACCATCTCCACAGTCTTTCAAGGAATTCCTGTCCTTCATCACACTGAGCATCATGAATGCCACACTCAATCTCTTCCCTAAACTCTTTCAAAGACTGCCAAGGTTCATCTTCTCCATTATTGTGAAACACTGCAATGTACTTCTCAAAACTTTCAGGAATCTGAATACATCCTGGTTTTATCCAGGAATGGAATCCCAAAATCATTCCAAACAGTGCCATATAGAAGAGGAGACAGGCTAAAATGTCCTGTTCAGTTTTTTTTGAACTGTTTAGTAGTCTCACAGGCTTTTTCCTCTCTCTCAGGTGAGTCGTTCCCAAAGGGGGTAGGAGATAACAGTGATGAGTCCTCTAAAGGCATTTCAAGCTGGGCAAATACAACGTCACTATTTTGCCATGGTATATTTGAAGATATACTTAAAGTGGGCGTAGCATTTTGGTTTGAAATGTAGCTTCTTAATAACATTTAACTCCAAAACTTGCAAGATTTAAATAATTTTTATCTGGCAAAAACTCTATTAAATTCCTTGACAGTGCTAGAGCTGGATGTTATGGACCAACCTTTTCCATCTAAAAGGCTGTCCTGGTTTCCTTCTTCTGCATCTTGGTTAGGGAAGAAGCCCTCTTTAATTGATGCCTCACCTGTGAAAAATATTTAATTTTAGCCAACAGAAGCCCAGTCCTGGCTACAGGGACCTGGAAAAGAATGGGGTCCCTTTTCTCTGTGAAACAAAGCTCACCCCCCCAGGGTCCTGATGTCAGTTTGCAGGAGGCATTTAGCTCTCCAAGGGCAGCCAGGATTTTATGTGGTGGTATCTTGGGTTTAGGAGCCATCCTCATCCATATGGAAATGTTGTCGGCAGAAGCCCATTGCCAGCTCCAGGGACATGGACACAAACGAGGGCCCTTTTGTCTGTGAAACAATGCATCCTGATCCATGGGGCATTGCTACCTGCATTATCTTGAAGAGTGACATTTCCAGAAAAAAATAGTAATAATTAAAATTATATATCCATCATCCTAATTACCAGAACTAAACATAGAACCATAGATTTAAGTGATCTTTGAAAATTGAGAAGGACAAGCCATAGACTAAATAATCTATAGGTATTGACTTCACCTACATGAGCTGTGTGAAAACCACATCATGTCATCATGTAAACAATCACTGAACCACTTCCAAGGTTATTTCCTTCACAGCTGTGAACAAGCAAGGAGCAATATGAAGACACAAAAACCTCCCACAAGGCAAAGAATCTGATTTGCGTCAACCAAGGTACAAAGGACCATATCTTCAGGCTTGCCTGAAGATATTAATTACAAATCAACCTACAAACACCAAGTATGATGAAAGTCATTCCAGCTATATGCTCATGAACACAGAGTATTTGCAGAGAAAATGAATCTCCAGAATCCTATCACTGACAGTTATTTATTCTCTGTAGATGAAGGCAGTGCCAATTCTCTTACATGGTTGGAATTAATGCAGGCAAGCAGCAAAGAAAACTGCAGGTGTTTCTGCTTTTTAGACCATTTGAACTTCCTTCCACTAACTTGCAATGTAATTTTCTAATAGTTTTTAAAGAAGCTATTCCCAGTCCATCTTAGAGGATAAACAATTCACCATGAAGTCCTCCTGAACTATCTAAGTCATACAGGTCACTGGGAAGCATCAGTCCTAATGCCACAGTTATGACCCTGCCTTCCACACCCAGGCCCACGCTATAGTACAAAGAAGGTATGTCTTGTCCAACTGTAATTCCTTCTACTCCAGCATGTAGGAGATATCAAACCCTTTCTCTCTTTCACTGATCCCATATCCTTTGATTAAAAGTCGTTTACAAATCTTGACATTTCTACCAGAGCATGTTTCTAAATAAAGTGTTTCTAAATAAAGTTCTACTTGAGAATAAAGAAGTACTTCAAATATTTTCTGGAGTATGACTTCAAGTTGTCAATCAGTTTCTAGTTCATCTGAGGTAAACAATCTATTAGAAACACACTAGAGTTTTGTCTTGCAAACATTTAAATCTGCACATTGAGGCTTTTCTTCTATTTCTGCAGATATTTGGTGTCTGCCAACTAAACCTACAACCAACATCCTTACAATTTCATGATTGAATTTGGGGGGAGATAATTCAGAGAACAAACCCCACATTGTTTCTGTTACAAACAGAATCCATTTTCCCCTTACTTTTGATCACATCTGAGTCACTTACAGTGCTCTTTGCTAGAGAGGATCAATTGCTTTGTGGACTGACAGGTTTGCAAACAGAAAGCCCAAGTTATAGCTAGAAAACACATCTATCCTAAAGGAGCAGTTTGTCTCTCTCCTCGTGACTCATCACAAGAGGGACAAAGGAGCAGAACTCTTCATAACTCTAGAGAAAACTTTCCTTTCGAGGAAGCAACCATAGATCATGTCACCCTGACCCAACGATGGCTGAAAATTGCTGTGCTTCTGAGAAGCCCATAGGATAATGGAAAAACCACAGCCAGTTTCTGAATTTCCCTTGTGAAAACCCCACAAGCAGAAGCTAGCCTGGTTTTAAGGAATTGGCTCCATTTCTGCAGATAGATTTTGTGGCCAAAATTATTTGCAAGCATAAATTATGGGCCCAGTCCAATACTTACTGAGGCCACTAGAAAAAGGTCCTATTGATTTTACTAGGGCTGAAATAAAGCCTACATATCAAAGTGCAGGTCTTCAACAAAAAAAAAATATTTCTAGATAAGTGCTGTTTGGACCTGGAAATAATTGTAGATAAAATTCCAAGTCCTCAATGTAAGAGACAAAACTGAGTTACATATAAAAGTCAGGATCAGTAACTGTCAACTCCTTGGGCTAGCAGTGCTATTACTGTTATGAAAAAAAAATGATTTTGGATTGGCCACATAATTACTTATATTATTTTACCACTTACCCTGTGCATTTAAGCCCACCTATAAATAACTTCCACAAATGGAGAAAAGACAAGATGGATATTTCACACCTTAATGATGTTTATAGTGGCACCTTGGATGCACCTATTTTAGTGGGCATAAAGCCAAATATTCCACACTCACAACAAATTTAATACAAATACAGCCAAGAACTTCAGCTAGCACCTAAGGGCAGGTCACTATCTTTACCGGCTTGCTGTGAAACAAAGATATCTGGAGTTCCTTCATAAATGGAAGTGACAGTTTAGAAGTGATAAATATTCACACTTTAAGTGCAGTAAAGAACAGTCCCAGTAAGGACTCTGGCTTACTTGAAGTACCTAGATGAGCTTAATGACTTTTTTGTATAACAACTTAATATTAAAACTTCACCCTTGTGGCTGTATTTGCTTAAGTCAACTAAAGACCTCTATTTATGCCGAATGTGAATATGAAAATACTTAATTTCAAAGTGAATTAACAGAATATGGAAATTCTTGAAGTCTGTCATGTATATACACTAAGCAAAGCAGAAAGTACACTGATACAGTAACTGAAGAATTCTGGTAAGTTTTCACATGACTTAGAATGAAAAAGAGGAGATTTGATGGACAAGTCTGCAAGGCAAAAATATGTTTTGGTGAATAAATGTTATATGAGTGATTTTGTAAGCCTGTAATATTTGAGGTCAGATTGTGCCATTGGAAAAGTACACAGGCAACTGAGTATACACATCCTCGAGCCTTCCTCCAAGTACTTGGGATAACCTCAAACTCCCAAGGAAGTTTTTAAAAGTGACAAAAACAGGCCCAGAGGAAAAGAAACAAACCAGGTTTCACAGAAAGTAACATTTGTGCACTAAAAAAGAAAAGGCCAAAATTATCATTTACTTTCTAAAACCCTGTGTGAGATTCCCTCACCCCCTGTTCTTCACAGTCGACAGTCAACAGATGAACTGCAATGATACAATGCAGACATGCAGGAAGTATAACAGGATATTTTGTAGAAAAAGTGGTTAAAAAAGGGAACATTTGAAAATTGGAATAATCTGAGAGAGGTAACCAAGGAGAAGGAAGTAATATAACACATTCTGAGCAGATTTTCTGCCCTAACACACACATAACTCACCATGGCTATTGCTGTTACACTATCAGCACATTCACAGCAAAGCATCTGTTTAATTAAAAGTAAATGATCATATACAGGGTTTATAAAAGTGTATATTTCCATGGAAATAACAGTGATTTTTAAAATGCATCTCAATGTAACAGGAACTAACCACAGGCACTGCTTTCCCTGCTACCACAGGGAACATTTACAATGACTAGAAATTTGCTGGAATAACATTCCCAAGCAGAGCTAGTTTCAAATATGTCCTAATTTCCAATAAACACATGCTTCATGCTTGTTTTGCTAAGAACATTACTGTTTATCTGATAAAATATTGCAAGTTTGGTATTAATTTAAGAACAAATAATGGAGTATTTTTTTCAGTGCTGAGCCACAGGGAGCTTGAATTTACCATTTATTTGATTTCCTAACTTGTGTAAAATGAACTTCACTTAATGGACTGCAGGAACCTGGTGGGAGCTTACAAAGCAGTTTTACTGGAGACTGAGTTCCTTATCTCTTTCAGCCTAACCAAAGGAACCAGGCTCACCAGCAGCCATAAGAGCCTCTGGCACCTGAGGCTCAGTCCCTTCATTAGGAATTGTTCTGTTTAAGATACTTTGCAGAAGACGGGACTAAAAGAAAGCTTAGTGAGGAAGAAAAGAACATGACAAAACAATACACTCCCTTCTTTATCCCTTCAAAATCCCCACAGGCCCCTGAACTCTGGCAAATCTGAATGTATGCATGATCAGACCTCAGATAGCTCTTAAACAAAGAAAGGCATAAAGATAACACAGTTTACATTTTATAAGTTTTCTAGGTATAAATTATTTTAGAGTCCACATTTTGGCAAATCAATTCTGTGCCTACAGCTCTGTGCCTGAGCCTTTTTGAAGGTAAGAGAAGCACATTTAGAAGCCTGCATTCCAGATGTTTCAGGTTCCTAAATGCTGTTTTCATAAGCAACACTGGTACTTTATCACCAACTCACCTTGATTTTCAGAAGACTTTTAAGGTGTTTTTGAAAGTGTTTCAAATTAACCACAGATCATCATAGCTGCAATTACTGCCTCTTCACTTTTCCTTCTGGTTCAAAAGAATACCCTGAACAAGGACTTGGCTTGTGAGATCAATACTACAAGATTGGAACAGAATTTCTAAATATATTCATTTGCAAATTAGCTGTACTGCAATTTCCTTTAGAGTAGCAAAAATATGCATTCCTAGAGCGTTTTTCTTGCAGCATAGTTTGTTGACAATCTAGACTACATGAGAGGAAAAAAAAATGACATTGCTGAAAAACAACACAAGATATAACAAAGAATTTCAGCACCTGAAGTGATACAATATTCCAGTCTAACATCCACTGAGCTGAATTTCAAAGATTTGGGGATAAGACAACTTTGATACAGATCAAGGTCTTCTCTAAAACCACATGGGGTTTGTGCAGCAGGAAGAAATCAGGAACTCCTTTAAGAGCAGGTGCTAACACTTCTCTCTATACTACTCCACTACCAAAAGCATTTCCTTCAGCACTCATAATCTGTAATTGAGCTGACAGGAAAAGAAGGAAAGAAGTCAGATGAGACTAATGGCTCTATTTAACAGCAGCCTAAAGTAGTAGTGCACCTGAAGGTGGGCAATCTTTCCAGAAAAAAACAAAATTAAAGATAATTACTTATTTTTGAAACATGACAACTAAACCTACTAAAAATCATTTTAATAAGTGGCAGCAAGAAGCAGAGTCAAAACCAGGACAGACTGCTGAGTATATTCAGAGCATTTAAAGTAGCAAATGTTTCTCACAGTGAAAATATTTTAAAAGAAATGAAACAGTAATATACTTTTCCAATTCTCAACCTAGTCACCAGCAGAGACCCCACAGAATGCTGGCAGGACACCCTCATCTTTAGGAATCAATATTTTTTGGTCAAAACCATAAATATCTGCTATCCCAAAATATTATCACTTCTGATTATGTCAAACAATTACATTTCAGTGTTAATCAGCATACATCAGCTGCAATTCTTCAACAAAATTATTTAAATACATCCTGTCTGTAGAACAACTATGAATATTTCATGATGTACAGTTTTCAGAAGCAAGTATTTTATTTTCAATAACTTTCACTTTATTCTGCTCTCCAGAAGTCTTTTAAGTCTGATCACACCGATATTCCTAGAGTAAATAAATGAACTGCAATCATCTGAATGTATCAGGAAGAAATTTGTTTGACCCCCAAAACCTTCACATATCTTGATCTTGTTATCTTGATCATAATTATGATCTCATAATTCTTACATTTCTTACACTTAACAGTGAAAATTTTAGTAGGTTTAGTTACACAGAGTAACAATTCGGTGCAGTCTGTGTGTATACACCAAACATATCTGTATGTAAAAAAGAATATATAGGTGGGTATTTCCATGTCTAATTAAATGTCCACACAAAATACACTTCAGTAGCAAAGTAGAGCATAAAAAAATTCAAGAAACTACATGTTGAAAGTTCCACATGCACTTGAAAGGCTACTGACAACAGAACATTGGGGAAGCTCCATTTGCTCACATAGTCCTGAGTAGCCAGAATGGTGTTGAAAAAAAGCACCTGGAACCTGACAATCCTCAAAGAGCTTGTTTTCTTCCATTTATTATCAAAACAGAAAATTGCATCCATCAATTTTGTATTAAAAACACAACCCAAAACACCTACTTGTATGAGAAGTCAGAAGAAACGGGACTCGTATTTCTCTGTGATGAGAGTGCACACAGCTCATTTTCTTCTGCAAGAATCACCTCTGCTGTCCATAGAACAAATAACAATATAAAGTGTTAAACCTTCTTTCAGCTGCCCAGGTGAGACATGGCAAATGAAGAAACCATGAAATTACCCAGGAAGAGTCAATAGCATGTTATTTGAATTTATAAGCAGAAGTAAACATCATTCGAGCTGTGATTGAATTAATGCAGCATTTTGGATAAACAGAATTTGTGCAGGACCTGCTGTTACAGGAACCTCTGTCCCACAGTACTAAACCCAGCCTCCCTGGACTGCATTTTTGAACTGCTGATCATGTTCCCTGTGTGAACAGACAACAGCCCATCCCTCATCCTGTTGACTTCCACTCCAATTCTCTGGGCCCTAAGAAAACATACAGGTATGCATGTATCAAAAATGCTGCAAAAGTTCTTAAAGGAAGGCAAAACTTATCCATGTTATTTATGCAAAGAAGAAGAAATAGGCACTGACTAAGGCAGGCTGGCTAAGCAGCAGCAAGACTTGTTAGCAGGATTGACATGGGATTCCTTATACCCTTCATTCTCCTAGGAGAAGGAATTATGTAGAAAGAAACAACCTATGACTTATCAACCACCTTTTAAAAGGACACCTTCTACTTGTCAGGAAGCATTCAACAGGATTCAACATCCTAAACTGGATATTATTCTCAATCAACAAAATAAAACAGAATGGCATTGGTTAAGCACTGCTCTACCTCCCCTTCAGATTTCAGGTTATCACCTTCTGTTCTGCAGGGCCTTGATCCCCTGAGAATGCCTTACAGCCTCTTGGATATTCAAGGATCATCATTTTAACATCTAATTATCCTTGTGATGACTATAAGCATCAGCAAACTTCAATAGAGCTTCCAGAGGACACTATGCAACACAGCACAGTCCATTTATATGAAGGTTAATTGGTCTTTCAGGAACCCATCCTATTTGCTAAAATAACACAAAACTTCAGTGCAATAAAGTGATTTTGTTCCTTTGTCTTGAAGCTGAAAGACTTAAAAAGCTGGCTTCCTTCTAGGGCAGAAGGGAGGCATCTAGGGCATGTTTGGCTATAAGTTTCACACTTAGATTGTTCAACAGACGTTTAAAATGGATTTGCAGGCTATAGAGCTGATTATTCACTAGCACTCTGTGACCAGACCATGTCTCAGCAGAATTTTAAAGAGCAGTTTAATAAATAGAGAATACGAGATTCTTAACAAGAAATTGCACTTTTGGGTTTAAGAGGCACATAATTGAGTAGGCCAAAAAGTCAAAGGCACTCAACTAACACTACAAAACTACTGGAATGCACCAGAACAGGTCTCCAGAATAATTCAGGAAATGTCTGCTGTAGTCTGTTTTGTGCTGCAGCACATCCACATTTAACTTTTGTCACAGACACAGAGTTAGGTCTGTGTACATTTTATCAGAGCCTGCCTTTCAGAAAAGGGATCTGAGATAGGAATTCTCATCAAAATTCCCTTAAAAGGAAATCTGGAGTAACTTCACTGGAAGCACATACTTCATATGGGACACAAATAAAATAGAACACAAATAAATAAGAACAACAAAAAATAAAAATAAATGAGAGCCATGTATTTTACTGTGCCCAGGAAAATATTCAAAATCAGGGCCTTGAACACAAGCAATATTTATCTCAGGAAGCAAATCCACTCTATCTAATTGGAATCCTTTCACTGGGAGCTGAGTTATATTACCCCTGTTCCATGTAAAATCAATTGCCCTTCACACTTACTATTGCCTATGGAATTCTGTCTTAAGGGCTGCTTAACACATGGTCAACAGGCTTGGAGATGGAGACTTTTGGGGAAGTTACCAGGAGATTTATCAGTAGTTTTAACAAGGATCAGTCTTTTCACCATCAGAATCTGCAAATTTGTCTAAAGCAACAAACTTGTAACAGTTTTGATTGGGCAAACCAGTGAACCTGTTAAATCCCAGTGTGGTTCTGCTCACTTAGAATTCAAGTAGTTTGCACTTTTAAAATTAACACAAGCTGAAGGGACAGCGCTTTAATTTAGGTATTTAATTAGCAAACTAAGGTAATTTGGGTAAATCATCTAAAACCCTTGAATGGATGCATCCCATTCAGAAATTACCCTCCCAGAAGTAGGTTCTGAACTACAGGAGAAAACTCTCACTCACTTCAGCATCTGAAACAAACACTCAGAACTGCTTGTAAAATTTGTGTCTGTGGAGATTAAGAAAATGTGTTTGTCTAAAATCAGGCATTAAGTGTTGCCAATGCTGAAGAAGTTCCAAAGATAAATGGATGTAGCACAGATATTTTAAAAGTTGATAACACATGAATATTCAAAGTCAGAATCAATTATTTAATTCTGCTGGAAAGTTGAAATAGTTTGCTTTACACTGCCTTAATGTATGAGTTTATTTTACCAGAATTTGGTAAATTCATACAATAAACCAAGCCTACATACTAAACCTAAATTTATAAAACCAAAGGACATGAGCACAAGGAAAAGCAAAATGGTAATAGAAAAAAGAGAGCTTTTATGGCCTGATGACAACTAACCTGACACTTTGACATGCAGTTCTAATTCTTCTAGGACCAGTTAACATTTAGAAAACATCAGTCCCAGGCTTGCATCTGGAAAATAAATTAGTGTTGGTTTAGGAAATTCACTACCTATCCTTATGAACTGAAGAAAGTAGAACTAACGGCCTCTCATTATAAAAAGAGCTAGAAACCAGCATTGCAGAACAGCAGCATGCAGAGCTTTTAAGAAATATATTGCACAGCTACTAAATTGCTCAAGTGAAAATGATCAAAATTAAGTGCAGCAACAGAATTCCTGCCTGCTTCTCCACTGCTTTTTCTCTTCAGTAAACAGTCATTGCATCATCATGAATATAGGTCAAAATCCATAAGAACATCCTTGTGGAACACACAATAAGCCCAGCTCTCTCCTCTTCAGGTTTGGTCCTGCTCCACTATAAAGACCAATGAAAATCGCTTTTCATTTGACAAATTCAGAATTGAAATGCAAATGTGACCGAAAAATCAAGCTTTTCTACAAATTCTTCTGTGACAGCATGTAACTTCGAAAGCCTCCCAGAATTAAATAAGGATTAAATGCCACTAACGTCAGATGCAGATGTGAACATAAATCTGAGCAAGTCTTCAGTGACACCAGTGTCTTTGTTCCAGTGTTTCAGAGGCAGCTATTTTAAGGCATTATTAATGAAGAGCCCAATTTTGATTTATTTTAAAAAACGTGCTTACTTAAATACATGAGTTTCTCATCTACTGCCACAGAATAGGAAGGCATATGTAGGTTATAAGATACTCCGGGTGAAATCTCTCTACGCAGTAAGAGGAGACATTGCTGGTGCTGCCTTTAACCACTCATTACAAGGAGCACACAGACTCCTACCCACGGGGAAACAGAAAGGTAAAAATCCAAAGGGTTTATTTCTTTGCACCACAAAACCTGTTCGACAGTTGAAAAGTCACCTGGGCTCTCAGGGCATTTAATGTAAGACCAGGGACTCCACTGGAGCGCTCGGCTTCTTTCAGATCCTCTGCGATCTCTGAGAATAATTGAAATGGAAAATGAAAGCTAGGATAACCAGCAAAATGCATCTGCAACACAGTGGAAACAAATGTTTCCTTTCCATCCTGAGTATTCTCCTCAAGGCCCTCTGGGTTCTGTGTTTTCAAAAACAATGTAAAAGTACAAATTCAAGGTATTTTGACTTCATTCCGGCCTCGAGAGCCCACTGCAACCAGAGCATCACACCTGAGATCCTCCCCCGCGCTTCGGGTATGGGACACCGCGTTACTTAATAGGTGTAAAACAGCAAGGCAAAACAGAAGAAAATACGTCCGATAACGTTGACAAAGAGCAGTTTAAATAAAGGCGGTTAAATAGGCAGCATCAAGTACCTCCGCCCCAGATTCTGGAGGAACTCATCACACAGCTGGCAAGAAAATTTCGGCACAGGAGCGTTCGAGACGCTGGGAGGGGACAGCGAGTAACCGGGGAGGGAGGAGCCGGCTGGGGCCGCCCCGGGGTGATGGTACCTGAGGGGGCGGCAGGTGCCCTTCCATACAGTCAGCACCGCCGGGCTGTGTCCCCTCACACCCTGAGCACCGCTGGGCGGGCGGATCGGGCTGTGCCGTGTTCCCCTCAGCACCGGGCGGGCGGATCGGGCTGTGCCGTGTTCCCCTCAGCACCGGGCGGGCGGATCGGGCTGTGCTGTGTTCCCCTGAGCACCGCTGGGCGGGCGGATCAGGCTGTGCTCTGTCCCCCTCAGCACCGGACGGGCGGATCGGGCTGTGCTCTGTTCCCCTCAGCACCGCCGGACGGGCGGATCAGGCTGTGCTGTGTCCCCCTCACCGCTGGGCGGGCGGATCGGGCTGTGCTGTGTTCCCCTCACACCCTGAGCACCGCCGGGCGGGCGGATCGGGCTGTGCTCTGTTCCCCTCAGCACCGCCGGACGGGCGGATCGGGCTGTGCAGTGCTGTGTCCCCCCATCAGGGGCAAGGCTGACGCGGAGCCGCGGCCGCCGCCCCTCAGGGACCGCCCCGCAGCCTCACGGCCGGCCCGGCCCGCGGGAGGTACTCACCGACCGCGGGCAGCGCCGGGCCGGCTCCCCGCACCCCGCGGGGCGAGGGGGTCCGGCCCAGGGTCCCGGGTGTGCCCGTGCTGGAGAGGCGCTCGCTGGTCCCAGGCGTTGCCCCGGCGCACTGAGGGGAGCCCGGCCCGCGGAGGGAACGGCCCCGCGGCCGCTCAACCCCCGGGGAACGGCGGCCACAGCCCGGGGCGAGGCAGCGCCGGTGCTGCTGCTCTGACGTTGGAGCTCTCACCGCTCCCGAACCGGCACCGCTTCAGCCCAAACGTGCCTTCTCCCGGCTGTTCTTGCTGAAGGTATCCCCCTTCTTACAGGAAATAGCGTGAGGTGACACTTAAAACTTCTACAAACATCTGTGTAAGTCTGTAAAGCTTTCGATTGTGGATCGCAGAGAGTTTTACTGAATAGTTTGCTGTAGATCAGCGTGGAGAGGCAGTCGTCTCACACTTGGAAACAGAAGGGTCAGAGGTACTGGAATAGGTATCTGGGAGTATGGAATGGCTTGGCAGCTGGTAGGAAGTTTATAAGCTTATAAAGGCAAGTTGCGAACATCTGTCTGCTTCATAAATTGCTCTCTCAGCTGTAAGAAAAAACAAAGTAATACCCAAATCAAAAGTTACCAGCTATCATGCAGGAAATGTGATGCACACTGAAGGGAAGTATATGCATCTTATGTAACTTTTATATACTTCTTTTAAGAACCTGTGTAAATTAGTCCTGATTTTTTTAATAAACACTCCGAGCTTGTCTTCTAAACCAATAAAAAAGGTTCTGTTTTCACAAGCACAAGTAATCTACACCCAATGAGAGCTGTGTATGCTTCAGCAGCACAAACATGAAGTGTGGGGCTACGTCCTCCTTCTCCGCAGCATTCCTGCTGAGCCAGGGAAGGGAGGAGTGGCACAGGGTAACTCATCACATCCCTGCTTTACCTGCACAGCCATAGTGGATCCCTGAGATGGGCATCTTTTCCATGTTGATGCTGGGTGATATGAATCAGTGTTTGTGTGCTGAAGCGTGGAAATAAGCAGTGGAAACGGGGAAACCAATTCACCCCAGCACTGTAGTGACATTTGATGCTGACAGCTGGGGTTTTGATTTCAGTTCTCCTGGACAATGAGAACATAAAAGGGTTGTGTGCATTGCAAATTCAGCACAATAAAACTGCTGTGCATTGCCATGGAAGTTCTGTCTTTTACATATGAACTTCTCTGTTGATTTACAATTTTTGAGATTTTTGTGCTGCCACAATAAATTATAACCCATTTCCTTTTATAAATCCAACAACACTGTCCTGGAAGGCAGGAACAAGTTATATGCAATCACTTCTATTAAAACATTACAAGAATTACTCAATGGATCCTTTTTACATATAAATCATGTTGTCCTTTCAGCTTCAAAAATGGTGTGATGTTTCATATCAGGACTACAGCGAGAGAATGGAGAGATATTTGGAAAGTAGGAATATCTGGTTTTTTTCAAATGTTAAAAGTTACTCTAATATGAATGAATCATAAAATAGCAGAACCTAAACATTTCACTGGTCAAAGACTGAATACTCCTATCCTGAACCTCACCCATTCCATATTTGGAATAAACCCCCCTATTTTATTAACATGTAATGATGACTCAAAACTTTGTCTAGATTGAAATGCCAATGATGCTGTGCAAGAAGAGGCCCAGAGGGTGGTGAGTTGTATAAGTGGCAAAGTGTCCACAGAAAAAGGCAAATAATACTGATCTGTTGCCTTTTTTATTTCTAGTATCTTCTTAGCATTTAAAAGAATCAAATATTCTGCTTCCTGATGAGTTTTGCACTGTTCAAGTTGGAGTAAAATTTCTTAAGAAGCCACTTGATAGAGGGGTTAAGATAGAAAATTTGCTCATCATTTCAAGTTAAGAAATGTCATGGGGATGCCATAAATTTAAAAGCCAAGCACTGCAAATCCAAATCAGTACATAATGGTTCCCAGCACATGTAAAATTAAAGTTTGCTGTTCTGTATTAAAGGCAATCATCTTTAAAATGTATTTGGTCTGTCATGACATGATGATATATTTTAAATAGAACTCAGCTTTGTTAGCGGAGCCTTGTCCAGCTTAGAGAGTCATTCTAAGATCTGATTCATAGGAACAACCAAGAGCATCTCTCTGCTGAAGGGAAAATACCAGGTGCTATTAGAAAGGACAATATAGACCAGAAATGAAACCAGCGATCGCAAAGCCTCGCAGTGTTTTCAAGGATGCCAACTCATTTTCATATTTGCTCTTACAGTGAGCCCATGCATTTTTCAGAGCAAATTTACATTCTTTGTTCCTCAACACAGACTTGCAGAATAGTGATACACACAGGAGGCTCATCTGTTAGTCTGGTTACTGATGAACCTGATATTTAATAATAACAATTGTGACACTGTCCCGTGACAAAAATCAAATAAAAAAACTATATCAAGCAATCATGTATACTTGCTTTAGGAAGCAGAAACCTTCAAATGCTGGGAATGAATAATCTGAAGGAATAAGTGTATGCATCATTCTGTCTGTTATTCAAAGACTAATTAGGCATAAAAGAATAAACTAGCATAAGAGTAATCATCAAAAATATGGTTAGCACATAAAGCTATAAAGGCACTCTGTGATTGGTAACATCATTGATATTCTTTATAAGAAAATTTATTTTTGAAGCTAAAATGAGATCTGTATACTTTCTGTACAGACAAAATCCATGTGGCTCTTCATTAACCTAAGATCAGGAGAGATGAGACAGATGTGGGGGGTGGAAGAGGAACAAAATCTTGCAAAACCAATTTGTTGCACTGAAAACGAATATAAATAATAGCCTTGCAATGACAGGAGTAATTTTCTTCAGATAGAGAGTAATAACCTTTTAAATTTCCCAATTCTAGAAAATGCTCATGTCACGGTAGATTCTGTACATAATAAAAATAAATACAAATATAAGTTTAACAAAATATTCCATTGCCACATTAAAGATGCCATGAAGAGTTCTTCTGGAACCTGAGCAAAATTTTGTTAGCAACAAACTTTAAGGTACTAATAAGCCTCACTGTTTCTTACCGATTTTGCATAATAAATCTATTCCATTCCTCACCTGATGAATAAAAAAGGTGTCAGAAGACCAGACCAACCCCAGGAGAACGTGCCTTTTGTCCAACTTATTGAAAGCTGTACACAGGCTCCTGAAGTGAACTTTGATGGTGTTACTGGTACATTAGTCTTGGCTTATATTTACATGATCACTACTAAAGATCAAGTTTAGGCATCATTAATGTAAGAGAGAAAACCCTGGAATCTGTTTCCAGTCAAAGTGACATTATTTCAGGTGACTTTGCAATATTCTAATATATGATTTCTAGGGAAGTTAAATATTTGTTTTCCAGCAGTAGGAGCTACTTCCTGCAATGTTTCTTTAAAGCTTTTAAACAAAATTAGAGATGTGGCAAGTAAGAAAAAACCCTCCTAGAAAATCCTGGTTCTTTACAAATTTCTGACAGCTTAAGTTTGTGCAGATTTTAACTAAGGAAGGAAATCATTCACATTCCTCCAATTTTCATCTGTGTTTTCCAGCATGGTCACATACTCACAATCAGTAAATCCTACTACAGAAAAGCTGCATGCAAGCTATCACAAAAACATTCTCTTATGCATATGACTTAAACAATACATCCTATTGCCATCTATTTCATTACCACTCTTAAGAGCCAAACAAGTAGAACTGCTTTTTGTTAAGGTTTGCAAATATTTCTATTGTACTATTTTTTCACTGAAGTGTAACTTTCGAAACTTCTAGAAGACAGGGTCAGAGTTGTAAAACCTGCAGGGACTTAGGAACCTAGAGGAAAAATTGAACCCCTAGTGAATTTGAAGGAATACTGTTTTAATATTCAGCCATATAGCTCAAGCCTTATTCTGTGTCATATCTAAACTGGTTTTCTGAACTCTGTTAAGTGCCATATTTGCTGTCTGGTGCCAGACTAATTCACTGCCAAATCATATATGCTCTCTTGTCACCAGCAGTTAGCTTTTGCACAAAATCTGTATTGAACTGAAATGAGAAAATAAAACATTAATCAATAAGCATTTGAGGGAACAAATGAAGTTCTATTGCTGTGCTATTTTTCTTTGATTTAACAACTACCTCATGATTACACCTCACCTTGCAGTGCTCACACAATCAATGTGTTTCTACATTGCACCCAAGAAAAGGCAGTCTTACACAGTTTGACAAACCAATAAATTACCAGTGTAATGTATTTTATAATTTCAATGAATTAATCTTCCAGCTATTACAGATGTCCTTAAAAATCAGGATTGTATAATATAATCCAGTGTATTCAATAAATCTATTTTCTAGAAAATGTAGACTTCACCAGAGGGGTTCAAATCAGAATTTAAAAAGACAGTCTAGTGGTTTATATTCTTCCTATTATTAGACTGCATTTCCTGCTAATTTCATATTAATGGGAGTCTTTGAATCAAATATAAAACAAACCTCACTCTCAAACCCATGAATATAAATCAGAATATGACATACTAGGACCTATAAGCATTCCTATTATGCATGTATGCTCATGAAGATAATTTTGGTGCTGCTAAATATGGAAATATTTAAAAGGAATTCAGAACTGAAGGGGAGGCAGTCTGCAATAGTAAAGTGCCTGTTGGAAGTTCAGCCCCTCTCTGACACTGCCAAAATGCAGCAATGGGGAGGAATGGTGGTGCCTTTTCAAGCCTGAGGTACAGCTCTGCCAATTTAGATTACGATGAGATAAGTACATCCTGAGCTGTCAGTGAGCATCATTAAAAAATGTTGTTCAATGGAATGTTTAATGAATATGCAAATGTCAGCTAGGAAGAGAACTCATTTTTCAATTTGCTGATTTGGGTGCAAGAATAAATTACTGAAAATAGAGGTCAGGAGTAAGCCACCTGTAAATTCACCTCGAGAAGAGATGAAACTGTTCTGTTCACTATCACGTTACAGGACATAATGCCCAGGGCATCTTGCCTGAGGCCAAATCTATTTCTTCATCTATGAGATAAGAAACTTCTGTGTCCTAGCTGTGTATGAACAAGAGTTTGGCTCCTTCTGTGTCCTTCCACAGAAAACATTTTGTGCGTTCAGAGCTCTCCCAGCAGTGAAGCTGCAAGATGTGTGGACAGGGGAGAAGGGAGTGGGAGGGCTCAACAAAAGCACAGCCCATGTGCAGCTGGTAGGATGATTTCAGGCTTGGTTGGGTTTGCATTGGAAGAGGTTTCTAAGGAGAAGGTGACTGTCCTTCAGCTACAGCCTGGAGTAGGAGGAGGCAGCGAATGCCAGCAAACCCCTGTTGGGTTTAACCACACCAGTCCAGCACAAGCTGCAAGCCTGTGCACACTCAGGAAAGCCATCTACAGGTGCCAACACACTGAACCCCAGACAGGTTTGACAAACTTAATTAAACCCTTCAGTGGCTTTTGTGCTGTGGGGATTTGCCCTTTATATGTCTTATGCCTGGGAGCACTTTGGGGTTGTTGATGGAGGCAGAACTATTGAGTTCCCCCACTCCAAGCTTCTGAGAAATTAAGAGAATGCAAGGTACCTATTTTGATCCCTCTGATAATATTTGTCTTCTTTCAAGCAAAATTACTTGTTTTTTTCATGAGGGAAGGATTAAATTTCTTCTGCACAGTGTAACACAACAGGCTCATATTGATGCTTCGCTAGGAAATTTGAAACAGATCCTGTCGAGGAGAGCGGTTTAATTATATTGATGTAATTTCATAACATAATCATAAATGAAGCCAAATCTGAAAATAGTGAAGTAATATTGTTCAGATGTGGAACAATCAGGTATAAACTGAAGATGAGTTTTCATCTTCAAAATAGCTTGCAAACTAGATTACCTGGATGGAAGATAAAGTCTGT
This sequence comes from Certhia americana, assembly GCA_018697195.1. Lineage (NCBI taxonomy): Eukaryota > Metazoa > Chordata > Aves > Passeriformes > Certhiidae > Certhia > Certhia americana. The sequence goes on along the minus strand of CM031865.1, from coordinate 18,797,156 downwards.
GTGGGAATAATCAATGGAATAGAATAAAATGGCCTGAACCAGAGGGTTTAGGGTCTATGATTTCACTTCTTAATTGCTTTTCACACCAAGTGGTTCATGTTTAGCTGGGGTAAACAGCACATTAAAACTGATGGAGAGCAATTAGGTAACTAAGTACAACTTCTCCATTCTTCAATTTACATCAGAAACAACTGAGCCCTCTAACTCAACAGGTATATATTCCTCTCTCTCTCCTTTCTTGACATATTCTTTTTTTGCCCCCTCAAATCCCAGAGAGAAGTAGTGAAGAGTAAGTATAACAACATGGATCTCAAAGCAGCCTGACACTGGGTAAAAGCTGTAATTGATATTAGGTATGCTCCAACTGCTGAGGAAAAATTGGATTATTACCTTCAATAAACAGCAACCAAACTCCAACACAATAGCCCAGTGTTAATGGAATAAGCAGAAAATTAGCTTGTCACACTCACATCTATTATACTCTTGATTTCCATATACCATAATAGTTAGCCCAACTTTCAAAGCAAAAACCAGCCCAGCTGCCTTCTGGAGAACTAAGAAAAGCAGAACCACTAATCAAAGCTGAAACACATAACTTTGAACTGACTTTGTGTCATGAAATAATACTGGCAATAAGAATTTATGAAGAAATTATGAAATAATGTTCCATCAAATTATTGAAACATATTGTTTAGATGGGATGGAAGCTTTGGGAAGAGTGGTATAGAGTATAATTAGAAAAAAAAAAAAACCAGTGGAGCATAACATAATAGTCCAGTGCCAATTCTGTAGGCTGGGAAGAGCACACCAGAGCAATGTTTGGATTATGGAGCAGTAACAGCAGGATCTCTGCAGCACAATTGCCTGTTCTCAGGAAACAAGGCTGAGAAAATTAATTTGCTCAAATGCATAGTTAATAAAATACCTGATGCCTCTGGTGAAGTTCTCTGTTGATTCTTCAGAGCGTAACAGGATGAACTAGCTTACATTTCCACCCAGTGAAGAGAATAATTCAGACAACAAGCATGAAGTTAAAATTAAGCTAAAATAAGTAAGATAATAGTACAGAATTTAAACAGCTTGTGAATGACTGGTTTAGATTAGATAAGAGTAAAAAAAAAAAATTACTATGAGCGTGGTGAGACACTGGCACAGGCTGTCTAGAGACATTGTGGATGCCCCATCCCTGGAAAGTTAAATTCAGGCTGGACGGGGCTTGGAGCAACCTGGTCTAGTAAAAGGTGTCCCTGCTCATAGCAGGGGGTGTGGAACAAGATATTTCAGGTCTCTTCCAACCCAGGGCATTCTATGAATGTTAAAAATAGAGTGTTTAACTATTAATTATGCCTTCTCTACCACCCTCCAGCAGTTAAGCTATGAGGTTTCATCAGCTTGGACTAGCACAGGCAGCTGTGTGCAACTGAGGGGACCCATGTGATGCTGCACAAGGAGCTGTTTGGCTCAAATTATGTTTAATTTTAGAAAATTAGATTCCAATTATAAGTTTTCATCTGGCTGATGCTTGATTTGTAAAGCTTTGAAACATAAATGCAACCTTTTAATAATTCTAATAGCTTCTGTGAAAGCACTGAATTTTAACACAGTATAGAGAATACACTGGACTCCAATGCCTTCTCAAACTCTTCAGTTATTTCAAAATACAGTTTAAGTAACTACATTTACTTTTCAAGTGAAATCCACTAAACTAAACACATTAAAACTTTGCTAAAGTTTGTGATAAACTTTAGGAAAACACCACAGATGTTCATAGTGGGGGACATGCTGTCCAAGTAGATTGATGAATAAGTATATATCTCACCCTCTTTTTAGACCTGAAAGGAGTCATTCCAGTATTTTTTTCCCTCTTGCAAGAAGGTGGAGAGAATTGAAAAGCTCAAAATTAATTCTTTCCTACTGTGTAAGTGCTAAGTTAGGAAGTACACATCATCCTGAGGAGCAGAGAAACATAATTTAATGCTGGTTCTTTAAAGGGAAATTTCTTAATGAGGAAGTGAGCACAGAAACTGAGCTGCTGCTCACAGGGTGAATGGAATTCTGGATTTAATTTTTATTGTAGATCATCTGTATTCATCACTGTCCCCAACTAGGTGTTGACTTCAACTTTTTCTAATCTTAGCACAGTAGGAGAAAATAACCATAACCCAGCTATAACTTCTTTTCTAAGTCAGCAGTCAGCTGTGGAAAAAGCCCCTGTCACTCAATTTCTTCAGTGCACTCAATAAAAAATATAGATTTTTCCTTTCTCAGACAGTGGAGATGATCAGAAAGAGACTAACAAAAGAGAAAATGCCCTCAGCAACATGGGACTGGAGAAATTCTATTCTCAGTTATTGGGAAACTACACAGTAAATCTGTCATTTCATTCCAAAACCCTCCAAAGTGTTGTTTCAGTACTTTACTTGAAAGCTGTTAATTAAAAAAAAAAGCCTAAAAGGACAAGACATATGGAATGATATAAAATTCATGATGATTTTTAAGTGAGGTTCCACTAATTTTACAGTTTTGTGTGAATTACTGGATTTTATCCTGTTTTGGATTTTGTGGGGTTTTTTTCCCCTCCAAGATGATCCTTCCTTTTTCAAGCAACCAAACCTAAGATGCTCTGCATGGCCCTTGGCTGCTGTGCCAGCTTTCAGCATTGTGTTAGGTTAGTGCAGAACCTGCCTTCCCCAGTGCTGGAGTTCCTAACTGTTCTCCTTTTGCAAATCTCACCCTGCAGGTTTTGGGGGCAATCCAGGCTGAACTGCCCAACCCCACGGCAGCTGGCTTAACTGAAGAAACTCTGTGGTATCTCCATATTAGTTGATGACTGTGTGAAAAAGGAGGAGAAGCTAGCTGGCAAAGCAGGTAGCCACAGTTCCATGCCATTTTTCTGGTTCTGCAGCCACCTATTGGGGCCTAATCCTTCACAATAAGGTGACTTCAATATTTATTATAGTGGACATTAGCAAGCACTTGGTACAGGTAATTAGTTCTGCTCCTCTCAGCATGTAACTACAGATTCTGAGGTAGTGCATTTCCCACGGCATTAACATGAGCAGATAAAGATGATTACATGCATCTCTCCCTTCATGCTGAACTCCCTGTTTCATCTCTGTTCTGTTAAATACAGCCTTTGATTACAGAAAAAAATAATTATCAAACGTGTCACAGGCATGCTAAAAATAATTTTTTCAGCACACTGTAGCTGGGTAGGTAGGTTAATTTGCCTAGGCAAGATCTCTCCTGCTTTTTATCTTGAGGTCTCATTTGAAATACATGTTTTCATCCCTTCCATTGTAGGTTTCACCTGAAAAATTGTGTCACTGTTGCAATTATAATGAAGTTAGAAATAAAGCTTTGTACAACTTTAATTAGCTCTCCTTTCAAATTCAGGTGGTTAAAAAGCACAAAGAACGTCTGAATGGGCTCTGGTCTGACTTTGGCTGAATAGTGTCAGCATTTTGGGAGTGACAGAAGTTTCACAGCACTGAGGGCAGCAGCTTACCTGAGCTCACAGACCCCTAACAATTCCCACACTCTGCAAGAGCCAGATCAAACACAGCATTTGCTTTGCCCTTTTCCAATACAAACACTGTCAGCTTCACAGGGCAGCCCAGACACACCAAGCAGGGAAATGCCATAAGCCCATTAAGTTCCCACATAACATGATGCCTGCTGGATTTGCTTGAACTCTCAACCAGACAAAGCAACTTAAAACATGTCCCACTACAGTTCTTGTCAAAAGTATCTGTGATGCAAGGATATAATGCTGCTAACTCACTTGAGAGACCAGGACAAAACATGATTGTGCTGGGCTGGAAAAGTGGATTCACAAAGATTTTTATAGTGGCTTTGTTTCAGAAAGAGGTTAAAAAAATGTATTTGCTCTACTAGATTGCCTTGGTAATTGTCCAATCCCATGTTAAAAACTTATGCAGAAATGTAAGAGTTAGAATCAAGAAAACGAGATGACTGATGCTTAAGTAGGTTTAGCAGGTAGTATGTTCATTCTGAGTCCTTTGGCTGATTAAGAAAGCATCCAAGGAAGAACAAATCTCAGTACAATGTATTCAAACATTTCCATACAGTAGTCTGGCAGGGACCCAGAGACACTATGCCCTGGATGGTTAATCAGTGCATTTTTATGCATGCGTTAATAAACGACATCTAATTCTCAGTTGTTAGTGAAATATTTATTCTTCCTTTAAAACCAGACAGAGCAGTGGCACTCATGAAGCAGACACTGTCAAATTCAGAGCTGTTTAAATAGCAATTGCCATACATGCTACAAGAGAAATAACTCACAAACTTTCATATCAGCCAAAAGAAAGCACCAATACCCACTTTCTCAGTTCCAGCAGTGGAAGGGGGTGGGAACAAACCAATGAGCTCGTGGAGGAAAGAGAGGGTGAGGATTCTCACTCTCAGAGCCTGAGAGTCAGTTTGGAAAACACAAGTGAGGCTGGTAGCTGATGCAAAAGCCCAGAGAGATAGAGAGAATTTGTCTTGTTGCTGGGAGGATTCATCTGTGGGGCTGGGGTTTCTACTGAAATTTAGGGGGTTCCCAGCACCTGTTAGGAAAGCACTGACCAACTCAACCAGAACAGTGAATGCTACAAGTCACAGCTCTTCCTTTTGGATGTAAAGCATCATTTGTTTCACCTGCAGAGGCAATGGGCAGGGCTCTACCTGAGCCTACATGTTTTCATCTCTGCTCAAGGCTCAAATTCCTGTTGCTGCACAATTCCTACAACTCCTGACATGCTCCGGGGTGGTTTTGCTCTCAGATCACAGCACTGCACTGTGCTTTGCAGAAGGTGTTGATACCTCCTTGTCAGAAGTTACACAAGGTCTCAATTGGTCATTTCTTAGGTGGAGTATTTCTGTGGGAAGAAATTAAACTGATATTCCTTTGCCTATTCTGGATGTCTACTAAAAATGGAAAAAAGGTTAAGGTGTTAATTTATACCTAAAAACACTAGGAGCTACCTATTCCTACTGCTGCAACTGAACACGTTGGCACTTCAGTCTACACACAAAATGGGGATGAAAACCGATTTTTATTAACCAATAATTGGCTTTGTCACATCCCCTTTCATTGATCCAAAATGGTGCTCATTTATATAAAAATGTCCATGTTTCTGAATCGATGTCCTTACTCTAGTGAGAAAGAAGAATGATTTACCATATTTTCTTCAGCTACATTACTAATTTACACCTACACTGGGCAAAAGGTGGCTACAGGAATAGCATCCTTTTAGCACCAATTTTTAAAGATGCAAAAGAAGAGCTTAAACTTACCCGTAAAAAAAGGCTTCTGTTACAGGACAGGTATACAAACCATCTCAAACAAAAATACACATAAAGGAAAATGATTGCTCCTTTACATGAGTAGATTTAAGAAGGAAAGATTTTGATACGTACATAAGGATCCAAAAATTCTTCCACAGAAATTAACTTGGAGAAGACGAACATTTCTCATTGTACCATAACCCTGTTCAGCCTAATTTGTGTTCACTGCTGTGTGTTATCCAAGATTTTGCCTTACCCAGCTATTTGTAATCATTACAATATTCCATGATAAGGCTTTTTCCATACAAGATATCTATAGTATTTATATGCTAATTGAGAAAACTGAACATAAATTTGAATAATAACAAAATTAAATAGCATTTCCACTATTAAACTATCAGCAGTGGGCAGCAATTCACTTTTTACTTAGGACTTGCCAGATTTTCCTTGGGAAATATTAACTTGGTAATTGAAGGACTTTATTACTACAATAAAATATATTAACCAATATATATTAAATCAATAACAAAAGATAATGTAAATTCTGATTCTAGATATGGGAAAATTATTCCAAGAAACAGATGCAGGGTTTTGCTTTACACTGTCAGGTTTCCAGGCCTCTGTGGAGATGAGTTGACTTCTAGCCCTGGTGAACACTTCAGGAATCACAGAGCCTCACAGGGAAATGGGGAGTATGGATAGGGAGATATTTGTGCAGCACTGATACAAAGCAGTTCAAGCTCCAGCACACCTTGGCTTTGCTTCATCCACTTGAGGAATTCACACCCTTCTAAGTTCACCAATTTTCCTTCCTTGGTTCTTCTAGGCCTCAGAGCAACCAGAGAACCAAAAGCAGCACCAGTTGAATGCAAGCCACCCCCATGCACTCAGCCTAACTTCATCAGGCAAAACTGTGCTAATGCCACTGGAAATGCTCCTGAAAGTGTTAATGGGATCAGCACCTCACCCCAATAGAGAGTAGCTTTAAGAGCTCTATAGTGGCAAATTGATTTTTATATTCCTGGCATTTTCGCTGCTGTTTACCTTCCAGAACTACTATTCACTGTTCTGTATTGTTCACTTGAACTGTCTTTTGCCTTTTTGTCAAGGAAGTGCTTTGGTTTTGTACTAAGGGAGGAGAATGGAACTTCAAAGTCTCCAAATCTGTAATGAGCAATTAATTCTGGACACCTTCTTCCTATAAATGACTTTAGGATTTGAACATATACACTAAGATTTCATTTTATCAGAGTATTCCTTAATATTTACTATTTTTCAAATATTTCAGTAACATTACTCTTGTTCAGTGAAATAAAAACGCCTTTAGCTTAAATGCAGCATACCTAGGTAGAGTAGTCTTTCTCTCAAACCTTTCTCCTATCAGGAGAAAATAAACAGCAGTAGAAAAAACATGGAGCTGCCATCTGAGGTGTTTGTCCAACTCAGTCCAGCTCACAGTATTCTCCAGATGCTTTCGAGTAGCAGCTCATTTCCTACCCCATTGGCACCTTACTACAGTGTCTGCTCAGACAGAAGCAGAACATAAAAAGATAAAATATGTTTGCACATGACTTGGACAAGAAATCACAATGCAAATTCCCAGAGGTCAGGAGGCGTGGCCAACATACAGCCGTGCACAACTTCAGTTATATTCATAATGCAGGTAACAATGCAGCACAGAACAATGTGAGCTAGTTTTAAACAAGCCATATAAAGAGCTCTAGGTCCCTTTAAGCATTTTAAGAAGGTAAGGTACTTTGAAATTAAGGCTCTAAGCATCCACTGCAAATTCTCCAAACCAGTTTTATCAGGTACAAAACATTAATAGCTGCCAGATGAAAAATACTACTGCAATTGATCAAGAGGCTTGAAGCAGACAAATGCACGATTTGAACCGATCTGTTCTGAACTTCCAACAGAGATGGCCCATGAAGTCTAGGTCTCCAAAAGGCCTGAAGTCCTTTTTCCAAAACATCAGGGGTTGTGGTAAGTCAAAAGGATGCCACAGATGAACTAGAACTCTCATTACAACCTCCTTCTTGGCTTTGTTACTTTTCTCTTTTGGCATTAGCAGTTCGAGTACTTCAGCTACAAGCTCATTGACTGCCCAGATTCTGCTGGAAAAGAGAGGCTAAACAAATTGCCTAGATTTTTTTTCTTTCCCTAGTATAGTTTCCTTACTCTGATGTGAGCCATCTGAAATATTGTAGAACTTGAACCAAAACCCCACAACACTGAGGTATGTTTAGTGATGACATGAAAGCGTTGTGCAGAGGGGGTAAGTGCATATCTCCCAAGACAGCAAAAGCTACAAAGACATAATAACAGTGTAAGCAAAAAGAAAACCCTTTAGTGAGGTTTCCCATACATATCTCACAGAATAACTTGCTTCAGAACAACTCCAAATTTATGATCACATTCACAAATAACATAAATCCCAAAGCTAATAGCTGATTTCAGGCATTTACATTTTAATAAGTGCGTGGCACAGGGCCATGTTCAAATCTGCGTCTCTAACCATGGTTTCTATACATAAAGAACACAAAAGTGTATGAGATTGCTGAGCTAAGAATGTTGAAAATGCCATCCCGGGTGAATCCCTTAGTGCACATTAACAGTGAAAAGTCTTTATTGATGTTCTAGTTGATACAAATTTTCTATGCATCATTAAACAAAATTCTTCACAGCAGACAAAGGTGCATGTTTTTCTAAACATTTCAGTGAAAGAGAAACAAAGGCTTTACTCCATAGCATCCACCGGGCAGCCAGAGCAGAGAAGAAATTGTTTGAAGTATTTTGCCTAGTTTTTGTATTCTCAGCCTTAGTTCTTGAATGTCAACAAGAAGAAAACCAAAATTATTATATAAAAGCCTGCAGAGTGGATTCACATAATCATTAAAGTGTTTAGATTTTCAGAGCAGGGCTTTTTAAGGATGCCAATTTAAGAAACTGAATTCTGCTACCTGTTATTGCACAGAGCATTGAAATGGAACTAGGAGAAACTGAAGCGTGAACAGGCAGGCAGCTAGAGGTGACCTTCAGGAAACTGGAAAGGACTGAATCACCAGGCAGGGATCCTTGTTATCAGTGCATTTCTTTAGGCTATCTTAGGCACATTTTCAACAGACTACTGAACAGCACCACCCCAGGAAAAATATAGTAGAGAAACACACGATTACATGGTTAATAATCATATTTTGTAAGTAATCACATGCCTGTGGCAGTACCATGGACATGGCTGGCTCTTTCCACCCTGTTGCAGAAAACGAACTCATTTATTTCTGAAAGGGAAAGAGGAGATGCAAACACTCCAGTTTGAAGCAGAGACTAAGTCACTTTCTAAGAGGAGGGAAAGAGCAGAGACATTATGTAATGACATTATTTTCTGTTTGTTCTACTTTCCTATGGTGTCATCTGACAGCAGGAGCTGTCTGACAGCATTTGAGCAAAGCAGAACTCCAGAAAATGAAATGCAGGAATTCTGAGGTGCAGACTAATTCATCTATGGATGTTACACTGGGTATCAAAGCATATCCCCTCAGATATCTTGAGCAGCACCCAGATATCGTCACTTCAGTAGGACTTGTTACACAAATTCTCAAAGGAGCAATCACTTCTCTTATTGTGCACTCAATTTTTCTCACGTACAAGTGGGATACTTTACAGGGCCATGAAAGCATGAAGATGTATTTGACCTGAAAAGTATTGTTACACTATTTAAAGTATTCCTTTATATCATGAACCAGGAAGAGTGCTAGCATTAATATTTATCCCATTTAAAATATGTTCCCCTTATGAGAAACTCTCTCATCATTTGCCAGATTTTACAAACCATTTAAGGAGAAAGTGGGAAGAGAGCCTCCTGAAGATCTCAGTCCTGCCACTTTTGTAACTATCTGTTCTTTCAGTGACCATACAAATGGGACCTCAGCCATTGCCATAGCACAAATTATACCAATTGCAGAAAGAGAAAATAGTATTTATTCCCTGGTTTGAGTCTATCTTACTACATATATTGCTAGAAATGCCTCTTTCACCAACAAAATTTTGACATTTCTTTTTTTCCCCCATTATCTCTACACAAAAGTAGAGCACTGAGCCCATATCTAGTGGGACTGATGCATATAAATTTACTGGCCATGATTTGTAGGTGGAATGAATACATTCTCACCTTCATTTTAGCATAAATCCCCTGAGAAGATGAGAATTTACACATAAATTGCAAGTGAATCATAAAAGAGAAATCAGGGTCCCTCTTAGCACAAATACAGCTGTGATGAGCTAGTTCTTACAACACTGTTCACATGTTCGCATGTGCTACTGACCTCTACTCACATTCACCTTCCTGGGGTGTGACACACAAACAAATATGAAAAACTTGTCTGATGCTTTAGTGATTCCAGCTTGAGACCCTGAGAGCTACTAAGCCATCCATAATGTGCTATCATTGAGGAAATCAGAGAACAAATTTGTCTTTCTCTCATGCAGTGGAGAGAAACTTGTTCAACTAGTAAACTAGACCCCAAAGAATTGCCAGTATGCATTTCTGGAAGAAAGATCACTGTGGTACTGTATCTCTACACAGTGTGATTTTCTTAATAGCAAGCCTAATTCTAGAATATTCTTAAAATGCATGAAAACATGCAAACAAAGGTGTTTCTCCTCTGAAAGGATAGCAGTGCAGCAGGCAGTTTTGATGAAACTCATGTGAATATGAGGGAAAGAGATGCAAAAGCACTAAATTGCCAATCAAAAACTGGTGTATGAGAGACTCAGCCATTCACAAGCATCAGGTTTCTTCTTTCCTCCTTGAAAAGCTATGCAGGGCTGCTCTTTCCAGATTAGCACAGCTATTTTGTTTCCATGACATTGCAAAATCTTTCTCATTTTCAACTGTAGAAACAGAAGCAAGGAACTGTACTTGCCATATGTTTGCAGATTTTTGCATAACAAGTGCACTCTGCATTATTCCAGCTCTTACTGATGATTAGTCATTGTTAAACCTGATGGACATTTAGGGAAATTTCCCCTCATCTAATGCAATGAAGATGGGCAGAAATTCAGAATCTCAGCTGCTTTTCTGACTAAGGGCTCACAGAGCAGTTAAAGAATCAAGTTACCATTAAATCCAGTGAACTACAAATTTTCTTCTGGTGAAAGACATCTGTTGTCACAGTGCCACCAGCACCCTCCTAATCAGTTACTTAATTACTGTGACTTTCAGCTCCATGGCATGGCTACTGCAGCAGGAAGTCTCAAGGCCCTAAGCAGCCTACAGACACAACATCCAGTGTTACCAGTTACAACTCAGTGATGCCAGTTTGCTTTGTGAGCAGCAGGACTACTGGAGTTTGCTTCAGATCCACAGCTGAGAGCTCTGACTGAAACTTTGTCAAAGAACTCTCTCCCTGGTGGTTCTCTACTGCCCAATCTGGTGCAAACTCACCCTGTGGTATTCCCCTCGACAAGGACACTTCACCAAGATCCTTTTCCCAGACACTGTCTACTAGGAAGAAACTTGGTTGAACATAATTTTTATTGTTGCCTCAGAGAAATTTGACAGGAATTAGCCAACAGGAAGAGAAACAGATTGGTAGAGGTAATTTGAGAGACACAAGAGAGACACAGTCAGTGATCATGGGAATTCATTAGTTTTTTCCTTTAGAAGTCAGGCTAGTAATAGTGGAAAGCAGTACAGTTCTTTTAGTGTTATGGACAACAATACCCAACATGCACTATTTAATTTTCTCTTGACTTGCTCTCAGCAAAATAGCATCAGCTTGACAGCCTCAGTCACTTGTACAACGAAACAAGCACCTACATCCACCTATCAGTCAGTGGCTCTATAAAGCAAAGCCTCATGCTTTCCAAGACACCACTCAATGTAAATTCAATGTTAATAATAATTAACAAATACTTTTTTATAATTATTGGTCAGATTTAAAGATTGTCTGCCTCTGCATAGACCAGAATATTGGTGGCTTTATGATCACTTCGCAGACATAACATTATTCAGGCTCATGAAATGTTCATTTATACAGCTTCCTATTTGTGTTGCTGAAACCAGTGTCTCTGGGTGTACCTAAAGATAAGGACACTGTTGGAAGATAAATATAAATGCTCTTTTAATCCAACTGCTCAAGGGAGCCTTATGCTCAGAAACTTCCCTCTCCACCATTGAACTCAGAATGCATAAGAACTGTGCAAAAAGTAGCAAAAATTGTCAATCATTTTCTGAAACTAACTTTGAATGATCCTTAGTTGGAAACAACAGCAGCAGCAGCCACTCTACCCATGGATGCTGAACTGAGTTTCCAGCAGCCCCCATGCTGGTTCTCCAAGCCCATCTAAGAGTGGGCTAATTGTTCCTGTGTTTTTGAAAGCCAAACCCTAACCCAAACACCAATCCCACATGGCCAATATCTCCAATGATGCAAGGCATAGACAACTCCCTGATTTTTCTACACTGGAGGAATACAAATGATTGAACCACAATCTGTGTAGATCTGGTACCATCCCCTAAATTTAGGGAAGAACATAATCCAATAAAACTGAAATTCTTAAAAATGCTTTTGCAGAAACGTCTAAGTGTAAGGTAGGACCTATCACACCACCATTGACTTTTCCTAGCACTGTGAACACAATCCAGCCAGAGCTGGGTCATGTATCCGTGCTGTAAAACTGCACAACAAAAAGCAGCTAATTCCAGAGGTAAAGTTAAGTGTAAGTTATGGGTAGGTGCTATTACAGACAGTTAAAAGTCTTTGAAAATCTGCAGTCTGTGTTGCATTCTTTGTATCAGTCCTTTTCTGACAGCCAGTTCTTCGATGCAGCTTTAAACCTAAGCAGAGACATTATCCAGGATACATTTTCCTAGTGCACACAAATGAAACGTTCTGATGTCTTCCCTGCAGAAATACTCTCTGTGTGACTCACAGTCATGCCAAAGACAAAACTCCCATTCAGTTCAGGAGGAGTTTTCAATCTGTACAAATGCATTTTTCTTGGCTAAAATACACAAGCTTTGTAAGTGAAAATGAGTGTGCATAATTCTAAAGAGTAAGATAGTTACAGTTAATTTAACTTAAAAGGAAAATTGAAAATAGTGCCACACTTAGCAATAACTGGAAATCCATAGAATATAATATATACATAATGTAAATTAGATAACATATGCCCTCATTTTTAGCATAATCCTCTTTCATTTCTATCCACTGCAATATTATCCAACAGTCTATACAGTCGTAAAGTAGCACAACTTGTGTTATCAGCAGGGAAAAAGCTATTTGGAAGTTTTCACAGACCCTTAATAGACCCACTCTACTCCTGACCTTGACATTTCAATCTATGCCACCATCCCAAACTTGGCTCACACCAGTTTTGAATTATACTTCCAATTGCATTAAGTAAAACCTCAAATGTGTTGTCTGTCTAGTGACTATGCTTCAGCACATCCAGATGTACCAGATCTTCCACCTCTGCTTGCCACAAGGGAACACCTCCCAGACAGCAAGGCTGCCCAAAGGAAGGGCTCATTAGGAGACCAGAGAACAAAATGCCCTGTGGAAGGAACACAGATCCCTAACAGATCTTTGTGCCTGTGACACTGTCTCTCCCTGTAGGATCTACCTGTTAGTACACCTCAAAGGACAGCTGGAAATAACATTTAACATTTCTGCATGTAAGCAAGTGCAGTGGAGCAGATTCACTGGAAGGTCCCAGCAGGACAACGCCCTCCAATGCAAGCTGTGCAATGAAACAACTGGAAGCTGCCTGCAGTGGCACAATTCAGCCCTCCCCTGCTCACTAATGCCTAAACAGAGGACACAATTACCTTTAAGTACAGCATGGGCTATTATGTTACCTGCAGGCAGACTTATCTCTGTCAAATACTACAGCAAGAATTTGAAACAAAAGGTGTCAAAAGGCACAAAGGGATTTGGAACAAACCCTACAGCTATTTCTGCCTTTAATTCTCTTCCAAGGCTGCACTAGGGAGATGTGGCCAACCAAAAGCCAAGAGAACGGAAGAGATGAGTTTAATGTATTGTTTATAGGGCACTTGGTGAACTAACAGGAAAATGCCTTATCTCCCAAAACATTAGTTGTTATTTTTACCTGCTAATGTGTCTATTAATATCCTGTCCCTGACTTAGGTTCTCTGTCCTTTGGATTTTTTTAAGACCATAATCAATACTTGGCAGCATTTTAAAATAAAGCATACAGTTCACAGAATAAAATCTTTAGTCATCTCTGCAATGATTTCTGAACTTCTTTTTAAAGCATGTCCTCCTTAATGCATTTTAAAACTGTCTGCTTCTATCCAGAGTGCCTTCATAAATGAAAAGTAAGACCAGCAACAAACTCCACAAACCTGTTTCTGAGCTACCGCAAACAAATGCAAGAATTGAATAAAGAGTAATTCAGTATTTTCACTCCCTTACTTGATTCTCAGCCAGCAGGAAACAAAAGATTTCCAAGTCCCACAACTACAGGTGGGAGGCAGGCATGGGGGACACAGCTATGAGGTAAAATGGATGGAAGACAAAAATTCTTCATTACGACTTTAGATGCTTCTGTCAATTTAAATCACAGCTCACAGTGCATATTCACAGCAGCTCATCAGTGGCACAGTTGGGTGAATCCCACTCACCCTGACAGAAACATTTTTTACACTCAGAGCTACTTGTGAGCAGTTACTGACCCTGGAGATGTTTCTCAGCCCCTCTGAGCCATATGGTGGCACTTCTCAGGATATCAGTCCATTAGTCACCACCCACCAAGGAGCACCAGCACAAGGATGCAGATTCTGCAAACTGGAATAACACTGCTTCTTCCTAGAGCAGGAGCAGTATCTCAGCTGCAGCAAAAGAACCTCAGGACAGCAAGTAAGATGGCTCTGAATTATTTCACTGCAGCTCTGCTAAAAATTCTTTTTAGACTTCCTTCAGCCTTCCGAAGAGTGGTTAAATAGGCACTCACTGCCTAGGGCATAAACTGTTTAATATCCACTTTACTCAGATTGTTAGATATGGACATGACCACTGCAATGGAAAGGTTTTCATGAAGTTGAGGTGAAAGAAGTTGGCAGTCAAACCCTGGCAAATGAGCTGGAAGCATCCAAGGGTAATTGGTCCTTTCCTTTGCATATAACTGGATTGCTGTACACTCTTCTTATTTTCAGTGTTTTTCCTGAGGATGTCACACATCAGTGCTGACACATTTGAGTGTGAACACAGTTTTACTGAGCCCAGGATCCCAGTTCCTCATTCCTGCAAGTCACCTCAACCCCCATGAGCTTCATCAAGATCAGAACTTGCACTGCATCTCTTGATGCCAGGAACCCAGGCAGAAGGAAGTCTGGATGTCTGGATGCAGGCACTACTCAATCCCTCCCAGCTACACTGTCATCCTTAAATGCCTGCAGGGTCATGGTTAAAGATGGCAAATAGGCACATGGAAGCTCAGCAAACTCTGAATGCAGAGTAACATTTGTACCACTTTGAATATATTCTGTGGTTTTTCTCTATTAAAAAGCCTGTGTAGCCCCAGCTGAGAAGATGAACAGATACAGAGACTTGGAGAACAAGAGCTCAAGATCCCATCTCTGTGCAATGCTGCCAGGAAGCTTTTATGATTTAGGATTGTACTCAGGCTACTCAAAACAGGGCCTCTCCTGGGTGCTGTGATTTCATTTGTGATGTCCCTAAAGAGACAGAACTCAACAGGATCAGGCACAGACCATCCCAATCACTGTCAGAACACAAGAGTTCTGAGGTGGGTGCTGGGTATGGTATTTAAGGCTGCCCATGATATACAGAAAAAGTTTTTGATAAAAGTTAACTTGCCATCTGAATGTCTGTAGCATCTTCCTCCCTTTGGTACTACAACAAGCTCAAACAGAGCATCCACATTGGATGCCAAGGACACTTAGGAAACTGATTTATGGATTCTATGCAGTGTGAGGTCAAACACATTGTGTATTCAGAAGCCAGAAAATTGCAATAAATGCAAAAATAGAATTTACCAAAAAAAACTCCCAAGAAAAAAAACAAGCCTAAACCAAAAACCCAACCACCCCTACTCTTGCTACTCTTGCCTTTATCAGGATGGAATTTTGTCTTGATTTGAAAGACAGGTGTCTGCTAAGGAAGGCAGGAGCCTCCCTTGGAATAGAAAATGTAAACCCCCTCCCGCCAAATGATTGTAATTTTGAAATTATGTGTCTCTCAGGCAAAGATACAGGAAAAGGAATAGCAGTTCTTTACTGTAATATCTGTATGTGTGTATAAACCCAGACAAACTGACAAGCAGAGCAGCAGCCCCAAAGCAAACCCGAGCCGCAGTCGCAGCCTTCTCTCGGCCGCAGGCCCCTTCCCCTTGGCTGCAGTTCCGGTCCCGGCCGCCAGGGGCGCTGCTGGCTGCCGGCCGGGCAGGGCGGTGATTCCGCCGCGCCTGCAGGGGGCGCTGTGGCGCGGGCAGCACACGGTAATGGCGGCTGGGCCCGGATGGGAGAGAGGCTTTGCCCTGGGGCAGCTGATCCCGGTGCCCCAGCAGGACTCTCAGAAGCAGCAAGCTGGGGCAGCAAGATGTCTCGGCAGGCAGGGAAAAACAGTTCAGGGAAAGCTCTGAGCAGTGCTGGAGAGTGAGTGTGGGGTAGCGGTGACCTAGCTTCCAGCAGGGCAGGGAGTGGTGGGCTCAGGGTCCCGGGCACCCAGGGATGGGTCCCTCTTTTAGTGAGGAAGGTGTTAATAAGGTCCCAGTTCAGTGGCTGCTCTCACAAGCAGAAGCTCACCCCATGGCAGAAGCAGCAGCTCTGGGCTGGGCTCTAGTGGCAGTAGTAAATTTCTTTCCCAAGCAGCAGCTCTGACCATCCTCCAAAGCCAAGAGAGAGAGACAGAGAGAGACATGGAGATGACAGACAGAGAGAAGCTGCCCCAGCCGTTGTTTACCTGCCCAATCCGCAGGTATCTCTGCCCCTCGGAGAGAAAGTCACAGGTAAGAGAAGTACAACCAGATGCCCTCCTCCCCTGAGCTTGATCACTGTTTTTGTTTTCTTGAGTACCCAGTTGTTAGTGTCTCCTAGTAGCCCATGGGAAAAAAAAATTCTATAAGTAAAATGAAACAAAAAGAAAGAAACCTAATACCCAACAAATTTAGATGATAATCTGAGATTTCCTGCCATGCTTTCAACTGCCACTGGATCACTACCATGTGTGAAGTCAGCTGAGATCCAGAGACATCTTCCTGCCTGTGGAAATTCAGCATTACATTTTCTCTTTTCTCCCCTAATGAAATTCAAGCATTTAGACTAATGTCCCACACATTTGTGTCCTGAAATAGATCTGATAAATCCAACCTTCTAACAAAGCTTTCCCAGGTTCTGCTTCAGAATCTTCAACCACTGTCACCAAGACCTCAACCTGCCTTTTCTTAGTTCCATTTCCCCCAGTAGCACTGAAGACATTTACTTCCACAGAGTGTTTTATGCTGAATTTAGCTAAAAAGAATCCAGCTATGACATATTTGAGATGACTGCAGCTACAATAGTTTAATTCCTTAGTTATTCTTTGACTGACCAGTTCCATGCATTAAAACTGTCAGGTTCACTATGGAGATATAAACAAAAGCTCTGCCAAAAATCTGACAGACTGATTATTTACACATTTTTAGAAATGCCTTGTCATGAGACCTCAGTTTGAAGATCTCAGACTTTGAATCTTACCCCAAAGAGATCTCCTGCTGGCTTTACTTCTCAAAACAATACAATACAAATACAAAGGCCTCCTATTCATAGGAACGGCTCTATTTCAATAAATTCAGGTTTGCTTTAGCCAAAGTGCAGTATTACTTCCAGCTGACCATTGCCTGTTCCTCTGAACTAAGGATATGTAAGGGATCACTACCTGTTTGGATGAAAAGTCTCCTGTTTATCCCAGTGTTTTGCCCTTGTTTCCAACCATTGCCCTGCTGTGCCCTGGTGCCACTGAAGTACTGCACAAGGAGCTTGTACACCACATGACTTTACAGGTGTGTTCTCCTCATCTGTGGTCTCCAGGAATCTGACAAGCTTCACACAGGGCTGGCCAGAACCTGGAGCAAGTCTGAGAGGACAGATTCTGTTTGCAGTGTTACTTAAAGCTGGGAATCTGGTCTGCAAGGGTCTCTGGAATTCTTGCACAGAGCAGCTGGCGTGCCTTATGGGGTACCTGTCAGTCACAGATCCCATTGAGACCTGAACACCACATGTAACTGGGTGGGAGTGAGGGCTGTCAGGAAATAGTGTCTCTCTGGAATGTAATCCAACCAATACTCTGTCCCTTTTGAGGGAAGCTCAGTGTGGCACTGAAACAGGACAGCAGTCTTTACTAATCACAGCAGTCACATCCTGGATTTTCTTTCTTTCCCAGTCTCCGAACCAGACTGTTTGTAAGAGCTGATGAAATCCTAGCTCCAGATGGGACAGCTACAAGCTGATGTGTCCAAAAATAAACTTGTACTAGAAAATTCTTATCTTTGGATATTGCACATATATGGTGTGAATTTATTAGGATCAAATCCAGGGGATCCTACCTGCATTCACATCTACAGCCCCTGATTTACATGGACAGAATGCCAATGTTTGGTTAGTCCTGGTGTGCAGCAAAGCCACCAGTTGTTGGCAGGTGATACTGAGGGGCATCTGTGTTCAGGTGTTAAAACTCCCTGCTTTACCCTCAGCCCCTCTGAACTGCACTTCAATTCCAGGGTTTGTTCTCATGTGTATACTAATAAAAGCCTTTTTAAAGCTACTTGTCAGCAATCTTACAGCACCTCTAATGGTTTACAACACCAGCAAACCAAAGGCAAGTCTCTCAAGTCTTTGACAAGCAACCAACTATCACCTTATCTTGTACCATTATATTCAAAGCCTTGTAGAAACAAGTAGTCACACGTTCATTTTGGTCTCTGGATTCTCATATAAAGATTTTCAATATATTTTGTTTAAAAAGTGTGATAAAACCCTATTAAATCTATTTGCTTCTAGCTTCAGCAACAAAGAGATGATGTGCTATTTCTTCCAAGTTTGCTGGTGAGTGGAGGGAGCAGACATGTAGCTTCACAAAAGAAAATTCAGTCCAAATCAAACAACTCAAGCAGAAAAATAATTTATGAGCTTATCCTTCTCTAATGAGAAAAGAAAAAGATGGAAACACACATTTTTGGCAGCATAACAACATTAGCTGGAGAACATTAAATAATTAGTTGGCACTGGTGAGCCTTCAACTTCTTTGCTGTGAACGACTTTTGCATTGCAATGCAGGTTTGTAAAATTTAACAACATTTTTACATTATAAATTTTTTTCTTATGTTGAGTATCTCAAAATTAGCTGGGCCTGCTGGAATACTGCTGCATGCTGGCAATATAAAAAGTGTAGGCTTTCAAAAGACACAAATAGGAGTTAAACACCCAAGTCCTGCCCTTCAGGATGACTTTCAATGGGAACCAGTTATTTAACAACTACTTATATAGGGAAAAGAAAAGTTAACATTTAAAGCACAGCTTTAAGAGATACCCACCTGCAGGTGTGTGCAGGTGCCCTGGCCATGAACATACAGTCACTCCAATCCTCTCGCCAGCTGCTTTTACTGCAGCAAGATACCACATATAACCATATTCTAATACTATCCTGACAAAATGATTGGTTAAATAAAAACATAGTTCTGATTATTCCAATAGATATGTGTTAGAAAGCACTGTCATTGAGATGTGCACAGCACCACATCCAAAAGGAACCGCCTCCAACAGGGAGTGCTGACAACAGATGGACCATGCTGGAAAAGGTGTTCAACCTGGCCCAGAAAGAGGCATGTACAAATACAACTCCAGTTATGCACTTCTGCTTCCAGACCAGAGCAATGGGAGGAATATTCCTTGCAAGGCAGTCAGAACTGAATGCAGAATTGTCAAACACAACCTCTCCCAGTCTGAAAACTAGAGACCTGGAGAGCTCCAGATACTCATGCAAGGAAAAGAAGGCCCTGTTCCCTTCAAGCTACAGCTCCTTCCCCTTCACTACTGTGAAGGTCACAGCAACCTTTAAGACAAGAAAATACTCAAAGCTGAATTCACAGCTCCCCTTCAGAACAGCATGCTTGATGCAACAAAATTTATACTTTTTATACTTGTTCTCTGGTCTACTTATATTTTCATTTCCTGGACCCTGGAGGTTTTGTGCGGTGATTTTAAAAAGCCTGATTTTCATTCTACATTTTGCAACAAGAAACCAAAAGTCTCTCCAGCAGTTCTATTAATAAAAATCCTTACAAGTAATACAGCTGATCTGATAGCTTCACTAAGATTAAGGAGACAAGCCAGCCTTCCAACCAAGCTTTGGAAGGAAGCCTATAAATAGTCTGAATATTCATCCATTCAGCTGCTCCCCTTCTCCCTCCCTGCAAGCCCATCCTATGGAGTTGTCCTGTGTCCATACCAGGCATGATGCCTTTCATATATTTTTTGGTTACTTCGCACTCTCTCTGCCACATCCCAGTTAATCTTCCTGCAAAGGAGTTGTCCTTCAAAGTGTCTGACCTAGAGGATCATTGCAGGGAAATATGCAGAGAGCTGATGTCAATGCATTGCCTCAGACAAAAGACAGTCCTGTTCTGAAATGTTCTGTGTTGAGAAAACAAAGATAATTTCCAATGTACTCACTTATCACAGACCTTGAAGCAATTCCTAGTTATATCAAAATGTCCCTCTTTGTCTCAGAATAGGAGCAAAAGTGCAAAAGGCTTTCATTTGCAAAATCTCAACTGAATAATGACAAAGAAAAATCCTTACTGAAAGCAGTCCAACACTACAGTCACAGAACTGCTACTTATTTGGGTTTTGAATGGCTTCAATGATAAACTAACTTCACTTCATGAAGAAAATAATCTCAAAGCTAGAGTATAGCAATCAGATGTCATGATGAAAATATTCATAAACTGTTAAACATCAAAGGACTTACCTCAGCTTCACAGGATTCCCCAATTCCCCAAACAATCAAAACAAAATTCTAATAATAAAAAGGAAAATTAACTATGATTTGGCTCATTTAGGTCTGTAATTTGACTGCTATGCCTCTATAATATTTTCCCCATTTGGTCTTGTCAATTTAATGGCTTCACTTATGCAAGACTTGTGTTGGGACTTTGCAGTTGGTTGGGTGAAAGTACCTTACTTGTGAGGGCACAAGATAACAGCCTGAGGGACAGAGAATGCTGGCATAAATTAAGTTACACTTTAGCAGCTCTAATTTAAAGGCTCTCTGAGCCCAAGATGTATAATCCCTTTTGAATGAGACAACTCATCTAGAGGAATACAGGAAACCACTTTAAGTACAGTGTCCAGAGAAGGCTTTTCTGAAATTAGCAGAAAGCTATTTCTGTCAAAGGGAAAAGTGAGAGACAGATTTTTGTGGTTCACTAAAATACCTGTAAATTTATTTCTCTTTGGCATCGAGAGTAGTGCAAAAAAGGACAGATTTTTTTTTTTTTTTAATAATAAACTGATTTAACTCTCTACAGGAACAGTTTTCTACCCCACAGGAGGAATTTCCCCCCCTCACCCCACCCCAAAGACTCCTTCTGTTGGCATTAGCCTCAATCAGTGCAGTCACCTGTTTTATGAATTATATAGTTCCCAGCAGGAAAAAATGGGAAATGGAAAACTTTCTCAGGAAAAAGGAAAATAAAAAGGAAAAAAGGGAGGATAACAACTCAGCTTTTTCAGTAACAGCGATGAAATTTGTAATAAAGACCAGCTGGCAGTGAATTATTTTATTATCAGACAGATCAATTGAATGCACCTTAAGTTCCATGCACGTTGTTATTTATATCCACAGCCTGTCAGTGCATGGCTAATTCCCACTGAGAGGAGAATGTGATTTACTGGTGCCTGTGCACAGCTGCAGAGCCAGGAATGGAAGTGTTGACTCTCTCATGACTTTAAACAGCCCCTCCACTGAAGGAGACTGTAGGCTTGAAGGTCAGACACACACAATGCAGTAACATCAGGACAACAGTTCCCCAAAGTTACAGGAGCAGTTGTAGGTGTGCAACAATGAAGGAGAGGTAAAAACCACAGGAATGTTTTTTCATGATAGCTTTACACTGTGCTGATGGAAGAGCAGTAGTAGGCTGTCACAATGGCATCAAATGAGGATTTATTGAGGCAGATTAGAAGGGCAGAATCAGGCCCACAAAAGGATCCAAGCAAAAATATTATGAGGTTGCATTCCAATGGTGTCATAATTTCATGTACAACGGAAAGGAAATTTAGTGTCTGTAGAGCCATAGAAAAGCTGTGTACAGAGTGTGTGAGTCAGTGCTGCAAACCAGCAACTGAGAGCCAAGATACTGCAAAAACAACCCAAGAGAGTCAGTCTGAACTAATTGCTGGGGTGCGTAGAAGCTGGGCCAGCTGTGTGATTTGCTAACTGTAAGACACAATAGCTGGCTGATTATGCAACTTGTTTGTACAAATATGAACTGTTTTAAAATAAAAATAAGACAGCATTTTTACTACATAAATCCAAGAACAAGGCAACCCAGGCCACTTTTCCATATGCAAGATGCTACTCAAAAGCAAAAGAAAGCCAGCAGAAAAAGGGAAATCAAGGAAGCTCTCTCCAAACCAAAGTACCTATGACAAGTGACTCTTTTAGAGGGCTGTTGGCACTTATTGTCACTGGTGACATCAATTTCCGTGGACTCTTGCTAGGACAGTAAATTAGAGCAGTTTCAACACAAGAAAGCCAGGTTTTGAGGCAACCTCCCAGGGGAGCTAGTAACCTAATTAGTTTAAGGATGAAGCCTGGTAGAGTTATGAATGGTCTAGGCCACAAGCTCCCACAAGGACATGGATTTAACCACACAAGAATCCCTGTTTGGTCCTGCATTGCTAAACGGGAGGGGACTAATTTCTTATGTGCCTGTAGGTGCTTTGGTTGCTACTCAAGCCTTGCACAAAAATCAGAACAGTAACAATACAGATTTATACCAGGCTGGCTGAGCAGCAAGGCCCTTCTGGGGAATTGGGCAAGGATAGTTCTGAACTGGAAAAAATGACTTATCTTGCCAATGGTCTTTAAACTCCTACTGTGTAGTCCTCTGCTATCATTCTCAGGCCACTTTTAAGCCATAAACCACCTGCAAATCACACTGTTTCTTAGTAGTAATACTAAACCTGCACATTAACGACTCATTTCTGCAAATTTTATAAATCCTTGGGAAGTGCATTATGATCTATCTAAACAGCAGTGCCACAGACAGCACAACAAGGTATTAGACACTTTCATGTCATTAACAACTGACTTACTAGAATTTAGCCAGTTTATCAACCACAAAAATTATCCTTAATATCAACCTGTAGAGAAAATATCACCAATGAAACTTTACTAGAAGTGTCACCTACTGAAGACTCTCTCTCTTTCAAGTCATATATCCACTACCAAATGTTTATCAGTCATGTGAAGAAAAGCACTAACATCTCTATACACTGATACATTCAAGCTTTTTCCAGGCTATTCAAGACCTGGGTTTTGGCTTTGTTGTTCTTTGTTAGAATTCCCACTATGAATCATGTTTTTAGATTGATTAGTCATATAAAACAACAACTCTTTCTAGAGTCTTACACCCTCATCTCAGGAAGGTAGTGATTTCAGACAGAGCTCTGCAAATGGACTCTGTAGGAAGTACAGTAAATAGTTAATTTGATTTGTTAATTCTATACCTTGCAGTTTGGTGCTAAATACATCTTAAGCAGTGTGGGTCTGATTGACAATTAGACTGACAATCAGAAATTACAAATACAGAATGAACCTCAATCATAATAAGCTCAACAAAGTGTTACAATCCAGCCCTAAGAGCTCAATCTCAGTAATTTATATGTACATCCCTTTACACTTAGTCACCTTAAATAAGAAGTAATTCTCATAATGTTTCACATACTGAGGGAAAATATGGGAAAGCTCAAATATACTTCCTTTTCTGTCCGATGGGACTCCAGATGTTATTTATGAATGTGAATTTATGTGGTACTTCTGTTCTGTAAGTGCTATGACCCATTCGTGGTTTACTGTTGGTGACCCTACTGTGCTGCACATAATTCTGACTGTAAGATGTTAACATTGTCTTTAACCTTCAAAGTGCTTTCTCTAGCAGTATCAAACTTTTCAGCATGTTAGAGACTTTCTGTTCATCTTAGGAGATATTTGATTCCCCGTAAACAAGCAAATAATCAGCATAAATTAATCTTTTAGGCATTCATGTAATTTTACCTTCATTAATTCTTACTGACTTCCCACTAACCTGGAAAAGCTGAAGTAGGGGGTCCACGGAGGGGTGGAATCCAGCTGGGAGAACAATGACTGGAATTGCTTTAGCTGGTATGCAATTCCCAAAACACCACACCACTGTTTCTGCACTGAAATTCTTATGACTAGAAAAACAGTGGGAAAACCATGTTATTGTATGAAAAAAAAGCTGCTTTTGATTGAAGGGAGTAAAGTTGCATCATGAAAAGACATATTTGGGCCTGAACAAATTCCCCATTTTTCCCAGAGGGAGAAGTGCAGTTATTTACACAGTGAATAGGAGGGTTGCCTGGCAGAAAAAGCACACTGTACGCTGGATCAGATTTTCACGTACTTGCAAAACTATCAGTTTCCATAAGTGAAAACGGGCACTCTTCTATAGCTCTGTTTTCAATATTCTTGATCACCCTCACTCCAGAGACCAGAAACACCAAGGTCAAGAACAAGCCCCCAGTTCCAGAGTCAAAAGTTCAGAATGACCTTTTACAAAAATAGACATCTTTTCACTAGTCCCTCTGGGTCTCCTGGACTTACACTGCTTTTTCACAAGGAACCACTTGGTAAAGCTTCAAATTAAAAGGCTAAATTACAGCTCTGTTAAATCAAATATTACAGGTGGAAATGTTTTTCTTCCCACTAACACTCATAAATCTTCAAAAATTAAACCAAGAGAAAGCTAAATCAAGAATGGTTGGCTACATAATTTTGCTTACTTAGTTGCAGAAAATTAATTTGCATGCATTAATAAGTAACCTAAAACATTCTGCATTAATTGGGGCCTGCTGAAGGCAGCTGACATTCCAAAGGTGAACATCTGTAGCTTGCTCAAAGAGGTCCTGCTTATAGAATCACAGAAGGGCTTGGGTTGGAACAGACCTAAAGGATCATTTCATTCCAAACCCCTCTGCCATGGGCAGGGCCACCTCCCACTAGACCAGGTTGTTCATGATTAATACTCCTCTATGTTACAGTAGTAATATTCATCATAATCTAAATTCCCCCAACACAATTCCATAGAAGACTATACCTTTTAAATCATCTCATATTATGGTCTCCTTGCCAGTCCTTACTGTAGAAACACCTCTAAACCTACTTAAGTATAGTAAACCATTTTGAGAACCCTACTGCTGAATTGTCCCCTGCAGTGGAATGAGCTGAAAATTCATTGCTCCTTATGCAAAACTCAGATAACTAATACCTCAATTCTTTTCCTTTTGTCTTTGCCTTTATTTCATGTAAGAGAGTGAATTAACCAGGGTCAGTTCTGTCTAGTGGAGGTGTCCTGTTCATGGAGGGGTTGGAACAAGATGAGTTTAAGGCCCCTTCCAACCTCACCCATTTTATCCTTCTATTATATATAGCGCACCTATTATTTTTCAGGGTGACTTTGCTGATATTCCACTGTTACCCTGCCTTTAGCACAGACTGCCAGGCTTCTTGCTCAGTCCCAAGAATGCTGTTTAGTCTGTCAGCTCAGGACAATTGTGGTTGTTTCTGTTATAAGACTTTTTTGTAATGCTGCTTCAGTTTTCTTGTAGAAAAACTGCTGTACTTAGTGAGATAATCCTGCATTCTCCATTATTGCTTTTAGCATCAAAATCTACAACTGAAAGAAAAACACAAACACACACACATCTAGTAAAGAGATGCAGAGTCGAATTAGGAGTGTTTGTTCCTTGTTAACAGTTTAAAGTTACCCTTTACCCCTCTTACGTTTATGACTGGCTCAAAGAGGGGCAACACTGAGTACACCAAGAGGCCTGGGAATTGCTGCAGCTTTCTTTCATCTCCTCTGGAAGCTGCTTGTGGACACAAGGCTGAGGAGAAACCAGGTGCTGGGAAAGCTCCTCTACTCCTTTTTCAGAAAATGCAAAGATGGGTTATAATTGAGTAAGGTGTATATACTGTGTATCACTGAATGCAGTTCAGAGCCTTGTTCATCTCAGATTTGAAGAAGCAGTTCTGACTCCCTGCTTTCTCCATGTGCTGTCTCTTTGCCTGAATCCTTTTCAGAAGGGATTTACAGTGCTGCATCTTATTTCCCCTTCAGGAACAGGAAGCATGGCAGACACTGCCACCACATGTTGCCAGCTCTCCATTTGAATAACAGGTTTTTCCACAGCTTGGGATGAATAAAGCTCAAGGTTTCACAAAGATTTACCTTTCTTGATAAATTTGGGAAGAAGGGGGATGCTCATATAATTTTTGTCTTTTCTGGTAAGTCAGAAATCTCATGCTTTTACTCACCTTTCTGCACTTTTCTATTATCTATCATCTCTAAAAATCTCATCCCTACCAAATTAATTTTGATCACCTTTTCATGAAGGGTGAGAAGGGTGAGATAAGTGACAACCCAAGTGTAAAGCTTGGATCCTAAGAATTACAAGAACGCTGTCCACAGAAATATCCCACCATACCTGATGAGCACTCCAGTGTCCCTGCCCTGCCAAATGGAAACAATCTTTTACCCTGGGAAAGAAGGTGATGGGAAGAAAGTTTAGTTTTGGCTGTCCTGAGCTCTGGGGAATGCTGGCTTTAACTAGTTCAGCCCTCTGTGTCCAAACGTGTATGTGGTTTTAACATACGCATCTAAGCTGCTCCTGCTTGAGAGGCAATATTCCATTTACATCCCAGCTATAAAGTTTTGGCAATGATCTCGTCAGTTTATAATAATTAGAGGTTAGGGCAGATATTCTCCCTAATGGGGAAAGGTCAATATTTTTTATACTGGTTTTGTGGGTTTATTTTTTTTTTAGCATTGCAAAGAAAGCACTTTAAATCTTTGTCTGCTGCCTGAACGAATTAGGGAATAATACTGGACCACCCTACAAGCAGAGCTGAATGGTTGTCATTTTTTCAGTATTTCCCCTCAAGTAGTCGCTCTGGAAAATGTGTCAATGATAATAGACCATTCTTGTCTCAAGTAATTCAAAGCCAATTTCCAAGTCTCTAAGCATACCCAGCATGAATCCAGCTGGAGCTCCCCAAATGAACTTACAAGTCACTACAAAGGCTAGAAACGTTTACAGGGGCAGTGCAGGATAACAGAACTCTCAACTTTTGCTGCTAGTTGCATTCCAGAAGAGACAGAATGGAAACAAATACCTCCAGAAATGACAATAAAAGTAATTGAGAACTATAATGAAAATTTACCATTTTAGAAACAAATGCTGCTTGCCTGCCTTTAGCAGCCAGAGGAAAAAAAAAAAGTTATTTGCATGTCATTAAGAATCTTCTGCAGGAAGTAGTATTTACAGGCAGTGAAAGTCTTAACAGCAGGATCTGTCTTCAACTATTTCCAGGGAATGAGGAAGGAAACTCTTTCCCAAGCAGACCTTGCTCCTGGATAGACTGCAGAATACCTCAGGAAATCCATTGTGACTTCTCACAGAATTCCTTGAAGGATGACACATTTCTGGGAACAGATTTACAGTTACTGGGTTTTCTTAGGAAGAACAGTTATTTCTTCAGCCTTCACTTCCTTTTCCTATCCAAAGGATAAATACAGAAACTGGGGAGCACCTTCTCTCAGGTATACTCTCCCTTCACCATTCATATCCAAGAGGCTCTTGCTGGTGTTCATTTTAGCCAAAGTGTATCCTAAGAGAATATAAAACAGTCCTAGAAGAACTAGACTTTCCTCTCAAGTTCACAGAAATATTTCTGCTGCATTCTTGTGGAGGTCTTGAAGAGCTAGAAACAGCACAGAGTCAGATGTGGCCCTGAAAAGTATCCATAATATTACCATCTCAATGAAACAATCTAGCACAGCTAAACTGGGATAAAAATTTTGCAAAGTTGTACTTGGAGAACTTTTTTCCCTTGGGTAAGAGCTGCTGACAAAGGGGCCACCTTTTCCATTTAAAAATATTGTTACACATCTAACCCAAAATCACAAACATTAATCAAACCAATTCATTACCTGCTTACTTCTTCCACTCTATTTTTACCTGTTTCCTTCTTCCTTTACCTGTTTATCCTGTTAAGGATACTACTTTCTATTGCTCTAACTCAGATATGTCCAACTTCCACATTTTTATGCCTTCCAGCAAAATTCCCAGCCTGTAACTCGGCAAGGACAGCTTCTCATCAAGTTCTCTTGAAAACTTGACAATGCCCAACACACTCCCACCCGTGAGTATCCCAAATCCTTATTAATGCAGAAACTCTCCCTTACTGCTACATGCAGACTGGAATGCACAGGATGAACCAGCTCAGAACATTCCCTATGAAAGCCCTATATTCTCTCCTAACATCTCAGTGTATGGCAATGTCATTCTGTCAGTCCTCAGACACTGACAGAAATATAATGCTGCCAGAAAAGCATCATGTAGCACTGGATTTGGACAGATTCAAATCAGCAACGTAACTTATATTGTCCAGTTCCAGTGATGAACTGCTTAAAGATATCCATAAAGAGAGAGAAAAAAGAAATTTGATCACACCAAATGACTTTGACAATACCAAGACCAGTTTTGTCAGTCTTCTTCAGAGGCCAGCAAGAACTTGCAGTACTCACCAGCTATCCAACAGTGCCCATACGGAACACTTGCTCTTTTAACCAAGATCTTACCCATGTAGGAATAAACAAGAAATTTCTTTTGTGGCCCCACATTCCATAGTTCCACAAAACCCCCATACAGATTGGCTCTCCTGCATTTCCTTCATGTGAAATACAGATGACCACAAATAATCATCAGCTTATTTTAACACCAGCAATTCCTGCTTACTGGCCAGTTACCTTTAGGTCAATAATGTACTTTGCAAAAGAGGGATGTACTCTAGAACTCTGCTACAGACACGAGTCTGTAGTTTTCGTATTTAATTGTTTTCCCTTTTAAATATTGGTTCTATCTTATCTAGTCTCTAATTACAAAGTGACAGTCCCACAATGAAGTATTTGCTGCCTCACTTACACATTGCATTTTGGAAGTTTGACCAAGTCTCAAAACAGACTGCTTTGCATTTTGGTTATACTGTGGACAATTCCAACTTGCACATCCTCAGTCCCATCCCCAGCATCTGCTGCAGAGCAGGATTAGGAAAAGCTACCAGCCTTCAATCAGCCACAGATAACAGAGGAAACACTGCCTTTGTAGAGGTTTACCTGGAATTACCTGCATTTCAGCATCTTGAGCTTGTCTTGGAAAGCTTCTAGTCACCTTCACACAACCTCATAACTCAGGTGTCTGCAGTAGTGAGCTCAGTCTTGGGAGCATCCCTTGAAATATTCCATCTACACAAACAAAGATCTTGTGCTCCAATCTGCCTTTCACAGTTCTAGACACCACTTGGTTTGCATCAAGTTGCTCAGCAAAATTGGATTCCAGTCCTGGCATTTCCTGCCTTTTACAGGAGCTGTGAGAGAAGATAAGGATGTTCTGACTCAGCACAGAGCACAGTGGCTGGCAGCAGCACATACAAGATGAGGGGAGTGTTGTCTTTGGAAGTACATTTTATTGTAGTGTAAGTGCATTATCAAATTGAAGGGCTTTCCTTTGTGAAAGGCATCACTGTCAAGCCTCACGTGCTTTTAGGCTGCATCTGTCAGACTGCACTGCTACATTAATGCCAAGTCATAACCAATTAGCACTTTAAATACACCTTCACTTTACACACAACATTTGACCATGACAAGCTCAACATAACCCCTCTAGAAGGTGTTGTAAAGCAGCACGAACTTCAAAACATCCCCACAGACTTACCCTGAGCTCTGTTCTGTCAAAGTGCCTCCTTCGCAGAGTTAAAGTGAAAGATCAATTACAGACAATTACAGCTGTGCCAGTTAGAGGCATAATTTTGGATGTGCCAGGGATAAGCACACTGGCTGCCTGTACTGGTTCCAGAGGACTGATTATGTCTAAGCCTGGCTGGGGGCTAGAATGTGGCAAGGTAGGGCAATTCACAGTAACACCTACTGAAAGAGAAAAGCTATCATAGATGTGCTGATTTAAGGCAAGTTTTGAAATAGTTTTGAATAGCTGAAAGAATCAAACCAGAGACATTGAGCCTGCCTCCGTGTTAGAGGCTGCAGACTCAGTTCCAGAACACACACTGAAGGGGAAAATCAGCAGTCACCAATCAAACCCTGTGTGTACGCATTTGCAGAATGATTTGTGAGGAAGCTCAGGAGACTTCAGATCGAACTACTGTAAGAAAAACAGTATCAGTATCTATCAATGTGTCAGGTTCAAGGACTTGGTTATAACCTCACATGCAATTAACTCTGAGCATTTTAAGCAATTACTACCCTTCAGTTTTGTCAGCAGTGGCTTGTGCTAGCTGGCACTTGAAATGGACAAGAGTTTTGTGGTCACTAGTTCCTGAATCTCAGTTGACAGACAGGATTTCTTGGTTCTGTAGAGGTAACTGTTCAAATACAATTGCACCAACACTTACTGCTAGTTTAAGTCATCCATGAATCCCTCCAAAAAGGCCATACTAAAAGTACAATATACACACACCTTATTTTCAGCTACTATAAAATGGCACATGATAAAATGATTCGCTGGGTTAATGAATTTTTCATTTTTAATCACAACTGTGCAGGCACTGGTATGTATCAATAATAGAAAAATCAAAAGGTTAAAAACAATGTACAGTTTAGCACAGCAGGCAACATTTGAACAGAAGCACATAATTTTAATTTGAAGTTTAAAGCAATCCAAACAAAAAGTTAACTATATAAATACAGAGTAAATGCACATAGTTTACAGCCAACTACATGTATGCAAGAATAATAGCAAACCTCACATGAGTACTGAAGTATTCGCCATCTGTCATCTGTGAGTGTTTAGCTATGACTCTGAGGGCATAGTTATGTTCACATATGCAGGGTAGGCAGACTCTTAAATAGAAGAGCTGAAAAAACTTACATAACTCAGTCTTAACAGACAGAATGTTGAAAAAAGTAGTACATTTACCTAGGCACACTTCAGCATTCAGCTTGTTTTCCAAATCTGAACAGTTTAAACAGGAAGCAACATGTATAAAGGCTCTCCACTCTTATCTCTGGAAGCATTTCTTTTACAATGCTGCCGTCTGAGGAATGTAGTAAGAAAAACAGAGTACCGGAAACTGTAATTAACAAACAAACAATCCGCTGTCATTAACACCTCAATCAGCAAGGGAAGATGCGGAGTGCGTTATGCAAACAGAGATAGGGGCACTGTTAATGGCTAAGCGGACAGCTGATGTCTCAGTTACAACTACAACAACCAAAAAATTCCACAGCTCCCTCGTGTAAGCCCCCTTGCAAGCGCGCAGCGCAGAAAGCGGGACAGAGGCGGCGCCGGGACAGAGCCCGTTCCCTCAGGGCAGGGCGGGAATCACGGGCGGGCAGGGCGGGGAATGACGGGCGGCATTCCCGGCACCGGGACAGAGCCCGTTCCCTCACGGCACCGCAGCGCCGCCTGCCGGCCCCGCCGCCGCTGCCCGCGCCCCACCCTCGGCTCCGTTGGCAGCCGGTAAAGCAGAGGGAATTCATTACAGAGCTCCTCACACATCCCATCCTCTAGCACACACAAGAGGGACAAAAACACATGGCATCCTAGTACAAATCAAGGTGACCAAGTTTAAACGCACTGCTTTCAGCTCTGTAGTTAAAGATATTATCGAATGAAGCATCTTGTTATTCTCCTTGAGGTTTTATAATAAATATCAAGAAAACTGTATAAATAATTTAAAGATCTTTGGGAAATATATAGAGGTAATTTTGCAGGTATACTTGTGGTTTAAAAATAATGAAAAATCCCAAGAAATTTTAGGGTAATGTTTGGTTATGCAAAGGAAGCCAAAACAATCACCCCTGAAGTTTAAAACAAAGCTGGAACACCCTTTTTAAAGGGGTGGAGTAATAAGCTGATCATCTGCTTTTAGCTGTTATCTCTCATATTTTACTGTCCTTGTTAACATGTTCTACTGATCAACTCAGGGGCTCTGCTCCTACCCAGAGAAGGCACACACTCAGTACCCAGGGAATTCCAGGAAATACCCAGGAATGGGAGACAAACACAGAACCAAGGGACAGTGTATCCAAACAGAGGAGAGAAACTCTCATGAAGCCTAGGCTACTCCAAGTGTTCACTGTATTCATGAACTCCAAAGGTGAGTATGGTCTTTGGCTGTGACTGAGTAATCTAGATAACCTGAAGAGTGACCCACTGTCTACAGCACAAAAACTACAGTAAGTCACTATTCCTGCATTTATTTGTCTGAACAAAAGCATCACATCAAGGCTTAGGTCAGTCATAAATGCTCCAGTCTTCTCCTAGAGAGACCACTAGAAAAAGTCCACTTTCAAACACATTTAAAGCACTCCTTTCACTTCTTGGAGACAATTGAGTTCACCATGGTAACACCTCAGACCATGCTATGCCTTTAAAAAGGGAACATTCTCCAAGCAGGGAAGTCAATACAGCACTGCAAGGTAATGTACTTACTATGGTGGCTTCTAGAGGATGAGCAATTAATACAGAGAATTACATGAAATACTGAAATACTTTGACACTATGTGGAGAACATGACAAGGGTCAAAATCAAGAAAAGCAAACAAGAAAAATCCAGACTGATTGTTCTGCAAACTTTGAGGTTTTACATAGAGCCTACAGAACCACTACCAGAGAGATGCTATAGACTTACAGCATAAATCCCTGCACAGTTTACACAGAAATCAAACCACATGCTTTGTTTAAAACCAAACTGCATGTTTCAAACACTGTTTGATTCCAAATAATCAGTAAGTAGGAGGAAGAAAGTCATAAGCCCTAAGAAGGCCACAAAGTGCATAAGAAGTCATTCATAAAATAAAGCCATTGCACATGATGCACAGTTCAAGTGTACTGAAGTACCACACTGGAAGAGCTGAGAGCACAGTTCTATCCATGCCAGTGTAGCAGCATTTATATGGAGAAAGCTATTGACCCCAATTTATAAATGACCATCTTCCTCATAAGGATAATGGATGCAGACTAAAGAGATCTGTCTGGAAAGCTGTAAAACTTCCTGTGACATTAAAATGCTTGACACTCCATTTGTATGACTTTGGAAAATTCTGTAAATTAGGACAGAATAAACCAGCTAAGCCTCACTGCTGAATATGCAAGGCATTATTTTGCAATTAGCTTACAGAACAAAACCAATGCCTGAATAATCAGACAATGTGGAGGACAAGGTTATAGCTCAGTACACAGGCTCAAGCTGACAGAAGTGATACAGCAATTACCAGGGGGAATGCTTTCAAGAAAATATAATTTACACTTTCTCCATCCTTCTGTACAGAGCCTGTCTGCACTGACAAGGTCTATCACAACTTCAACTGGTTTCTGTTTTCTGGTCATCCTAGCCATGGCGATATGTGTTCTCCCCCAGTACTCTGGTCATCCAAGGCAGGATTTGCCAGATACTTAAGGGTAATATAGCTTGTGCTTAGGCAGCATGAAACTGGGTGAATCCTGTCTTCACAAATGGGAGGCTGGAACTAGTTGAGATTTCTCATAACATCACAAATCCTTAAAAAGGCTATAAAGTAACATTCAGCAAACTTCTTCCTTAGCTGTATCAATGACCTGAACAGGTTGGCAAGGAAAACTGATGATACAGGACAATGTTTCTTAAGTAGGCCTCTCCTACTTAAGAAAAGTTCCAGAAAAGAAAAAGGATGATGCAGCTGGGCCAGAAGTCCATATACACCAACATTAACAGACTGATAACCTGAAGAGATGAACCAGACCCTCTCTCACTAGCCTACAGCACTGCTCAAACATCAAAGAAAAAAAAAAAGAGCAACCAAAACCAAAAAAGCTACAACAGGTATTACCTTTTGTAGTGAAGAAATAACTATTCTGGGTCCCTGCACCATATTTTGTCTTGAGGTAGCAACATGGAAAACTTTACACACTTACCACTACCTCAGTATCCTTATAAATCTTCAGAGCAACTAAATGGAAGTTTCAGGTATAGAAAGCTATGAAAGTACTGCCCATTCCTCCAACAGGTTACTGCACAGTAAAACAGAATAAAATGATGTAGTTGAGAGCAATCACTAAGAGAAGGTAATAGGACTGCCCTTGAATATATTTCATGTCCCCTCCCTCACCCCTTGGGTCTCTGAAGGTGACTCAACAGCTTTGTCTAGATTAACAGATGAAAAAAGCGTAATTCTGAATTAAGAGATGTATGAAGGCATTCCCTAAGGGGCAGTTCCCATTTGTCACACTGACATGAGACCACACAAAGGCAGCAAAATTATTCAGAGTGGCCCACAATCAACCTTCTGTTTTGTCCACAGCTGCTTGTTCCTGATACAACGTTCCTTTTGCCCACCACATTGGCATTGACATTCAGTGGTCCACTCCAGTCTTTCAAATCTTCCACCTTCTTCCACCTTGTCACGCTGCTATCCATCAAGTAAGTAGACTACAACTTCATAGGTGGACATCATGATAGCCGTGTTTGGAATCTGTCTGATCAGGTGTGTAGTTAAACCTCGGTAAAGGGAGCCATACCCTTCCTCTCGCACAAGCAAAGAGAGTGTCTGGAAGAAAGATCTGTATTTTGTTCCCTCTTCTCTTAGTCTTGTTCGTACAACCTCTGTAGAAAGAAAACCAGTGGAAAAAAAGAAATTGAGTGACTACATTCGCCACTTATTATTTTTCCCAGCAACTGATCAGGGATTTTTACACAAAAATACCCCTCCCCAAGTTGTCAATCTCACAACTCCTCTTAAAAAAAAAGGAAGAGGACAAACAGTAGCAAACTAAGTATGTGTAAGAGAGACCAAGTATTAGATATTTGACTAAACAAGGCAAGTTAATTTGCTAAGCTACAATCCAGAAAAGGACTGTTTCTTGGGCTGACATTTTAGCTCAGAAGCTGACATTAGTTCAGGACCCAGTTCATTAACAAACAATGTACACACTTCTTTGCAGGAAAATCAAGGGCAACTGACACACAAACCAGACACCCTGTTTCTGTAGAAGGGAGACATGAACTTGTTGGCACATTATGGAAAATTGCTGAGTACAAGGAAAGATTCCAACTGAAAAAGTACCTCTTTGAGTACCTTGGGCCATACCCTGGCAAATCCCTTGGCAAAATAAACACTGCCTAAGAAAAGGTCATGCTGGATACCCACTGTAAAGCACTTCCAATTCTAAACACTATACTCACACTGACCTGCTAAATCTGATATTTAGACAGGGAAATGTTTATTGAGCAAGTAAACCAAAGTTTACTACGAATCTCACTGAGCAGGCCCTCTTTGATGGCTCTGACTCAGGGTCTCAGCTGCATATGTCCCACTTACCATGAGGATATGCTATTGATGTTGCACACGTTTTGGAAGTGGCAGCAGCCATCATCATTCGAACAAAGTCCGAAGCTTCTCTTGCAGATTCATCCTCACTGTCTATGGCAGAAGCAGTCTTATACTCCAGTAATTTTTTCTTAATACTCTCGTAAATGACAAAGTGAATAACAGTCTCAGATATGCCTGCGTAGGATGCGGACATTCCCCGGTAAAAGCCTTTAAAACCATCCAAGCGATAAACTTTGCGGACACACTCAAAAGCGCTCATTCGCTTTTCTCCTCGATTCCTAAAAAGGACAAAACAAGTCCCAATATCAACTGGTGCAAGCAGCGAGACTGGAAAACAATTAAACAGGTTTGTAGTGATGAAAAGACTTAGGAAATAACCACCACTGATGCTGAGGGGCTTCAAGTTTGATAGTCTTGAAGGCCTTCAGCACTAAACACAGGTAAAGCATTACACAGAATTCAATCCACATTTCACAGAGTGACCAAAGTAAAACCATCACAGAAATGTTGAGCAGCTTTAGACCTCTCCAACTCTCATGCAATAAAGGACTAAACTGCTTGGAAACAAGACTCCCAAATGGACTACCAATGTCAGCAATGCATGAGAAAAATGACCATTTCCTTTTGCATAATGGATTTGCTCTAATTGTTGCCTCAATAAAGAGCTCCACAGCATTCACTGGCTAAGGGTAGAAATAGCAGCTCTCAGCAAACTACTGGCACAACAACCAGTGCAACACTGGGAGCTGTTATTTGATAGAACTAAGCCACTGCTGATGTCAAAAATAATGCTCATTAGACATACCTGTTTCAAGCATTATTTGGCAAATGAAGTTTTATTCCCATTTTGAGCTTGCTCACTGAATTGAGTTGTACATACTGAAGTAGTTAGAATACTGCACACAACTGTGCAAACCCATGACAAAACTGCATGAGATGTGCTTCACTACAGCTGCAAATGCAGGCACATGCATTGTGCCAGCAGAGGTCCGAGTGAACAAATCACAGAATAAAACAGCAAATAACCTTCTAAGGAGTTACCATAACTCATAGGGACACATATCATACCAGTCTCTCCCTGTAGGTTTACAGAGATGGGAATATAGAGGTCTGTCTGCCTTCCTATTTGCATAAAATTCTACTTTAATCACAACTTTCACAATAAACCATTTCTGTGGTCAGTCCAAACAATTTATTGACTATCCCATATTAGGACAATTCCTGTTTCTATCCATGAAAGAAGTATTTCCCTTTTTATAGGCTAGAACTCTTTATAGGTAAAAAAACCCAAAACCCTGAGGATTTTGAAGCCTTTTTTCTAAACATTTGCTGTAATACTGAAACCGTATTTCAGGACTTTTTTGCTCAACAATTAAAGAAAATGTACTACTGAATGAAAATGTAAGCATATGGTTGGTAGAATGTGATTTTAATGAAACTGTTAACCTTGTAATAAATTCCAAATTTGCTGGTCAGTCTACTACAGTGCCTCAAACATACCTCAGAATGGATTAAAAAAGAGAAGTGATATAACTTGCAGAGAGATCACCATCAATTTTCCAAATTTGAAATGCTGAATGTTTAAGAATTCATTCTATTTTGGAGTGCAGAACAGATTCACAACACTTGCATATGCCCTTATCACAGCAGTGAGGTTTCCTATTGTCACTTTACCTTGCATCAAGCTGTAATCGTGTCTTTACCAACCAAATGGGATTAGTTGTTGTGATCGCAGTAAAGCCTAAAAAATGTAAAAATAACAAAATTAGACGTGATAGTATCACAAGAACAGCTGCATCTAAGTTCCAAACGCACACAGTTAAGGTACAGTGGATGCAAAAACTCGGACTATACTGATTTTTCTGATGTCCCCATTTTGTGAATCCATACAGCAAATAAACACTTAGATTGCTTTTAAATTTTACATTAATATTGAGTAAGTTTGATTCATAGCAAGAGATGCCCCATATAAAATAAGCCAAATTAACTACAGTTCTCTGCCTATCTAATACCAACCCTGTTTTGACACCACAGAACAGCAATGCCAACTAGACAAATATCAGCCAATTGGGTAAAAGTCAGTAAGAATGCATTGCAGAGACAGCAATAGCAATCTGAGATGCTATAGAGCAGCGCCTCAATTTACTTTGTTACCTGAAATACAATCCGAGTTTAAAAGCATGCAGACTGAATAAATACTACTTTTAGTGCAGTTAAAAGGCATTTATTACTGTAAATTAAGAGACCTTTTAATACTGAACTATAAAGAACAGTTATATTTGAGAGCTAATCTTTTATTTGGTATTCAAAGCAGAGATTGTTGGCTGGCCTTGGAATACTTTTACAAGCATATGAGTGTTTAAATTGTTAAAGTAAATACTATGACTTCTAACTATTCAGACAGACAGCAACTACTCAGGCTTGCATGAGGGCCAAGGGTTAAAGCTTCGATTTTCAGACCACTAAAGAAAACAGAAGAAAAAGAAAAAAGGGAACAAAAAAGTACAAAAAAAGGAAAAAAAGAAAAAAAAAAAGAAGTAAGAATCACTCTTACTTCTGCACAACCGTGAAGAGAGAGAGAAAGCAGAGTGAAAGGCAGCTCTGAAAAAAAGCAAAATTAAAAAAATCATCTCAAGCTGACTAATACCACACATGCACCATCAGTGAGGTGTCATGTCTGCAGGAGAGAATAGGAAAAGGGAAAAGCTGGAACATGGCCAGGCAAGAGATGATAAATTTAGACACTTGCTCTCTACATGACACACATGGCTGGTATAAAACTACAAAGACATACTGTCCTCCTGCAAGGGCATGGACTGGGTGTGTGGGGAAGGACAGAGTTACCTTGTTCAGTGCAGGGCTGGGGCATGGGACTTATCCAGCAACAGGCTATTGATAAGCTCATTTATCAGATCACTAACAGCTCACAGAAGTAGATTTAGCAGAACTGGTTGCATACACATTACTCCTGTTCAATCACAATCTAGGTTTACATTGCACACAAAGGTCTGCAATACTCAGAAATGCCAGGGGATCTTAACTGTTCTAAGGTTTGATTTGTGCCCACCCCCAAAGCTTAAACAGGTCATTATGGTTTTCAATTCAAGTTCTAAAAACAAATTATCAGATTTGGCAGCTACTAAGATTGAGCTGGTTTTCTGCACCAGAAGAATAAAAACAGATTCGAGGCTTCTGTTTGATTTTCTGATAAAACAGATTTTTAAACTGACTCAAACTTCACTAAGCAACTTCCTGTGGTAGACAATAAAGGACTGGTGTTGGCTTTCCTTTTTTCTGATTCACTACTCATTTTTTCTATATCTCATATATACTATATATAATATACTATTATATAGTACTTATATAATCTTCATATGATGGAGTGAAATCCTAAAAAGCCAAGTGTTTTACATCTCTATTTCATGGAGGTAAATAATGATGTAAAACTCAAAGCACTGGGGAACTACTCTGGCATAGCAAGGTATGGGATGCTTTTAAAACACCACATGTGCAAAATAGGCTCTGTAGCTCAAGCAGCCACAGCCTGTCTGACCTGTCACTAAATGTCACAGAAACTCCACTGACTCCAACAGTGCTTGAACCTGACTTCAACTACACTAAAAGGAAACTTCATTCTCGCATATTTTTATTCCTTTATATTGGCACTAATGAAGTTTTAATTTTGCTTGACTTCCAATCAGAATCTTTGTGGCACAAAGTGCAGTAGGAAATGCACAGAACTGCAACAAAGGCTTTGAAATAAGGTGGGGAAAAACCACTCACTTTCCCTACCAACACACCTTCTGGGAAAGACTTCTCTAAAAACCGAAATTAATTCCTAAGTCTCTCCTAGTCCTAAATTAGGAGTGAAAAGGGCCAAAAAACCTTTTGCATTCCTATTCAAGCTGCATGTTTTGGAATTCTGTTAACTCTTACACTATGTTACAGTCTTTCTCCTTCATGTTCTACTCAAAATAAGGGTGCAAATCCTGAATCTGGAACAGGCAATGCACAGGTACCATCAGTGGCAGTGGCTGAGTGACAGCAGTGACTGTATTCTTCTAGGTACTGATATCTTCCTGATACTTCTAGGCTGGCTGGGAAGAGTATATTGGAAATTTCCAGTGAAAAGTAGTTGGCACAGGATGCAGCCCTTACTCTACTCAAAACTGCACTCCTGGGGTCACTCCAAGCATTACTTAAATGCAGCACCTCCAACAGTAGGATCAGACATTCAGCAACATGGCCAATATTTTTCCCCATAGCTGTCACAGGCCCAAGTTGACAGTTCAAACCAAAGGGTCTTCGATAATTCAGGTTTCAGGATGAGATGACAACAGGTCAATTCTTACAGCTAATACAGCAAATGCAGTTAGGGAAGAAGAAAATTAATTGAGTGGTGCTGACACTAAGGAAAGCCCTCCAAAACACAAAATACACTATTTGGGATCCTTGAGAAGATAAACTTCGATTTTTAAATGCAGAAAATCTGTAGCAAAAGTATTTGTTAAAACAAACTTTGGGGGCTTTCAACAACTGCCACAAAGCTCCATCAATTGCTTCTTTTTTTCTTTTTAAAAGCCTCAATGATATTTACAGTACTTTATAATACCTATCAATGTGTTGCACCCTCAAGAAAGATCCCAGATTCACAAGTACAGATAAATTTGGCAATACTAAAAACTCCTGTAGCTTTATTTTATTTTATCCCAGTTTCAGACAGAATTCTCTTAATCTACCTTTTCAGCTATCCCAGCTACTGACAGGTAAGATCCCAGGTATTCCTATTATGCATCATATTTCAAAGGATAGGGTTGGTGCTTTTTAATCTACAAGCCAATGTAATTAATACAGACGCATGTGAACATGGAATGATGAATTAAAATTTAAAAGTAGTAAAATAAAAACAAACCAAAAGAGTAAACAGAAAGAGACAGAAAGGATTATATACACATATTAAAAAAGAAAAAGAAAAGAGGTCTTGGAAATAAATGTGACAACACAGAATATCAGCTGCAGCATTTTAAAGGCAGCTCTGGGACACTGGGAAAAAAAACCCCAAAAAGCCTTGTTTAACCCAGTAGGGGCTCTCAGTTGACCAGAGCTAGGTACAGTAGCAGCTCTCAGTGAAAGGTATTTCCTACCTTTCCCTGAACGGCACAGGAAAAAAAAAAAAAAAATCACTCTAAACAGAGTTAAGGAAAAGTGATGCCTTTGCACAATGCACATCATCTGAGTTCAAACTAGAAGTGTCTTCCCCTTACGTTGTTTATTCAATAGATATCACAAACCCAATGTGTGGTTCTTACACTAGAGGCTGCAAGAGACGCTCAGTTCAGTACTCACGAGGTTTAAGTTAGTCCATATTGCTGCAGGAAGTGACCTGCGGAGGGGGAGCATGAGATGACACGATCTCACTCTTTTCACGGGAGAAATGTACAGTAAATGCCTAAAATAGACACAGGCTTTTCTGTATCATAACAACAAGCAGTGACCTCATCAGACACAAGTGTACAAATTGAATCCCAGCGGAAGGATTTGTCAATTAGTTATTGGGAAATCTAACTGTTTGCAGGTAAAAGTTTAAGAAAAAAAGAAAGAAAAATAATCAAAACAGGCCACAGATATTAAAATAGATGTGTAAAATGCACTGAGTACTGAAATTTCTGCTCATTTGCAGCAGTTTAATTTTACAACTCCAAATACTTACCTATATAGCAAATTTACAAGTGAACCCTCTTTCTTCCCCACTCCCTTGAAAATATTATTCACTAAAGCTAGCCTAGTCTTGGGACAGAAAAGATGCCTTATGAAATCCAACTTCCTAAGATCAGTGAACTAAATATGCATTGTATTTGGTATGAATTAACTGTGTAGATGGCACTAAAAAATACCTTACAAAGTAATGTATCTAAGTAATAAAGTGGTCCCAATTATTTTTAAATAAATAATAATTTTTAAAAAAATCTGCATTTGAGTTGGTTTGCCAGTAAAGTTCTAGAAAAAACAGCAACAGCATAAAAGGCAAAGTAGTTTTGCAGCAGATTTGCAACCAGGTTGTCTGATTGAGGCTGTGAATCATTAAAAAAGCAAACAAGAAAGCCAAACAGGAATCAAGTCTCTCATTCAGTTCTCTACAGCTTTTCGTCTCTGTGGTGAGAGGCTGAGTGCAATGAGAAGGCAGAGTTTATAGTGACTCTGAGAATTTAGCCTAACTTGGAAATGTCCAGAAATCAACTCTCTTCACACAAGCAAACAGTCTTGTAGCAAGCTCAGGTATATTCCTTGCCCTAGTTTGCAAAAAGAGAACCATGATATGCTGAGGAGTAAGCAAAAAGGATTGCTGAGTACTTCATGTCAACACAGATATTTTAGGTATGAAGGGGATGTGCTCTATATGCTGGAAACTAGCACAGCAAGAAGACAGCATTCATTTCAGTTTGCATAAGGCATCAGTTACTAATATGGAGATACTTCACTCTCCTTGGGAGAAAAACAGTAGAAGAATCTTAAAATCATAAATATATATTTTGAGAATAAAGAATCAGGCCTAAAACCAACCAACAACAAAAAAAGCTTAAAATACAATACCTCGGCTTTTCACTCCCCAAACCACCATGTGCATAAAACAATCCTTATTTAACAATGACATCAGTTTGCCTGAGACATGTATTAGCACACGATACAAATAAACAGAATTTAAAGTTGACTGAAGTTCACTATTTACAGTACTTTCATAAAACAATGTTACAATTATTTTCTTTTTAAAATGCATTTTGCAACCTACAGGAAAAGCTTTGTAAAGTGCAAATTCCATTTCATGTTAATTAGGTATTAGACTTCATCAAACAGAAAAGTCATATTCAGAAAAACACCAAACCAACCCACCAAAAAACCACCAACAAAACAACAACCCTCATTTAAGACTGAATTACTCAATTCCTGACTGAAACAAATGGCAGCTGAAAAAGAAAAACACCAATACTGATTATTTTTTTGGCCAATTCTAAAGTATTTATCCACCTTTCCAATTTTTGAAATCTTAGGTTCCAAAGCAAATATTGCAATGATCTTCTGTATTAACCTGTCAACCAAATAAGAGATCACATTTGATCTTGTCCCTGTTATTTTGCCATTTCTTTAAGGTGATTTGCATCATACAGCAATACAAACCTTGCAGGTAAAACTGTTAATAGCTGGTTTAAGTGCATTTTCTGAAATATATTAGAATTACAAAAACAAGGTTAGCACATTCCCAAGAAAGCACTGTTAATTTTAACTGCAGAGTCCTTTATGCATCAGAATAACACCAGAAGAGAGAATTGAAATGTTGTTTGTCAAAGAACCTGAGAATTTCTCTACTATACAGTGCCAAGACTTATGGTGTGAGCCTACACTGAGCATTCTGTTTCATTGACTGTGATTTACAAACACAACTGCAGAATCTGGAAAGTATGAGAAAGTTAACAGCCCCAAGAGCTGTTCCGTGTTAAAACTCATACACAAAAGTAAAAAAGGCAAACAGCAATTAAGGCTCAAATGCATTTCCCCAGTCTACTGCAGCTGTATGCACAAATGCACACCATGAACCTTCTGGAAGGGAAGCAGCTACAGAGCTCCATGACAAATTACAGCCTGAGGCTACAAACACTCAGGAAAAAGGCACTACAGCACATCTCTATAAATGTGCTTTACAGAATGAGGGTAGGAACTTCCAGAGATGAGGAACACTCAGAATCTTTGTCTGCAGCACTGCACAAGATGCACAAATTGTCTTCAGTTGAGGACAGACTTGTTTATATAGCACACTTCCCTCTGCCCCCAAATTAAAGACATGCTTTATTCCTTTGACAAGGGCCTGAAGACTCTTCATTTTTCTTTATACAATTAACTGATTAGGATGAACTCTTCATTAAATCCCCTTCCATCCCATTCCCCACACTGTTCACCTACAAACAAAAACACTCACTTCTAGCTGATAAAAAAACCCAAACACTGCATTGTCCTTGTCTGACTTGGCAAAATAAAAGAGCTCTTCTCACACCTTAAAGATTAAAAACTGTCACAACATTTCATGTGCCAGAGATGAACATTAGTGACATTTAGATATAAAGGTATTATATTTTAACACTATATAAAATCTCTATGCATCAGATTATTAGCAAGCACTAAATAGAAAATAAATCCTATTCCTTATTCTGGCATCACACCTTTATCAGCCTGTTCCAGATTGCTGGTACTCACATTCCACAGACTGGTTGTAAAATATGACAGGACTTAGGACCTTAAACAATTGAATTTTCAGAATTCATATGTTAAGTGCCTGTGGCCTATAAAAAAACCTGAATCTTTCTTTTTGTGCAGGAAAGGCACAGACAACAATAGATAAAGTGTTGCCAATCCAAATTTTGATTTTTCCAGCACAAGTCCATGACCATAGCTCAGCTCAGTTGCCTTCAATTCCCCCTTAACATCCCAAAGCACAGAATATACAAATCAAGCAACAAATATTTAGCTGCTAAAATACACTGAAGTTACACTGCAGACAGAAAATAGGAATTATTTCTACAGAGATGAAAATACATGAAAACTATGAAAAATCTGCTCTTCTGACTCTTTAGTGGTAGAGCAAACTTCTCATAGACTGTATATGAATAAAGGAGGAGGGAGTGTTACATATAATTTACAGAAATAACTGCAGGCACATTTCTAAAAGACAAAAATAAGTCAAATATACACAGCTGTAGCAGAAAGTGGTGGTAACTGATTAGGAAGAATCAAACCACAAGTCAGTGCAAACACTGTTTATAGCTTAGAGAGCAATAAGCTACTGTTTTGAAAGGTTACATTTTTCATTTCACAAATTTACAACTGAAAAAGCAGACATGCAGGTTTTCTGGAGAAGACTGTTCACACACACAGTTATTTATCACTTGGTACAGTTTCATGCATATATTCTCCAGAGAGCCTGTTTAATGAGAGGCCACAGCAGATCACCACTAAAAAGACATCATTCAATTACTGAGCATGTTCTGTTTTGTTGGGTTTTTTTTCCCATATTTATTGTCACCTCTCATTTGCAGATATGACTGTAGGATGGAGCTAAAAAGTTACAGATCCTTACCTGCCACGCCAGCTGAAATCATGTGTACCTGGGTAGAATCTGGATTGAAAATACTGTTCAACTTTTCCTTGCAATTTGAGTAAGCAGCAAAATATATTGCTCTAAAATTAGAACAAAATCCAAGTTAGGTTATGTTTTACATTTCAA
The DNA here is from genome assembly GCA_018697195.1 of Certhia americana. NCBI lineage: Eukaryota > Metazoa > Chordata > Aves > Passeriformes > Certhiidae > Certhia > Certhia americana. Next base: position 18,752,929 of record CM031865.1, on the reverse strand, counting down.
AATCCTCAACAAGCAGTGCCATTAATTTCACTGACTGAAGATTATCTTGGCCTAAAACTTCCTTCCGCAGTAAAGAACTACTCAAGGATTAACTCTTGCAAAGTAGTGGGACTGTTCTAGGAATGGAAATGAAAAATCTAAACATGATACTCGAACTTATTTTTTCCACGCAACAGCTCCAATTAACAATTAGTAAGGGGAAGGACAGATATTTTGAAATATGGCAGTGATTTTTGTGACACTAGGAAGTTCAGCCAGGGAGGAAAAACACTGAAAAAGTTTCAGTATTCTTCAACATTAATAATAGAACAAATTTCTTCTAAGGGACCTCAACTCACTTCAATAGCAGGACAATTTGAAAATTGTCCTTCTTAAAAACCCCCCAATATTCTTATTACTACAGCATTTAAGATTTAAAAGTTGATAACTTGACTTTATAAATATTTATACTTTGAATGCTTAGAACAGCTGGGAAGCTGTGATGCACATTTTGTTTCCAGAGTTCTGTCTTCATAATAGCCACTGATTTTTGTCTCTGAATGCACCATAAAAAATGTTGTAAACTTATACTGCACAAGTCTGTGAGCTGGTATCCAAACAAGGCTAGATGGCCAGCATCCCAATTCAATATATTATAAAAAATGGTTGTTTTCACACATTAAAGCTAAAAAACATATTTTAAGCACATATAAACCTCACATTTCAGGTTGTAACTCAGTTGTTTTAAATCTACAGACACCCCTGTGCAAGAGAAAAAAAATGAACACGCCACTTTTCCCAGGCAGAACATTAACCTCATTAGCTGTGTGAACATGTTTTTCTTTATTACAAAAAAGATAAAGTGCTTGCTTTATGGCTGTAATTTCTAAAATGGAACCTGAACTCAGTTAAGTACACTGGATGTGTTATGAAATATGCTTCTCTACAGCTTATTTAAACAAAGAGCTGATGTTAAATCCACTTAGCTAATGCTTAATTGAAATGAAGTACTGGTTGAAGACAGAATCAGCCAGAGGGAAACGAAGACATGCTTACAAATAAGGTTTACACACTACATCAAGCGGACATTTTAGCAAGCTAAGTATTTCACCTAGGGGAAGAACCAAAGGGAAACAGAGGATTTAAAATATAATTAACTGAAAAGAGATAGATTTATTTTTTTTTCAGCTGAGGATATTCTTCATGGAAGACAGTCACTTATGTGATGGATCCCATTCCTGGGTAAAAATTACTATTAAAGTTATATTAACATCAAAGATTTGATAGAACAGACTAGTCTACTGTACAGTAGTCCAGGCTCTCCAGACTAGGAAGTGCTGATATCCCATAGGTGTCAAGAGCAAAAATGCTACTGGAGTTTACTTCAGCTTTTCCAAAGAGCAGTGCTAAGTTAGTGATCAGAAAACACCTATGATATTCCTAAATCCTTAGAAAAATTGCTAAAATAAAGATAATCTAATTCCTTCATTAAGTTTTTTTCTTATTTATGCAAAGGGTCTAAAGAACATTACCTCATCAGATCTACACTTCACTTTAGTAATATTTTTCAGAAACATCCGTATACCTCTAACCAGGAAAGTTAAGATAGTCTCCAACTGAGTGTTGCAGGAGATAGGAATGTTTTCTCTTTAAACAAAACAAACAAAAGCAGGGCACTAAGTCAAGGAAAGAATAAAACCTTTGTGGAATATATTCCCTCTGCATAAACACTCTTCTCTTAAACAGAGAAGAAAAAGAAAAAGAGCCAGGAAACAACTTCAAGTATCCTCATGCAGGCCTAAGGAATATATTACTTTTACACAGCTTTGTTTCCATACTATTCCCATGTATTCTCCAATTTTTGGATGATCTTCAGCTAACAGGTCTATGTAAGGATAAATTCAAACTCTGGCATAATGTGCTCCTCTCTCTGCCTGCCAGCACCAGCTGAAGAGCTGGAGTATTTGTGCTGATGCAGAGCAACAGACAACAGCAACACCACTGCCAACTAGATCAGATTTACATCCTTGGCCCTGCACTGCCCCAGTAACCTTTGGAGCCCAGTCCACTGCTGGATCTGCTTTCTCTAAGACAGCTGGTAAGTCTCTCATCCTACCCAGGGTCTCACCCTTTCTGAAGATTCAGAACAGTTCTCCTCCTGCAAGGGAGCATCAGGCTGTGCTTCACCAGAACTCAGGAAGGAAGACCCAGTGTTTTGAGTCTATAATTACATAATCCATCATCTTCAGGAAGAAATTAACTGAAAGCTAAGTCTACCTTAGTATTTTCCAAAATCCAAACTCATAGTTTACATGTGCAATTCCTTAAGAAACTTTTCCTTTTAACTAGACAAAACTGCACAAGGGCTAGCACGCAACAGTAACATTATTATGTTACTATTAGAACAGCATATAGGATAGGAAATGCTGAGACAGCTGGAGCTCTGGAGTACATAAATGGTTCAATTCCTCAGGCAAAAAATTACCCCAGGAACCAAAGGTTACTTGCTTAGTGTTTACAACTGCATATACAAGACTAGTTTCAAATACACATTAAAGCCTTTAATGTATTTATTGTGCATGTTTGTACTTACCTGGAAGGAGCAACGCCAACTAAATTAGGACCCAGGCCTCTGAACAGAGAACGAGGGCCTTCATTTTGCAAGATCATCCTAGAAAACAAGAAGACAATAATGTAACACTCAGAGCAAAATTAAGGAATGCACTAACCACCAAAATTACATAATGTGAAAAACTTCCATAGTAACTGACAATAATACGGTGCTGACCACAAAAAAAATTAGTAATTTCCTAGCATCAGCATAAAAAAATTACATTATTGCTCAACATACCATGAAAACCACAGACTGAAGAAGTAAGACTTGAGATCTTAGTACAGATTTAACTTATATATAGGAACACATACATGTACAGAGTGTCTGTTAGGAAGCTAAAGGAAGTGTCCTTGAATCAGGGAGAAAATACTATGCATGGAAATGTTCCCATTCATGTAGGCTGTAGATCGTTGAAGAGGCAAAAATACTTTATTCTACACTACATTCCTTTCACCACCCTTAGGCTCTTAATGTTTGTCAACTTTGAGTGGGAGAGCCAGGGAGCAAAGGGCAAGAGAGGAGAAAAGAGAGACTTCAGAAGTCCTCACGGCTGTTCAGGAGCCACTCTGGAAGATGTTGCTCTACTTCCTATGACACCCAGCCAGGGACACCTTTGTTAATTTATTATCTGCTCCTCTCAAAGAGAGACAGACCTCATCATGGCTTTGCATGTACTACCCCAGTGTGATTCCACAAGACTCCCAACAGGACACCAAGTTTTATGGTTGCTTTCCTATTTGTCCTGCCTTTTTTATACCCATAAAATGCTGAAATCCACTAAGTATTCAACTGGAAGCCCATTCTTAGCTTTATTCTTTAAGACCCAGTGATTATTTTGACTACAGAAAAAGAAAGTTGAAAACTTCAGTGTGAGAAGTGGCCCTTCCTAGAGGTTGGCAGGGGTCCTCTATCAGTTCTGCTCCTAAAGGAACACTGCTGCTGGGCTGTGCAGCCAGTGGTTTTCTGGCTTTTAACTCATTCCAGGGAAGACAATCCTTACCTATTCATGTAGGGTAATTCACAGACAGTTACTGTGACAGGAGTGTAACCCATGGAGTCACAGCCACAGTAGAGTCCTCACTTCTCCTGTACCATGTCTACTATAAACATAGCTCAGGAAAGATTGCTTGGGTGGCAGCAGGGTGTAATTCCACACTTGTGGAATCTACATGAAAGCATGGTACAAGCAGTGAGCTGAGACTTCAAATAAGGCATTATTAGTCCTTTAGTTTTGCAATACAGATCCCATGTAGTTATGGATTTTAGGAAGAGTTGAAGACAGTCATGCAGCAAGGTGCCCTAGTACAGTAAGAGACTATGTATTCTATAGACTATTCAGTTCTTGTGAAATCAGTCTGTCCCACAATCTAGATCTAATCACACTGGTATTTTTAAAAGTATGGTATGACATGGGAGGAGAAACAAGGACTACCTGCATCCCATTACTGAAAATTGCTCTAGCAATTACTTTAAAACCAAATTTAAAGTTAAGAATTAACTACGCTCCCAGATGCTACAAAACAGAACCCCGTGCTTACTAATTTAGAAACACTGGCCAATGCACACAAACAGTTCTGTATATTTCTTCTTCAAAAAGCAATGCTGGTTAATGACAAGTCAATTAGTCATTAAAGCAAACTACCCTTGTATAAATGGCCATTTATTAGGAATTTACTATCAGAACAAACAAGTGAAAGCAATCTATAGCACTGAAGGAAATTCCAAGCCTATTCTGACTTCCAGTAGCTGATCCACCATTGCTCTGCTGCTAAATCAAACTGAAAGTTTACCTTTGCTTTCACTAAGCAAAAAAACCCAGTGGTTCTGCAGTTGCCACTTCTATTTAGGAATACTGACAAAATGTTTCCAGCAACATCCCAGCTTTTTGTCCATAACAATCACTTCACGACATGGGCAGCATTGCTCCAACTGGAACACTGAACACATACTCAAAGACACCTTGGAAATAGAAATTATTTGGAACTGTCTGTCTTCCTGAAAGCATTTTATGCCTTGCAATGCTGAACTCAATTAACATGATCTGTATGCACTTCAAGCACTACTACCACATCATGTGTCACACATGCATATATAACTATATGAGTAGCAGCAGAAATCAGTGTCTTTGAAACTTAGGAATGAAGTGTACCAGGTCTATTTGTTTCTTTTGGCTCTACAATCCCAGAATTGGACAGAGCAGCAAAGAGCTAAAGAGAGGTTGCAACAGACAGGATTATAATAGAGGTAGTTACTGATGCTCTTTTGCAGGCACAGACACCAGCTGGAGAAGTGCCAGAGGCTGCACTGAAAATAAGACAAACTTCCTGCATTAAAGAGCAGATCCCAGGGCCTTCTTTATTGAAAGCAGTTAAGGGCAAATCCATGGTTGGACAAGCAGGACAAGAATTTGCTTTTTTGCCAGAGACTAGAGTTACCTGCTTTTCTGAGTTTGTTTCCTGACAGAGATGCCTTTCAAGTCACCTCCACTGATGCTTAAGATGCAGAAGTGATTCTACAGCAGTCAGTGCACTGAAATTCTGACATAATTTGCCTGAATCACTCTGCTTTTAGACTGAGTAATGTGAGTCTTGAGCACTGCACCAAATTTACTATGACACAACCAAAGTCTGACAACTATGAGGCAAAAAATATCTAATGACAGTAAGGGCATGACAGTAACAAAGGAATCCAGTTGTATTTCCCCACTGAACAGCCCTAGTACTTTAACCAAGAATAATTATGTCCTGCACCTGTGTTTTTATTATCACAGTCCATTGTCATATCATTTGGGATCTTTTCATATTTACTGTATTAAAGAACTTGAAACCCAGGCTTTGCATCTCAGCTCTTTGATAATGGCCTGAAAGAAAACACATCTAAGCAAAGAACAAAAGCAGAAGAGACACGTTCTTGTATTACAGAGAAACAGCGTATGTAAGAGGGCAATTACTGAAGACAAACTAACAAAACAAACAAGCCCTACTAAAAAAATTCATCCTGGGCTACCTCTACCTCCGTCTGAATTTACTTCCTGGGAATACCAAGTTACTGTCAGTTTTAGGGATGCATTTAAAGCATAGCAGGCTTCTAGCAGAGAAGGGTAACAAAAACATGTTTATTCAACCTTCTATTCATTGATACACATTTCTAAAAGGAAAATAAATTCATAACCAAGCACTCAGAAAGAAGCTGAAGCACTCTGCTTCCATCAAGAGAAGCCACTAAGTCAAGCAGATCTTGCTGGTCACAGTCCCACATAACTGTTCCCAACATGTTCATCCACCAGATCTTCAAGAAAAGGATCTGAACCCAAACTGTCATTAACAATGATCTTCCATTCAAGGAGCTATTTGGGTACAATCTCCATTTCAGCGAATCCTATGTTCTAAGCAGATCAAATTTAAACCCTACACTTCAACTGCCAGAAGGGGCTCTCTACAAACTACTTACTAATTAATTGAGAATAGAAGATAGAAGTTGTCAAGACTGAACAAACTTTCTAATGCGAGAAGCAGTAGCAGGTCCTCCTGTAGGATATCTCCCCTCATCCCCAAATACTGAAGGCACCTCCCCTCCCCTGGCTAGCTTGAGTCCCCCAGGGTGAAGTGAACCCTTCCTGTGGGCCATACAGTTTAATCGTAGCCTTACAAATTTCCTGCTGGATCCTGAACTACACAAGCACTGGAAACAAGGAGAGGAAAGGCAGCCCCCATTCAGTGAGGCACTACACTAACAACACATCTCAGATCACTGCAAAAGCTGGCCTTAGCTATTTCTTACCAGCTCTAAAAAGAATGTTACTAGTCACACATCCACCAGAAGATAATCAAAGGCAAAAACTGCGTGGGTCGTGAAAGAGACTAAGAAACCGAGTTAATTTTAATTGCTTCCATATTCAGTAACTTCTATGATTTGGACACACAACAGTTAAAAGGAAGTCATATTCTAACTCTTTTTCAGGCTGAAAATGGGAGTCTGGCTATGTCACATAAGTGTTAGTGATTTTTGGGGATGCAGTTCAGAGCTGTGAGTTGTACAAGGTATACATGCTCTGGCTACTTCAACATCCAAGCTTAAGCATGAAGGACATTCAAAAAATTGGAAACACGATAAAAAGGCAAAATATGAAAAGTCAGAGCATCATGACAGACATAAGAGTATGAATCTTCTATACAGATTTTCCTCTCCTCCCTCATCAAAATGAGCCCAAACCCCTGTGCCAGGTAAACTCACTTCAGACAATGGAGAGGTCCAGGAGAAACTCTGGTTACCCGGTTGACGGTAGCACCATTCACAGTGTTGAGATGAACTTCAGAGATGTAGAGAGTCACAGAGGAGGACTGCAGTCGTGTTTTTACAACTTCCAGTGGACATGTCAGAATTGCACCAACAGTACCTCCACATCTGCAAAGATAAACAGGATCATCACATTTTTTTACTGCAACGAAACTGAAGGATACATCCACATGGAATTGACATTACAGTCAACACAGTCCCACTGCAAAAAGTGAAGAACCAATGGGAACATGTGTGACAATGACAGTTATTTGCCCTTGAAGGCAAGCAAACGGTTAAGTCAGTTTGCAAACCCCACAACTTGAAGTGAAAATTTAAACAGACAAAACATAGTGAAGGTGCATAGTACAAGCTGTTCAAAAGTTCTGGACAGTAGCTCAGTAGCTTAAATGTTTAACTTCTTATGGCAAATTTTACCTTTTTTTTTTATGTTTAGTGTGCTCCTGACCACAAAAAAGGTGCCAAAAATCCTTAAGGGCAGAAAAGACTTATGCACTACGCACACAGGACTATGTGTAAAAACTGGTAAAATCTGTGGTATCACAATTTAATAAGATCTACAAAAGCTCAAGTGTATTTTGGTCATTGTACTATGAAAGCAACGATTGCCCAAGTGCTTCCCAAGCTCTGCCCACTTCAGCAAGGCAGACCAGGTACTGTAGAGTAGAAACTGCAAAGCCAGAAGAGCTCATGTGGCTGACCAGGTGAAGATTTGCCAGTTTTGCTTCAGTCTGTCTCTCATTCCTGAGAGCAAACCAAGGCAAGCCACGCACAACTTGTGCTGCCAGCAGTTCCTGCCCTTCTGCTCAACCACAGTGCAGCCAGAACACACTGCCCTGAACAGCTCTGCTCAGAGCCTGCCCAGGCTTCTTCAGAACTCAGTTATTAGTATCTACATTCCTACCTGTGCAACTACAGCCTTGCAGGGAAAAATAGCAAATCCACAAATTCTGAGTTCCAAGACGGTCTCCTGAACCTTTTCAGAGATCAGTATTCTTAGCATTGCTAAACACCCTTCTTAAAACTTTAGCCAGGACACTACCTAGATCCTCTAAAAAACAAACAAAAATCCAAACCAAAGAAGCAAACCTAGATTTCAGTTCAGGGATTAATGCTTACTATTGGTCAGTTTGAAATCCACTAACACAGATACAATTTGTACTAAAGTCAAAGGGCCCATATTTGGTTCCCCTAATAAATATATATAATAACATATATATAACTACAAGAAGTGCTTGATTCTGACAAGATAGTTACCAGCTACTTCTTTTCCTAACCCAAGAAGCTCAAACACCCCCAAACCCTTTAATAAGCTGCAAGCCTGTTCAAGTCTTTTTACAATGTTTTCCAAAATGAAAACGAGAGTTCAGTCCAAATTAGGAGTAGTAGCTAAGACTCATGATAGCCTATAAATTTTTAAAGGAGGGTAGTCTGACCACTCTCTTCTACCACAAAGAATATAAAAAATATATAGCACTGCATCCTACAAACCTAATCTGTCCGTATGAAGTGAACTGAGAGTAGAGCTGCCAAGCAGAAGTTTGATGTTCACTTAACACTCCATTTAAACCCAGTGACCTAGAGGTATCCTATTACTAAGCCTAAAGGCATCCTGCCTGTCTCTAACTCCAAAATTAGACTGAAGTCTGTCTATTCTCTTTCAAGGTTTAATTGAGGAAAGATATCGAGTTCCTTTGCCAGTCTGGAAAAATGTGTTATCACAGGAAGATGAAAGACAGTCTTTCACTGAGTGCTGCACACATGCAGTTACAGCCTGACACAGACATCAGAGCAGCCTGCCCTGAATGAGCAATTCACTTGCTTCTAACAGTAAGCTCCAAATAGACTTATTTTAAAATTAAGAGTTGCAGAAAGAGGGTAGATGTGCTAATGCTTATTTTAGCCAGGGATGGAAACAGTAAGAGCCTGTAATGTGAAGGTTCAAGACACAAACAGCATGTGAGAAGCACAGGTCGGTCAGCTCCTAAAACAGTTTGACATGAAGCTACTGAAGCTCTAAAGCTCTGAGACAGACAGAAAGTCATCTGTGTTTCCTGCAGTACAAAACAGACCCACTCCATGGTAACATGCCTGTGCAGGCAATGAAAGAAGTTGGCTTTAGAGCTGACTTCCTTTCCTGCAATCCCTCCATTTCTGATCTCCTTGAGCTTACTCTCTTGAAAACTTTTTTGCATTTGATTTTGGACAGGCTACACAAGAACTTGTTTTCAAGCAACAGTAATCCCAAGAGAAAGCATAAGGTATTATTTATATTAATGAGATAAATGCTATGGAAGTAAGAAAGAAATGAGGACAAAAAAAACTTGACCTGCATTCTTGAACAGGGCTTGGAGTTTGGAACTCTTAATAATGCCCCCTCCCCCCATCAGAGCGGAAAAATTTTCTAAAGTTGAAGATTAACACTGACCTGGAGCTCACGCTCTGCATTCACCCCTGCACCACACCCAAATCACAAGGGATGCCTGACTGCAGCAGTTCTAGCAGACATTTAGGGTGGCTGGGTCAGACACCCTTCACTCAGCAGTGGGCTGATACACAGCTACTCTGCACTTGCTGTTTTTGTCTACAGCAGGCACTGGTCAGTGGCAGCCAGCACCATGTCCACATGCATCCTAAAGAAGCAGCAGATTCACCTGTCTCTCTTTAAGAGCCTTTTCCTGCACCACATTCTGCCATTTAAGTAATTTCAAATAATCAGCACCCTTGGCAGTTTCTTGCTGTTGTGTTTCTTTGGTTAGGCTTTTCTTAAATAATTTGTCTCCACTGAACTCAAGAATATTTTCAATGTTTTCTACTGACTACTCATAGTTTGAATTAAACTTCTTCTCTGTCCCTGATCTTCAAGATCTCAAATTTCTTCTTACAGCTGAAGAAAGCTGAGAAATTTTACAGTGCTGTGTGGTTCTCTAATGTGAGTCTTGGCAAAATCCCCAATTTCTACTTCTGTCAAAGTAACACATCACTTTCCCAGCCCTCAAAAAGCCCTATGTAATAGAGACAACATCTGAAACTGAAGGAGTGAAAGAAATGTCTTGGTACGTTGAGGAACCAGAACTTTCTCAATGGTCACAAGATCCACTTAGTTTGAATTAAACTACTAAACAAAGGCCTGACCTGTCTACTTCACTTGACCTTTAAGATAAATACCTCAAGGCTTGACAAAAATCTGTTTATGAAAAACTGTCAATAAACAGAGCTTGTGGGTAAACAAAGAAGAGAAACAATTCAAAAATACGCACTCTGTATAAATAAGCAACTTCTAAGAAGCACAGCAGCTGTTCTGTTACAGCATAAATGACAGTGCATTTTACTTAGAAATGTATTTCTAGCCTTGCTTATTTTCCACACTATTGGTAATACCATTAGAGACAGCTATGTTTTTGTGTTCAAATCCTGGCAGGTCATTAACAACCAGCCACCAGTTCCAGCATACAGCAAGTGCTCTATAAATTGCCAGCAGATTGCTGCCACCTTTCCTGCTCCCCTCCTCACTAGTTCAAATTAAGGGGAATACTTTTAGTTTGTGGTTGAACACAAATTAGGAACTAGAACAGTTTAGAAAAACATTTTTTTTAAACAGTTTGAAAAATATGAGATTTCTTCCTGACAATGCAGGTGGGATTTTGTAAATTAGTTCAGAAATTTCTACTACCTAAAACCACTCTGGGCTTGAGTTTCTCCAGTCATGCATATACCATGCCCCAACAAGCGTGACTTGTAGGAACATTTACTAATGTGTAACTTCTCCAGATGAGATGAATTCACCTGCTAGAGTAAGTAGGTGAACAAACACACTCCTGCTGACACAGTGTTAATGGGAAGTGAAGAATGGCAAGACTTGAGACACTCCTGTGTCTGAACACTTACTGCAGTTTCCAGTGAATGCTATGGAGAAGACCACTGGCTCATCTTATCTACCCTAAATGTGATATTTACCTCTAATCAATGTTTACTACAAGCCTTCTTCAGCTTTACTGCATGAGTATAAAAAAGGCTTGCAAATCTGGCTTTCAGCAGAAACACCTTGATCATAAAAGGGTATGAGAATCTACCTGTAGGCCCCAAGTAATCTGAAGAGCAGAAAAGCAGAGATCAGTAGGTAAATCCACAAAAATAAACATATCAGTTAAAAAAGGAAGACTAAAATCCCACTACTATTAATACAGTCAAACTAGAGAATTAAAATTTCAACTTGAGCCTTCTTGCATTATTTAAGAGACCCCACATTCAGAGAAAATAAGATAACTACATCTTGTGGTGTCCATGCATCTTCTGCAGGATCATGATAAACCTAAAAACCCCCAATAAAACTAAGAACAGTTGTCTACTTGACATCTCTGGACTGAAGAATCTAGGAAGATATCAATCTTCTAAACTAAGGAGAACACTTCTCATCCAGAAAGCATCCACTGAAAAAAAAAAAAAAAATCAAACCACAAAAGAAACCCCTACTATCCACAAAACATTTAATTTGATCCCAAATGGCAATTTAGAAGACCATCATCTCACTGGTTTAACAGAATCAAACCTGGAACTATTGGGCTTTAAATTCTGCTAACTGTTCAGCAGGTATAGCTCTGACAACCATTTTCCTCAGACACACCTGCGTTATTTGTGTGACAGTCCAAGGAAAAAATATGCACTTGCTTCAAAAACCTAAACCTGTTTGGCATTCAAATCCCAGTTTCTCCTTCCAGACATGGCTGCACAAGAAAGTTCTCTTATTATTGAACAGTTAAGGCATCTGCTGAGGAGTCACTGCCCTTGTCCAGAGCAGCTAAGTATCTTGTAATGGTACCTTTCAGCCCTGCAAGTACCAAAAGAGACAGCTCCAGCACAGACAAGGGTCTCAAATTCAGCCACTGGAATGTCTAGAAATGCTCTAAAGCAGACTGATATTCCAAATGCCAGTGTAGGCTGACTTCAAATTAAAACTGTCAATGCCCAATTTTTTATTCCTTGAGATAATGATGTATTTTATGAAAACAAAATCCATGGCTGCCTAGTGCTAGTTCCAGATTCACCTTTCACAGTATCTGTAACCACAGCTTCAAAGACTTATAGATAAACCTTGACCCTTTTATCTTGGGTCTACATTAATTCATGTGTTTTACTACCTACTTATCTTTCCTGTATGAAAATGAAAGCTCCATGCAAACACTGTCTGTCAAAGGAAACAGCAAGTAAACTGAGCTCAAAATTCTGTAAAAAAAAAAAAAAAATACCAAAGCCACTTGCAAAGAGAGCACCTTTTTAACTCTTCATCAGTTACTGCAAATGAAGGTTCCAAGTCAATCAGCAGTATCATGGAGATGTCTCACAACCAGAGTTAACTTACATAACAACAAAGTTGCAGCATTGGATACTACATGTATAGGATCAGTCTTTAGAGAGTATAGCAGGGCTTTAGCAAGTACAGTTTTCAGAAACAGCATTCATTAATCCTAAATTTTCAGTGTTTTCATGGTATAATACTGTTCAACTTGAGTACTAGCAGCCACAAACCCTCAATCACTTTACTCACCAATTTCATTTCTTTGCTGAAACTTAGAAAGTGTAAGTTAAGCTCACAGCCACAAACACTAATCAAACTTGAGATGCCTAATGAACAGTGTAAAAATAAAATCCCCTGATGTGCTGCCACATAGAAACTTACAAGTGAAAACAGGAAAAACACCACCAGGGGATCAAGCATCACTGGCTTCCATTATCCAAAACCAACATCAACATGAACAGTGTGTCTTCTATCAGGAGACAGGGTAAATCAGTATTTACAATAACATTTGTATTAAGTAAAAACAGCTCAAAGCATCTAGAAAGAAATATGAGAAAAATACCAGTGGCACAGTTTCTCAAGTACTGACAGCAATTTCCATGCAATTTAGTAACCCCATGGAGCAAACACCAAGCTTTAAACAAACACAGTCTTATTTCAGACAGAAGTATGCCTGAGTATAAAAATAACCTCAAGTTTGGACAGAAAGGCACTAACCTCCTTCTCACTTGTTCTGAAATACAGCCAGAGTTATGCCACAAATGTATTTTAGGGAGAGAGGACCTGAGTGCTTGGCAACTCATTATGGGTGTTTCCTGAAAGGGTGTAAAAAAGCCCACCTCATCACAACACCTGCTACACATTATTTACAATCTTCTGAAATCAGAAAAGCCTAAGGGTCCTTTACCCTTACTTCATACATTTCAACAGTGTCTGATCTTGCTGAGAATTCAAACACTTAAGTAAATTTGCTGCACCTCAACTGTTTTAGCCACTGTAGTGATTTGCTAAAAACCTCTGTCAGACAAGAGTGATTACAATTACAGACTAACTGGAGACAGTTCTATAATCAAGATAAATAAAGAAGCTCCTCCCTATACTTCCTCACACATTAAATTAGAAAACAGCCAAATCTCTGCAAGAAACATCAGGAGTGAAGAAAAGAAGCAAACCTGGACTATTCAACTGTGAACTCAGAAGAGCAGCTGTCCACCTCGTAATGCAAACCCCTCCTTTTGCTGAGGAAACAGCACTCATGCCAAGTTCACTGCCCTGATGGAAGTTTGTATGATACACAATTACCATCATAAGCTTCCTGGAAATGAAGAATAAATCATGAAAACCTGAACATTATTTTTGTAGCCAACATCTGAATTTTCCCTGTATGGCTGCAAACCTGTACATCCAAAAACATATTAATCTTTCCTATAAAGCAAATCATTAAGACTTTCTACTACTTTTAAAAATTTTTCTAACAACTAAAAAAAGCAACCATAACTTACTACTTGTACTAAAAATGTTAACCTACATCCTACATTTCAATCAAACTTTTTAATTTAAGAATGAAGAATGTTCAACTGCATTCTTGGTTTAGAATAAAAGCACCTGAGTTGATACTGACAACACAATGCCTACAATAACAACAGCTGCTATTTGACCAAGTGGGGGGAAAAGAGAAGATATACAAAAACTCTCATACAGCCTAGGCAGCTACAGAGAAATCCCAGGATAACCACACTTATGTTACTCAACCAGCAATGATATCTGTCAAAGTTTCATTACAGAAAGCAGGAACTGAAAAATTAATGAACATTCAAAAAAACAAGTGCCAGCAGATAAATATGTTAATTACATTGTTTCCATAGAGGCTCTCATAAAATTCATAGGCAAACAAAGTTACAAAGCTTCCTTCCTCTAAGTTTCACTGAAGACTAAAGATCACTCAGGTCATCTGTAGTGCACCACGCTTGCAAAGTCATGAGATGACCCCAAAAATCTTTCCTACTGCAAAATGTGACCAAACACACACTGTTAGCTTGGCTGAACTAAGGTTACAGGAAACATGTGGCTTACACTCAGCCTTTTCCTCACAGCATAACCCCTGACCCAGCTGGCCAGCACCTACCCATCGACCAGACTGCTCTGCAAAAAATAGGAATGAGCAAGCTGAGCTGAGCAATCTTCATCAGGTCTCAAGTTTCAGGTTCATAAACCTGTTTCTGACATAACACATAATTCTGCTCTGTAATACCCCCTGAGCTGTCAAGCTGAAGGGCTACACTCAGACATCACTCCTAGAATCCTTAGGGCTGGAAGGAACCTCTGCAGATTACACTGTCTGATGTCCCTGCCAAGGAAGGGTATCTGAAACAGGTAACACAGGAACATGTCCAGGTGGGTCTGAAATGTCTCCAGAGAGGGAAAGCCCACAACCTCCCTTGGCAGCCTGTTCCAGAGCTCTGCCACCCTCAATATAAAGAAGCTCTTCCTCACACTGAGGTGAAACTTCTTGTGTTTTAGTTTATGGCCTCTGCTCATTGTCTTGTTGCTGGGCACCACTGAAAAAAGTCAAGCACCATCCTCTTGGCACCTCTTTGAGATATTCATATGTGTTAATGAGATCAATCATGACTCTCTCAGCCTTTTCTCCAGACTGGACCACAAAACAGGTCCAGTTCCCCAGTCTGTTCTCATAACACAGATACATACTCCAGATCCCTCATCGTATTTGTAGCCCTCTACTGGATCCTCTCCAGCAGCTCCTGATCTTTCTTCTAGCTCCTGCTATTGCTTTTCTGAATGCTTACAAGAAAGCAAAGCCTGAAGAAAACAGTACACACTACTACAACTTGGGCCTCCTGCTGCATAACCACTCTCCTCTTAAATGGGGTGCAAGAAATCAAGGGGATGAAAAAGCCCCCCCACAGGCACTAGATCAGGTGTACAATACTTCAAAGTGTGCCAGAAACAGAGAAAGTACTGATATGTGTCCAAGTCACTCGGATTTGCTCAGAATCAATACACTATTCTTCTACCTCAAACACCTCAGTCCAGAAGCAGCAGGCTCATTTTTGCCAGTGAGGAGCACAAAGGGAAATCACAGCTTCAAGCTCTCTCTTAGGATGTAAGGTGTGTTCTCTATCACTTCTGTACAGCCACGCTTACTATCGAAATACACTACTACAATCAAACCCATCAGGACCCCCAGCTTCCCCTTTTAGGCTGGGTGCCCTTCCCACCCAGCCCTGGAAGGACCACAGGCTTCAGAAATACAGCCCATGCATTTTGAAACCTAAAAACATACGTTTTGAAACTTCATTAATAGCCGTGAAGGTGCAAAAAAGTTACCTGAAACCTAACTAAGGCTCCATCTTTATTTCTGGGTACATTCTGCCCTCCCATTTCTTCTGCCTTTGTGGCTGGAGAGCTGCATGACCGTGCCAAAGCCCCAGAAGAGCCGACGCTGGTGCGTTAAAATGCATTGCACGGACACAACGGGCAGGAACGAGAGCAGCGGGGCATTCCCGGCCCGACCGGCGATCCCGGCAGCCCCTCCGGACAGCGGCGAGCCCTGCGTGCTTCCCCACGAACCGCCAGAGAAGGGACAAACCCGGGAAGGGCGATCAGACAGACGGGGTGGGTTTTAGGGGCAGCCTCCAGCCGCGCCTGCCCACGGGCCCGCGTTCCAGCCGGGGCCGGGCCCGCGGCGCGCAGCGCGCCCGGAAGGGCCTCAGGGCACGGGGCGGGAAGCAGAGCGCGGCCCGCTCTCCCCTCCCCACGGCCCCTCGGGCACAGGGCAGCGGGGCAGCCCCCACAGCCCTACCGACATGTCCCCAGGCAGCCGTTCCAGGCCGCCGCCGCCGCGCCCAGGCCAGCCAGCAGCGGGCAGGGGAGCGGGGCCGGACCCGTATCCCAGTGAGGAGAACGGGAAAGCGCAGGAGCAGTTCCCGGGGCTTTACCTACCCGCCGGCAAAGAGATGCACCAGGGTGTCTCTTTGGCTCATCCTCGTCGCCTGCACCGGGGCGGGAGGAAGGAGGTGCCGGGCGCTTCCGCCCCACACTTACGGCGCCGCTCCTGGCAGGGCGCAGCATAAATAGGGACGGGCCGGCTCCGCCTCCCGCTGCCGGCGGGGCTCCGCAGGCACACGGGCCCCGGCTTCCTGCGAGGGAAGGCGGGGGCCGGGCCGGGCCCGCCCCTCGCCGCGGCCCCGAAGGCGCGGGGTTATGAATATGCATGAGGATTATGCATAATGAATATGCATGAGCCGCAGACAGAGGCTGCTATTGGCTGCGGCAGCGTGACGTCAGCGCAGGCACCGGGCCCGCCTCGTGAATATGCAACGCTCCCGATTAAACAGAGGCTGCTATTGGCTGCGGCGTCTGACGTCACGCGTGCGGTGTCTCGTGACGCCTGGAGGGCGGGCGGGCTGGCGGTGCCCCTCCGTGAGGCGGCGGTGCCCTCCGTGAGGCGGCGGTGGCGGGCGCCGTCCCTGCGGCCGTCCCTGCGGCCGTCCCTGCGGCCGTCCCTGCGGCCGTCCCTGCCGCCGTCCCTGCCGCCGTCCCTGCCGCCGTCCCTGCCGCCGTCCCTGGCGCCGTCCCTGGCCTGGCTGGACACAGCGCTGTCCCCTGTGCTCTGCCATCACCCTGCTTGAGCACGGAGGGGGGACCAGCTGCCCCAGTGTGTCCCTTCCAACCTGCCCCCTCCTGTTAACGCCCTCAGCCGCTGGGGCTGGAAAGGTCGCAACCAGAAAGTGCAGAAAATGCGGGGAAAGGGGCACGAAAAGGAGCCCCAGTGCCCTCAGCACCCCCAAACAGCAGTGTTAGTGAGGTGTGTGGTAGCCTTAGTTTTTGTTTCCTCTCGTTCTTGAATTCTGAGTCATCCCCTCAGACACTGAAGCAATCCATCTCCCCCAAGAGGCACCCAAATGCTGCTCCTTGGGGGTTTCTGGGACTATCCTGGCTCACTGAGTAGCTTTCATCTTGTTTTTCCACAAAAACTTAGAGATAAGTGATGCCTATGTAACTTAGATCAAAGTTGCAAGGTGCTTATACAGCTTGAATTAAAACAATGTAACTTAAGTCATGCCTTTTTATATATCGATATAACCTGATATATATCTACATAACCTGATAGCAATATAACCTAAATAATGATTTTTATATATCTACGTAACCTGATACCTATATATAACCCGAATCATAACTTTTTATACAATGTAATGGCTAATATATGGTTATCCAGTTGCTTAATGCTGAGTAGACAAAAAAAGAAGAAAAAACTTGCCAGGTAGATAGTTTTAGAGATAGATAAATATAGTACTAATGAAAAATTGGCAAGTGGCCAAAATTGAATTAGGTGGAGAAATCCCCCTCACCACTAGTGCTGCAAGAAACAAATACCTGCTCTGTAGACATCGGTCTGTGGGGATTTATTTCCAGCCTAGCTTTCAGGCATCATGAGGGAAAATGAAGAAGTTTAAACAGGAAAACACTTAACATGGTGTAGAATTGTCATGAGAATTAATATTTTGGAAATCCAAGTACCTAAAGGCAAATACATGACTTGCTAAAATCTCCATGAATATCCACAAAAAAACACCCCCACAAAAACATATGCAGATATTAAATTATAGCAGAACAATTTTTAGTAGAACATAACTATCCAAGTTGTTTCTTAAATGAGAAATGATCCTCTGAGGAAGTGAGCTCATGTGGAAGACAAGTTGGAAATGCAATATGAGATTTTGAAAGTGTGGTGGGAGTTAAGGAGGAGGTGGGGTGTGAGAAGGCTTGGACGAATGTGAGATGTGGGCATGATGAGGGAGAAAGTCGTTACATTTAACTGAGACAAGTAAAAGTAGGACAATGATTTTGCAGCTGGGATTCTACATTGCCACTCGACACAGCATGTAGTTGAAACTAATGAGGGGATGAGGAATAATTGTCCCAAAATAGAAAGACATGCAAGACTTTCACAAGCCTGTAGTATATGTGCATGAGACATGTTAAATTTAAAATTTAATAGTGAGAAAGGATCATGTGCTGCTTTGCACAAAGATTTCATATGGAACAGAGTAAATATATCCAGGGTAATTAAAACAGATACATTATTTTGAAAGTATTGGAAAACTCCAACAGGAATTTTATTAAGTGCTACATAAAAGATGGTCATATGCCAAATACTTCATGTGAGGTCATGGGTCCAATTTTTTTCAAATTCTTCCAGGAGCTTAAGAGAGAACATAAGATGGGTTTTCTGCAGTCCATGTGATTCCAGCCAGCAAGCACATGTCCCAGTAAACTCAAAAGAAGGTTCAATACCAAACACAAGCTCTGCTTTATTCTGTCTCAATATAGGTGAATTCCTATTCTGGGAATTTTTAACTTCATTTAGAGTGCATGGCTTCCACTGTGACAAATGAAAAAATGTAATGTGATTATTTTCATGAATAGTTATTGAGTAACTAGAATAAGTAGAGCTATTGAAACATTTTATTTACATAACTACAAGCTTTGTAATTTTAAAAAATATATCTTTTAATAGAAAATTTAGATATTCCCTTGAAATGCTTAAGGGCTCCAAATTAATGTATTTGCAGTTTTTATTCGGAGTCTGAAACAATTCGATTCAAAATAATTTTTCAGTATTTCTTGAGAACTGACTTTAATACCACTTCTCCTTGCTGGGCTGAGCTTTCTGGCTGGACTGCATATCCCATAATATTTGATGGATATGGATTCATACAGTGTATTTTCATTTTCATCCATCAAAGTAAGTGTGGAGAGGAGGTGCCACGTGGGATCACATCTGAGAGTGCAGAACATAAATAAAAGCATCCAAATTTCAGGAAGTCCAATTTTCTAAAGATCTTATTCACACAAAGTCTTTGTCACATTCTATTTTTTTCCATACTTCTATTGCAAGAACCTGAGTAACTCTTCTACTTAATATTCTGTCTTTTTTTACCTCTTGATTCCTTAGAAGTAATAATTTAAAACAGATTTTGTTTGTATGGGATTTGGGCTTAGTTTCCCTATGCTACTTGGTGTAACCAAGGATGTAATAGAACTCAACACAGATGTCATAAGGAGAAAATGTAACAAAAAAATTGAAAACTTTGTTTCAGTTTTTTTCCTAAGTTTTCCTCAAGATACACATAGCATGTGCAGCAATTTTCCTTATGTAGTCTTTGAACAGAACACACCTTTGCTTAAACTTTATCATTGGCTTTCTGTGTAAAAAAAAGCAGCAGAATACATTAGAATACCTAAAACTGCTGAGTTTTTTCTGCTCCTTTATAGCAGCCTAAGGTGGGAGAATAGATTCTTCCCACACAGCAGAATCTCTGCTGCCTTTTATCAGCTGTGTTGCCAAAAATTGGATTTGTCTTTCTCTCCAGAACTAGTGTTGGATTCACATCCTCCTTAATATGGTTATGATGACCCTCTACTTTTCTAATATTTATACTATCACGTTACACAAGTTTAAAATATACAGGAAATGGGACCAAAACTCCCCATCTGAAACATAGATTTTGTGTAGTCATGGCTTTGTTTACCCTACAGTGTTCTTTAAACAAGCACTTGCTGTCTTTTGCCGGTGCCAAGGTTAACCCCCTTAAGACACTATTTGTATTAAGCAACCTATTTAAAATATTTAACATTCTTAGATGCTCTGGTTATCTAAGTGATACATTCATTATTCCTTTTCCTGACCAAGTTTATAGAAATATATTTTCTTCCTTCAAGAAATGGGAGAACTATTTAGTTAGGGATTTTGGTTCTGAACAATTTTAATCCACTTCTTTAGTCTTCTATGAAATTTTCCTGCCTGGGACAAAGTTATTTGTTGATATCATGCAGTAATAGATGTATGCATTACATCATGCAGACAGAGGGAACTTTTTATCCCCAGGGAATTTGAAACATAGGTAGGATCCTTCAGTCCAATAAACTTTTGAAGTTTATGTGAATGAAAAAAACCCAAACAAAACCAAATAGAAACCCCCCAAAAAACCCAACCCCTCCTTTGCTGTTGATGAATGGAGCTGAGGCTGAGGAGCAGCAGACAGTGGCACAGAGTTCAGCAAAGGGCCTGGCTCAGGGAATACCGTGTGGATAAAGCTGGCTGGGTGTGGCCTGTGGCGCTCCTGAGAGTGGAGGCAGAGCCTCTTTAAGGCTTCCTGAAGCAATTGCAACAATAGTAAAACAACAATTACTATGAACTTGCTGGCCCTGAGCTGCTGAGTAGTAAGATATCACCTCCCTCGAGTAAGCAAATCTATGGAAGTTGCTGAGAGCATAGGAAGAAGCCCAGCTGACGTGCGCTGCTTAGGTTTTTTCCTAGGAACTACCTTTTCCTGATCTCCTTTATCCTTCTTTAAATGATCATTCCGTTCACCATGCTCTGTTTGTCTCCAAAGATCATGAAAAGCAAGCAGAAATGTCTAAAGGTATTCCCTTTAATACATGTATTCAGGAATGACAAGATGTGGAAAATAAAAAATTATGAGTACTCAGAATTCAAGCCTATGAAGTTAAAATTTTATTAATTTTCTTTAGTCTTTCTAATACTTCAAGAGCTTCTAGAAGAGTAAGTGAAGGTAGACTATTCACAAAACTGTGACCACTAACTTCATGTTCTCCTCTTTACATATTTTTTTATTTCTAGGAACTCAACACTTACAAGTCTGAGAAACAGTCAGAGACTTTGCTTTACTTTCTTGAAATTTCACAAGGTAATGTTTTGTGTAATTGCACTTGGTGGGTTATCCTGAGTTCTCCTGTATTTCTTTCCAATAGAATAAGATGGAATAATCGTGCATTGCACAGGCAGTGGGGTGGGAGTGCAGAAGGAATATTCCCACTGGAAGGCACAGTTTTCCAGGGCTTAACATCCATTCTGTTTCAGGGCCGGAATTAGTACCAGTACAAATTGTCTGTGCCTGAAGAACTATCATAGGTTGTAAATTCCAGTGGATTAAGTGTTGGGAATACATCCCAAACTGGAATGGCTCAAGGTAGGTGATACTGCAGGGGGCAGCTCAGATGAGACCTCCCTACAAGTGCACAAAGCAAGATAAAGCCCGAGGACTTGGCAGCAACAAAATGTGAGTGTGCTGTTATTCCAATAGGGAAAACAGTGAGCTGCTCTCACAAGGAAGTCAGGCTAACATTAGGATTTAAATTACAACTTTTGTGCTTTGGAAAAGGAGTAGTGGGTGATGAAGGCTTCCTTTTGTTCATATTATTTTCTGTGTTTCATGGAAGGCATTTTTAAAGGCAATGATTCAGCTTTTGTAAGTGGATGAAGTACAGCTTGTTAAACAGCCAGCCTTAATCTCCTGATATATCTGGCTTAGAAATGAGACTTGAGCTTGTGCTTATTGATGACACTGAGAAATCAAGCTGCTTCATTATTGCTAATGAAGGTAGAAAGATTAAATTTAGATCTAGAGTAAGCCTCTGGGAAGAAACTGGATGGATTTCTTTAGTATATGTTATATGAGATCTATATGAGCTTTTTTTGTGGGGGGAAGTGGATTTTGGGGTTTTTTACCCCCTTTTAAATACGATTTTCTTGATATTTTATCTATTTTTTTTTTTCATAAATTGTTCAAAACAGGGGAGACGGTGGTTATGTTCTCACATAGTGTTCTTTTTCTCTCTGCTAGTATGTTCACAGAGCTTTTCAATAAAGGGAAAAGAATTTTAGACATATAAATCCCACAATCTTAAGAGTGTCCTGTAAATAACTTGCCTTCTGACTTGTGTGACTCAGACTCCAGTAATAAATACCACCAGCATGAATGGTGAATTTGAGATTTTTTTTGCCAGGAGTTGAGCATATTTTAAATTGCGAATCTGGAATCATAGCAAGATATTACAAGAAATATTTTAGCTCATAAAGTGTACTGATTCTGAAAGTGAACAAAATGAGTGTGTTGTGCTGCTCCTTTGAAATGGTAGAAGTGAATTTGTGCAGTGGTGTAAAGTACAAGACATCTACTCTATCCTAGCAAAAGCTGACCACCCTGAGAGATTTAAAAAGTGCATTGATTTTATTAATACACTTCTCTCAATCTGCATATTAATATATTTTTAACTCCATTTCACAAATAAGGAAGCAGGATGAGGAAAGACAGATGTTTAATCAAAACTGTTGGACAGATCAGTGACAGACATAAAAATAACCTTTTGACCAAGAAAGCCAGCTGAGAGGGTGTGATAAACAACTGTCTTTATACTTTGTGTAGGCTTTCTTTTGCTTGAGAATGGAGCAGCCTCTACTCCTTGAGGACATAAAACCCTTTGTAATATACAATTGTAAACACATATTTGTAAGTCTGTTGCTCAGTTGCTGGTTTATCTGGTCTGTAGCTTACCTAATATTCAGAAAATAAAGCAGAGGAGGACAGGAAAAAAGGATAATAAGCAGGGAAAGAAGAAAAGTGGAGCAGCTGATCCTTAAAAAAAGTATGGGGATATCAGTACCATGTAAATGAGGACTGGGGGAATAGTATATGGAATTTACAGTCAGGAACCAACAGGTACTTACTACAGGGTAAAGGAAATAGTTTCTCATAGCTGGCCCTTATGACAGCCATGGTCAGCACTTTGCATGACAGGCTGTCAGTTTTTACAACTGGTTTATTCAGAGAATCAGGTGTTCAGAAGGGTGATTGAGATTATCTGCAAAATGGATGCCTTAACATATCAAAGAACACTTAAAAGATTTGTTTTGTTTAGACTGGGTAAATAAAGGATAAGAAAAGATATGTCAAAGCATTAAACTACAGAAACCAGAGCAGTAAAATACTACATAAGCTAAAGGTCAATATTAGCAGAGTCACCAGGGGTCATGAATAAATTCAGGTAGAGAAGAAAAGTGAATCTGTGATATGATGTGATTTTCTACAGCACCTGGAGGGTAGAATGAAAGATTTCAAGTGTTATATGCACCCTATGCCCAGTTGAGTCTCAAATTGTGACAAGATGGGTGAGTTGCCTTGTCAAGGCATCCCTCTTTTGAAAGGTGTGAGTCCAAGATGCAATTCTGTTTTAGCCCATCACCATAGCAAGGCCTTCTGTCCTTAGCTTACTTTGAGAGAGCTGTGTAAACAATGTTCTGTGGCTCTGAGATAAATTTCCTGATGTGGAAAACTTCAAATATTTGAGAAATTTACTCCTAAATAAAAAAGAACTACTTTTTTTTTTATTATTATTATTCAAAAGGCAGAAGGAAGTGTGACTCATTCAGAAAAGGTGAATGTGTGACTGCAAATGTTTTGCAAATATGGAGCATGGAAATCCAGGGAGCTTAGCAGTGGTGCTTACTGCCTGCCCCTTGCTGCTGTGTTTCTTGGGAGAGGCTGGGTCTCAGTGCAGAGGAGGGATCACAGCAGCGCACATTGCTCTCTTGGTTGACCTTTGGTGTTTTATGTGAGCAGCCTGCTTTGGACAACTGAGCAAACCCAAGTGTCCTAGATGTGCATGGAGGCTAAGGAAGTGTTTTCAGGCCACTGGCAATTGCCCAGGGAGTCAGTTACCTTGCTGCTCTACCTTGGTAAATGTGGTTTAATAATTAATGTCCATCTGGAGGAGATGTTACTTCTCTAGCTTGTCTAAGCTTGGACAAGGAATTTGCTGACCCAGGTGTACATTAGAGACACAAGCTTCATTATTGCTAATGAACCTGTTAAAGGAATATTGCCAGGAGACTTTGTTTTTGTCAAGAGATAATTCACTGGAAGATTTGGTGTGTAGCTGTGTAGGATAGTTTGTTTCCTGGATATTATGCATGTGACACAAAGCTCAGTTAGACCCTCAATTTTGAAGTGTAGAAACCATAACTAGAAGGAAAACTATTACATCAGCTGCTGGTACAAAGGAAGGATGTTGAGTGTTATTAACAGGCTGTTTATCCTAATGGGGCAAATATTATTTCAAATTTTATTTTCATTGTATGAAGTTTCAATGTTTCCTGTAGGCTATGGAAATGTCTTATCATGTTACAGATTCTTCTGGTAGTCTTATTTACTTCCAGAAATGGTGGGGGAACAAAGTTTATTTGGGTTTGTTTTTTTTAAGAGGGTCAGATTGTAATTGATTTTCTGCCCCGGAACAGCCTGTGGAAGTGATTCCTTTGCCTAGAAAAGGCACTTGAAGAAACAGAAAGAACTTACCTACAGTGCAAGCAATGCCAGTTTAAAAGATGTTTAACAAAACAAAAAGGAACAAGTTGCTCTATTTTATTCAAGACTTTGTGGAACACTAATTTCAAGGACCCTGACAAGGATTTACTTGACACCTTTAAAACAAATTAACAAGATTATGAGCAAGTAATGGCTCTGGGACAGGGCATCAGGTCAAACAGGTGAAATCCCCATTTGTTCTAGAATTTATTTAGCACAGGTAGGCTCATGTAGGTGCTGGGGATACATCACAGTCTCAGATGTAAAGCCCTGGGAACTCTTCATTTCTCAGTGCTGTTATTTCCTCTCCTGTGAAGCACAAGCTCACTTATTTTTTAACCTATTGTCTAATCAAATACAGTGAGTTATCTTTCCCTAGTTCTTTGAAAATACTCTACAAAACCTTTTGTGTATATTTTATAAGTTTAGACACAATGAACCTCAAGTAGTTTCTTTCATAGCATGCTGCATATGCCTTAGCCTTGATGAAGTTGCAACTTGGATGACTTTGATCTTATCAGCCTTGTGGAAAGAGCAGTATTTTTTTGAGTGTAAAATGAGTGAGACTTGATGGTGGTGGCTTTGACAAACTAATCTTTCAAATTTTGACTGATTTGGAGTTACGTTGTTAGTCACTGTGGTGGGAAGAACTATATTTAATTTTTTCTTATGATATGAAGTGATAAGGAAATTGAATTAAATATCTTTTTATGATAAATGTATGTATGTATTATGATATGATGTATTTATTCCTATAAATGAAACAGAAGTTCTGCATAACCCAATGTCAATGGTGACCTAGATTTCAAGCCCCCTATTTTTAATCATACTATGAAATTTTCTGTCTCTCTTTTTAAAAAGGATATTTTCAATTTCTATCTCTCAAAATACAAGAATTTCTGGTTAAGAATATACTCTTTATTCTTTCTCCCAGTTATATTTGAATCTTATCTTGATTTTAGTTTGCTGTGTGTGCCAAGAGGAAGCCTATGTGTTCACAAAGCCAAGTCTATTTGAGATTATTCAGTACACATGTGCTTCAGCTTTCTCCAAACAGAATTCAGTGTTCCTAAATTCAGCTGTGTAGTACAGTACTGACTTTGTTTTCTGTTCTAC
Organism: Certhia americana; assembly: GCA_018697195.1. Classification (NCBI taxonomy): domain Eukaryota; kingdom Metazoa; phylum Chordata; class Aves; order Passeriformes; family Certhiidae; genus Certhia; species Certhia americana. The sequence goes on along the minus strand of CM031865.1, from coordinate 18,727,434 downwards.
AAGTCCTGAGTTCAGATTAGTGGAAGTTTGATTCCTTGCCTGTCACTGTGTTTTATCCAGAATGGGGGCACCATATTGAAATTCTGAGATATTTGACCATATTTTTCCATGAAGTTGAGTCTGAGGGGAGCTTTGCTGTGTAACTTGAGGCTTATGTCTGTCTTCTGTTAGAGCAGATGCTTTGAATTTTTTTTTTTTTTTTTTTTTTTTTTTTTTTTTTAAGATACTACCAGTTACTGTAAGCCAAGCTATCTTTCCTAACCACCATCAAAGGAAGGGACCTCCCCCCTGGAATAAAGGTGGAGTAGGAGCCCAGCTCCTACTGCTCATTCCCACTGTTCTTCACCATCTTTTACTGATTTTTATAACGAAAGTTGTCATTTTGGGTGTTGAAATAATCCTCAGAAATGGATATGGACAATTCCAGTATCTAAGGGAGGACGGAAGAGGGAAGCATTACAACTTCTTTCAAGGAGTTGTCAAGTTTATATGTAGACCCTGCATCCCTGGGATGGAGGTAGAGATACTGTACTGACAGAGGGCTTCTGAGATAAATGTTGGTAGCATGTATTTTAACATGTAAAGGTCTCTTTGAATGGCTTCAACTTTGGTGTTTAATTTTTTTTTTTAATTTTTTTTTTTTTTAAGGAACAAGCACTGAATGACAGTACTCAGGTAGCTGACTTTCTACTTAAAAATCTGAATTTGTAGCATTTGGAGGAAAAGTTACTTGCCATTCTGCAACAATTAATTCCAGAAAAGTAACTAATGGTGCCTTGGATCTAAGGTTATTTATTCTGTCTGCTGCTTCCTTCTGGTAAACATAAACTTAAATTAAGAATGTATTATTCTCAGAGCTTGACAAGTACTGAGGACTTATCACAATAAGAACACTGCCTTCCCATTATTTATAAAAGACACTGAAACAAGGCCTCTAGGTTATAATTCAACTCCTCTACAATTATCAGGCTGACACTTTATGAAAAAGCTATTGAAGGAGCCCTTATTAAGAGTGTGTTCAAACCACCTTTGAAATACAGGTGTGAAAAGGAGTTCAAAATACACCCATGAGCATTACAAGAAAAAGGGCCTATGGTATTTACAGGGAGCATTCCATGTTATGCAAGAGAGTTACTGAAACCAATTGCAGTGATACATTTAAATTATTGGGGGAATCCTGAGATCTGAACGTATGTTAAGTGATAGAAGTAAGACTTTCAATGTCACTTAACTTATATCTACTGTGAACAGATGGGATTTTTGTTTTCTAATTCTCTGAGTTGCTTTTAGGAATTCCATCCTAGACCAAGTCCAAGACAGATTTTTTTTCCCCCCAGTCACTTAGTCACAGAAAAGACTGAAGGTGTGAGGATATTTTCAAAGTTGTTCTCTTCTGCACTTCTTGCTTGTAGTTACTAGTGATATTTTCTAACTGGAGGAACTGTAATTAAAATCAGATGGCAAATATATCCTGAAATTTTTATGCATGAAAAACTTGCCAACACTGCCAGCTGATGATACCATTTCAGAAACATAGAGTTTTTTGTCTGTTATAACTGAATGGGTTGTTGTGGAAGTTTATTTTCAATCTCAGCCTAGTTCTGGAAAGAAATAGATAGAATACTTAGAAATACAGCTCCAAAGTTTTTCTCATTTTTGTCTGTGCTTTAGAAGAAAGAATATTATAGCTGGAGTTGGATGTTACTCATATATTTTTAAATAGTACTGGTGTGTAATGCTGGAAAGGAGTGTATACCATGATGTTAATGATATGCAGTTAGGTAGCAGTCTGTAAAACCCCCAATATCAAAACTCTTTGGTGATCAAAAGACAGGCTTATGTTCCACCAGGTCAGATAAGCATTTTCCCTATTTGACTGCAGTTTCCAAGAACTTCAGTAGTGCGATTTGGGATTGCAGTCTCTATAGAGGCTCAGTTTAATTGCCTTTAATTATCTTGGGCCAAGTGACTTCTCTCACTGTGTTGGAGGTGATGCATTGGTGTATATGTGTGTGGAGGGAACAGTTCAGTTGGAATAAAACTGAGCCATCCCTAAACAATGCAACATTTCCAGCTCCTCAGACTCTGTGTGGAACCTAATTCACACAGAATGTGATCAGTTACACTTCAGTGTTGGCTAATCTTCAACTGCAATCAATAAATCAGCCAGGGCAGGGAGAGAGTAGGTGAGTCAAACATGTACTGTGGTGTTTGCTTTTGTAGCCTTTCTGAGAGGTCAGATAATGGAGACATCAATTAAAAGCAGGATAAACAGCAGGGCTCTTCCAGTTCAATAGTGTTTCCCCTTCTTAAATGGGAGTGTGAATTTAGTTTTAGAGGAAGCAGGCAAATCATTGGTTGTGTTTATAAGCAATATAATTCAGACATGTCTGGTGAAAACTTCAATGCTTGAATTTCTTTCATAGAACACAGAGTGTAGATTTTGAGTGAATGTACCTATGTCCAAACTTTCCTTACAGAAAACAGTTGTTTGGGTTTTTTTTCAACCTCATTAATTTTCCAGTGTTTTTTTTTCTGGTTATTTTATCATTACTTCAACACTGAAAATGAAAGCTCATTGTGATGCATATATATGTGAAGGAAATACTTCAGTTTGGGTAAAATCGAACAAACTTCAGTGTGTCACTTCCAGACTCTAATGGAACCTAGGTGTGCAATCTCCTAAGTGTCTTTGTCAACAGCGATCTTTTCTATGGTGGGTGAGACTACAATATTTATTTATTGACCTTTATTATTTGGGCTGTTTAATGCAAATATCCTCTTTTCCTCCACTGTCTTGTAATCTAATAGACTTGATAAGTACCATGCTTTTATCTCTGGTTTTGTTTGTGTATTTTGGCTCCCAGTCATGTTTCATAGTCCCCATGCAATAATGTCTCCAGTAGTTTGAGGTGTCATTGCTGAGACTATTGTTTAACAGGAAAAGAAAGTGCTGAATCAGAACATCTGTTGAGAAGTGCTTTTGCAGGGAGTTTGTCCTCAAAACTAGGAGGTAGGTTGTTCTGACTCCAGAGCTGGTAATCTTGGGCTGGCAGAGGAGAGAAGCACATCTTTATGGGGTTGTGTTCTGCTCAACACAGATGTGTTCAGCTGGCCATAGTTCAGAAAATTTACAGGAACCCTATAGAAAAGTGAGCCCAAAGGTAACACACTCTGATAGTTGATGGTGATTTCTTACATTGCACTGGATACTGCACAATAATTTTGCAAGAAGGCAGAGCCAGCTGTGAAATGGATGGAGCCACATATGTTTCCATACCCAAGTGAGAGGTTTGTGTACAGAATTACAGTCAGGAATAAGGCTGAGTGAAAGATATCAAAGGTTATTCACACAGAGATGTCTGGATTTGTAGATAAATTCAGTTGGATTGGTTGGTTTTGTGTTAACTTTCTGACTACAAAAGAGTTTTATTGCATTGAAGTTTATAAAGCAGTAAATAGTGAAAAAGTACTTAAAGATTATTCCATTCTGAATGCAAGAACCATGCTTGACTTGTGTTTGTGGTCTTTCCCAAACTTGAAGTGGTCATACCACTGTCTTCCCATTTCCCCAGTGTCACCTTGTCACTACCACCACCCAGAAAAGCTTAGTGTGAAGAGAGATTCCATATTTTTCTCTCTCACGTGCTGTAGCACTGAAAAACTATGCAAAATGAGGTTAGAGTTTCCACCATGCTGAGCTTCTGCAGCAAGGCAGGGAACAGACACTAGCCAGGCTCCTGTTTGCTTGCTGTAGCATCAGGTAGAGGGAAGAAAGTTCATTCAGCAGTGCTTTGATTCCAGGCAGCAGAATCCTTGGACTGGAGAAGGATCAGGGAGTGCCAGTATCACGCAGGACAGCTGGAGCACAGAGCATCTCATAGCCAACATGTGTAAAAGGTGTGTTGTCCTCTGGTGTTAGTAAAAGGAGATTTCTTAAAAAGTGTTCAGATTGTTATTCTCTGCTATAACTTCCTCCTTTAATCCTCTGTGTTTTTAGAGACAATGGGACTAAAAAGACTTCTCCATATTTTAGCCTTATTGAGTCTCTTATGTGAACATAAAATAAGAACAGTGCTGTGGAGAACAGAGCTTCCAGAGTGCACACAGGTAAGAGCTGTTGAGGGCTGAGTAAATGCACTGAGGGTAATTTGCAGACAGATAACTGGATCTTCCCTTCCTTTGTTACAGTCAGTTTAATGTTCTGTAACAGTCTTTCTTCCTTTTGTGAATAAGAGAAAAAGAATCACTGCTGGGATTAAAGCAAGCACAGAGAATTTCAGATGAGGAAAAAGACAGTAAAGTTTGTGAAGCCAAGTGTTGGTACTTATAATTGTAAAGCTTCCATTCCTAGGCTACTCAGTCACTTCCAAAGCGACTTTTAACAGAATGTAACACTTGAGGACAGATATATTGTATATCTTTTCTAGTTCATCCTAGAACAAATCACATGTGTATGACTCATAATTTGTTCCTATTTCTTTGTTAATCATATATATTTCCTTGAGGAGAAGTTAGTTTTTAGAGACACAAAACAAATCTTCAATTCAAGCTGAAGATTTGCAGATAACTGACACTGCAAAAATGCAGGTCTCATTGTCTTGGTGAAGACTGATTTGTGTGGGACAGATATTACTGCTATCAACAAAATAATTCAGAGAGTAGGGATCCTACAGGCTGAGGGATTCTGCATGTATTGTAAAACTAGTTCAAGAAAATAACTTAAGAGTTAACTATACAAAGTATAGTTATAAATGGTTTGGGGTGGGCTGTTAGCATTAGCATATACAGCCTATTAGTGAGCCACTGCTGAAAAGTGGAGTCACAATTCCAGAAGATGGCTTAGGTAGGGATGTCCCAGTTTAGCTGTGCACATTTTTCCAGCCATGGCTTGGCTGGAAACAACACCATTTAGAAGACATGAGAATATAGATTCTGCTGTGTGATGTCACACACTGGTGTGTCACATGATTTGGAACTTTTAGGGTTCCACTGCAGGGTTGTCCTAGTGAACGAGCCTGGTAGGTTGTGGTTTTTTCCCTGTATCCTGTAACATGCTTTATTAAGTATTTCTGAGAATAAGAGACCAGATGCAGTGCTTCATTACTCCTATGCTAGATTAGCTCACTCGGTTTCTGATCAGGATGTGTTGAGCACTGTTTAAATTGCCTAATATTAAATAGACATATGTTCTCTGGATACATGAAGTTCTGCCTACTTCAGGAAGAGCTGGTAGAAAGGTATCCAAAAGATATGATTCCCTTTACTCCAGCCTGTAACGGAAAAATAGGGTCCTGATATTTTGGCACCTATCTCTGTTCCTGCTTTCTACCCTTTTAGCTTCCTCTTTGTTCCTGGTGTGTTCCTGTGGTGACAGTAGTAGCTAGAGGAGCTGGGTTGTTTGTTCTCATTTGGTCTTTCTGGTAGTTGAGCTGAACTGCTGTTGCAATAGCAGCAAGTCCCACTGCCTGCAGCCTGCCCAGAAGAATGGGAAAGGCAGAGCAACTGGAGCTATGAAATGAAGATAAGGAAACATCTTCAAAATATTGAGCAACATATTTCAGCCTAAATGTATTGCAATAGATTTGCCACAATGGCCAAGGTGTTTTAAATTTCACTTAAGGATGTAGTTGAAGTCAAACAAACTGGACATAAGTCATGCTTCACTAGAACTATTTGACAGAACTAAGTAATCAAACTTTATAGGGCCAAGAGGGAGAAATTAGCTCTTTGCTTTGGAACTGACTGTCCTTCTGTGAGTGTGCAGACAGTGCCAGCAGAATACCAGTGGCAGCAGTGTGATGTGCTCCTGCATACTTCTGCAGAGCCTGGCTTCTCACTTTGCTGCCACCCAGAATTTCCCATATGTGCACTATAACCCCACATGTGAGGTAGCTCCTCAGATTTTAATCACATATTATCACCAGTGCATGTCCCAGAATTGGAAGAAGCCCTGAAGGTCTTCAGATCACCAGACTGCCCATTTGCTCATCTTCTGTTATTGAGAGGTGTTCAGGAAACCAGGCCAAAATTGCCTTTTTACAACACTGTGGTGGTGTTTCATTGTGGGCATCAGGGAATTCCTCTAGAGGTAAATGTTGCTTCTTACTTGAAGTGCTCCAGACAAGCAGGTTGGAATGATAGTGCTGATGATATCCAATATTTAATGTGAACTTCAGAAGGAAATGAGTGGTAACCTTTGGAATGATTAAATTATCACCCAAAAATGCATTTGGCATTAGTATGTGTACCTATTTGTATCTGGCAAAGTATGTGAAATACTTACATGCCATAGGGCAGTTCAGCTGAGCCATCTACTACCAGACTAATTCTGCTGGGCAAGACTTTGTGTCTGGTATTGCCAAAAGATTCTTGCTCCTATAGTAACCACAGTGCAGGATATTAAAAATCTATAGCTGTTTTAAGAAAGACTGCAGTGGCAGCCATAATAATTTCCTATAAAAACAAACAAACAAACAACCTGAAAAAACAATAACAACAAAAGCCCCCACCAAACCAAACCAAAAATAAAAAAGAGAGAGCGAGAGATTGTGAGAATGAGGTTTAGGTGCAGGGAGTAACCAACGAACTTCCAGTTTTCCATACAGAAGGGCAAAGTTACTAAATGTTATAAAAGAGGAAAAGAAGAGGGCAGCTTTTAGGAGGTTCTAAATTTACAGAGAATTCAGGGTAAAGTGGGACAACTAAACTCAGACCTGACATATTGCTTATCCTCTTTTCTTGGCATTTACTTTCAGATAAAATCAGCTAGATTCAGAAAAGTGGTTCAGTGCTAAGTGCTTCCATGACCTGGAACTGGACCTGGAACTGTTGTAATTGACAGCAGTTCCCTTTCTTGTATTTATCTTAATAAACAAAGTAATTTTCCTATCAGGTCTATCAGTTTTCAACTTCTCTAGATACACTGTTTTCATAAATATCTGTGGCTGTCCTGCTTGGAGCCCTTTGGACTCTGCACCACTCCTATTCACATGATGATCTCACATTCCTCCTGGAGACAAAAATGTGTGCTCATGCAACTAGAGAGTGGAAACTTACTGATTGTACAGAGCTTGGCAGGAGCTCCTGTTCCAGCCTCCTGACAGGAGCAGGGACAGGCTCCGTTTTTGTAAGTGCTGAGCCAATCAAAGCTGCCTTGTCTCTGCATTGGTGCTTCTCTCCCTGTTTGTTCCTTTCTCCATTCTTATGACGAGTATGTAAAGTATGTAATGCAAGAAAGCTGCTTTTTTCTCTGCCTAGTCAGTGTTGTAGGCAAGGTTTGGAGCAAATGCAGACTCATTGTAACATTTCTGCAAGAGCCCTGCAAGTGGAACTGCCTACAGCAAGGGCACAGATTATGTTTTATTTCTGACACATACATCTTTTAACATATTAGAGCAGAGGATGGAACAGTTCCTTTGGAGTCCTGAAATGAATTAGCAAACTGGCTTTCCACTGCCTGGAGCTCTGTCTATGCGTCTTGTTTTTAATTCTTTGCTAGCCACAATCCAGACCACAGAGAAAACTGCATGAACATATATTTTTATTGTATTATTAACTTACAGAAGCTAGTGCCTGCAGTGGAAGTGTGCTGCAAAAGCAGCATGTGTGGGGCTATATTGGAAGAGAATAGTTCAATGCATAGTATTTTTTCCAATTTTCCTTTTTGAAACATTCCTGCTAGCAAGCTTTAAGGAAGTGGTTCAAGCACATCTGGTGAGCCCAAAGCCATAACTGTGCAGATGCTTTAGGGGAAGGCTTCGTGAGTTACTCCTGAGGGTTCAGAACAAAGGCAGCCTGTTTCTACCCTTCCTTCCATTGCTTGATGCCCTTGTCATGAAGTCTTATAAAACATGCATTTTGAATGGATCATATTATGGGCACTTAGACAGTTAGAGCTTCTTCACATTGATTTAAGGACCAGCATTAAAGGTATGTTTCCAAATTTTCTCCAAAATATCCAGGACTAGCTTTGCAACTGGTTTACATTTTAGTTTGCAGGCATGCATTTGCATCCAATATGCCTGAATTTCTGGTGTATTAAACCTACCAGAACAAAGAATTAGTCATCTGTAATTGTATTATTAAAACTGCCAGTCTGATATTATGAAGCCTAAGTCTAAAAGCAAATATTCCTATTATAATTCTCACAGGTTAGTAAGGAGTTCTAAAGAGCTATGTCTGAGTTTGTCTAAGCTGTTGTGCAGTAGAGTATAAGTGCACTGTCAGTAGATCTCTGATGGGTGTGAATGCCAAGGAAGAGGAGGATTAGTGCTGTACCATTGGTTATGTTTAGATGTGCTTTGAAGAATGTGAAAAACTATTTTTGTTATCAGAAAAACCCATAAGTCCTGAGTTCAGTGACCAGTTTCTGCTTTCCTAAGAAATATTTAAAACCCTATTAAACACAGAGAACCAGTTTGCACTTCCAAGAAGATAAGACAGATGAATGAATACCTTTTCCCTCCCCATCTTTCTGTTCTCCTACTTGGCTGCTGACTGTGGCCATGCTGTGGCTCAGCAGCTGTTGCATGGGGAGCATTAGGGCTGGAATGAGTGTGGGATAGGTGAGTGCTTGGAGTCTGTCCTCACACTCACCAGTCAGCTCCTTCCTCAAGAAGTGCATAGCAACATGAGAACAGTCACTGCACTGCTCTGCTGGACTGCAAGTTCAGCTGTGTGTTCAGAGAAAGAATTAAAACTTGGTAGGTTTTTCAGCAGGACATTGATAAAACATTGATTTGTTCCAGATTTTCCCCTTACCTTTGCTGCTTTCCTTCTCCTATCCACACACAGTCATTGCCTTGAGTCACAGTGCATTTGTTATTACCACCTGTGCTGCAGCACTTCTTTAAAAGGCAGTTTTCCCTGCTAGTACTTCTGCTGCTGAGAATCCCAAAACTTTATAGACTGTAGTAATTTCTAAGTGACAGGATTGCCAGAACATGCAATGATGAGGAGGCCAGCTTGGCTAAATTTGGGTAGGATCTGGTTAAAACCTCTGTAACTCAAATAGGAAGAGAGAAAATGTCAAGTAGTGAATGGACAGGAAGTCTGAGAGCTTAAATCCCAAGATGTTGTTTTTTTACTAGCATTGAGTATTTTCACTTTCATTGAAGTTTTTTTTTCTTGTTGGTAAATTACTTTTGCATTGTTTGCCCTTTTAAGAGAGAAAATATTTATTTCATGGAAAGAAGTAAGTAGACTTTCAATTTTTAACACAAACAGAACTTGTTTTATGGAGCCATGTCCAATATAAGAGATTATATATCAAAGTGTTTTCTTTAGCTGAAAATCCTAAGAACAAGTAAAAGTCAGAAACAATGGAGAGCTTTTTGACGCAAAGAGTAGCTAGAGGCCTTGTTTTGGTTAACTTGTTTGATTTCAAGATCAAAGAGAGATTTATGGAGAACAGTAATGCTATGGAGACAGTTGTTTGAACTTTGGATTGGCTAGCACTAACAGCTGCTGCTGTTCTTGAGAGGAAGATCCTTGGTAGCAGTGCAAAACAAGCTCACTGTTTTCATCTGCTTTGGGAAAAGCTTGGCTGAAAGTGTCTCTACTGTGAGTAGAGGAACAGAGAGAAAGAGTGATTGTATGGGCTGCATGGAAAAATCACAGGGGTGAAGGACAAAGTGTTCTCAGTCTGATATGGATGAAGTTAAGATTAAGATTGATTTGATTTGATTGCCCTGTGGTGTGGTGAGTTCCCATAGGAGTTAGATTACATGTTTGTGTAAAGCTTGTATTTCATTCTGAAGTTAGATGAAAATGTTTCTCAACAGGAGATGTATCTTAGAACCTATCTAGGAAAAACACATAGAGATTATGGGAAAAAGTCAGTTTTTCAAAAAATTGCAAAATTCAGAAGTCCTAGTTTAGGCCAGAAGTAATGTTAAAGGCGTACAGTAGTCTTTCCCTCCTTTTGATATGTAGAAGGATTTAGATTTGGCCTTTATGTTCTGCCCCTGTCTGGCCTACAGTAGCTCTGAAGAGAATTGTTGTGTTGACAACTCATGATAAGGCAAAGAAGAGCTTGTACTGGAAAGAGTTTTTCAGGCAGTTATCAAATTACTTGTAGCTTTTCATCAAAGCAAACGAATCTACAGCAATACAAATTGAATATGGTCGTTGATCCTGAACTCTTAACTGCCAACCAGCACAAAGGTACTGACATATTCTCTTTTGCTGATATTATTAAATTGTAATGTACTTTCCCCACCCTCCACCTGTTTGACTTGCCTTCCATCTTGTTTCATCTGAGTTCCTCCAGCCAAGCTTTAAGCTGTGTTTATCAACCCACTTTGAGCCCAGTTTCAGCTTCTACCTGTGGCAGAAAGGGCCTAAAACTAATTTGCTGTAGCAAAGATGTATTTGACCAAAAGCAGACGTGTTTCATGGTGCCCTCCAGCAGGGCAGAGCTGAAAACTGCAGCCTTTTGAGAAATAGTAATGCAATTATATTGTATAAATTCTTTGCAAATCCTTTAATGAAAACCAGCCAGTTGTGTTGTTATCAGCAGTGCTGGGGAGGGCTGTGTGAAAGCACAAAATGTTATATTGCAAGGCTCCTCATCACTGGGGTGAGTAAAACAGAAACACCAAGACCACTGAGACTGGTATGTAAGGCACATATTGAGCAGATAGCTACAAAAGCATTGTAACAGTACCTTCTGGCTACTAAATACACATTAAAAGAAAATCAAATTACTCCTATTACAGTAGTGCTACTACTACCACTACTAAGCCGAGCTGATCTTGAGGGTTTAGCAAGTGTGGCCTTTGGAAAGTTGCTGCTTGTTTCTGAATATGTGAACAAGCCAGAGTTATTTGCCAGCATATTTTAAGGCATTTAAAACATAATGAATGTTTAGATGCTGTAAAAACAGTAGTTTCATCTATATGCCAACTTTGCTTCAGAAAAAGTCCCTTTGAAAGGGCTGCAGAGCTGTGCTCTCTGAACAGGCTTGTTTCTGCTGACTTCACAGGGCTTTGATAGCAGACCTTATGTGAAGTGGAATTTGTATATTCATAAGCATTACTCACAGAGCTATTTCTAGAAGAAATTGGAAAAAATACACAGCCTCTGTTAGTCTGAGTGTTTTTATGTAAAGACAGAAACAGGTTTTTTTTTTTTAATTAACCCCAATATTAATTTCTAATATTAGGAACAAATTATATAAACCCTGTTGTGTGCATTATAAAGATATCTGGATCAAAATTTTATCAAACAATGACTGCTTAGAAAGTTTTCATTCATGTGCTATCCATGCTTTTTCTGGAGATTTTGACTTAATAAAAACTTAATACCAGAATAATCAGATGCCACATAGAGTCCAAATATCAAATAGCTTTAGCAGTGGCTGTAATGAGAGAAACTTATCTTTTAGTAAGAAAAAAAGAGACCAACTTCTGACTTAAAACTTGCCTTGCAGCACAAGCCTTCAAATGTCTGAAAACCTAAAGCAATACTGCTTGAATTGTTTGCCTTCAATTGGAGTAATAACAGCATTTATAAGATGGTATTTATAATATTACTGCAGGTTTTTAACCAGAGGTACATGAACTAAGGCAGATGCAACTGCTTTTCAGAATATTCCTTGGCTTAGCCTGAGATCTGCCCAATTTGCTCTGTTCTTGGACTGAGTTAAGAGCAAGGCAAGGAAAAAGAGTCATTCTGATTGTTCAGAGATGAGCAGCTTGTGCTTTTCCCCTTCAGTCCTGTGGGGAACATGCAGAAAGGAGCAGATTGGTGCTGTTGATGAGTGCAGGTGGTGTATTTGCTGGTGCTGTTTGCTGGGAAAGGAAATGTAATGTTGTAGTTTGTTCTCAGTGTTACCAAAACAGACCCACACTTCACTGGTCCCCAAGGCACTCTGAAATTGCTCTGAGAACATCAGGTCTGCTTTCTGGTGTAATTTATTTTCAATGATACCTGGTTTAATTTATTTCACAAAGGTACTGTTTTGATATAATGTGCTGCTGTGATGGTATTACCTGGCCAGCAGATTGGGAAAGAAATTCAATTCAAAAGAATTCAACCCTTGATTGAATGTAGGTATGGGAAGATGTTAATATTTCAGTAACATTTCTAAGAGACTTTTTTTTAAAATCTAGGTTCCTCCTCTGTTCTGCTAGAAATCAGAAAATATGTTTGAACACAGGTTTTCTTTTCACTTGCTCTGATCAGTAGGGCTTCTTCCAGAATAAAAACTGTAGCATAAAGGGTATGAATGAAAACAACTACCAAGATTTGGGCTTTGAAGGAAACAAGTTGTATGTGTAAATCTGATTCTTCTTAACTTCCATTTGACATTCCCAGCTGCTGAGGATATCTTCCCTGTTTTATAGCATAAATTAATGGAGAGTTGTTAGTGAGCCACATTCTGGACTGTTGCAGATCTCTACCAACTTTGGAAGCCATGCTGAGTTCACAGGGCTGAATTTGGCCTATTCCTATAATTCACAGTTCTGCATGTTAATTTGGGTACTGTTGAAGTGGGGCTTAAAAACTGCGTCACTGAAATAAATCCAGTTAGGAGGATGGACTTTCTAAAAGGCAGTATATGACTGATGCCATGGGCCCTGCAAGCTCATGGTCATTAGGTTTCATACTTCACTTCTTGCAGCTGAGCTGTTGCCTAAGGGACAACAGAATTTCCTCTAGTGTTTATAAATTCAGTCCTGGCTGCAGAGTCTCTGGACTATTCACTTGGCAACTTCACATTATTTTGTTTTCCTGCTTCCTTAATGCAGACCCTAAAACCTTACAGATATTTTAATTTACTGTAGCCACCTCCTTTAAATCAAGAAAATCAGGTATGCGACCTTCAGAAGTAATCAGACCTTCTCAGACTTTCCTGTACATTTTTTCCTAGAAGTAAAATGGAAGTTTCTTAAAGAAAGGTTATAAATTTAACAGAGCAATTCCTTTCTGTGAAGAATGCTCATCAGGGAAGTGTTTATGCCATCTATGTGCAAAGCCACACACTTGGGTGCAGTGTGGAACAGAGACAGAAAATGGTACTGATGCAGGTACAAGGCATTGAAAAAGTCTTGGAGCTGGATCTCACTTATCTGTCAGAATCCACTTCTCTGTGGGAGAATCTTTAATTTCCTATACCCAGCTTTAGAAAGCAGAGTCAGATTTCTTCAAATAAACATGCAGAATGCATGTTTAGAAAAAGTGAGAGGAAGCCTGTTCAAAATCACATCAGTGGCACTCAATAAGACTTCCATGGGAGTGGTTTTCAGCTCAACCAGTTGTATTCTTCTGTCTTTTTTCTATCTGAGTAATTAATACTAAATAGTGTAATTTATTTGAAAACAAATGGAAGGTACATTGTTGGTTCAGGGAAAAAAGTCCCTTTACTGCAATATTACTACCCCCTTGGAACCCCCTGTTCTTTTTAATTGATTTAAGCTAGTAAGATCTAATTTTCATGAAGCAGCCACACTGGTTTGAATCAATCACAGGCTGTCAGGCACTATCCTTGAACATATGCTACACTGGGAACATAAATAGGACAGAAAAAAGGAAGGAATTAGCAAAGCTAAGGTCAGTCTTATGCCTGTGGGAATACTTCCCTTTTATCAAGTAAGGTGGCCAACAATCCTCCCTGCTGTGTGAAAGAACAGAGGACAATGGCACTGGTTGTAAAAACTGTACATGATCACTGTAGCTCTAGGAATTATGCACACCTAAGAAACATTGCCACACTTCCTTTTGATCTGTTTAGTTTCCCTTATATTTACTTTCTGTTAATTAATTTGTGTCTCTGGGATGCAGAGACCATAACTGCGGGCTGTACTTAAGATATGGGTAAGGCAAGGATTTCTACAGCAGCAAAATGATAGCTTTCAAAATGTTTTCTCTTTATATTGACTGAGTTATAAGAATGATAACAGATGTTATCACAGCTTGTTTACACAGCTTTATTTCCTCTGATTCAGATATAGGAAGTAGAAAAGCATCTAAGGATTTACTCAGCTCAAATTAGGCAGCAGTTATGCTTCATGTGTTGTAGGGCCTTGCATCAGCAATTGCAGGAGGAGGTGAAGTAGCAGCTGCATTTTTGCTGTATTTGGAGTGACTGGGTCCTCATGAGTGCCTAGTGGCGGGATCCGTTCTGCATTGCACGATTTCCCAGCAGGCCAGTCCATCTCATGAAGTATCTGGAAGACAATATTTTTTATTTTGATGAAAGTATCCCACATAAAGAGGATACCAAGGTTCATGGCTGTTTTGTGGTGTTGAAGCAACATCCAGCACTCTAGTGTGAAGAACTGGGCCACTGAAAGTGCAAGTCATCCCTGTTTGCACAGCCTGTCTTGATGAAGCTGGGCATCAATTATCTCTGATCTAGATATGAGTAATACAGTAGAAAGGAGCTTAGTACCAGCAGTTCCTGAGAAATCTGCCAGTGAATTATTAAAACCAGTGTTTAATTAAAAGATGCACTCAATCTCATGGCCAGAGAAGCTCAAAGTAGAACATGTGAACAACTGAGAGCCAGTTCAGACCAGTTTTCTCAGAATACCACTCACAAAAGCACTGGTAGGGGAATTATTCTAGCAACACTGCTTTATAAAGAGAAAGAAATCCCATTATTTTCTTATCGATGCAGGGCCTGTTGTTTTGCAATTTCTGAAAACTTTGACCCTTTTGTAGGATTAACATATGTCTTATGATTAAACACATCAGATACATACATGTTATTGTCAAACACATCAGATATAGTTTATTTTTCCTTAACCATTACTACAGGAACCAATTTAAGTGGAGAACTTTACTAAGTTGGGTTAAAGAGGACTTCATCTCAATCCAGTCCTCCTCCCTATAGTGCTGCATGCAAAATTTCATTCCAGCTGATCATTCAAACTCACTCTTTTACACAAGTTGACTGCCTGGTGAAGCCATGAGGGAGCATCTGCATCAGTTCCACTTTCCTTTGAGAAGGATTCTTCTATCGCTTTTTCAGATGCAAAATGATTTCTGTTGGAATTTTTCCATTTTTTTTCCTCCCCAGTATTTAGGATGGAGAAAGGCGAAAGATTGCCCTCAATGGGCAGCTGTGGATTTACTTTTACATGTCCAAAGCCTCTGTAGAGCTTCATGTGTCGACACAGAGAAAGTAGAAGTGTAAGAAATGAAGCTCAGACTAATGACTAAAATTTCTGTATTGTTTGTCTGTTGGTTACAGAAAATGAATGAAATAAACTATTCAAGGAGGACTCAAGCCTTACAACCATGATAAACTTTTTAGGTAGCACTGGAGGAAAAATTTTCAGGTGATATGTGTTAAGTAACCAATTATCACTGATTTCTTACAACTTCTGTTGTATCCATAAGTTTTTATTGGCTTATCCTCATCTGGGGAGAACTCTTAGAGGTGAAAATATAGGTGAATTCACATTTCACTTTTTGATGCTACCAAAATGCCACGCATTAATACAAATAGTGATGGAGGCAGTTGGTCTCTGCAAGTGAAGACAGCCCTTCTCAGACTGTGGTGCTGAGAGAAAGGAAAGTCAGGTTGTCCAGATGCTCATGGTCTGTATATGTGTGAATGTGCGGGGGGGGAAACCCTTTCTTCATTTATCATGGCCCTTAAACAAATACTTAATAATGGGAAAAAAAATCTCCTTACATCTGCACAGAGCTGATTTAGACTCTGCATTAACAGATAGGAATTGTGCGTAGAAGCTCTGTTTATTAATGGCCTATTGATATTTTGAGCATTAAATCATTAGCAAAGAACAAAATATAGTGTACTAAAAATATTTCCCTGAAGTTGAGACAGACATGCATCCCACAAGACATTGTTATTTATTTGCAGTTATGGAAGAATTTTATTCTAGTTTGATAACTCTAGAATTACTGAAAAATAATGACAGAGGATCTCAGGCTGAAGAAGATACATGGTTTCCAAAGATACAAATTTTTTTTTTTGTCTAAGTTTGGAGACTATAATATTTCTCTTTCCTATATTTGTAATCATCTTGTTTTCAGGACACTTTGTGTATTTTCAAAATGAACATCTTGACTGGTTTTTTTCTCTCTTTTCTCTGTGGGAACATTTTGCCCTCTAGTGGTGCAGAGAAGTGAGACTGAGCTCAGCCCTTGCAAGACCTGTTGAAAATATTAAAAGGTATCCATGGTATTTGAACACTGAAAATTCAGATCCATTGATCATCACCATTTGTGAGCTATGTTTCAAGGGCCAGGAGAAATAATGAGTTTTGAAAATGTTCTAAATATAGTTGTTTTATGCAATCAATTGGGAATGTTGATGTATAATAATGAAAATTGTTCTAAAGCATCCAAAGAGCTTCAGTATTCACAGTAATTTGCTTTTCTTCTTTGTTGTAAATCAAATGGAAGGGCTAATAAGAAACACTCTTTAACCTATTCTAGAGGAAAACATGCATAATACACCAGTGTTAAAACAAAAAGGCTTTAGGCTGGAAAAAGAGAAGTTTAATCAAATTGTAGCCAAATGATTTATAAACGCTTCCTTTGAAAAGCCTCACTCTGAAGAATTAATGTGTTAATTTAGAATAAATTGAATTCAGTTAGTCAAGCTCAGAATTCAGCTAATTTACTCTACAATGCTTCTGACTTTGTGTGGTATTTTTTAATATCTCTTCATAATCAGAGAGGCATTAGAAAAACTCCAGCATTACTGAAATGCTTTTTTTGCCACTGATGATGCTCCTGGCCTCCAAAGCATCCTTTGGCTTATTCCAAAATATTTTCAGGCCTGAACAAGTACAAAGAATGAGTTGCTTGGGCAACCCTTGCAGGAGGTGATTTCCTCTAAGCTGTGAGGACACGTTGTGATGTGCCAGGGACAGCTGTAACCACAGGGAGGCAGACAAGCGTTAGTGAGCAGGGGAACACTACAAAATACCAAGTGTTTCTGCACTTACCACATCCTAAAACACAAAAGGTTGCCCTCTTCCTCCTGATGGCGCATGTTGCTTGTGCATTTAAGAAAGACACAGAAAATGGTTGTAAACAAGTGATCAGAGGTCTACTGAAGCAGCGAGATGCTACAGTGAGATTTTTTTTTTTTTTTTTTTTTTCCCTAACAGACTTGAACAGTACCTAGTATCCAAAGGAAATGACACAGATGAAGCAATGGTGATGTGCACTGTGGTTTTCAGGACACCACAAAACCAGTCCCATTCAGTTTTTCCATGCCATACCCTTCAACAAGCATTTAAAATTTAAACGCAAGGAGAGGCAATCCCAAAGGAGCTGGGGCCTGGTAAGAGCTCCTTCTTGTGCAAGTTTTTCTTTCTTTTTTAAACTGCTCAATATGGTTGAAGCAAACAGCAAGGTTCGCCCTCACACATCATACAAATAAGTACTTTTAGAAAGTACAGTTAACTCTAGATTCCCCTTAGCTAAATTAGCTATAGCTTGGTGTTTCCAGTATTTAATTGAACTAAGGCCAAGATCTGCAACATATTGCCCTCATGACAGTAAATCAGATGCCATTAAAATACAGTCTCTTCCAGAGCAGCTTCCCTCAGTCTATTGGGAAATGACAACCCTAGCTAACGTTTTTGAGGACAGTTCTGTGCCATAGTGCAATAAAGGTTTTCATTTGCAAACAAAGCAGAATCAGAGTTCAGAGAAGCCTTCAGCTGCTTCAGTTTTCCCTGTAATTTGCTTGTTGGTCTGAGAATATGTAAGTGTTTGGCAGAGGGATGTTGCTTTTGGAAATCAGTGCTAGTGGTTGTGACAGGTCCTTCTGCCTATATTAATGCCATGGAAATTAATTGTTCACTTTTTTTTCCTAGGCTTGAAATTCAAAGGGCTTGGGTTGTGGCATTGAGATTAATGTTACATGCCTAGCTTTATTTTATTCACGCTGAATGGTAGGGAAATAAACTCTTCATATGAAAGAATCTCATGAAACTTCAGGCAACAGGGCAGGCTGGGTTGTACAACTAGAAATTCAGTTTTGATTTACCAGAGGATTAAAGGAATTGTTCAGTTAATTTTTGTTTATGTATTCCTTAGTGTTCAGTTCTTTTCTATAGGCACAGAGGACTAGGGAGGTTTACCTGAGGATGACTCTTACAGAGTGTCATTGTCCTCCAAATCTGGGGTGTGTTAAACTGCAGTAGTAAGGAAAATTTCCTCAACATTTTGACAATTAGAGTAAAATTCTTCGAAGTGTTTGGACCCACTGCCTCAGGTCTTTCTGATCTGATAAGAAGATTTGTGGCAGAGGTCTGAGTTGAATGACCAGGGTGCTCGTCTTTGTTTTAAATCAGAGAAATTTCATTCCTTCTGCATCCTTTTTCTGAAGCTGGCAATTGACTTTCATTCACAGACTTCAGCTACCTTAGAAGTAGTGTGAATCCTCTTAACCACATAAAAAAACCCACCTACCAAACAACAAAGACCAAACTAACCAAGAACAATTTCTAATATTGCCTAAAACCTCCTGTCTTTGAAGATGAATATTTACTCCTGTGAAAAAAATTTCAGCTTCAGTCAGAAGCTGAAAAAACTTCTTACAAATACCGACTGGTAGATTTTTCAATATATGTTTACAATAAATAGTCTTTTAAAGCCTTTGCATGCATCATTTAGTTCTAGAAGTGCTTCTTCATGTTTACCTTTGTTTCAGCACTGAAGTTAAAATAGTGTTGTTATTGGTGAATAAGATTTATTTTACAATGAAATGACAGTGTATTAAGAGTGCCACAGAAAATCTTCTTGCTTTTCCTGGTCTGATGACTTCAAATTCCAGTAGTTGTCCATAGATTTACCAGTTTCTAAAAGAAAAGGTGTTTCCTACCTCAAGAGAGGATAAATAGTAAGGAAAATGGACAGAATTCTGGTTCTCACTTCTTTTCTGACATGCTATCTATGCAAATTGGTCACACTAAGGAAGGCCACCTACATTCCCCCTTATATCCATAACCACAGTGCAATAGGACATTTTTATATTTGTTCTCTAGAGCTAATTTGCTCACAAAACCCCTGGTCCCTATTTAATCTCATCTTTAAAAAATGGTTACTTTCTCATTTTCCAGAGAAATGTTTCTCTTGGCTGGAACACAGCAGAGGGGCTTCCACTTTTGGGTAGAAGTTGCCAGACTGAGTACTTTACCACTTCAACAGTTTAAAGTAATAGCACTGAAGCTGGCAGTGTAGGGTCATGGCAGGTTGTCTCCTGTGCTGAAGGAGACTGGGGTTAGCACAGTCCAGACCTTGCCCCAGTTGAGGGAGAGGCTACTTTGGGAAATGGGCAGACACTTTCCTCCTAGCCCCACTTTTTTCAACTTACAGAGCAAACCCCAGCTCCTCTCAGGACATTGCGGATAGAGGAGCAGCTATTCCTCACAGAACTATCCAAGAGTAAAGAGATGGGGCTCCAGGAGAAGCAGTTATCTTACTCAAGTCATTTAAAGCCTTCTACAAACCCCAAAAGCTTGATGATGACACAGCTCTTATCTGAAAACTACTGGGTTGACTCTGTTGTTTTCAGTTCTCAGGCTTATCCCAAGGTCCCAAATGAATCCTTTTGATTTCCCGTTTCCTGTTAAACCCTACTGACCATTTCTGTTTCATTGGTCTTGCCTTATTGCCACCCCAAGCCAGCTTTATCACAGCACTGACGCTTTGCTGCTCAAAGGGGTTTTGGGCCAGCAAAATAATTTATTGTGTTCTTTAGGGCAGCTTTAAACCTGCTTTGACCTGTCAGAACCACTGTCTCTTGGAATAACACAGCTCTGCCTAGGTAGCTATTCAGGGTAGCTGTTGAACAAAAGGGAGGCCACTGGCTGCTGAAGTCCAATCTGAATGTTTCATGCAGACTTCCCATGTGTGCTCCCCAGAGCACACTCCTTGCTCAGCTTGCCATTCCCATGGAGGAAGCCATGGTTTGTGTTTTTCCTCACCAGTGGCGTAGCAGGGATGTAGGAGTCTGTGTGACCCATCCAGCCCTGCACATTACTCGAAATGTGTCACATTCACAGGGCCCCTGCTCTCTTAAGGAAAGAAAGGCACAGTAAACAAGGAAAGTACTTCACAGGGCTTTTTCTGCTTCACTTTCCACCCCTCTACTCTCAGAACAGTTCTGCCCTAGAAGAACAATTTGCTCAAATTCTGAGTTCCTGTTTTCTGCTCTGTTGGCCCTCTAAGGCACTAAGACATGACACAACTGTCATTTCTGCTTGTTTCCTGCTTATAGTACTGAGACCTTTCAGGTTCAATATTCACATTTGCCTAAAGTCATTACTGCGTCTGCTAAGTAGTGAATAATGAGGTTTCCAATAGAGCAGCACTTTACTCATTTCATGAGGAAAATCCACACTGACACTTAGCTGGAGTCTATTTTAAATTTTTCTGGCTATTGATCTAGATTCTGAAGTGCACCCCAGACCTTCTTGACCTTACCATAATTTTTAGTCCTTCATTTACAAAGAATTAAAAGATCATTTCCAGTAAACCCAAGTATCCCCCTGGCATGTTGCCTAATTTGCTGGAAAGTAGTGTAACTGCTGTTTGCAGAAAGACATTTGGACTTACAGCCTGAAATCAAACACTTAGGGCCAAGTACCGTCTTCAGTCACACCACTGTAATTCTAATGTAATTATTCTACTTGTAGTGAAGCTCTTCCTGTTTGGGATCTGCAGAACATTTTTCAGGAGTAATAACAATTTCCTCTGAAAGATCTCCAGGAAATGGTCAGAGTGACAAATCTTACATGAGTCTGTAGATTCGTCAGTGAAAAGATGGAGAAATCAAGTAAGTTATTACTTGGCCTCTGGGAAGTGTAGCATTTCTCAGAAACTAGAGAAATATTATCTGGCACTTCTCTAATTCTGTTTTTAGCAGAGGGATTCTTTCTTCATCCTCATTAGATTCTTAATTCCAAGCAAGAAACTCTGTCTTCTCAGAGAAGGAGAGGAAAATGGAGAGTTGGAGGGGTGTGGCTGGGAGACCAGAAAGCACTGCACCTTAGCTGAACAGTGATGACTTAGCACTGATCCTTAGCTGTATTTTCAAGGTGAATTACTTTGAGTGTGAAGGAAAATGGGGTGCCAGTGCAGAGGGGGCTGACAAGCCAATGCACTCATTAGAATTCAGAGCACTCCTGTGTGCCTTCTGTCCCTTCGAGAGCAGGCCACAGATGGCTTGTAAAATGTACCTCAGCCTTTGGAATATGAATTTAGAGCTGCCAGCTGATGCCCTGCTTCCTGCTGTTGGTTGCAGAATCTGGTTGGCAGAGACAGACAATATTACAATGTCAAATTGCCTGATACACCTCCACCACATGCTTGCTCTTTAAAAAATACCCTCAAAACCTCTGATGTAAAAGTATCATCACATATTCCCTGGGCTAAATCATTGTAGTTAGTGAGCGTGGCAACTTGAAGGGTTTTGTTTTCCCTGTCAGAAACACTATTTTAATTATATCTCCTGTGGCCAAGCAGCACCTTGAATACTGACTTTAAACAAACATGTCAATTGAGGGTTTTAAACTAATGCTTGTAGGTCTATTTTGGCTCACTCCCTGGCATTTGCTCCGATGTAGGATTTGCTTTGATAATGTTTCTAAGTTTTGTTCTAAATCCTTGAGAGCTTGAAAAATTTAGAAATGCATTAGCTATCTCTAGAAATATGGAGGACCCGTAATTTAACCAACTTAAATTCACTTCACTGCCTATGGCTGAAATAGTCCATACAGAAAAACACCTTGTTTAATTCTACACAGAAATTTAGTCTTGTAACAGGAAGAAGAAATTGGGTTGAAAGAGAAAGAAATGGGATGATGAGACTATAACAAGGAAAACCAAGCTCTTTACACATGACATGGCAGTGGGCTAAAGGGAAAGGGCTTGTTCTTAGGGAGGGAATTTTGCTGCTGGGAAATGAAGCACCCAGAGGGGCAGAAGAGATTTCATTGTGCCCGTCCATCACAGGAACTAACCTGGCCAAACCCAGTCTGTCTATGGTAGTCTAGACAACAGCACAGGGGTAAAGCTGCCTAAACCCCTATTGTCTTGTAGCTTACCCCAGTTTGGAACAGGAGCAAAACTAGTTAGTGGCTGTCATTGCATGGGTGAAGGCAAAGTGAGCTGCCAGGCCAGATTAAAATCATTTATGAGATGAAAGTAATTTTAAACAGCATTGACAAAAAGTACCAGAAAAATTCTTTTTTTCTTCTACAGGTGACAAAGTGGGCCACACAAAGCCCCTTATTTCCTCTGTGTGCCTTATACCAGCCCTGAACAGTCCCAGCCTGCAGCAGAGGCCTGGCTGTGTGTGGGGACCTCCCACATCCCAATGCCAGTCTGGAAACCTTGGGAGTGCCTCACACAGAGTCCTGGCTGCTATCTGCTTGCTTGGTTGGGAGGGCAGCTGTAACCTATCCAAAACCAATCAAAACCTCTAGGTTTGGTTCAAGTTTTAAGAAAATTTTTTTAAAAATTTGTGGAAACCATTCGGTTGCATAAGGGAGGTGGTGATGCCAAGACATCAACTTCATTTCAGCATTTGGTTTTATCAAAACAACAGAGAGGCAGGCATCTAAAAATTCCAAACTAGCAAACTAGTCTTGTTTGTGCTTTTTGTGTTAGAAATTCCTGATAATTTTTAGATCTGCTGTTTTAAAGACAGCACTCTAAGTGGATCTGTGTACCAATGCCTGTCTCGTGAGTCCTGGTTGTCTAAAGCCTGTGTTCTGCACAATCACATCTTTGTGATCACAACCTTGCACTTGCTTGCTTTGTTGTTTTCTCTCCCCACAGTCCCCATCTCGCCCCTTCCCTCAAAATGCCTGCAGAATACCAGTTCAAATGAAGAGAACTAAAGAGGTAGGAGCCATTTCTAAACACATGGTTACAATTTCATGGTGTGGATTCCAAGAAGATTCAGCCAATAATACTGCAGCCTACACTTGCCATAGACAGCAAAGTTTAAAGCAAATGAGATGATCTAAATGGACTGAGCCACAGAAACACATTTTGTCCTTTGCTACTTTTCTAGAAAAAATTAAATCAAGGTCATTTTGGGATGTAAATAGCTGCATCTGGCAATTAGGAGAATTAGAGGAATGGTGGAGGGTCTGAAAAAAAGGCACTTTGATAGCCACATTCTTTACTGCTTTCATTTGCTGCTGTTATGGAGATTGGAGCACAGCTGTGCTTAGCACTTGTTTACCGACTCAAATCCAGCTGGGGAAATGCAGTCAGTGCTCCCAAGAATGAGAGGTGAAGTTTCTGATTTTGATATCCACATTCTCTTTGCTAAGTGCTGAAGGTCTAAAATTCCACCTCTCCAAGGTATTTTCTGCTATTCAGGTGAATTGCACTGAAGATTTCTGACATCCTTTTGAACACTTCCTGCAGTAAAGATGAAATTTCGAACCTGTATATTACCTGAACCTTGATCTCATCCTGTCTGCTATTGAAATATATGACCCAAAAGTGCTTCCCTATGAATTAGGCACTCATCATGCATTTTAACCTTCTTGGAGAAAATTATGCAGGTCTCTGAGTTGCCTGCATGAGTTATCTTTTATTCATTAGAATCCTAAATGTTATTGACATGCATTCTTAATTATTCCCTGCTGGAAACAGTAGTGTTCCTGAACAAGTATTTTGCATTTGTTATGTCCTGCTGCTAGCATAGTTAATAATGTATATAATAATAAAATAAGAAACTATCAGAGCAGAATAAGAGAACTTATTGGTATGATTCAATATAAGAAAATATTTGCTTCTGACATTCACAGCCTAACGAAAATATTTCTTGAATACTTCAAGCTCACAAATTTTTTTTGATAGATCTAGCATGGAAATGACACTGGAAAAGAAAAGCTGGCAAGATGTCACCTGCTGTCCCTCCAAAAGCATTAACTGGAGTAGTACCTTCCTTAGAGGAACTCAAGGTATTGCCAGAAGATTTCAAAAGCAGCATTTGGACATCTGTCTGGAATTAGTGGTTGTTGATCCAAACAGAAAATCCCAAGCCTAAAAATTATATTTATACTTCAGTGTTTCCCCTGTTTCCTCTTTTTCCATCTCTTCCTCTGTGCACACACATATATACTTTTTTTTTGTGTTTTTTTGCTGTATGGAAAACCCAAAGGGTTCTAAAAAATTAAAAGCTGGTTGTGAAAAACTGTACAATATTCAGGGCTGCTCTCTGTTAGGAAATCTAGAAACATCAAAAAAAGTCAGTAAAAAATTGCAGCCTTTTGTTGTGTTGTATACCGGACAGAGTGCAAGTGATTTGCCTGCACATCCACATCTTTTCCCTTTGCAATTTCCAGCTGGCTGCAATTCCTGAAATACATGGCTTTGTGTGCTGTGCCATTAAATATCATCCAGTTTCTATGCTGTCATCCCAAAGATATTTCAATTCCATCTGTAGGTTATTTCAGTCTTCTCTGACGCAGATAACATGTCCCACCTTTGACATTGACAAATATCACCTTCTGCATCTTTTTAATGATAATGGCAAAATTAAATATTAAAGAGATGTAGTCCCAATTTCAGACCTTGAGAAGTCCATCTATGAACCAATTTTCAGCCTTCTCATTTTGGTACGATTTATCAGTTCCTTGGTTTAATCAGATCCCTTGCTGCTTTATACTTACTGCACTAAATGTTTTCCTCAGCCTGAAAAACCTAAAGTGCTATTTATTCACAGCAGGTCTAAACTACTTGGAATTTCTTATCAAAGAAAATACTAGAATGATCTCAATGGTGTGCTACTGATACTCTGATACAGGTTATTATCTTGTTGTCCATTCATCACTTCATTTTCACTATTTCTTACCTTTGAAATGCATCCTAAAATCTTAAAGCTTCTTTAAGATAGGCCAGCAGGCTCACAGTTGATTGGATTGTTTATCTTGCTGTTGTTTTCCAGTCATTTACTGGTTAACTGTCAACAACTCCCAGTAGCTTTTCTCCCTGTATCTAGAAATCATAGTATCTTAGAATAATTTGGGTTTCATTGTGATCTCCAGAGGTCACCTAGGCCAACTCCCTGCTAACAGCAATCCTAATGAGATCAGATTGTTGTGCCATCTGTCCAGGTGAGTCTTAAACACCTGCAAATAGGGAGGGATATTCCACAGCTGCCTGGGCATTAGAGTACTTTCATAGTAAGAAAATTTTCTTTCTAATTGCTTTCTTATGTTCCTTCTTGTGCCTGTTGCCTTTATCCTACTGCTGTGCACTTCTGAGAAGGATCTGACTCCATCTTCCCTGTACCCCTGATCAGGGAGGTAGAGTCTGTAGTAAGGACATCCTGTGAGTGTTTTCCAAACTCGCTCCAGAATGCGAATATCTGTCCTGTACTGGAGAGACCAATACTGGATGCTATATCTGAGAGAGATCTCACAAACAGAGGTGCCAAACAGAGGGAATAATCACTTCTCTCAGCTGGTGGTCAAGAATACAGCCCAGGCTAAAGCCTCTTAGGCTCCTGTGATCCAAGGACATATTGCTGATTGATGTGAACTTGTCCACCTGGAGCTTCAGTTTTTTTCTTCAGAGCTGCTTCCCAGAGATTTGGCTCCAGCCTGTCTGGGTTGTGACCGGTCATTCCATCCCAGATGCAGGAATCTGTATTTGCTTTTGTTGTTTAACTCCCCAGGTTCCTGTCAGCCCCTTTCCCCAGGCTGTTCAGGTCCCTCTGATGGGCTGCCCTGCTATCCAGCATGTCGACAGCTTCTCCTAATGCTGTGTTATCTGCAAACCTGGCAAGAGCACACTCTGTCCCATCATCCAAATCATTAATGAAGACATTAGTGCTGATCCCAGCACTGATCCCTGAGGGACACCAGTAGTGGCTGACTGCCAGGCAGACTTCACATCAATAGTTATTATTGATGATTTCTCTCTTGACATGCCAGAAAACAGCAGATCTGGGGGAGATTTGTGTGTCTTATTCACAGTGGAAAGACAAACACAGTCCACAAAATGTACTGGTTACTTGCAGTTTCTTAGTGGAGCTTAGTTTGAATACAAAGTTCTGGGAACACCATTCAGGTTATGCAATTTATGTTGTGAATAGGAAACATGGTCTAAAACTGAAGTCTTTAGACTGAAGAAGTCTTTCCAATAGTGATTTCTCATATTCCATGCATTAATGTGAAGTTTTTTCAAGCAAAATATGTAAAATTAAAAACATTTCCACACAATTCAGCTGGAAATCATTGAAAAGGCCATTAAAATAAAATACAGCAGTGGGCTGGAAACAAAATATTTTTTGTAATTGGCAGCACTAAATGATCCTCTTTACCATTGTCTTGTGAAGAAAAAAGAAAGGATAAAATATATGAGGCAAAACTGAAAGCAGAACACATTGTGTCCCCTGTGGATACTTAGGTAACTTTTGAGATTTCTTCTCACAGCCAGAATAACTGGCTGATACTGAAATAATCCCTTGCCAGAGTAACAGGAATTGCTATCTTAAAAAAATTTTTTACAGCGCATTTTAATATCAATATTATCGGCTCTGGGACTTGTGTTCTGTCACTGGTTTTGACAAAGAAGAGAACGCAATTATAGAGCTGAAACATGTTTGCCATCAGTTGTACTTGAAAAGCCTTCAAGTTAAAAGTGTGTATGACACCAGATTGGATAATGTGTTAAAAGATATTTAAAATGTACAGGAATAAAGGCTGAATTAAGCTCTTTTCTTACAACACTCTTCAACTTCAGGAAGCAGTCAAACTAATCCATTCTTGATGTTAAGTAATATTTCTGTTCTGCATCCATTCACAAATTACCTGAAGGTAAAATTCTGCAAGATGACATAGACAGGAAGAGTTTGGTGACCCTGTAAAATTCTGGGTTAACATAACAATGTCTCATCTGTAACCTGTATCAGAAGAGCGAAATATACAAAGACAAAATGAAACATTTAGAGGCAAGGCTGAGATAGTAAGGGAAGTCTTTTTTTTACACTGCCTTTTAAGGAGAAAATTTGTAGAACAGCTGTTTCAGAGGCACTACCTGCAATCTTATAAGATAAAACAGTAACCTTGTGGGCTCAGATCTCTCTGACTGACTCATGCTCATTTTTAGAGATTCAGACCATGAATGTCTCTTTCTCTTCAGGCAAGAAATTCTTCAATACTGCAGTCCTGTGCGAAGTTTCATCTCGTTTTACCAGGGAGCTCACTAATGAATGCCTTTGTGCCTACATTCTGTTGACATTGAGGGCAAGAACTGGACATAATCACATGTGACAAACAGGCTGCACCTCCAACAGGAGTTTGTCCTGTAGTAACAATGTTTTGATGAGCAAAGGCAGAGGCATTGTAAGTCAGACTCCGTATTTGGTGGGTTAAAGTGTGACCTTTCTTCAATTTCTCCTAAGTTTGGGTTAGGGTTTTGTTGTTCGTTTTTATTTTTTGGGGGAGCAGGCTGTGTGTGTGTGCTGATTTACACTAAACTGTGCAACTTTAGATCCAGTTTGCCAGACTGCAGTTCTGCTCTTTATGCACTGCTGCCATCTGACACAGAGCAAAGTCTTTAGGGGATGAGATTAAACACACTGTGAATCTCCATTTCTGATGAAAGCTCCATGGGAACTCCACTGGGATCCCTGCTACTTTGCTGCAGTCAAAATTGTATGAGGCCCATTGCCATCCCTTTGTGCCTTGGGGAGACAGCAGTATCATGGATACAATGAGCGTGTTCTGCTTTCATGCTTTAGGGCATTCGTTGCAAAGAATAGCAATGCTTTCCTCTTGTCCTCAAAGCCAGTTGTTTACCCACCTCCTTTGTTCAGAACTGAAATACTTCACTTTAAAACCAGAGACGAAAACTGTCATTTTTTTTATTTAGCAGCTGTAGGAAAGTCACACAAAATCAATGTCTCTTTTAGTCAGCTTATTTGTTTAAGCATGCAGAGTGGTAAATTAGCTTTCTTTTCTCCATGTGGTTTAATACCCCACCCATCTATTGGCTGAGGACAAAACAGGCCATAATTCAGTTTTGCCTGCTGTGACAAGTGCTGAGATGAATTAGATCTTAAAGGCCTGAATTGTGAGATTCAGTATCAAGGACCTAAAGTGTAGTGAACCCTATACTGACTGGACTATGAACTGCATGTTTGTCATAAGAGTGAGAAATTACGCACACTTGAGAGGGAAAACAATGCACCTAAGACTGTTAGTGCTAGAGTTCTATGAAATAATGTCTTTTACCAATTCTACTGCTTTTTTAGCAATTTCAGTGAGGAAGCTGTTAATATACTGAGGACTGTTACAGTTAATTAACAGTGTATTCAGTGTAAAAGTTTGAAGGTGCCCTGGTTTCAGCTGGGATAGGTCAAACCACATCAGAAGAGTTGCAAAAAGTCTACAGTTAAATATTTTCACCGCTGCAGGGGTTTTCATATCTGTCAGAGTAGAAAAATCCAAAAGAAAACATACTTAAATACATTTTAAATGGGGGCCTCTAAACATTAGACAGTACCTTAGATAAACGCAGCTTGTTTTATAGTCTGCTAAGGAGCAAGCATTTTCTCCTGGTGTGCAAGATAGCAAACAAGAAAACCACGTACAAACAGTGCAATCTCACGTTACTCAGAGAAGGTTTAGCACATAAACCCAACACTTACATGGTGGTTTTACTTCTGTAAATACAAACAGCCAGGAAAAGAGATACTGAAGTTTCATAGAACACCCTATGCAGGTTTTAGTTTTCCTTTTTCTCGACTGTGCATGGTCCCTCTAAAGTCTTAACAGTATTTACTGGAGTTACCTGGCACAGTTGGTGTGTCAAGTTTTGATTTTTTTTGGAGACACCCCAGGTCATCTCCATAATTCCCACTGGCTTGGTTTTGCTTCTCATGCAGGAAGGTGGAGTAAATCTGACACCAGTGTAACTGAGAGCAGAATATGAGAGGCAGCTTGCTTTATATCTGAGCCCATTTAAAGGATTTAAATAAAAAAAGTCTTTAAACATGTACCTAGTATTAGCAGAATTCAGTAGAATGCAAATGTATTAAATGTAAGAATGCTTTCTTCATTCAGAACTTGCATTTGACTGTGGACAAGAGGCTTGCATTGCTATCTTACTTTTAAAAAGGGCTAATTCTCCTGCTCTTATTCATGCTGATGTAAACCTGAAATAACCCCACTGAGGTCACTGGGAAATGACAGAGCTCTTTTTGTGTGTCTGAAATCAGACTGCAAAATAACCACAACCACAACTTTAAAAACTCTCAGAATCTACTAAGACTGTCATTGCATGGGGAAAAAAAGTCACTTAAACATTGTTTCAAGTTCAAATTCAATTTTAGAACTTCAGTTTTTGAGGTGAAAAAATAGACAAATTTCAGTGGCTAATATTACTTTCAAGCTTCTGAAAAGAAATCTCAAACTACTAGGAGTGGGGAAGGGTAATGAAATTCTCAGAATAGAAAACTCTCTTCACTTGAAAGCTGTCAAGAAAACAAGCCCCTGGTTTCCTGCAGCTGCAAAAGCAGCCAGAGCTCACTTTAATAACAGTCAGTGAGAGAGAGGCAAATTGCTCTATTTTCTCCACATTTGGGCCGCAGCTTACAATGTAAGCTGTTACTTACAGATGTTTGGTGTTGGGATACACATCCAATGCCCAGTTCTCCCACAGCACAGATATGGAGAGGAGGTGGCACACTGGGAGTTGTCTGTAGACCTTTGTATAAGTGTCAGACTGAGAGCATTCATGCCCTGCCTGTCTGGTTGATAAGGCCCCTGGTATGTGTTCCTTACCATGCTATGTGTAAGGAAGTACCCTCAGGTCTTGATCCTTAGATAGGACCTGTGATTCCCTCAGGTGGGTTCCCTAATTCATTTTTGAGGGGAGCTGCAGCTTTTTCTGGGTAGTAGTAGTAGTAAAATTCTCCCTGTCTGTCCAATAGCTGAAAATGAAGCTCTTCAATCTACTGCAGCTGGATCACTCTTCACTTGAGATTGTGGGATTAATCTTTCCTGACATCTCCATGCATATGGATGTATTTGTTTTCAGACATGTACTTGAGCTAATGAGCATTTGGGCCTGTTGCTTCACTAATTCTTTTCATTATGGGCAATCTGATGCTCATCCACAGGGCTGGTGCTATTTAGCTATTCTGCAGTGACTGTGATCAAATGGTCTCTTTTTATCAGCACACACTGCACAGCATTATTTGCCTCTCTCACATTCCTGATTCAGTACCCTCCCATCTTTTCTTGATCTTGTCCTGCCCTTGAAACATGCTAGTTAGCTGTATGCAAAAACTAACAAGACAAAGACATCAGTTTTTCTGAAATGGGAGAAAAACCCAAGTGAATCCTCAGAGTGACAATGACAAATGATTTACACAGGCAGGCACTCTTCATTAATACTGAATGCTGACAGTCTGGATTCAGCAAGATAGAGGTGACCTCTATGACCATCATTTGGCCTGATACTTGTTCATTTAACAAATGAACAAAATAAAATTACAACTAAAAAAAGTCACCATCTTTAATATACTAAAAATATAAACATTACGTTTCCCCTCATGATATACACAATAGAGGGTAATCTCTAAGCAGCCTTTTTAGCATCTATAATTTTACAGAGCTTTCTGAAAGTTACAGTTTTTTCCCATCAGACCCACTGAAGTAAATTTTGCTGCCATCACATTGCATGTGCTGGACCTTAAGCTGTGGGAAAGGGTCATTCTCTTGGCCCAGCATCACATCCCAGCTCAGCATCCCGGCCCTTGCCTCTCTTGTTTCTGTTTTCCATGCTTCCCATGTATCTGAACTGATAGTGGAAATCTTGTAAGAGCTGATTGTTGAGAGCCAGGGATGGTCTTTGTAGAATATTAACAGGACTGATTAATACACCAACCACACATTTCACTGAGGAAGGTGCCTCTGTGAGTGGCTGTTGATAAGAAATGTTGCTCACAGGGAGAGGAAATGAGTGCTGTGGTCCTAAGGGTGCTAAGGGGCCCTAATAATGCTGCCCAGCCTCACTGGTTGCCCCTACCCAAAAGCACCAGAGTATTTAGGAATCAACTGCCTAAGGGTACTGAGCAGAATGGGGGACTTTCTTTTTTTTTTCCACAGAATGTACTCAGCAAAGATCTGGAAGAACAGGAGAAGCCAAAAGGAATCAGACAGTGCTACAATTGCAGTTTTTTAGATATTCTGGGAATACTGTCTGTTGCCTGCTTGTAACTGCTGTTCACAGCAAGTTCCTCCAGGCTGAATCAAGTATTAAAATATGGCTTTTTCACTTCCTTGTCTGAAAGCAAGTTCTCCTAAGACTGGAGCTACTCTTAAGGTTACTGAATTTGTTCCTTTGACAAACCTTAAAGTAGCAAGGAGAAAATTAATTCTTGAAATTCTCACCATATGTGGGTATAAAACAGAGAAACCTGGCTTAGCCAGACTGACTGTTTTTCCTCTTGACACACTGAGAAAATACTCCACAACTCATTCATCTCTAAATTCTAACACTTCCTTATTTGTTCCTACACATTGAGGTAGCGCCTCCTGTATGTTAATGCAGAAGAATTGAACCTTAAAAGTGAGGTGTATTCTTATGTGAGTATCAAATGCAGCTAGAAATAAATTATATTGAAGTGTCTGGCTTTATAACTGCTTAGTATGTTACTATTCTTGCCTTGGAGCAATTACATGTGCTCATGTTGGAAGTTCAGCTGATACAGCAGGATGTGCATGTACGTGTGTATAAGTCTTCTGTTGATTCACAATATGTCAGTCAGTGTTAATTATAAGCAGAAAGTATTAAAATCTGGGGAGGGTGGATCTTGCAGTGCTATTTATCTCTGCTTAAACTGGGACATGACTCCAGACTATATGTGTCTTGCATTCTCAGCCAATGGATTTGTGCACAGAAATAGGATGCTAAGATACTCAGATACCTAAATTATTCAGTGTTATTAATATTTAAAGTAGCAATAACGTAATATTCTCATTTGAATGTCTTTTCTTCTACATCCACCCATGTTATCTGTGTTCATGTACACCTTGTTTCCTGATGGAGCATCAGGTCTGGATGCCAAATGGAGCTGTACCTGCTGGCTTTGATACAAAGTAGTGTTAGTGCCAACAGCCTAAGAAGACTGACGTTCCTGTTCCCTATGACTTTTTTGCCTCTCTGGTGACAAAGAACACAGTATGAAAAATATCTGTATGTCAACACCAACTTCCATGTGTGTGTGTGTCCATGAAGTATTCCAAGGCTTTTCCCAACTTCACATTTTGGACAGCAGTGTGTGGGACATGCAAGTGCCCTCGATATTGATTTTAATGAAAGAACAATGACTCAGGAGGAAACAGCCACCACTTTTCATGTCTTGATGGGGTCCCTCATGAGCTGGTTTGATGTGTATCAGAGAATGGGATAATAAGGAAGCTGGAAGTGATGTTGTCCTTGCTGAAGACTTTTTTCCCGGGTAGGTACCCCCAGTTTTAGATTTTAAGTTAGCAGTTTCCTTGAGAGCTAAATACAACATGGAATAATTTAAAACTTTTCTAACTTTATGGACAACTCTTTGGTTTTGTACTGCTAGAAGGGTCAGAATTCTTCCCCAGAAAGATACCTAGGAATTCCTCAGAAGCCAGGAAGCATTCAGACACTAAAGCCAGCTTTGCTGGCATCTCACCATCTGATCCTGACTCACCCAGCAACAGAAAGGCTAAGAGCTGTCAGTCTGAATAACTTTACTGCCTATATCTTTGGCAAGTTGGGTCTGAATTTAACTAAAATCACAGCTTGCAGCAGGAATATTTATGAACTAGGAAACCCTCCTTAGCATATAAGGGCAATCTTTTATATATGCATATATATATAAATATATATGTGTGTGTGTGTCTGTGTGTGTGTGTATATATATATATATGTATGTATGTATGTATGTATGTATGTATGTATTTTCACACCCTCTCCCCTTCCTCTTATTTTCGTGTTAGCAGCCAGCAATGTGGCCACTCTGGTTGCCTAGGAAGCTGGTTGCTGCTCCTAAAGGATCTGCTTGAAATTCTGATCTGGATTCTAGTCAGGTATGTGAGACCCTGGGAATGGAGCTCTTGAAGTGGTGGGCACTTTCCATTTTCCGCCCTCTCCTCAGCTCCTCTGGACTGAGAGAAGGCAGCTGTGCTGCTTTGCAAGACAGAGCAGCTGGACTTGGTTTCCCCTAGAACCAATTAAGTGTTGGAAGAATGGCTTGCCTTATTCCAGAGAGACAGAAGGAGCTGTTTGGGATCATAAATGACACTGGAGAGTAGCTGTGTATGTGTGCAGTTATTTTAAGGGTTGTTTTTGAGGCTTTTTCTGTGCACCTGCTGCCTTTTTGGGCATTTGTGCTCTTTCATCTGCATTGTTTGAAATGTAACCAAAAGCAATGATACATATTCAGACAGTCTGATACCTGTATTTCAGAGGACTATGCTGAATGCTTTGTGGAGTTTCTTTTCAGAAGCTAATTCTAGTGGAAAATTACTAAATGGAGCTTTTAATAGGTGAAATAGTAAGCTGGCCAAATAGTGCACCTGTCAGAGAGGCAAAGGAGGGTGCTCTCTCCAAGTCAGTTTCCATTCCATAGCTCTACTATTTGGAGAGACAAAGCAGGGTTTCTAAGAGGAAAGTTCCTTAACGTTTTATTTTGGCCTAAGGCTGTCTCAAAAGCTGTCTGTCACACCTCGTTATATGTGCTCTTCAAACCTAGATAGGCATTCAGGATAACACCTGGATAGAAGTCTATGAATACAATTACTGATTATCAGGCAACAGATACTCATTAAAAGAGATCTTAGATGGTAGCAAAAGCTAGAGTTTGAGTCACTCGTTTATGCTCTTAAATGAGTGTAGGATCTCATTTAAAACTGCTTTGAAGTGTGAGTTAGGAACAGGAGCCCTTTGATCAGAACTGAAGTATAATGTGTCATAAGATGTTATGCCAAAATAAAGAAGCCACTTAAGCTTTTTCTCCAGAGACACTGAGCAAAATGAGAGCTAAGGTTCCCCTACTGTGTCTCGTGCTAGCAAGTCCATGCTGGAGAAATTGGGCTGTGAAGATTACTGCTGAACTTCTGCAAAGTGGGAAATGGCATTTGGTTTTCTGCTGGGGAGAAATCAGAAATGCACAATATAGGTGCTTTATTAGTGTACCTATAAAGCCTATTTCTATTGCATACATTCCTCCCCAAGTGTGGTCCCACACACTTCCTCTTTCAAAAGCTTCAACTTAAATTTGTGGTTAACTTCAAATAAAATTTGTGGTTACTGCTGCTTGCAGCAATTTCTCCATAAAAAAAGTGACAACAAGCTCTTTTCTTCAAAGTATGTCACTCTGCACACTTAGAAAAAGCACAACTGGAATGTGATGGGCAACATTGCCATGTGGTGATTGCAGTCCCATGAGTGCTGAACTGACTTTGGAGGTAGCTGACTGCAGTGCTGTTGGGTCTTTGCCATTCTGCCATGCACTGGCAATACTCTTGTGACTCCTGCAGGGATAAAACACAGACCTGCGGGGATCAGAGGCCTGTATTTTAATCCAGTGGTTGATCTGCATCCAGCTTCATGGCAGTGGGATGTGGAAAAAAAAAAAAAAAAAAAAGGAGGAAGTAATAGACCTGACTAACTGTCCAAGTTACATTTGC
This sequence comes from Certhia americana, assembly GCA_018697195.1. Lineage (NCBI taxonomy): Eukaryota > Metazoa > Chordata > Aves > Passeriformes > Certhiidae > Certhia > Certhia americana. The sequence goes on along the minus strand of CM031865.1, from coordinate 18,692,785 downwards.
TCAGAGGCCCTAATTTATTTTTTAAGTCCTGCAAATAAATCAGTGACTTTTCCAAATGTAGGTGTATTATATCCTCCAGGACCCAGAGTCATGAGCAAACAGCACTCTTCTGTTCACTCTGAAAAATAAATGTGGTTTTCTATGACGTTATCCAGAAGAAAGGGCAATATTGGCATGTACAGCCAGTTAAGAATATTCTTCTCTATCTTTCTTCACCTAGAACCATGTAAAATTTGTAATTATTATCTGGGATTTAATCAACCCATGAAAGAGTAGAGGAAAATAGCAAGATATGTGGTAATATTCCTGGTATGTATTTTAATTACTGATTGCTTGATTGCAGCTGAAACTGATGAGGCTGAGTGTGGTGATATTATCAGGAAGTAAAGCCTGACAGAAAGAGATGAAAACATAACATTTAACATGAACATGATACTCTGCAAAATAGCATCTTTGAGGGTTAGGTTGAGTGACTCCCTGCAGAGATAATTTAAATGATGTAAAGCCATATATCTAGAAATGCTGATGAATAAGATAATAGAGAGCCTCTAAGGAAAACAGAAGCTCCTTTAATGCAACAGAAGAGTTACAGAAATCCCTGTGAGTGGCTGTAGCACCATATCCAGATCAACAGTTACAACATTATTAAAAGATTCCAAAAGATCCAGTGAGACAGGGTCTGGTAATTTAATGGGTAATGACATTTGCATCCTAGGAAGTTGCAGGAATATAGTTCTGAAATATACATGAGTCACCAAGGCACTCAAAGCTATAAAATCAGGGGTAATTTTGCCAGGCATTGGACAGATACACCACATGACACCTGGAATGACACAGGAACATGCTGAAAGAGGTGACATCAGACTCCAGGTATATGGTAGAGAAAAGAGGCATAAATAACTGTTTTCAAAGGGCTTTCCTTCCAGACCTGGCAGTTTCTGTAATATACTTAAAAGCAGTAGGACTGAAACAGAAAACATCTCAGCCAGTAATCAGCAAAATTAAAATAGTGCTTGCAAAGGATGTCAGCTTTTACTAGATGGAGAGTGAGGACCCTCTGAAGCATCCAGGCGTGTAGCTGAGAAATTCAGCCCAAGTCAAACAATAGAACTGAAAGAATGCTTCAGATCACTGAAACTCCTCTGTTCCTAAAAGAAGAAAAAGCCCCACCCACAGACATAGAGGGTCTGAAACTGTTAGTGAAGAAGTAACCCTAGAAGTGAAACAAGTGCATGCAAATACTACTTCATATCAAATACTCTCACACAGTTCAAGGATACAATAGCTTAGAAGTGCCCCAAACCTTTCTTTGTGCACAAAACTGGCTGTAGACTTATCTATCAAGCAGTAGATGGGATCTAGCTGGTATTTTGGGTAAAATCTTTTAAATGTTATTTGTACTATCATTTGATGCATAATGGTGTATATATAGCAGAAAGTAGATCCATTTAACCAGAATATCAGGTGAGGTGATATGGTGGGGCTGTAACTCAGTCTGCCCCAAGGACAGGAGCTGCAGTTGCTCTGTCCTGTGAACATTTGGTTCACCTCCTCTAATTTTGTCTTTAAAATCCACATATGTGTAGTTTCTGCAGAGAATTTTTCAGGATATTAACAACTTTGGAGAACACAGTAATTTGTTTTATAAATACCATAATGACTGTCTCTAAGGAAGTTGACTTCTTCTGTGTGCATAAGCAAGCATATTTTATTTTCCAAAGCAAAAAAAAAAAAAAAAAAAAAAAAAAAAATCCTATGAAGAAAATTAAATCCTTTGATTACATGGAGTAGAGATTGACAGATTCTGAATCCTAAATCCTTTTTGAACTGCACTTTGTTCTGGAGGGATGTGGAAATGCAACTGCCTTGGCAAACATTTGCCATCATGGCAAGTCACTGTTTCCATACAGAGATAATTGTTCTGTAAAGTATGTCTTCTGCTTTCTAGGTAGGGGAAGGCCAGATTTCTTTGTGCTATGGTTGGGCATTTTTCTATCCTAGCATGCCCTAAAGTTATCTTGTGAACTGCAGTCAGAACTCAATGTCCACATCTAGGCACCCATAGTCTTCCATTCCTCTACCAACCATTCTGTTTCAGATGGTTGACATTGGTTTTGTACGAAATAAGAAAATTGTTGTGATCAATTAGCTCTAATCTGATGTGATGCTGGTAGCAGGGAAGAACAGCTGTGCCTGCATTTGATGTGCAGCAGTTGTTTGCAGGCTGCTGAGCTGCCTGGCATGACTTTGGAGAGCAGCAGTGGGTAAAGCTCCATTCTTCTGATCTGCAGCCGAACAATCCCTTCCCATGCTGCTCTGCAGTCTGTTGGTTAAAACTAGATTAATTCCTACTTCTTATCCCAAACAGAAAGTTGAAGAACCTCAGCTCATTTCCAGATGAAATCATACCAGTCATACAAAAGTACAAGCTTAGCCAGGAAACCATGCCCAGTCTTTTTCCTGGATATGTTGACTCTGTGGATGTGCAACATCAAAGAAGGAGAATTTGGCTCCATACTGCTGTTTGCAGGGCTGTGATCACCAGTCACCATGACCCAAGAGTAGAGGCCACCGAGATAAGCTTGTCTGCTGGTCTGGCAGAGCAGTGTGACAGCACAGTTGGAAGCTGGCAGAAGTGTCCAGGGCTGCAAGTAGAACCACAGGAGTATGAGAATCACAGACATTCTTCGAGGTGCCTTCTTATTGCAACAAAACACCCTGGTGCCAAAGTTTAGTCACAGTGCGTGGCTTTTGTACGGAAAATCACTCTATGAAAAGCCAGTGTCCATAAAGAAGACAGAGGAATTCTGCAAGTTTATTCGAATAAAGGAAGAGAGTCCACTGGAGCATACCTGCATGCAGTCTCTCTCCCCCGGGGTTTCGCAGGGCACAGCCTCCTTTCATCCTGAACTCCCGGCCCCACTGTCCCTCTTCCTCTCCCCATCGGCTCATCTGCTGGCAGGGTAAAGGCTTCCTGAACCGCCTGCCACATATTGCCCCCTCGAACCTGTCATTTTAGCCCAAAGTTCACAAGTCCAGCCTGGTCTGTTTCAGGAGTCCAGCTGCCAGGGCTCGGAAACGAACCTGCTTTTTGAAGTTGACAGAGAGAACCATTTCAAAGACATTAACACCCAATGCCTTCACCCATCGAATTGTTTGGGAAGACATTAGCACACGTCTCTCGTCTCACTTTTGATCATCCAGCATTCACATAGGCTCTGCAATGCTCATTACAGAGTAGGGGTGTAAAGGGAATTAGGGCATTCCCCAAATCTGCAGATTTGATTTTAGAGTCTGGTTTAGAGATACATGAAAAATTGGTGTATTTGAAAGATGATCAGCTTGCAGGATTGAACAAACACTCCTGCTAGTGGAGCAGAATTGGCTCCTGTGAGGGGACGAGCTGGTTAGCTGGGAACTGCTTTGTTTGGAGCAAATCCTGGTGAGTACTGCACAAGTTATGGATTGAATTCACTTTTATCAGCAGCAAAAGAGAATGCGTTTGTTATATCTTTGTGCTGAAATTTGTGGCATTTCTTCCAAGGTCCGTGACAGCTTCCAGCTGTACTCCCGGTGAGGCAAATATCAGAAGAACGTGCCAGCAGAGTCAGCGGCAGTACCCACCTGGCCCAGCTGCGGGGGATGGCCGTGCCGCATCTCCGGGGAGCCCACAGCCATCCACTCCAACGCTGCAAGCTAAAACCAGCGGGAAGCTGAAAAAACAGGGCTGGGGCGTGGGGAACTCGGGCCGGGTGCCCGCTGTTGGCCCCGGAGCCTCTCGCTGCTCTCTGCAGGTACGGCTGTGATAGGTACGGCTTCACAGGGCTGACACTTTTCCCGGCTCCTTCGTCGGCTGCGTTTGCGGCGGTCACCCTGTCCCACGTCGGCTAGTGGGACTTCGCTCCGTCCCTTCCCGTCCGTCCCGTCCCGTCCCGTCCCGTACCCCCTGTGCCTTCCATTGCCCTTCCGTCACGTCCCGTCCCGTGCCGTGCCATGCCCTTCCGTCCCCTCCCGTCCCGTTTCCGTTCGCTCCGTCCCCATCTTGTGTCTTTCCCGTTCCCCTTTCCGTTCCCCTTTCAAATGCCACACTTTCCCGTTCCCCTTTCCCGTTCCCCTTTCCCTTTCCCCTTCCGTTCCCCTTCCCGTTCTCCTTTCCCGTTCCCATTTCCCGTTCCCCTTTCCCGTCCCCTTTCCGTTCCCCTTCCCGGTTTCCCCCTTCCCCGTTCCCCTTCCCGTTTCCCCTTTCCCGTTCCCCTTTCCCGTTCCCCACTTTCCCGTTCCCCTTCCCGTTCCCCTTCCCGTTCCCCCTTCCCTTCCCCTTCCCGTTCCCCTTCCCGTCCCTTCCCGTTTCCCCGTTCCCGTCCACGTTTCCCGTCCCCGTTCCCTTCCCGTTCACGTCCCGTTCCCGTCCCCCGTTCCCGTTCCGTTCCCCGTCCCGTCCGACCGTCCGGGCTTGCGGCGGCGGCCGGGCAGGGGTCGCGGGCGGGCGTGGGCCGGGGGGGCGGCGCTCGGGCGGGCCGGGCGCTCGGCGTGCGCTGGAGCCGCGGCGTGTCGTGGCGGCTCCGGCGGCTCCAGCTCCGGTCCCGCAGGAGACAGCGGCAGCGGCTCCATCTCCGCCCCGTCAGGAGGCGGCGAGCGCGGCAGCAGGGTAAGTGGCTGCTGGCGGGCGGGTGCCGGGGCCCCCCCGGGCAGGTGGGACCATTCCGCCCGTTGCGGCGCCGCCGGGGATCGCTGTGGCCGGTCCGCGGTACGACCTCGGGCCGTATCCGCGGCGGTCCCGCTCCCCGGTAGGGCTCGGCGGAGCAGGCGGCGGTCGCTGCCGACGCCCGGGGACAGCGGGGGTGCGGCCCTTGCCCGGCTCCGAGAGGGGTGGCGGGAGCGCTGCGGGCACGGAGCCTCGGCCGGCCCGGCCTGGCGGGCGGGGGCTCGGCCGGCGGGGCCTCGGGGCGGGTCAGCCCTGCCGCCGGACGGCACCGCGGGCCGGAGCCGGGCTGTGCGGGACCCGCTGTGTGCCGGCCGTGTGTTACCCGGGCTGTGCCAGCCGTGCAGGGCAGGGGCTGCCGGGGGCTCCGCTGCGAGTCCCCGCGTCCGCAGCCTGGCTCGCGTGTGCCGCCTGGGCTGGAGCGGAGCTGCCGCGGCTCCGGGCACCGGCTCTGCTCATCCTTTGTCGGCCGATGTACTGTGACCGGAGTCGAGTAACTTCGTGAATTCACCTGTTTCCTGATGCCTCTTGTCTTTAGTGTGTCCCATAGCTTCCTTTTCATCGCGTATACTTAACCTAGATATTTTTAGGGCCTTGAACAGACTTCTTGTTGTATTTCTGTGCTGCAGGTTGCCGAAAAATAACTCTGAATGTTTTGACAAGCGTGGACTTCTCGTTGGAAGTGTGTTCTGAGGTGGACATTGTCTTTGCCTTCGTGCAGAGTGTAGCTCTTAAAAAAAAAACCCACCAAAACTCTGTGAAAGTGTGTTTTAAAATGCCGGGAAGTAAGGGGTAAACAATGCATTTGTAAACGCTGTAACCTGAATTTCTGGACTGATCACTTTACATAAAGTCTTTGACAGTGGAAATGACAGGGTAAGAAAAGCATGTGTAATGACTTTATAAGCCTTTTATTTTGTCTGGCGTCGTAGTCTCAGATGAACATCTGACTACAGATCTTAAATTTTCTCTTCTACAAATTTTACAAAGATATTTTTATGTGTGAAAAAGCCAGTACTGAATAAGTGGCTCTATCTTTGACTAACCGCAGAAGCTGTCACACATTATAAGTTATTGTGCCAGTGTTACAATAGTAATGGGATATTAAACCACCACATTTTGGCAGTAAGTAGCTGTAATACTTATGCCCTGTTTTGACGTCTCTACGAGGAGGATTAGCTCAGATAGAATTTGTAGTGGGAGGGTGTGAGTGAGATGAAAAGCAAAAGCTGCTTAATTTTAATCTTCTCAAAAAGGTAACTACAAGTAGTGCACATGGTTAAAACACATATGCTCCTCTCTCTAATGGCTTTTAATTGTACTATCTTGAATACGTTATGTAGACTCAGTAGTGTTGAAATACTACTCTTTATGAGATTCCATCCATACTGAACAAGCTCCCTGTTCTGGGCAGAGGAGGCATTGAGGGTTAGCAGGGTATCATAGGAAGGTCTGACAACAACAGAACTGTAAAATGGCTCTGGTGTAACTGAGCCTGTGCCCGTACCCGTGTAGAGGTGTGCCTTGGGTTAGACTGCAGGCATTTACTTGAATTGTTTAATTTTCATGATTGGGAACTTAATTTTCTCTAACAGCTTGCTTTTATATTTTGAGCTTTTTTTGTCTAGTTTTAGAGGTGGGAATCTTGGAGTGAAGAAACACAAAACCCAATGCTTCATGATGTGCAAAATCACTGTCCCCCATGAAGTGTGCTTCCTCCAGTGTTTTTACAAGGGGGTGTACATTTTTACACACCATAACCTCCTTAGACAAATGAAACCTAAAGTGTCCTGTGGGGTTTCTTATGTATATCTTTTTTTTATTTTCACGATCTTGTAAGAGACCTTTGAAACTAGACTTTGGTTGAATTTGTTTTAGATGCTTTCTCTGATGAAGTTGCAAATATTAAAAAGAAAAGAAAACATTGTGCATATAAAGACTTTGTATCTTAAGTGTGTCTGCATGTTATTACCCAAAATCTGAATGGTGGATTCACGTGGTTGTAAGTGTGGCTTTTTTCTGGATTTATGGTCAGTTCCAGTTGCATATTCTCGTCATCTCCCCACGATTTTATCTTTTGACCAACAATAGCATGTTGGCAATTAATTAAGTGGAAAACCACTGTGAGATATGCATTGCTCACAAGCATACGTCACATGAGCATAGTAATTAAATGTTAAGCCACCTACTGACATATGCTTTATGATTTAGATTTATGGTTTATGATGGATGCTACAGAGGAGGCAGAGGTACTCTAATTGTTCAAGAGGGTGGAGTCTTCAAGCTTGCCTCTACCAAAAGGATGAAGGTGCTCTCTCAATGAGCTTGGGGGTGTGCACAAAATAAACAGCTATTGCTTTGGCTGTTAGGAGAATCATTTGGTGAAGGAGGTGTGAGAAGGCTAAAGATGATGGAGTTTGTAATAGGGAATACAGAAAAGTTTTGGGAGTTACTAGTAGATACTAATAACGTGCAGGAAAAGATATTGTGGCAGCCCAGCTGTGCTGACAGGCACTGGAGCAGCATACACGCAATTGTTGCCAGACAGCAGCCTCAAGGGTGAGAAAAGAGCTGCTTAAAGAGAGCCTCAGTGGCCTAAATGTTGGACAGAGAGTGTAGTTTGGGTCAAAACTGTCCCAGCAGTGCATCACATTTGGGAAATGTTTGAACATAACCTTTAATCTTGGTTCTCTGGGAGAGTGAGGCTGTGAGTGATGCATTGATTCACATTCAGGATGGTGTATTTAAAAAACTCTGGCTTGGGTAGTAAATCGTATACAAAAAAGAAAAATTTTGCAGCAAAAAGGGAAGAAATGTCAAATGCTTGGGAGGAGACTTAAATGTAGATTTCATGCAAGATTTTTACTTGCGTTTGTTTGAGTGTCGTGGTAATTTTATGGACTTGTATTAAAATATTGCAGTACTGATAAAATATTGTGCTTCAAAATGTGTATTTTCTTATTTTCTTTGAAATGCTTTTGAAAATGCTTTCTGTAACAGGGAATGGAAATGCAGGCCAGTGTATGGCATAAATTACACAGAAACAGAATTGGAAACAGTTGGTCATACAGCTACGTAAAGGATGATGACGACTGAAGGTTTCTGTAGCAGTTTTCCAGGATGATACTAAGAATGCTGTACAGACTGTGACATGCTTCATATTCTGTTAAAACCAGGCTGCACTTTGGTGAATCCCAAAGTAAGTCCCCTGAAGCAAGCATTTAGCTTTGCACACTATTTAGGGTAGAAGAATTTGGGAAATTTTATTGTCCAAAATTTGTATGGGGTGATACATGAGTCTTGACTTATGTCAGTGTAGGAGCACGTGAGGTTTGCCCATATGTCTTGTTTTGTGCCATTTGGTTTACGATAGAATTCAAAATTCATGTTCTTGTTTGTCTTGAAAATATTAGATGTTCTCTGATTACAGCTGGGTGAGGCATTTTCTTGTTCAGTGAAGAAATATAAGAGTGGGAAGGTGTACTGTGACAAATGGCATTTATAATTCTTTTTAAAAACACAGATAATGCCTGAATCATCAATGTAATGGTTCAGCCTAAGCAGCAAGAAAGAGCTTTTTTTTTTTTTTTTGCATTGTGCAAGCTGATAATAGAAACATTTGCCAGCAGGGCTACAAAGGTAGATGGTAAGCGTGTGATTAGGGACTAAGTGGTTCTGATGACAGGCAGAAGATTCAGAGCATGATTGACAGGCTATTTCATATTGATTAGAGAAGTAAACTGGATTTTGCAAAGCTAGACAGCTGGCATATTTCTTAAAAGTAACTGATTTTTGGAAGCTGAAATGATTAGGCTTATTTGTTTGTGCCACATGGTGAACACTTTCAGAGCGGCTGTCTGGAAATACTAATCAGTGGCTGTTATTCAGCTGATCCATTCATAGTTTCTACAGCCACCTAAAACTTTAGCATGAACCAAGAAGGAAGTCAGTTTCCCCCCAAAATTGTCACATTCATGGTTTCCCTTGTGAAAATATAGAAATAGACACCACAGCTTTGTGTCAGTGTCTGCGGTAATGAATGTCACAGTTGCTTGTGTAGTGGATGGAAGATGCTGTACTGTGGCTTCCTGATGCTGGCAGTGGCTGATGGGGATCCTGCAGACAGCTGGTACCCTCTGTGGTTAATAATTTTTTAAAAAGACAAAGTAATGCTGGCACTGGTTCGTGCACTTTGCCATGAATTTCTCATGCTTTATTCACCTTCCCTGTGTCTGTGGTTGTGATGTTGGCTTGTTGATTGCTCCTGAGTCTGAACACAGGCTTGTGTTTCTCTCTCTGAAGACATTTGGGTGCCTTCATGGGGAGCCTCTGTGGGCTGATGAAATGTAAAACTAGCTAAGCAACTAAAGCAACAAAACTAAGCAACAAAACTGTAGCCAAAGGACCTTTCCAAGGAAATTCTGGGACATGATGTTTAATGCCAGAGCTGTTTACTTAAACCTATTTTTATTTTTCCTTTTGAAGCAATAACCCTCTTGCCTGCACCTGTGTGTTCAGCTGTCTCTCTCTGTAAGATGATGTGTTCCTAGTGGTTAGTTTGTGCTGCTGCCGTGAGGATCCAGGGAAAAGCCAGGCATGCCCTTTTGCCAGCAGCATGGCAGTTTTCCCTCTGTGTTGCCTGTGTTATTCAGGCTCTCTAGCAGCCAGGCAAGTTGGCACTTGTGCAGCATTGTGGGGAGGAAAGGGCAGCAGAAAATGCTGACTGTGTGCTAATGCATCTGTGTAATCACCATTCTGGGGTTAGATTGTAGGAAGATGACAAAACTGCTGAATAAACTATGTTTAATCTTTTTTTTTTTTTTTTTTTTTCCCCTCTCCAATATGAGCTGCAGTGGGTAAAAGTAGAATGTGTGGAGAAGCAGAAGTTTTCCATTTGGAACAGAAGTGTGTATCTGCCCTCTAATTTTGAATCTTTGAGATTTTATGGAAGTGGTTGAATACGGAAGTTTTGGCTCACTTGATATGCAGGAATAGGATGCAACAGATCTCATGCAGATCTATAGGCAGAAGAAAAATCTTTTGGGATGAGGGTCAAAATATAACTTGAACACAAGGATAGGATAGAGTAGGAGGGTGATGGGTAATGAAATCAATGTCATCCCTTCCATCCCTCCTGTACAAACACTTATCAGGTTGTTGCACTGCCATTTTTCACATCCATAATTAAGCTAATTTAGTAAAATTGTGTTTTATTACATGGAAAGCTCTTAATATGGGTGAAATCACCAGATGTAAAATGGTGCATTTTAGGGTGATATGGTAGCTGTGGGGGAAGGGCTGAGGTACTGGATTAAAATTCTGTCAGTTTTCCAGAGGGTGAGGGATGAAGGACCAGGGGAAGACATGGGATACAAGATAGGATGGTGAGTGGGCTGAAGAGATGAAATCTCCCCAAATCCATTCAGTTGTGAGCAAATCAACCTGTGTGAGCCCCTGAGGACTGCGGGTGTGTAACTTCCACCAGCAGAACGTGTGTGTGTGTGGTAGGGTATAAACTGACCCAGTATAAGGTCATTTGGAATTAAAAGAAGTACAGATTTAGGAACTCAGATCACAATCTGAAATCCAGATCTAACCTGAGTGGAAGAGCTGACAAGCAGTGAAAAATACTGTCCTTTATACTAACATAATTTTGAACATTACACGGGATAAATTTGACTCAGTGTGGGAAAATAAGCTTTTTTCTGTGTTTATGAACTTTCTTCACTGGTCTGTTTATTCAACTTCTCTTCCCTGGTTGATCACAGCTAGTGTTGAGTGCATCCCTGCAATGTTTGCTTCCAAAGTTAGTGCCAGGAGAAGGTATTTGCTTCAGGACACAACCCCTGACAACCTCTGGGGCAGAGGGAGGCAGATTCCTGCTCAGAGGAAACGCATGCTCAGGGGAATATTATAGCAGGAGATGGGGTTGTTCAAACAATTAAAACTATAAAAAAATAAAACCTTAACTTAAAAACAAACCCCAGAAATCATTTAACAATTCAAGCATGTTAACTGCTTTGCCTTTGTGTGCTTTTTGGAGCTGTGATATTATCTGATCAGCCCTTGGCTGTGATCTGGGGGTGATTAGCATCTATGCTTATAGTTATGAGCATATGGTATATGGTTTCAAAATTGAAAGTTTAAAATAATTACATTCTGGTGCTGTTTTTTAAGAATTATTTAATTATCTCTATGTTCTAGAATGGATTTGCTGCCAGCTAATATTCAGTTCTGGCCTGGAGCCATCAAAATCATAAGGTTTCCTTCAAGTTTCATAATACTGTTAAAAAGGAGTTGCTCAGTTTCCTTTAAGGAAGTAAAAGAACTTCCTTTGGTTTTGTTTTTACTTTCTCTGCAGTTCAGAGGCTTATATGACCTATTACTGCATAGGAAAGGAGTAGGAACATGGGGACATTCCTGAAGTGGATAACAGAGTTGGGCTTGTGGCAGATTTTCCTGGATATTAAAATTTGTTCCAAGCAAAACCTCCAAAATGATGTGCTGGACTGATGAGTTGGTACTGACTTCAAGTTTTTGAGACTTCCACACAGTAGTGTAGGACATTGATCTCATTTCCAGCCAAAAAGAGGTAATGAAAGCCAGATCAAAACACTTGCTGAAAAGTTTGTCTGAACTGAAGATTCTCTTGAACAAAGGGTTTGCGTGGACCAAAAGAAACCGAAGTTAAGGACACCTACTCCTGGAAATATTTCATGATCTCATGCCTTTGCTGTTCAAATGAGTAAACCACGTGCAGCCTGTAAAGTCATAGTTAGAAAACCAAAGGCCAAAGCATGGAGACTTTCAACAACTCATAAAAGGAATATAAAAATAAGAGAGGAGGTTTTAAGCTGGCGAAGGAACTGCAGTGGTCTCTTCAATACTTGAGATTTGGGTATGCCATGAAGTCTGACATTTTAAAAAAGGGAATGGCTTGTGATCCATTGTTATTTGAACTCTGTTGCAAGCTTTGTAATTTGGCAGATTTTATTATAGATTGGATTTTATTGGTAGACTGTAACACAGGAGTGAAGCTCCTCTGTGGTTTGAGGGAAGCAGCCATTGCTGTATCATGTTCTGTCCAAACTGTGGCTTCAGATTCAGACCCACATCCATCTTTGGGGATTGTGCTGCACTCTGAGCCCTTAGAGCAGTGCTGATCGTGCCTAACAGACATCCCTGCTGAAGGAGTTCAGAGGTTCCTGTGGGTGCTGTGTGGAGCTTTCCCTGTGTGTTTTCCATGATGTGGAGCAGAACTCAGGCAAAGAGGTTCCTACCTGGGCTCTGAGCCCCCAGAGTGAAGTGATACATAGCATCAGTGACTAAAAGTACGAATCAAAAGGGAAAGAATGTGTGAGCTGGCAAGTGTGAATTTTGCTGCCGACCACTGTTTTGTCCTCTGGTCTAAATAGATGTCTAAATCTGTGAGAAAGTAGAACATAAAGGGCTCTGCAGACAGCTTGGAATAAACATTCCATAATTGTTTCTATGTGCAGCCCTGCTTTTTCTCTTTGTTTACTGTCAGAGCTAATTTAGACTTTTGTTAAGTTCCTCCAGGCAGGGGCATGTCATCCCTGTGTCCTGGCTGATGGGAACACTGGATATTCTGTGTAAATAGACCAGTGAAGCTGGTAGGAGCAAAAATGCCTCTGCTGTCAGGGTGCTGCCAGAGCCTAGGCATGAAGGCAGCAAGCTGTCTGCAAACTGAGTCTCTAAAGGGAGGGTTCTGGGAGAAAAGGAGATTAAATTTATAGTGGGTTTATTTATTTATTTTTAAGGAAAGGATGCACAGGGTGTGGAAATAGTATTTGAATTGCAACCGTTGAGAACTTCTCTCACATATCCTGATAATTTTAGGAATAGCAGAGAGCATGGAGAAGGAAAAGAGTGTTCTAGGGCAATGACTTCACCCCCAAAGAATCAGATATTTATAGTACCTTATAAAACTATGGTTTTCTTTATCTCTAAATCATTTCATGTATTTACTTTTTTCTTATTTCTTAAGAATATTTTTCTTACATTTTTCTTATTAATAGTTCTAGGAAGCATTGATTACACAGAAACTGCAGTACTAATCCCATTTAGTGACTTTTATGTCAGAAATTATTGTGCTTGGTCTTAAAAAAAACCCCCTGTTTTGGCATTCAAGTGTTTGTAAGGGTATTTACAACTCCAAATTATCATATTTCTTCCAAAAGTAATTATTTGAGTTTTCAGAAGCCTTTGGTTTTAGAAGTGTTTCCTAGTAAGATGATTAGTGGTCAGAGTACAGGGGGGTAAGCTGACACACCTAAATGGTTTGCTGTACAAAGGTGAAAGAAACAATGAAAATCCAATGCTTAAATGATCTTTTCATGCTTTTTTTTTTTTTTTTTTTTTTTTTAAACTCAGTTATGTTTGTTCAAGATAGCGTGGGCATCATTTCATCAGAAAACTGATGTAAGTGAAAGGAAATTCCAGAAACTGAGAGATTTCTGGCTGCAGAATAAGTCAGCTTCCAATGCTGTGAAACTCATAAAGAATAGTTGTGGTGTTTTAATGTTACTCTGCATTGACTATAACATTAATGCACAAAACTTGAACATAGGTGTCTCTGCATGACTGTGTTTATTGCCCAGGAGATTCATAGACTGGTAGGTTCTGTGTTCAATAAAACAAACACATTCTAAAGGACTTAGACTGGCAAAATCAGATGCAAACCTTAACTGTGCAAACATTTGTGCTGCTCACAACTCTTAGCATTGGTATCTGAAAGAAGACAGCTCCTAATGGTGACTGAGTAGGACAGAACTGAAAAGAAGGAAACCAGTTCCAAATTCTGTTGGAACCCAGAATGCAGAGAATGTTTCTCTGCATGTTTTGAAGGATCCAAACCCTCTGACAAATGGTACTTTTAACCCTCGTCCATGGAAGGGGCTTCCTAGACTCTGGGATGAAACAGAACTTTCAAGAATGTCAATTAGATTGTAGTATGTAATATGTAATTTATTACAGGGTGAGAAATTTGGATTTCTGTATGGTAAGTAGGAGACAAGATGGAGGATCCTTGTGTTTTTTAGGCTTCTTTCTCCTTCTTCTCCTCCACATTCTGCAGTGTTGGGGACACAGGACCATTGGGCACAATTTGCTGCAGTGTAGTGTTACGTGAATAGAAATTTGTTACTTATTGGTAGATAATTTGAAATAATATATGTTCTTGGTGATAATTGGATTATTTATCTTTAAGAGAACCTTGTTCCTGTATTTGGTGCCTTTTGGTGTCTCTTCTCCCTCATGCCAAGCTAGTGTAAAGCCTGGAGTGCTGATAAGAAAATAATAAACAACCTGGAGAATGAGAACAACCAAGAGTCCCATTTGCCTTTTTTGCTTAACAAGGGCTTCTGAAAAGGCCTCCCCTATCGAGGGAGAGACATGTGGGAGTAAAGAAGTCCATCAAGAAACAGCCCTCCCAAGGATGTAAGCTGAAGGTGCCTTTTCCATCATTTCCAGCATAAAACTTTGAGAGTCTTGCTCAAACTTGAAAGCTGCTTAGGAAAAAGAGCTGTTTAAAATGTTCAGTTCATCTGCTTGTGCATCTTGAGGTTTAAAAACTCAGATTTTGGAGTCAAGGGAACTTAGTATTTTGAGAGCAGTGGGTTATCTTTGAGCCTGGCTGATGGTCCCTTCATCCCTTCTATGTGCTCAGCACTCATCGGTGTCTGGGCTTATTAAATTCAGGGGTAAATCAGCACAGGGAAAGTGAGTGCTGTACAGAGGGGCAGGATTGTTCAAGTAAGGTCTCTTTGGTCCCTTGGCTCATATGAAGTGGGAGCTTAAGCTGCTTGCTTGAAAGACTGGGCAGTCTTTCTGGACCATTGCAATAGCTTTTGCACTTTGCAGAGCCAGCTGTGCCAGTATGAGGGTTTAAGAACTGGCTAGGTAAGGAAGAAACTTGCAAACAGAAGACAAGAAAAATTTGGCTATGGACATTTTAATGTGCTAAAATATATTACATTTCATCATCTTTTGAAATCAGATACTTGTTGGTAAAGTGCTAAGTAATTAAAAAATAAAATTATCTTATAAGTAACTATTAGTTTTTACATATTAACATGTAGCCATGCTCTATTGAACAGGCAATATTTCTTGCTCTTTCCACGCCTTACTTGTGGAGTGGTACACGTTGCCTTTTTTATCATGGCTTTCTTTACCTTCACTTAGGTGTTGGGGGTTTTCTTGTATGTGTGGTTTTGTGCTTGTGTTTGATGAGGCTGCTGAGGTGTTTGTACCTTCAGTTCAGTTTTGTGTGTCCTGTGGTTACTGACTTCCAGCTTAACTCATGGGTTGGGTGAGCTGACATGAGTAATGCTGTTGCAGTTGAGAGGGGACATGAGGTGACGCTCCAAGGTTCATGTGGTAATAGCAAATTTTATTGTTTGCAGCTTTCTTTTATGGGGTTTTCAACAAACCTCACGTTCAGCCCCGACTGGCTGCACTTCTGTTCCCACCCAGCTCCTGTGTCCATGCACCTCAGGGATCAGATGGTGCCCATTGTTGGCATTTGAATCTCAGCCTCTCAGTGCCTTCTGCAGAGAGAGGTTTACTTCTCCTGAACAGCAGAGGCTAGTCGAGTTATGGTCAGGGTTACTCATGTTATAAATTACAGCCCTCAGGATAACCTTAATCAATTCATTTATTAGATATAAGGCAAATGCAAAGCAAGCAAACAGGCCTGGGTGTACCAGGGAGTCACCGCTCCACCAATGGCACACACCTTAGTGCAGCAGTTCTCTCTATTTATTGAGTTTCTCGTTTCTATTTCCTCAAAGCCCCCTCCTCTTTCCTTTCTCTGTCTTTGCATGTCATCCGTGTTTTTGTGTGGCTGTGCCTGCCCAGTTGGTTGCTAGGGGCTCACCTGTCATTTTTCAGGAGGAGGACTCTTTTTCCTCTTCAGTGTCCTTTTTCTGACCTCTATTTTACATTTATGTCTCAGTTATAATCTTACATAAGCGATTTCTTGGCTATACATTTCACAAAAACAGCTATGCCCTGTCATACATCTTTCGCAAGCAGCTTATAATGGTTTTGCTTTATACACAATTTTCACAAAAGCAATTATATTTTGCACTATATCTACAAAAATGGTTACAATTTACAATAATTTGTAAAAGCAGATACATAATAGCTAAAGCCTACTGTTATTTAACAAATAAACCCAAAGATGCTAACACATAATGGTGCTGTAAGGCCTACAAAATACATTTTGTGATTGGATAACTAGAACTATCCTATTATTCTGATTCCATGCCTTATTTGGCTTTTCTTCTTTTGTTTGTCAGAGGTTATCTGTGTACTGATCCCATGCAATAGATTTGTCTTGACACGAATCACACTGACATTTCTCACACTCACAACCCTGTGGCCTCCAGTCCAGCTGTTGGCCGTCACATAGCACTACTGAGCAGGTTTTATTTCATATTTTCAATGATGAGCTGGTTTTACTCTTTAGAAATGCATTGATTTGCACCAAGTGTTGTGACCTATTTTTCTTAAATGCGATTTAAAAAAAAAAAAGTATGATTCTTGTTTTTTTCCAATGGGAAAATGGAGAATTGTGCTGAATAGTATCACAGATGCTGTGTTACTTTGTGATGCTGTACAAAATGCACCCTCAGTGTTGCAAGGATCCTATGTCCGATTTAAATTGCTGCTGCTACAGTGGCTGCAGGGGTTTTGATACGGTTTCCTCACTGTGACAATTACAAGCATCAGTAACTAAGCAGGTCATGCTGACCAGGGAATTGGTTCTGCTGCGTGTTCCCATTTCCACTCTGTTCTGGTTCTTGCCACGGATCTTTATTCCACTGGTTGATTTGGTCATGACCAGAAAATCCCAGCCACTACTTTGCATTCCTGCAGGAAAAAAATGCAAATCGCTTGGAGTGCCAAAGAAAAGGTTTGACTTGTGCCATTTGCTGACACAACTATTTTCTGTAGTTGCTAATTCAAGAGTATGAACTCACTGTCTGAAGTTGTCTGGGGGCTGGACTTGTGAGTAGATGAAAAATGTACCAGGTAGGCTGCTGCCCAGTGGCTGGGGAGTGATTGGTGGAGCATCATGAGTTAAGGTGAAAGTCAAGGCAGAACTTTTCATTATAATTGTATCAGGAACTGTCAACTTCATTTCAGATGCCTTCAAAACAGGCTTTGTCAAAAAATAAGCCTACAGATGCAGATGAAAAGCAAATGATATATCAAAAATAAATGGTAATTAAAATCTCTTATGAAGTGTAGAGATATCAGACTAATGGGTGGGTCCCTGTGTTATTCTGTGACCTTTTCAAAAACTATCTATGAATGTTACTCCAAATCAACCTTATGCTGTCTGTGGGCTTTTTGTTCTCCCTCCTACACTCTGTAAGCTTGCTCCAAAAATACACTTTTCTCTGTCTTTGGCACATAGTTATGTACAGACTGAACACTGCCTTCCTTTTGGGGCAAAGTCTCCATTTGTCTTTGCTGCTTTTTCCATCGTGATCACTTTTGCTCACTTGTGTTTCAGCCGACAGTGTCATTTTGATGCAGCACATCAGATAAATACAGTAATTTTATTGAGGCAGACTTTGAGGAGTACTATTGATTATTTATGGAGACATGCTGTTTTAATCAAGTAAATTCATTTAAGCTGTCATGGTGAGTCAGTATAATTCTGTGCTTACGCTTCGTGCTGGAGAGGTGGTTTTATGGTTTTATATTATAGTATTATGTATAGTATAGTAGTATATATATTATAGTATTATAGATGGATGCTGGTGATTCAGAGGATGTAACAGCATCAGTCAATTGGCACAGGAGTTTGGCAGTGCTGGTTTAGTGTCACATCTAATCTCATGAGTGCTTTGAAAGCATTGATGTAAAGTTATTTTCTGGGCCTGACTTAAACAAAAGTTTAGCCAGTCAAGAAATGCCTTGTCCCTGGTTTGCTGAGGAGCTGGTGCTGCCAGGGGAGGTTCTGTGTGATGCCCTGGCTGGCAGTGCCCCTCCAGCACTGAACAAGAATGTAGGTTAATGCTGCCAGCTGCTCTGCTCCAGCTTCGTGCCTCGCCTGGGCTCCAGGCTGGCTGCCTCTCTCCCAGCATTTCTAGGTAGTTACTATTTTTTCCTAACTCCCTAGCCTGGCCTCCAAATATAATGCTGTTTTTACCTTTGTGTGTGCATGCAGTAACACCTTACACCAGCACTTGTGTGAGATTAGGTAAGTACCGAGGGTGCTCTAAATGTTGTGAGTCATTCTGGCATGTTTTGATGAGTTGAAATTTTGCATTGTGTTTTAAAGGAAAAGTTACATTCTGTGGATAGGTATGTACGTAGGTATGCTGCAAAAGGTGACTGAGAAGTGGCCTTTTCCTTACCTGCATTTCAATGTAGGATGCTTTATTAATGACTATCCTTATGAATTTCTAAACTGTTTAACTGTGTCACATTTAAAATTAGCATGACTGAAATGTTTGGAGTTGTATAGGTAATCTTTATCAAGTACTGCATTCATAGAAACAGAATTGTGGAATTGTTTAGGCTGGAAAAGGTCAAGTCCAGCTGTTCCCCTAGCACTGCCAAACCCACCACCAAACCCTGTCCCTGAGCACTACATCCGCAGGTCTGTTAAATCCCTCCAGGGACAGTGCCTCCACCACTGCCCTGGGAAGCCTGTTCCAATGCTTGACAGCTCTTTCTCCTGAAAAAAGAAATTTTTCCTGATATCCAATCTAAACCTCCCTGTCTCAGAGATGAGCATCAATCACCGCATTTTGGGCATATGTCAGAAGCTGCTGCTCCTGGCAGTGAGTTCCACCTGGGTGTGGTGCTCACTCCCCTGTAAAAGCAGTAAGCACTTGGCTCTGAACCACAGCCAGCCCCATCCCTGCAGCCCAGCCAGGTGGTGCTGTCCTGTTGATGGAATTGCCCTTTGTGAGTTCACGCTGTGAAGATGTTGAGGCTGGAACCTGTACTCTGTCTTGGGTAACAGATAAAGATCTTCAGTGCCTCCTTATCAGGTTAGCAGTGGATGCTCTGCAGTGCTCTTGCTCTGTAAGAGTCTGTCCTAACACCCCAAATTTGTTATGCTGTGGTTTGTTGTTTTGTTTCATCTGCATGTCGTAATAGATTTGTTGGAATATAAGGTTGGTTTGCTTTTGCTTCTCCCTCCTCTAGGCTTTGTTTTATCTTTTTTAGCTTACCAATGCTCACTTGAGGGAGTGCTCACAATACTTACTGTACTGCCTTCACTTAGTGTGTGCTGGCCAAGCTCAGCTCTGCCCTGGGAACACCTTGTGTGCCAGTCTGGAAGAGCAGAGGCTTCAAGACTCAGTCTCACATACCTTCACCTGATTCCCTGCAGCTTCTTGCCAAGGAGGAGCTGATGGCAAATTGTGTTGACAGGCTTTTAATTAACAGCTTCTCAGCAGGAGCTGTTGCTATTTCTCATAAGTCGCAACAGAGCAACTTTTAATTTGTTAGCAAGCCAAAGCGTATTTGTAAGAAAAATCTTTCCACTTTGTAATTTCTTGAATTATGCCTTTCGCACTCAATGTTTTAAAGCTTCTGATCCTGCAATTAAGGCTAAAAGCTCATTAAGCTTACTCACGAAAACATTTTGCTAATATGAAGTATGTAAGATCTCCTATTTTTCTGTCTTTAAATTTTTACTTTCTCATGGCAGCTTTATTTTATGCAACACCAGTATTAATCTGTGTAGACTATGCACAAGACCTCTTGTTCCTGAGAGTTTTTTAACAGATTTTACCTTCTCCTCCCTGCTAAGTCTATTTTTTGCTTTTTCCTGTGGTTCCTTCTGTTGTCCCATCTGTTTGGTTGAACGGCTTTATTCTCTCCTGGTGTTTGGCATACACTAATCCTTTTACCTTCTATTCTTCACAGCTTTGTTGAGTTGCAGTGGTGTAGTTCAGTTTTGCTTCTGCCTGTCTTTCACTAGGATGTTCCAGGATGAGCTATGATTTTTTTGAAATTGAGAGCTGTTAAAAATTGTTCCTTCCAACTTTCCCTCTCCCTCTCTTTTTACTTTATTTTTATTACTGCTTGCACATGCCATTTGTGGTGCTGTTGGCATTTGAGAAAAAGAAACTATAATTACTCTGGTTCCTTGCTTCTCAGAGTCTCCAGGTCTTTCCATTTGTCCACAGTTTCCAAAAGCTGTAAAGGTAGCTGTCCAAGTAAAATGAGATGGAAAGATCTCAGTCCTGCAAAATGTATGTGTATAATGGATTTCACTTCCTGCAATCCCACTGCTCTTTTCAAGACCAACCCCAGTGGATAAAATAAGTTCAATGATTCCTGAGACCTTTTCAAATACTAGAAAATTAACTGGGGAGGGAAGGGGGTGGTGTAGAAAAAATCAGAATTTTGTGGCTGTGGTTTTATCAGTACTCCGAGATTAAAATCTTCCTAAGATGGTTCGTTTTTGGAGTCCAGAAGAGTTGTGGTAAGCAAATATGTATTAATTACGTGTATATGTAAGACTTGTCATTCTCAAAAGCAGGAGAAATAAAGAGAGGCCTCTTTCTGTGAAGAAATAATTTCTGGGGCAAAAAGAAACGGTGGAGGGGAAAAAGTTACTTTCTGTCAACAGGTTTGAATGTTCTGTCATAAACAGGACTCAGTTCAAAGGATCTGGGAATCTCAGAAGATTTCTTTCAAGACTAACCAATTTCCTGCAACACACTGTCAGTGCTAGGAGGAGGTATCTCTTGCACATAAGAACAGCTGGTTGTTTAAAAAAGAAAAAAAGGCATGTGTGTGGGGGGAGCAACCCTCTTTCATCCCTTATATAGAGCAGTTTTCCACAGGAGAAGGTAGATCTGTGAAAACAGGGCACTTCAGCAAATTCTGTACTCTACAGAATGGCAGTTTGCAAGGAAAAGTGTGTTTGAATGTTTTCAGGAGAGGGCTTGGGTTTTTTGTGTTTTTATTTTTGCAATGAGTAACGACTGCTGAGGCTTTATCACTTTTTTTTTTTACTGTGTCATTTGGGTGGCTTTTCTTAGTCTTTATTATCTTAAGAATTGTGAATGTGAATATTAAACCTGTGTTGGCAGGAGAAAGCTTAATTTTATAGAAAATAGAAATCTTTTTTATTTACCTGCAAGGTTTGCTGTGGAAATACAGTTAATCCTATTGTTAGGGTGAAGGCAACTTCTCCATTTTCTTGTTGCCAATTTGAATTGCCTTGTGTGCTTGTCTTTAAAGACTAACTGGTGCTTCCACATCTGAAATATACATTTGCCACTCTTTTGTTGTTTTCAGGAACCACAGATATCTGAGGATGAAACCATGAAGAGCAAGCAGAGTGAATAATAATGCTTTTCCGAAACCGTTTTCTGTTCTTGCTGGCCTTGGCAGCCTTATTAGCCTTTTTGAGCCTCAGTCTACAATTCTGTAAGTGTCCTCATTCTTTGTTTTCTACATATAGAGGTCTATAAATGTGTTTCAAGATAGCCATGATTACATGTAGTTTAAGCCTTCTTTCTGTATTGAAATATTTGGGGTTTGTTTTGAGGTTTTTGTAAGGATTTTTGTTTGTTTTAAAAAAAAAAAGTAAGAAACATAGTTTTGTGTGCCATGTAGGAATCTATACAATCTAGAGAGTTCAACTCAAGCTCTTTTATTTTAAAAACCCTGCATTCTGTAGTGCACTTAAATAATTGAATGTGATTGAACCCTTCCATGAAAGTAGACAAACCACATCGAAGTGAAAACTGCTGCAATTCCTATTTTACATTGCATCAGACCAGATGGGATTTAGGGAACTGCTGTGAGAGGTTTGAGTGCTGGAACTTCTCCTGATTTGTACCCTCACATCAGGAAACTTCGCGCAGTTGGGTTGGTTCTTCAGAAGTGGTTGGCTTGTTTAAGAACAGATAAAATGTGTTGTGCTTCAGATGACTTTATGGTGCAGGGTCAGTGCAGAGGGCTCATTTTGATGGCTGAGCAGGAGGTGGTGCTGAAGGCAGGGCAGTGCAGGTGACAGATGAGCACTGTGCCCTGGGGCTGATGATCACCTGCTTCAGGAGAGAGAACATTTTCTAGGTAAAGCCATGTGATAATGTGAGCTGTACTAATGCACAGCTGCTGTAGTGAATTGCTGTTAGAAGGCAAGTGAAAGTACACGTCCACAGGATAGGGTAACATTCTTTGTTGTTGTGTCATCTTTCATTGTGTTTTCATGGGCACAGTCCCTCTGGGCTGTACTTTTTTTCTGCATAGTGTAAAAACCCCCAGACGACTATGTTAGAATTAGAATGTACCTTTTGCACATGATATACAGTTTTAAAAAAGGGAGGGAGAGAAGATGAAATAAACTTTGTGGTTTTCTGCTATTATTTTTGTATGCTTAAACTCATCTGTATTTAATAAACGGGCCTGTGGCTCTGAATTGCTTTTGCAGCCTCCTCTGGGCACAAGCCAGGGGGTCTGATTGCAGCTTGTTTTGCCCCTCAAGCTCCTTATAGCTCTGCCCTTGATGTTATAGGGTTGGTTATGAATTGTCCATTGGGTGAAGGTCCTAGAGGAGCTGCAGCTGAACCATGAAACTGAATTGTTAACTAAAATGAGTTTTATTTAGAGATGAGGAGGTAGGCATTTAGGAGAGTGAATCACATTTCATCTAAAGATAAAATTATTTTCTACTTAATTAGAACATAACATTTCTGCTAGAGATAAGGGTGTTTGAGAGGTGCTTTAAAAAGCACGTAAGCTGCAGCAGGCAGCCACTGTGAATCTCAGTGCTGATACCAACACTGATACAGAAACCTTTACATAATGAGAACTGCACTACAGTCCACTGGGAACCAAGACATTCAGGTAGCCTGATACTTGAACCTCTACCAGCTTCAGAATGTAGAGCAATTAGTCCAAACTTGGAGCAAAGACCATTTCCACAGCAAAAACAAAACTCTCTTGGATCACCTTGTGCTTGTAGGTGAGCTGTGCCAGCTGGGCAGCCTGCAGCTCAGCAGCTTTAGGTGAGTTACCAGTGCTGTCACTTGTTGCCTTCTTTATCAGGAACTTTGTCACATCCTCATAAGTGCTTGTTTCTGTCAGTAAACATTGTTTTTTCACATCCTCAGAATGTTTAACTTTGGAATTGGTGAATCTGGCTGTTTTCAGCATTCAGCATCAAAATTAGCATGAACCCCTCCTTCTCCATCCAGCACTTACAACTTATTTGCAAATAGGATAAAATTTGAGCAATTTTACCTCCACTTAGGCAGAGCATCCTGCTACAGGCCCCTCATGACAAAGACAGATACTGAGGTCTGGAGCTGTTCCCCAGTGGAGCTGGTGCAGGGTCTGGAGCACAAGTCTGATGAGGGGTGGCTGAGGGAGCTGGGAGTGTTTAGCCTGGAGAAAAGGAGGCTCAGGGGGTTTTATCACTCTGTACAACTACCCAAAAGGAGGTTGTACAAGGTGGGGATCAGTCTCTTCTCCCAAGTAACAACTGATAGGACAAGAGGACATAGTCTCAAGTTGTGCCAGGGGAGGTTTATGCTGGGTATTAGGGAAAAAGTCTTCACCAAAAGGGGCGCTTGGCATTGAAGCTGCTCAGGGCAGCGGAGGAGCCACAATCCCTGGAGGGATTTCAGAGACATGGAGATGTGGGACTTGGGGTCATGATTTAGTGGTGAACATGGTGATGCTGGGTTAATGGTTGGTGTTGATCTTAGAGGTCTTTTCCAACCTAAATGATTCTATGATAATATGATTTATGTTCATGGAATGAAAATGAGTGTTTATACATTTAGACTCAGGAAAATGCTCAAGGCACTGGTTTATTTTGTTTTGTTAGAAGAGAGGTACTTCCTGAAGCATTTGGAGTGGAAATGAATGTTTTACGCTGTTGTGAGATTGTGAATCTCTGTTAGAAAGCAGTGCACAGCTTTGTGGAGGAGGACTGGTAATTTTAAAATATGCTACTGCTTTTCTAAGCATGGCATGTGGAAAATGTCTGTTCCTTTCTGTGATGAATTTGTTTATAAAAGCAAAACAGTAACACTAAATGTATAATTATACAAGTGGTACATATCTTCCTTTTTCAAACTTCTCCTTTAGAGCAGAATATAACTCCTGTAAATGCTTGATATTTTATCCCTCTTATCCACATGTGAAACTGTGGCATTTGATGCCAGGTTTGTGAGTTGTAACTCTGAAGCAAAGGGAGTAGTAAAGGCCAAGCTCAGCTGATTTTCTGTAGGTTCTGACTCAATATTACAAACAGCCCCCACTGGGATAGCTGACAAGGTCACAGTCTGGCTCACGCTTCAGCTGTGAGGATTCAGGAATTGCTTGCAGCAGTTTGCCACCCAGTCAAACAGAAAAGTATGCTGGTTTACTTTAATAGACTGTCCTGAGAAGGACCTGGAACTGCTTTATGAGCAGTGATTTCTGCAGCCACAGTGGAGTGGAGGTGATGGGTGGTCGTGTCAGCAGTCCTAGTAAGTCTGTCCTTGCTTCTAAGACAAACTCCTGAGAACATTGTTTCAAGCTAATAGTTGTTACATCTTGAGTTTAGAGGCAAGGAGAAAAACTCTGGGGAAAATAACCACTGTAGGTAGGACCTTAGAATATGCAGTGTTGGTAGGCTGGGGATGGACCCAGGATTGATAGAAAACTGTCCCCTGTTACAATGTTTGGTTGTTCTTTGTCCCTTTCTCTTCTCTTGTGGCTTCTAAGTTCTGTAGTCTGCTTTCCTGTGTTGTTTTCACCACAAGGCTTGTGCTTTATGTGGATACTAACAGTTCAACTCACAGAATAAATCATGGAGAAAGTTTCCCCCAAAGTCTCTCAACACTCCTGAGGCTAGAAGTCTTCTCTCCCACCCACAGTTTCAGTGGATGGACATGGAGCAGTTGGCAAGGCTGCAGGTCAAAAGCTGCTCTCAGACCTCTGTCCAGGGGCAAGGCAGACAGCTCTTGGAGCACTTGCTTTGTGTTTGTCACATATTGTGTGCTGGCTTGGCTGGCTGCATCGAATGCCAGCTGCATCTTCTTCATCTCCCTATCCTGGGTAGAAGGAGATGTGTAAGTAGATTGCTGAACAGCTGGAGACTCTTTTTAAACTGTAGTAGTCATTCTTCAAGGTGATGTGATGTTGTGGATCCTGTAAGACACACTCCTTCCAGCCAGGGTCATCTGTCCTGTGCATTTTGGGCAATGGGGCACTTGGCTGGTTCTGCTCATGGTCCTTGATAGGAGCAAAAGGCACAGGGTCTGTGTAGGATCTTTGTCTGCCCTTGGGGCTGGCTGCTTTCCTGGGAATTTCACAAGGAGCAGTAAGGTAAGGGAACTTTTTTCAGGAAGTCCTGCTGTTTTCAAGGTCTGTGTATTTATTGAGATAAATAATGCCACAGGTGTTTTTTTTAATGAACATACCTGGTGGATGATGGGAGAAATGCATTTGAGACACATTTGAAAATTTACTAGAATATTCTAATACCTATTCATAGTTTTGTCAGGTTTAGTCACCATTTCTATTAGGCACATAGAAGACTTTTAACAAGGAGTTTATACTTGCTGAAAACATACAAACCTTAACAGTTCTAGGCATCTTTAATATAATTGTGTGGCCTGGACTTCAAAGCAAAAGGCTGAGGCCAGATGTGCCCTCAAGTTCAGTTTGGCTATTAATGCATTGTACAGAGTTAAACCTGGAGCAATCAGCAATAGAGGGAACCTCTCTTGAATGGCAAATGTCACTGGATTTTGTACATGTTCGAATTTTTAAACAGTGTAGGAAAATAACAGTGTTAAAAGTTAACATGAAAAAAGTGTTCCACTGCCGGCTAGGATAATACTCTGATGTCTCTAATGGATAATTATATCAATGGAACATTTTTGTTTGGGAGACATTGGATAGGGAAACTGGTTGACTTCCAAACCAAATATGACTGGCAGATTTAAGTTTTATTAGGAGTTATCATTGTTTCTCTCTTGTTTTATGTTTGGGGCCAGATCTACAGAAAAGAGTAGAGAAGTATTTTTCTTATAGTGTTTTTTCCACACGTGTTTTTATTTTTCTCCTCTTTGTTTATGTAAATGGTTATGGTTGTAAAACAGTTTAAAACTTCAGCATTAGAGACAAAAAGAGAGCTGGTTTTAATAGACTTGTCAGTTAAGGCTGTTCTAAAATGTAATTTTGTTGTTTTTATCTAAAGTTTTCAGTCTTTTGCAGAAAAACTGCAGAATGGAAAAATGACCTGTGCTAGACTGTGGGCTGTAATTTTGTCTCTGTAAATATTATCTGTAATGCTGTTGACTAAAAATGGGCAGTTTCCTTCTGTACAAACACAGAGAATATTTGAAGGGATACTTAATTCTTTTTTTGCCAGAAGAAGAGGTTGCAGTGGCTGAGGCCTTTTGTCCTGTTCTGTGCTGTGTAGCAAGCCTAGAGCAGTGCCTAGGGAAGGTATCTACAGTGGTTGGGGGCAGTTCCTGCAGTTCAGGGACAAAGGATGGCAGTGCACCTACATCCACAGGATGTGTCAGAATCCAGCTGGGGTCCTGCAGCCTCCAGCTAAGGAGGTATGGCAGAATTTAGGGTCCTGTCAGTGTTAATTGCATTGGTTAGCCCTTAGGTCAGCTCAGGAAGAGGAGTTTACAAGTAGGCCTGAGGAGCAGCTTTCTTTGTCCTTTGGTACCTGAGAGCCCAATTACTGAGCAAACACAGGCCTTTCATTACGTTGGAAACATCTGTGACTGTCAGCAGAAGCCTCAAGGTGCATCTCCTCAGGATGTTTCAAAATTTTATCCATGAGTTTCCTTGAATGAACCAAATGGAAGGCAATTTAAAAGCTGTCTGTTAAGATGCCATGTGTATGCTCTGTAAAATTTGCTTGACAATGATTTTTTTACTCTGTAATCAAAAGAATGTAAATTAATTTTTTCCATGAAGTAAATACTTTTGTTTTACTTTTGTTTTTTAGTATTTTTTTTCTATTTACTGAGAGCCTAAGGAAAAAAGCAACAAGAGAAGAGGACTAAAATGATAGTGGAAAAGTATCCCCTTTTACAGGGATGTTTTTTATAACCCTGTGGCTGACATCAATTCCAGACTGTCCTCCTGAAGGCCCTGGCTCTCAGGCAGCTCTTGCCCATGGAGCTTCTCTTCTGGTTTACATTTTGTTTTTCTATGTACTTTGATACTTTACTCAGTGGCTTAGGCTTACCTTTTGATAAAAAAGGAATTTTGGTGACTGCCAGTGCTTTTTAGGATGTTGGCCACTGCCCTGGCACGGTGCTGGTTCCTGAGTAAAGTGTGGAGAGCTGTTTTATGGGTTTTTTGGAGTTTTTAAAAAATACTTTCTCTGCCTTGATGGGTCATACTTGGGTGTTGGTGTAGCAGCATGTCTGGAAGTGACATTTTGCTGTTCCAGTAATAATTTCCCTCTACTTTCTGTCATTTGATTTCTCTCTGGAGGTTTTAGTTTTAAAGATGAGTCACAGGAAACAGAACTTAGGATTTTCCACAGCAGTTGAGTTTTATTTCATTGGCTTGAGCTTTGCCAGCAGCTCTTACTTTATGAGGACAGTGTGGACATCATATAAACCCAAACACTGAGGTGTTTGGGGTTTAGCCTGAGATCCACACCATGGCTTCCTTCAGCCCCTGCTGAGGTAGTGCTGCTTGGGTGGGTATTGCATTTTGCTTCTGTATACAAGTAACTGCATTTAAAAAGCCACAGCTTTGTAATCCTTGATGTAGAGAACTTGGTTTTGTCATGAGTTACCAGCATATGAAATTAAAGGAGAGCAGATATCTCCCTTCATGAATTTTGCCTTCAAGCACATAAGCATGGCAGATTTTCCACTCATGAGAAGTCTCTCTGGGTTTTGTTTCTTAGAAGTGCTAATTTAATCTGAATTTAAGATTAAAGGGAAAAACAACCCACAAATAATAAATCCAAGGCTGTGTACATTTTAGCAGCAAATGAAGAGAACTAACTGTAAATACAGAGATTTTTGTTAAAGATCCTTTTTATGTTTGTAGCTTTTTGTTGTTTTTCAAAAGTGGTGCTATTATAATGCATCAGTCCACAAAATGAACCCCTGAAGGGAAAGAAGACTTGATGAATACTTGAGAATGATACCAGGGACAGTCTTACTTTCTCCTACAAAAATAGAGCAATCATTTCAAAATAGTTGCTTTAAATATAGGTGAGGTTGAATCACTTGAGATAGAATTTGACTGACAGAAGTTACTTGTCAGGCTACAGAACTTCATAATTTTTATTTAACTGTATATTCTTACTTCATCCATGGTGGTTAGTTGGACTGCATTTTAGCAGAATTAATATGAAGTGTTAAAGCACATCTTTGAAGGCTCCTGGACAGCTGATTCTGTAGCACTAGGTCAGGTGATTTATTTATTTATGTATTAGCAAATTCTGTTTTGTCATTAAACCAGTTCTCTGCCCTTCCTTTTTCACAGCTCTTGAAGGCCAAGTCAGGCTGCCTCACAGCTCACTGCAGACATCTTTTAGAATGGCATGTCAGTCTTTTAAATCAAATAAAATTATTCCTAGGGTTTTTCCGTATGTTACTTGTATACAGGTCTAAACTGTGTTTTAACAACTGAAACATTGTTTTTACATTTGGATATTCACCCTATTTTGTTTGTAGAAATAATGACAGGAGAATATTGTTTCTAATGTGCAGCTGTTACATTCTGCTTAAAAATGGTGAGTCAGGATTAGCTCAGGCAGCTGAAATCTGCACAAGGTAAAGCCTCAATTCTCACAAGAGCATGGCCCCTTTTTGTGGGGTTTGCATTCTGGCTCTTTTTGGGGTTTTCAGGATAGCAGATGGCAGTGTAGGGCCCCAGCCCTGACTGCCAGGGCTCTCTGGGAGATGGGCTCTGAGCTTTGCTCATCTGTGGGTGAGCCAGCAAAGGCAGAGCTCACCTGCGTCTGGGTCTGCCCTCTCTGCTGAGTGTTCTGTTGGGGCTGGCTGGGCACTGGGCAGTGATTCCAGTCCCTGAAGGTTTGCTCTTTCTGTAAACAATTTCTCAGCTGCTCATCCCCTTGCTACAGGACTGCCTTCCCTTGTACTTCTGTTTTTCTCACATTACAGAGATGATGGCATCAAAACAAAACCTGAATGTCTTAAGCTGAGAAGGCAAACAGAGCCTTGTCACTTTGTTTAGTAGGAGCCTTTTGTTAATCTTTTGCTGACTGCTCTGATTTTCAAACAGTTTTTTGAGAACTGACATTCATACTTTATTATTTGTTATCTATTAATTGCAAATGAGTTCATCATATTTTAATAATTTGCTGACCTTTGTTTGAGATTTGGGTTCTGCATCTTCCTTAGAGAATGTTCTGACCCAAATTTCCTTCTCTCCTTGACCAGTGAGCAGAGTTTCAACAGGACGGTACCAGGAAAGCTACCTTAATGTCACTGGGTATAATGCAGTTGTGCTTTCCCTATTTCTAGGCCATGTGCAGTCTTCTGAAAAGCATGGAGGGCTCCTTAAACTTCATGTTTGATGATAGGTTTGTTTCTCTGGGCTGTGCTTTGTGCTTGCCTTAATCCCCACTGTGCCGCTGCAAATTGAGTTGAAAACCATTGGGGTTTATGGATGTGCTGGTTCAACTGTGTGTATCTGAAAGAGAGATGCTTAATATGCTTCATAAAACTGTTCATGCTTCTTCTTAGTCCTTTTAATTTTTCTCTTGCGAGTTGTCTTTCAGGCAGTTTTGTTCTTTTATCTGTGCTTTTGCTGGGATCTCATTGCTGAAATGATACAGTGACTGGCTTAATCCAAAGTGTCTTGTCACTTACTTGACTGTGAAGGTTTTTGAAAAATTTATTGTGTGTTCTTGGGCATGTAGCGTTTCTGTGATTTATAAAGTGTCTCAAACTGTACTGATTTTATAGATTGTAATGCCTACAGGCAGTTTTTTATTGTCTTCTGTTTTTTTTTCTAGTAAGAGTAATCTCTGTTCTCAAAATTAGTTCCCTTTTAGCTTTTCAAAGCTCACTCTCTGAGAGAAAAGCAGTGCTTGTACATACTGAATGGCATTGTGGTTTATTTTAAATGAGGCAGAGTCTAAGTTGTTTGTATTTAAAAGACTGGGGCTTTTGTGGACTTGCTGCAGTGAAATATGAAGTCTTGTAAAATGGAAGTGATCTCCCTTCATTACTTTTGTGAGATGGTTGGATTAAAAGAGCTGGAAACATATGTGGTGTAATTTTGGGTTTACCAACTGTGCACAATTATACTGAATGAAGACAAGAAATAAAATTCACTGTCTACCCCTAAGCTGTTTTATGGCAAGAGTCCCAAAGATACCAATAATTCTTTGATTCAGAGAGCATTGTTCTGAATTCCTGAGATTAGTGACTGTCATGGAGGGCTTCCCCAGCACAAAAATCTGTCAGGTTCTACTGTATTCAAAATGTTGTTTTGAGGTTTGCTGCTGGCAAATCCATGGCAGCTTTCTGTGCCTTGCCCTGGTGTTGACAAGGACAAACAAGTGAGCTGGTTTGGCTTGGGGAAGCAGTGGCATATGGTGTTGAGATCACTTCCCTGAGCAGGTCAGTTGGTGGACAGAAAGCAGTTGGGATTAGATGTGAAACAGAAAAGTGCTAATTTGATGCAGTAGTGAAAATATGATTTGAATTTGTAAGGCTGTTTATCTTGGAAGGACAGTGCTGTAGAGAAGTGCCAGATGTCTGTGGATCATGTCTGTCTGATGACATTAACATATGAAGCAGTTTGTGCCCTGTGCCTGTGCAGAGGCTGTGGCTGAGCTGCAGACAAGGTGGATGTTCCTGCCTTTGGGCTGGCAGCACTTTGGTCTCTGTCTCCAGCCAGGTGTGCAGGCAGAGATGCTGCAGGGACGGCAGGAAGCAGGTCAGGAGAGGTGATCACAAGATGCCTTTACCAGTGAGCAGACAGAGTTTGTTGCAGCCCAAAAGCTGCTGCCTTGGTGTTTTGACACCAGGGAAGCAGTATTTGTGAAGGTGTGGTGGGCAGAGTGAAGTTTTTTTTATTTCTTTGTTTTCCCTGTGTATTTTGGGTTTCCTATTTCAACAGCTGGATGTTCTAGTACACGTCCTAATGACAGTAGACTTGAATGTCAAAAGACATTCTGAGTATTTTGGGATTCTGAATCTGGAGAGAATCCTAAGGAAAAGACGCATCTAGGATGATAAAAAAGTAGTGCATGCTTCCCCTTGTACTCACAGGGCTTCAGCTGCAGACAGCTCATGTCAGCAACAGATTGCTGGGTAACAGAACAGGAGCAACTCTTGAACTGTCTTGAACTCTGCTTTTTGGGACATATTTTTGTATCAAGCCCAGCTGCTGAAGATGAAAGGCTCACTGAAGCCCAAGGATTTGTAGCCTATGTTCCTGAGAAAATACTTTTTGCCGTGTGTTCTTCTGCTGTGCTCAATCTTCTTGGCTGCTATGTTGGTGTTCAATTCATGTGTGAAATCTGCCAAGCATCTTTTTTCAGTCATGTTGCAATTGCTGCTACACAGCTTCCCACTCCAGTGTTTGTGGGAATCATACAGGACAAAAGGACAAAAACAAACAAACAAACCCCAAACTAAAAGCAAAGGTCTCCACCCCATGGAAAAGGGTGGCAGAGGCATTCAGTACAGTGTATATCAGTGTAGAGCAGTTGATCTTTATTTTGAGACAATACTATGGAAATGGGAAGAGTTGCCAACCGTTTCTGAACACAGCTGATAAAAGCTGTTGTGAAAATCTGTTCCAGGACAATTCAGTTGGATTAGTTCATTTAGCTGTTGCTGAGTTCTGTAGACAGAAGGACAGTGCTTTAAAATCTTACTGCAGTGCTCATGAATCTTGTTGGATAAGTACAGTGGGTAGATCTACAGTACTTGTAAAAACCATGTGCTCAGGCCATAATTCCCCCCTGTTTAGTCTTTGCATATTTAAGCCTTTTTTGGTGGCCCTCAGGACACTGATTTGATACAGCTGAAATCTTCACACAGCATGGTGAGACGTGGCAGCTCTCAGCAGTAGGAGGGACCAGTGCGTGGTGGTTTATGGTGAATGTTGCCCTTCTCCTTTGGGAATCTCAGTGAGCCTGTGGTGGGCCAGGACCAACATAACTGCATCAGTGCAAGCACTGCAGGGGCTCCTTTTGCATCTTGTCACTAAACAACGTGGAGAATGAGCAAGATGTGTCTTGAGCAATATGTTTATAGAGCAGCAAAACCATCTGCTTGTCTGGATACCTTATAGGGACCTCCCCCCTCCCTCCAGACCAAGTGCAGAGCCAAGCAGTGGGGTAATTAGTGACATGCTGGAAAAGAAAAGCTTTAGTACACATGTGTATTTATCTTAAAAAAGGTAGTATATTAAATTGTTGAAAATAGAAATCTATTCTTTGGTGAGCATTGTAGAGTTCAGTGTAGTAGGAAAATATGATAAAATACAGCAAGTAATTTTTCACTTTGGGAGGAGAAGTGGAAAATGATTGCCATATCTAGAGCTTGAAAAGGCTCAGATTTGCAGTCAGCATTGCTGTGTTATTGCTGTTGGGCTGAAAATCCTGGAAGCTGTTTAAGCAGTGCCATATGCCCTTTTGAATTGTCCAGTGAAAAACAATGGGGGGTGAGGGGAAACCCCTAAAACTATAAAGCTCTTTTCAGAGCCACATCTGGACTTAATAAATACAAGCACACATTGTATAATTTAATGTATCTGCTTAAATTAGGTCTCAAACAGAAGAGTACAAGGCCTGCCATGTTGTGTTTGGTGCAAAAAGGATTTTCTTAACATACTTATTTTCCTCGTGTGAGTCCGATTGTGACCTTGTAAAAAAAATCTGCTAGCCATGCAGCTAATGCAGCTGGACATAAGAAACCTGTTTCCTGCAATATTGGTGTTTAAAGCTGGTAAGCTACTAGGCATGGTGGTTGTGTGTAGTTGTTCTATTTTACCTTTGAACATGAACACACATGTACTGAAATCTGGTCTTTTGCCCTGACTGATATGGAATAAGGCCCTGGGTTAATACCTGTGGGCTACGGCTCCATGGGCAAGGGCTACTTTTGGCAATTGCCCCAAAATGAGGAAAACCTTTAAAGAAAGTTCATAGCTTGTGAGCCAGAAAATAGGCAGACAAGTAGGCTTTGCCCACTTCTGGAAAGAGGTAGGAGGATTGGCTATTTCTGTCCAACTGTGAAAAAACAGCTGAGGAGAGCAGCCTATTTATGGTAGTTCTCAGTTGTCCATAGGAACGCTTGCATCTCCAGTGGAAAACTTCAAGGATCTGAAAACTAAGAAGGCTGAAAACTCAGATATCATTAGATTGAAGAATAAGCTTTTGATTGCATTTCATGTAAGAAAATGACACCAGGGTTGATTAGAAAAACTAACATGTACTTATAAGTTGTAGCTGCAGTTGTGTTACGATTGTTCTGGGGGGAAAGCAGTGACTGTGGTGAGAAAACTTCTAGGGTGTATGTGTAGACTTCCATTTAGCTTGTTTGTGGCCAGAGAGCATGTTAAGTCTTTGTTGTTTTTTTTTTCTTTTGTCATAATGCCTGTGATTTTCTTCAAAGCATGCACATTAAAAATTTGAATACTCTAGAAATCACACTCATTCCCCCTTAATTAGATCTGTCTTCTACTGGGTTAGCTGAGGTACATCTGCAGCTTCCTAGTTTCCCTGAGTATCCATTTTCTGTTAGTGAACCTGTGATATACAGGATGCTTCACAAAACTTATATTTCCTACACTTTAAACAGAGGAAACAGCATTTTTATTTCAAATTTCCCCTGGGTATTTTTCCAGTTGGAAGAGAGTGGTTCCTTGTGTTGGCTGCCCTGCTCCCATCTTCAGCCTGTTTCAGATGAAGACTAACTCTAGGTGATTTCTCCAGGTGGAGAAGGGCAGGAAGAGACCTGATGCTTCAGGCTCTGTGGTGACTGATTCTGCAAAGCTAAAAAAAAATGGAAATTCACCTCTTTTCTTGATTAAATCACAAGAAGTAATTGGAGGAGCAAAAGGGACTGTTACTACTGTATTGTCACTATGAAACTGAGTATGTAGTTTGAGGAACTACATGAGGAAATACAAACATGGCACTTAACAGAATTTTGAAAGCAACATTTTTCTAATATTGGCCTAAGTAATGCAGAAATTTGCCCAACAAAGATGAGTGCACCAAAATAGACACAGCCCCTCTTCATCCACCAAACTCCCCAACTATGTGAATTTAATCAATTTCTCTTGCCAGGTTAAAGTTTCTCTCTAAGAATTTGAAATACGATGTTCTGTTTTACAAGTCTGCTGCAGCATTCCTCATGGTCTTCCAAAGTAATTGGTTCTTTTGCTGTAGGAAAGGAAATGTCCATGTTTATTTGATACGATCAATAGAACTGTTCCAGTGGGCTTTAATTTCTGGTGTCAAAATGTGCTGTGCTGAAGGCCACGGCAGGACTGTGGCTCTGCACTATGAAATGCAGGTATTCAAGACTGCTGTAGCAAGCATTTTTCAGCACTTTCAATTAGAAACACTACCATGAAAAGAATATTCAATGATATCTGCTACTTGCTTGCTGCACCTAAATACTTTTCGTGAATATTTTTTTCAAGTTTGTCCTAGAACTTGACATGTAGGCTGCTGGCAATAGGATTGTGCTGTAAGACTGCTTGAAAAGTCTCTAAATTACTGTGATTTCTTTTACAGAAGGAAAAAACGGCAGCAGCAGTCACAAAATTGAGTGGGTTAAATAGGTATATGTATCTGGGCACATGTCAGCCCATAACTCGCCACTGGTGCTGAGTGTTTGCAAACTTGGAAACTCAGAGGGGGTCTTAGTCTGTGTTTGCCCCCATTTGGGTGCTTAGTCAATCCCATGAGTTTGGAAGTTCCTGCCCTCTTCCCTGCTGAGGCTGATGAATCTGTGTTTGAATCCTCCATTTTCAGAGTTTGGGTAGGTAACATTTCCAGTGTGTGAGGAGGGAAGTGCTTACCTCTGCTGCCCTGCCACAGCTGCAATCTGAAGGTGGTGCCTGTGTCACCTTGGAATGCACACATTGTTAAGTTGAAATATTTGGAGAAATTACACTCCAAGGAGCCTTCTTTATCTTCTCAGGGGTTTGTTAAGGCAGAGCATTTTGTTGTTGCTATTCCAGGTTAAATTTAAATGTGTGCCCTCCTCCATCCTCCACTGTTCTCCCTGTTACCCACCTCCCCCATAGCTCCCTTCACCCTTTTTTTTTTGCCTTCTGTGTAGTTGTGCTCAGAGAATTTAGCAGCACTGTGAGAAGAAAACCTTGAAGCTCTGTAGACAAGAGGGCTGTGGTTGCCCATGAACACATCTGTGCTTGAGGGATTCCTTCTCCCCTTGCTCCTCAACAGGCAGGACACACAGCAAGAGTGGAGAAAATGGAAGGGCAAATGCTTAGGGAAGCAGAGTTGTGATGAAAAAAGTAGTTCAGGAATTGAGACTGGAAAGACACTGAGGATTGTCACTTCTTCATACGTTCAGTGTGGACAGATCTTACATTAAAAAAGAATTCCTCTTTGGGTTCTGTAGGGCAAGAGGTTTGATTTAAAGTAAAAATTATGGCCTTTTTTGTTTAATTAAGCTACACATTCTAATAAACTGAAAGCCAGTAAAAATTTAAGACTGTAGAAGTTTAGTAGCTCCATTTATATTTTATATAAATACCAAATCTAAAGTTAGACACTTGTGTTCACAGGCTTAGAAAACCTTTCAAAAGACTTTTATGTTTTTTTTTTTTTTAATAGTACTTGATACTTTCACCAGTGTGAGGTTAATAAGCATTTTTTTGTTTGTGTCATTACTCAGCATTCAAATACAGCACCTTAGTGATTGTGGCCTTATGTATTATGAATGAAGACCCTTGCTGTTAATACAGATCTTACCTTTGAGCCAGTCAAAGCCTTTCTATAGCCATACAAAAGAAGATAATGAGAAAGATGGGTTGTGTGTCACACCGATGCATTTGAACTTCATTAATACCCAAATGTGCATTTGCAGTCCAAGGCAGAGCTGTAAAACTGATCCTGGGGGTGTGCTGATTGGGGATGAGGGTGGGATTTTCTAGGACCACACCTGGGGGTTTGCAAGGGTCAGACCTGGGACTTGCAGGGGTCATACCCAGGGTCACAGGATGTCAGAGCTCTGGCAGTGCTGTGCTCAGCTTGCTTCATTTCTCCACTGGCAGTGTACCTTCAGTGTTGCTTGATGTGCTTTTCATGTGTGCCTTAGCTGTTTTTCCCAGATTGTTTTTCAGATTTTTTCCAGATTGTTTCTTCACCTTTTTTCCCCAACCTCAGTTGTTTTCAAGAATCCCTGCCTCTTTTGGGTGGTTGTTCTGTACAGTACTCCTGTTCTAGCTTCCATTTTTTTCAGGGAGAGAGCAACTAGAAGAAGAGCTGGGAGCTGGGGTGTTTAACCTGGACAAAAGGAGGCTCAAAAGGACCTTCTCTCTCTCCAACCTCCTGAAAGGAGGTTGTTACCTGGTGGCAGGTAGTCTCTTCTCCTAGGTATCAAGCAACAGGACAAGAGGAAATTGCCTAAAGTTGTGCCAGGGAAGCTGTAGACTGGATATGAGGAGAAATGTGTGGATGTGGCATTTGGGAACAGGTTTTAGTGGTGAAGATGGTGGTGCTGGGTAAACAATTGGATTCAATGATCTTAGAAGCCTTTTCCAATCTGAATGATTCTATAAATCTGTGAAGTCCACATTCATCACCAGACTTTCAATCAGATGCCTGAGTGTTCTGCTCTGTGCTAGGCAGCCTTGTTACTGCCCTGGTAGGAGCAGAAAGGGGTGGGGGGAAAGGTGGAAGTGGATAAATAACTTTTTGTGCTCTCTGACATGCGTGTTTGCTTTTCTTTACCCATCAGCATAAGGTTACTTACAGTGGGGTTGCTGTTTTTCATTTCTGCTATGTGGCTGCATTTCTATTTGACTGTTTTAAATAGTATGTTTGCATGGGGCTGAAAGAACCTTCTGTATTGTAAAGATGAAAACTTCAGCTCTCTGTTAAGTCAGAATATTGAGGCTAACATGGCTTCTTGTGCTGCTGCTTCTCAGGCTGTTTGGAGCTACAAGGGAAAACAGCAATGGAAACTGGTTTTATTGCCTGTATTTCTGATTTTAGGTAAATGTTGATTCTTTTTCATGGATAAATGTGTTTCTTCTTGGTTAAACAGTGTTGCTACCTTTTGTATCTCAAGCT
This sequence comes from Certhia americana, assembly GCA_018697195.1. Classification (NCBI taxonomy): domain Eukaryota; kingdom Metazoa; phylum Chordata; class Aves; order Passeriformes; family Certhiidae; genus Certhia; species Certhia americana. The sequence goes on along the minus strand of CM031865.1, from coordinate 18,655,826 downwards.
GAAAGTAGGACTGCAGGAGGGAGAGAATTGATAATGAAGTGATTTAGCATTTAATTTAGTTTTCTTTCTACATGAATTGCACTTTGTGGTGTGTTTGGTTTTCTGCTGTACTGAATTCTGTCAAATTCATGTCAGTTTTGTAGCCCTGATGTGTATCTGGCTCCGTGCTTGGGCTTCTGAGCACAATAGCTGATTTGGTAAACCTGACATTTTTCCAGAGGCGATTAGTTGCTATGTAGGAATTGTTAGGATCATTCCACTGAAAGCACTTCTGAGTGCTTGTCTCTTGCTTGGAAACTACTTGTCTAATATTTGGGGGTTTTGTATATTTTGTGGCATTCACGAACTTGGTGGGGGGAGTATGGAAGTCAGACAATTAAGTTATTGCTCTTTAAGTAGGTCCTAATTAATGTACACTGGAAATAAAACCATGCATAAGGTGTTGGAGACACCACTGTGTTTGTTCTTAAATACATTTCTTAGTCAAGCTATTGACTTCATTTTAGAATGTGATCTTCAGGTTCTGTGGTGTGATTTAAAATAAAGGTTCCTGGAGGGTTTTTGTTTAATTAAACTTAGTATCAGGATTTGGATTTTATTTCTTTTGGATTGTGTTGACTTAAAAAGTAATTGGAATTTGCAGCTGCAAGAATTCTTGAAGGAGTGATTCTACAGCAGTATTTAGGTGTAATACTGTGTGACCAGTGCCACTCTGTCTCACAAGGCAGCAGTTGCTGTTGAATTGTTCCACCAGGTCTTACTTTTGTCTGATACCAGCCCATGTATTTAGTTTTACTTCACATTTCAAGCAATTTTAGCCTGGTGGGTCCCTGAGAAGAGTTACATTGAGCTCTTTCCTTTTATTGCTTCTGTAACTTACTACTTTTTTTCCTTACTATAACTTTTCCAGAATTACTGTTTCAAAGTAGTTTTTATGTAGCATCTTTAGTTATAAAATAAGTTTATGGGTACTGGGAAATAAAATGTATTCTCTTTCCCTTTCTGTTGTCAAGCTACCTCTGTAATAATGTCCATATTCTTTATAGTTTCAGTGTTGGCAAAGCTTCCAGTTAGATGATGAAATATGTTTCAGATCTATTTTATTAACTGCTCTGGCTGCGGTAAATGCACACCAAAATCATTTGTTACATTTCTGGTTTACATTGTTGTATTCCTGTCATAGTGAAACATGAGCTTTGAAAGGCACAGCAGTGGAAAAATCCTGCTCAAAATCTCTCTTAGTCATAGATTTAAGTATGTCTGTGTGCACACTGGCAGACTTCTGTTTAGGGCAAGTGAATGTTACTGTGAACTAATAGAGAAATTCACAAAATATTGCTAAGCTGTAAAAACAATGTAAAAACTGTGTAGCAGTATTCTGACCTTGTAATGATTTACAGCTGGAAGAGCAGAACGGCGCAGGGAAAAAAGGACAAATTTCAGCTTCATGTGAGGGGCTTTTTAAAATTTATTTTATTTTTTTCCCTTTCCTCTCTGAGCTGCATCAGTTCAATACTGTTTGTAGTTTTTTGCCTGTTACAAATAGACCAGAAAACCCATGTCGGAGACAGAGGTGGTATGACACTGCAGAGGAAGACTTTCAGTAAGGAAATAGTTGGATACAGAGAGACAGTCAGCTCTTCAAAGAGCTTTAGAGAGCTGCTCTGTGTGGTACATGGAGTACAGAAATGAGGACCAAACTGAGTCTTCTGGCATGAAGGCCAAGTACTTGAAGTGAGGAGGGAGGGAGAAACGAGAGAACACCATAAATACATGAAGCAGTAACAATGTCCAAGGAGTGGTAGGAGATGAGGAAATAATTGAGAAGCAACTAAGAGCATGGAAAATACCTCTGTTGTTTCAGCAGCCAGAAATACAAAGAGAGGATTTGTTATTTGGGATCCTCATCCCAAAGCTCTGAAACTGCAGGAATGTTCCAGCTTCTGAGGGGCTTTAACAAGGGCTGAGGAGGACCAGTGTGGCTGGGTGGGCTCTTCAGGATGGTTGTGCTGAGCTACAGGAAGTCAGCTCCCCCTGGGATTCATCTCTCCTTGGTCTTGTGTTGTCATTCTTCCCTGCTGTCCCCCTCATCCCTCCTATCCCCATTCCCCCAACTCTGAAGTACTTGTTTATTTTCATGTATGTGCACCTAGTGGAGATTTTAGGAGACTGCAGAGGCTGGTGCCCAGTTCATGTAATTTCTTTTTCTATTTTAGCTACATTAAATAGCTGACCCATGTGTTTGCATAGGTAGTTGGAGTGGTTTCCACTATTTTCACCCAATATGTGTTATTCCCAGTGTGTTAAAACCAAATACTGCTTATCACGTCTTTTCTTCTCCCTTATGTAAGCCAAGCATGCTCACTGTACAATAAGGACAAGTTTTGCCAGTTATGAGATGAACTATTGATGTTTCTAGTATCTGAGTCCATTTCCAATCCACAAAAGATTAAGTTCTTAAATTTGTCTGGCAGTATTATGGTATTTATTCAAGTAGTTTGATTAGAATTGAGACTTGCTTTCTGCAAACAAAGTATTTGGCCTCAGGAATCATAAGCACTTGATTTTAAAAAGCTGGTGTATGCATCTGTTGGCTTCTGCCCTTAACAGTCTCAGTATAAAAATGAGACCTCTTCAGGCTTTTTGTGGTTAAAACTCTCTTAGATAAAAAAATTAGGATCTTTATTTTGCTTTCAAATCTCCCAACCAAAATTTAGGATCAGAGTTAACTTGGAGTTTTTACTAATGGGATTATGGTTTCCCCTATCTGCTGCTACCCTTCTGTGTCTAAGTTGACTTGAGCTACATGAGTACTTCAGCCAGCTCTGTATCTGTGACATTAAGGGAGCAGTGGCAGTGTTGTTTGTGGGTTGCTCTAGACAGAATTGTTGCAGAAAGCTGAGAGTTGTTGCTGTAACCTTTTCTGGATTGGAAACTTGGCCAATGGAATGTACCTGTAATTTACCATTTGTGCTGTGGCAACTGCTGCCTGTAGTGCTGTTTATTTGCAGAGCCCAGTCGCTGCTGTATGACATTCTTGGGTTTGGGATTTATACCCCGAGTACAAATGTACTGCACAGCCCAGAGTTCTGTATTACTGCCAGTTTCTTGGGCAGGGGTTTGCAGTGTCTCACAACAATGTGTGAGCTAAGCAAAGAGCTAAAAAGTGAATCTGGTAGTTAAAGGCTGAAATGGCAGCTGAGCTCCACAATTAAAGTGTAATACTCTCACCAAGAACAGCTGAAAGCAAAATCTGAAACGGCTTAATGAAAAGTTTCAAGTCATTGCACTTGGTAGGTATTGGCCTTGTCAACAGCACTAGCAAGGCTATGGAAAATGCTTGGGTTCTGGTTTTGGCAGACAAAGGGTAACCACATGAAAATATTTGAAGTGTAATGTATTGTACTGTAAAAATGAAGAGCCTGTGTTTATTACTGGCTATGTGTTCTTAAAATCTGTGTGTGTGTTTTGCTTTGGTTTGCTGTGTTCATTGGTTTTCCTGGTCTGTACAACTATTTGTTGTGGAACAAAGTCACCTCTGAAATTGGAACTGGGAGTCAAGATGAAACTGAAGAACTGACAGAAGAATTAGTAAAATTTTGCTTTAAAATCTGTTGTCTCATCTTTTTTCTTTTTTTTTTTTTTTTTCCTTTCAAGATAGAAGACTAATGGGGTAAAAATATGAACACCTTTTCTCCTCTTTTTCACCATTAAAGCTTCTGACTAAAATTCCAGAGCCTAGAATAGAATACTGCGAGTGTAGTCTGGTAGGACTTATAAATTAACTGTTGCTCTCACATCAAGGCAGGGTCATTACAACTCTGGCCTTACATTTAGATGTGCTTCAACTTTCATCTACATGTCAAAAGACTTAGTGGTGGTATTTCTGTTAGTTTCCCCTCTGTGTGTGTGTTTACTGCATTTCTTTGTGTTTCACATTTTGAGTAGTCTCAGTTTCATTCCAAGACATTTTTTTTTGTAAGCTAGACTGTTTTAGGTTGACAAGGTGGCAATGTATGGGCAGGGATTAGTGAGGAAAATGATGAATAATCCAGTCCTTCAATCTTGACTACTTTGTTTTCCCAGTGGTTTGTACTACCCTCATCATAACTGTGCTATGTCTTTTGCTGATGTTCTTCAGTGTCAGATTTTAAGTAAAAATGATGAGAAACAGCCAGACCTATTGTGGTGTTTTTGCTGTGATTCGTGCTGAGAGGCTGATAGAAAAAGCAGCTTCATGAAGAGTGCAAAACCCAGAGTTGTCCTACCTTCAGGTCTGTTCCTGAAGTCTTAGCCAAGCATTGGTTTAGCCAAATAGCTCCTCTGGGCTATGTAAACCAGGAAAAAAAATCACTTTGAAGTTGTTGCATACTATTGAGAGACATCCTTTCATGAAACCATAGTCTTTGTGTATAATTGCTTAAAAATAATGATAAAAAAGTCATAATCCTGTATGTCCCTAAAGTCTCCCCAAAGTATATGGTCTATGTTTTGTATTTTTTAGTGCATTTAATCCCAGTAAACCCTGTCAGGGAAGATGGGTTGAGTCCCAAGAGCCGGAAGAGAATAATGCCTGATTTGCTGACAGAGCCTCCTGCCATTGACCCCATTTATGAAGCTCGTGTTTACTGCAACATTCCCACCATTGCTGAGCGCAGCATGGAAGGTAAGCTTTGGGAGAAACAGGCAAGACCTCGCTCATTTATTTGCACTGTTATTAGAAATGATAACTCTGAGTGTTGTCACTTCATTGCTGCTTGGGGAAAATGGAGCAAATGCCAACTGGTCACTGAATTCTGTTAAATTGTTCAAAACATGCTGCTGCTCTTTCTTTCTCTTTGTATTCTCTTCATTCTCTTGATTTTGGAGATTGTTCTGGTTTTGTTTTGGAAATTCTGTTCTGTCCAGCCAATAGTCAGCTATAGGTCTAAAACTGAAAGGGTTGGGAGATGCATAGATGGTTAATATTTGAATTGTAATTCTTGTTACACATCAGCTGCATTTCAAGCAGTTGACTTGGAATTCAAGAAGAAAAACCCCACAGAAGTAATTAGTTTTGGAATTCCAAGTCATTAGACATGGTCAGCTAGAAGGCGTATTTGCATTCTTTGCTCCATAGCAGCTGCAGCAAGTTTGAATGAAGTCCTTCATTAGCATATCCTGCTAATGGTTATCAAATAAATCACAAACTAATATATAAAAAAGATCCAGATTAGACATGCTGCAAAATCCATCATTATGATGGGGACTGGAAGAGAGGCATTATAAAAGTGGAATAATCTTATTGTGTTGACAGAGTTCAGTGCTTGAGTAATGATTTGTGTGGTTGGTGGACTTCAGATCTACTCTGAAGATGTGCTAAGATCCTCAGTCTTGTATAACTTGTCTTGCAATCTGAAGCCAAATATTTCTTGGGTTGGTCAGTTACAATTTTTTTAGGGATGTTTTCTTTCATTGCAATACCAAAGCTATCAAGCTAATGATGCCTTTTTTTTTTTTTTTATTTATTTTATTTTTTTATTTTATTAAAGAAAGTGGATGCAGGTAACATTTTTTAATATCTCTCTCTCTCTCTTTTATTTTTTTCTTGTTTTTTTTTTTGGGGGGGCGGGTGTTGTTTTCCCTCTCTTCACTTTAGGTCATGCCCCTCATTATTTTAAGCTGGTGTCAGTTCAAGTGCTGATTCGACACGGTGATAGATATCCTCTGTATGCCATTCCCAAGACAAAGAGACCTGACATCGACTGTATGCTGGTGCCCAGCAGGTAAAATTCTTGGAGTTTGTCTTTACTAAGCTCTTCTTTTGCTTGAGAATAATTTTTTTCCTCTTCAGGAAAAAATTTGTGCAGCCTGAAGTACATTGTGACTTCTCATCAGTGTGTATTGCCATAGTTTAAAAAACCAATCCTGGATCAGTGGTGCACAGTATTTTCTTTGAAATAAGAACTATTAAATGTTACCAGTCCAGACCAGAGTAAGTTCTTCATATTTCTTTAAAAAGCAAAAGCTATTTAGTTGGATATTTAGGTTGCCATTCATCTTAGATAAGTTTCTACATTTTGAAAAGTAAGTGCATTGTTTGTGATGATCTCTTCCATTTCAGCTCAGCACACTTCCTTTCATCTGAATATAAAAAACTCTCAGGCAGTACAGCACTACTATAAGAAAACTGATATTTTTTATTTTATATTATTTTTTTCTTTTACTCTTCAGAAATATATGCTATCAGAGTATTAATGATTTGTGTCAAAATTCAGGAAAAAATGGGAGTTGTACATTTAATTATTAAAATGCAAGTTAACAGAAAGTGCTGCTGCTTGCTACTTGGCAACTACCCCTTTCCTGTAGTTACCTCTCTCTGTTTAGATCTGTCAAAAGTTAGTTATTTCTGTCTAACTGCCATTAAAACATAAATTTCCTTTGTTTCAGTATAGTGCTTTTGTCTAACATCATATCTTTGTAGGTTGCTGAAAACTGTTTTAACGCCTGAACTACCTTGAGCTGCAGATATGATCTGAATTGCTTCTTTGTGGCAGAACTTTCCTTTTTTGTTTAGATTATACTCACTGATACAGGTGAATTATACTGTTCAGCAGTAGAAAAAGCTAGTGATGATGTAATTTCCCAATGGCTTGTTTGATTACGTGTAAGTATTAAGTAGGAGGAGGATGATGATGATTTCTCAACAGAGGACTTACCAGTGAACCTACTGAATACTTGAAATTAAAAATATTATTTTTATTGAATACTGAATACTTGAAATTAAAAATGTTAGCAAAAGCTCTGGGCAAATCTACCCCTTCATGCCTCTGTCCCCTCAGCAGTGTCAGGTGTGGAGATTTCAATGGCTGAGAGCTGTGTGTTGTGTTCCTGCATGCATTACTCAAGAAAAGAGGCACAGTAGGTACACAAAGCAGTATAGATGGACCATGAATATCTTTATCCAGAATGGCATGAAATCTGCTCTGTCTTTAATTCCACACCAGAAAAGCCAGAGCATTATTTCTTTAGTCACAAATAGCTTTACTCTGTTGTGCTGGAAGTGTTAATGTCACACTGAAAGTACATTTCACCTTAGTGCCTGGGAGGATCATGGGGTAGATCTTCATGGAAGGAATTTTTAGGCAAGTGCAAGACAAAGAGATCATCTAGGACAGCCAGCACAGCTTTACTCAGGGCAAATATGCCTGACCAGTCTGGTGGCCTTCTCTGATGGGGTGACTGAGACAGTGGTCAAGGGGAGACTGACCAGTGTCATCTGCCTGGGGTTCTGTAATGCCTTCAGTGTTGTCCCTCATGGAGTCAGGCTCCAAACTGGAGAGTTGTGGATTGGAGGAGTGGACTGTTCAGGGCATGAGGATTTGGCTGAATGTATGCAGAGGTGACCACGAACTCTGTGTCCAGGAGGACAGTGATGAATGGTGTCCCTCAGGGCTCTGGGACCTGTGCTCTTCAATACCTTCATTACTGACATGAATTGAGTGCATTCTCAGCAAATTTGCAGTGGCAAGAAGTTGGTATACAGCTTGAGAAGTGGGTCCATGAAAAACTCAAGAGGGTCAAGAAGTTCAAGAGGTTCAGCTGGCTCAGGGCAATCCCAGGTATGGGTGCAGACTGGGAGCAATGACTGAGAATAGCCCTGCAGAGGACTTGGGGGTTCTGGTGGATGGAAAACTGAGCCTGAGCCAGCAGTGTGTATTGGCAGCCCAAGAGACCAGACCTTGGCTGCTGCTCTTGTGTTCACATTTCAGCTTCCACCAAAATGCCTGTTTTGTCAAGGGGTGTCATCCAGGGGTCAGGTCCAACATCCTTCAGGAGATGGATTTCCTTGAGAGGTACCTGACCCCAGAAGCACTCTGTCCCCACTGCAAAGAGTGGGTTCCTGAAATGATAGGTACATCCTTCAGACTGCAGAGAGGAGATCAAACTTCAGTTATCTCTGCCACAGAGTGGAGTGGAAGTTATTTTAATAAAAAATTAATTTTTCTAACAAGGTGGAAAATGAATTGTTTGCTAATAGCTATGATAACATTTTTTATGACCTACCTATAAGGGGTGAGATTATTTTCACAGCATGAAATACTAAGTAGATGATAGATGATCTAAATATGATCCAGCTTTCTACTGGAATTCCTAAAGGCTCTGATCTTTCTTAATATCTGTCATATTAGAAAGTATGTGAGAAAGCTTTATTGAAAGGATGTTAACTGCAAGTGACAGTGTTAGATGAGTAGCTGTGTTTCTCAATATCAGTGTGCCACATGAGACCTCAGTTTTGTATTTGTCAGAAAAGCTTTTATAGCTGTTTCCAATTCAGTTTCAGGCAAGGAGTACAACATAAAGGCCCTGGGGTCAGAAAAACTATCCATAAAAGACAAGGAAGTAGTGTGGGTTTGACACAGAGTGACCAAGTGGAGCAGCTGAGCGGGCACAGTCAGGCTCTGAGGCCAGAGAGGGGATAGCTGTGGCTCTCACTGATTTGTGAAGCATTAGAGCATCAATGTGTGAATGACACATCCCTTACCACTCACAGCCACTGAAAGACCTTGTCTCCTCAAGAACAAAATTTATGTAAAAGAGCATCTCCTCTCCTAATTTAGGGTAGCAGAAAGATTAAAGGAGTTGGCTCTGCACCATTCTGTCCAGATGTGTTAAAGCTGACCTTACTGAATAAAGATAGAATTAAGCCATTGTTTTGAATGGAACATTCATTACTTCAGCATCAGGAAGTTATTTGCTGGTTTTGGCTGTCAGGCTTATATTCCTTTGTGATGTAAATTTGGTGCTTGATTGTAAATGTATTTATATGGGGAGTGTGACAGGGTCTGTAATCTCTGCCTTTGAACTGGGGGTTTCTTGCTGCTGTACAGTTGAGTTGAGATGTCTGATGGAAAGTCTGGTTTGTTAAAGCTTTCTGGACTTATAACATCAGATAAGCAAGCTGCTCATATGCAGGCTGCTCTTTATTTGACCTGGCATTCAGCTGATGGAATTCATTAATTAAGCAGATTATGCCACAGCCCCATGGACTTCTAATGGATATGCAAAACAGCCTTGAGGTCACGCTTGGGTTTTGTGAACTATGGATTGTGACATATAAGTGTGGAATGAATATAAGCAAATGGATTAAATGCTTTGGAGATTTCTTCCATCTAAAACCTCAGTTAATATTATTGTTATCTTTTTCGTTGTTCCAAAGGGATCCAAACAATGCATACTTTTTTCCTCAAGAAAATTACTTGAATGATGTTGTGAAAATCCATTCATTGTAGTGTTTGCTTATGGGGGAAATAAATTAATCCCACATAATTTTTTCCTATAATTTATTTAAGCTCACATTTATTGTATCAAAAGTAAAAAAAAATGCAGTGTTTTTTATGTGACAGAGAAGAAATTCTTTTTGGAAGATGGTAAAATGACTTCAGAAGACTGCTATAATTTGATAGTAAGCTGGGTTAATTAGCATATACTTGAAGGCATTTTGGGAGGTGTTGATGTTAATCATAAGAAGCTTGGTAACAAATACTGAAATTTTAGGTTCATTACACACATGTTTTGAAACTGCCACTAAAATGAGCTGGGAGGTGGGAGATGAGACAAGTATATACTGTGAGCTAAAGGGGGTTTGAGTTTGACTTGGAGTGAGGTCAAAGCAGGATCCACACCAGAATCAGGTGAAGAAAGGTCTCCTGAGGCTTCTGCTGACTTTAAACTGTCAGAGAGTGGTGAAGTAGATGGAATGACAGAGCCATGGAATGGTTTGGGCTGGAAGGGACCTCACAGATCCTCTCCTTCCAAGCACTGTGCAGTTTGTTATAAAAATGTACAAGCTGTGAGACCTTTATGAATAAATAATCCCCACCAGTACTACCACTGCCTTAGGATCTCTTTTGTAGACTACACTGATCTATTGTTGGGTTTAGTGGCTCTTTCCATTCATTTATTTTCTAAAAAGCACACACTGTAGTCCTTTGATCTCACTTTTTTTTTTCCTACTTGAACTTCACAGAAAACACATGTTATTTTTGCTTGAAGTTCTAAAATTATTTTTTGCATTTTAAGTAAAGAGAAAGGATCTTGCTCTTGGTATAGTTTGCAGGCAGAATCTTGTGTTGTATGATTACAGAAATGTCATATTTTTGTGTCTGAAGCCTGCTGGGGTCATGCTTACTCACTGAGTGATGCACTGAGGTCTCTGCAACTCCTTGTGAGAAGCCTGGTCCTCTCAGCTTTTGCCATGTATTTTTGTATCAACTCCTCAAGGAAAAAGGAAATTTTATTGAAGGACACCAGCTCTGTTCCTGGAAGAAGTACATAATATAGTTCAAATAGTTGTGCAATATTTCTTTCCATGTATACTAGTTACAATGTAGCAATAAAAGGTGATATTAGAACATTTTAAGATCTTTGCAAATATGATATTTAAATGTTGATTAAGGATTTAAGTGTTGGTCCATTTTAATGCTAGTGCATGAAAACCAGAGTATTCAATCTGGGATCTATTATCCCAGTGCTTACGTTGTAAATAACAAAAAGATGAGCTGAATTAATTATTTGAGGGAAAAGAATCATCCTCAGTTTTGTTACAGACAAAATTTATTCTATTGTACACAAATAAAATCATTAAAAGGCAAATTAACAGACTTTAAATAAGGGAACCAAATGTTTAAATTGGGAAGTGTGTCTATTGTTAGGGGGTTTAAATAAAAAAGCTGTTCCATTTTCTGACAAAATTTGAAATATTTTTTATACTCCTACATTTTGCAAATGTGGTAGCTTGCCATTGTAAGGCCAGGAAAATTACAGACGGATATCTCTAGTTGATTTTTATTTTCTGATTACTGCTATGGAAATAAAATTTCAAGGATAATTCAGTCTTTTCAACTGTACAACTGAGCAATTTTCTTTGCTTCCTGCTCCAGCAGCCCCAGCAGCCTCAGCCGTGTTGCCTGGATACTCTATCTCCTGCAGCATCTGTAAATTGGCCAATTCAACAGGAGGATTCGTATTCTAAATAAAAGCCAAGTCTTGGGGCAGGAGGGGGAATGCTTTGTCAGCTGGAAGCCCAAGTGCTGCTGCAAATCTTGCTGCTGAGAAAAATAGGTGTTTGTTTGCCCAGTTGTGCAGGGATATCTATTTAAGAAGAAGTAAGCTTTGAATTTCTATTCAGAAAGATATCCAACAGTCATATTTCATAATGCACTTCTGCAGGCATGTGCTTATCTTCTGCTTACTTTAAATATAGTGTAATCCAAAGTTAAGTAACTTGCATCTCTATGTCTAATATTATTAATACACTGTATTAATACACTGGAATATAAAACCATCAACTATCGTCCCTTTTGTAATTTTATCTTGAAAGTTAATTTATTTTGCCTGCCATTTTTTCAGAAAAAACCTTTTGAAAAGTACAGATAAATACTTTTCTTTCTTCTTCCCTTTCTTTCTTCCCACAAGTGATTACTGGCAGTTTTATCAGCACACTTTTGATTCCATTAGAATTCTTTCAGGCTTTTGTAAGCAAAGCAGCAAAAGAAGCTGAATGGATAATGCAGTTCTATTAGTTTTCTTTCCCATGTATCTTCAGAACTTGTTAATTAAATGAACAGAGTTTAAGGAAAATTGTGATTGTCAGTTTATTCATGTGCAGTTTTGTAAAGTTCAAATATTAGAAAATTGGTGGTTCAGCCTGCTACCTCTATAATAAGCTTAAAAAGCCATTTGCTAATGGGTGTAATTTAATTTTCTCAACTTAATTTTTTCATTTTTTTATTTCACTGCTGGGCTGTGAAAATAGTGCAATGTATAAAATGATCTGTTGGAAATTTTCATCTGGAGCTGGAGTAAGGTTCTAATGTATGATTGTACAACAGGAAGCCTCCACTGCTTGAGAAAATAAACCAGGCTTTATTCCTTTCTCTGCTTTGCAAATACTAATCTTCAGTTGCCCTGTTAAAATTACAATATAGAGAAGAAGCTGTGGATTTAGAATATCATAAATTGGCTCATTTTCCTTTAATTTGAAGTAAAAATGAAAAAAATTAGTCTGATTTTTCATCTCATTATGCTTTTTGTCTCTATTTGCATTTTTTCTTACTGGCAGTTGTAGCATAATTTTAACATTTTCCTTGATATATTGCCAGGATATATATTTTTTTTTCCTGAAGACAAATTAAATAGTGGAAAATTCAAGTTTTATAAAATGATATAAGCTCCCTTTCTATGACAGACACTGATTCTTATGAGCCTTCCTGTGTATGCAGGATGTGAGTAGAGCTCTGCAAGAAGTCCTCCCATGTATGAGTTTCTCAGTTGTCTCTTCTAAGTAACCATGGATGTCTTTGTCCCAGTGAACTTCGATTCCAGACTCTCATTTCTGCTTTAGTGGTGTTATTGCTCCCTCTGGTGCAACTCAGCTTCTTTTTAAGACTTGAGGTTTTTATATCAAAAATAGTTCATCATTCTAACAAATGTAAATATGAGCAATAAACACAAATCCCAGGGTTCTGTAAGAGATACCTGACAGAATTTATTTTATATATATATTTTTAAGCAACATAAAATTGCATTATTATATATTCTGTTATATTAAATTAATATATATAATGTATTCAAGCTGAACATCCTATTAAGATTAGAATCATTTACAGCAGAGTTGGGTTGCCAAGCAGTTTCTGATTTAGTTCTGCACAGAATTAGAGAGGTGACTCTGTAACCTTTGATAACTGCTGACATTTAACAAAGAAGTCCCCATTCATGTAATGCATTTCTGTTGTAGGATTGTGATCACAGATTTATTTTTAAAGGTAGATTACCTTTGGGTTACGTTGTGGGCTTTTTTTGTACCTGTAGCTGTGTGCAAAGCAGTATCACAGTGAGCTGAGTCCATGGTGTATTTGAAATTTTCAGTGCAGAGTGGGAGATCTAAACATTCTTTCACTGACTTGAGCTCTGTTTCAGTGAGTTAACTTGGATATTTTAGTGAATATATCTTCCAGCTGCATTCATTATTTCCATGGTGGGGATATCTTACTTGTGTACATGTCCAGCAGTGTTGGTCTCCTTCTTCCTGGGTAAAAGTGCAGTACTCCAATCAATGATTCCACTTTTAATGGGGCCACTGGGTACTGCTTTCCAGTCCCACGTAATTGAGACTACACATGCTATTTGATTTGAGGCTGAAGGAAGTAGAAATAAAAGCTGAGATTGTGGTCAGCATTGTACATCACAAAATCTGAGAATTCCTTCAAGATCTTCTGCTTGAAGTACTGTATTTGAACTCCTTTAGATTGTTACTGCCTTTGGCTGTGCTTTTAAAGAGCATTGGTACTTCGGAAGCTGGAGAGAGGTTTGGAAGTTTTTTTAAGGATTTTTTTTAGTATGTTTTCTTTTTCATTTTAATTCATAACAGTATTACTGACTGAATTCAAAGCAACCCCCAGAAATTGTTCTGAATTACTTAGTTAAGGTATCATAATTTTAACATGACAAGACATCTGTTTCTGTATATTTCTTTGGTAGATAGTAAGTAGTTAGATTTCTTTTCCATACCTGCAGAAGCCCTGAGAAAGAGCAGATGTGTCCGTGGGAAATAACCTCACATCATGAAATTTCTGAGATGACATACTTGGAATACTTGGAATACTTGGAATACTTGACTCTCTCAAGCTGCTTTCCCATATCCTTTTGGAAGTTTTCACATTTTGTTTTTTTATCTCTCTAGGAAACCTTCTCATCCTCAGCTTGAAGCCTTCATTAAGCATATGTCCAAAGGGTCTGCAGCCCAAATGGATGGTTCTCTGAGCAGCCTGCCTCACTTCCCCAGTCATTCCCTGTGTGAAATGGGAGAGCTTACACAGACAGGTGAGTTCCCCTAGCAGCTCTGTCACATCCTCTGCACTGTTAAACACAGTCTGCTTGAAAAGGGATCTTCTGATTCCCTTTATTTTGACATAAGTGCTTTTTTTGGAAGCTTATCATGTTGGTCATATCCTAGGCTATGCTGGGATATGGATAAAGTATCAGACTCTCAACTGTAAAAATGGCAGCAGTTGTAGAAACCATGCTTTGTCCTACAGCTTGACAATCCTGTTACCCACTGCTCAATCTTGGCATCTCTTTCAACTTCCTTTGTAGTAAGTCAGAGCACCTTTCTTTCATGTTGCTTCACACCTCAGAATTCCTCTGTTAACCCTAGTGACAAATAGCACTTCCTCCTGAGGAAGATCTGGTGCTCTGTTACTGACAGAGTTGTGCTTCAGAGGGGCCCCGTGTCCCCTGCAAGAGATGCTGATGTAGCAGATAAACCTGATGCTTGTGTTATGGAAATGCTTTATACATCTGGTGCCTGCCAAATCCTTGCCCGTATGTGTTCTGGGATCCCTTTGGAAGGAATCCTTGGCCACTGTCAAATCTTCCAAAGTGATATCAGGAGAAAGTAAGGCAGGACACCACTGAAATTGCACTCAGGACATAGATTGTGTCACTGAGCTGGGGAATCCTGTGGCTTGCAGCAAGGTGTTCTGGTGCATAAAGGGTTCATGCCTATTGCTCTGCTGCTGTGCAAGAGATGTGGATTCTGGAGCAGAGGTTTTGGCACGTGAGAAGGATACACTCTCCAGCTGGATAAAGGCAGAGCTTTAGCATAAATTATCAAGAAATTTAAATACTCCCTGAAGGAAGATAGAGAAGGAAGCTTGATATAATTGCTACGCCTCATGATTGTTTTGTGAGTGTGCACACGAATTTGCATTTGAGTATTTGTGTCCTGACTGCTGCTGGTTTTTATTAGCTGCCATAAATTTTCAGGGGCACAGAATTCTCTGCCTGCCTGAAAACCTGACTGAGGTGCAGTCTTCAAAAACATGTCCTAAAAAACATTTCATAGTCATGTTAGACCCAATTCAGTCTGTGTCTTAGTCCAAAGAATTAATATGAAACCACTGAAATTTTAAACCAATTTTATGGAATCAATTTCTTTTCTAATATTTCAGGTTAGTTCCTAGAATCTGAGAGATACTGAAGAATAGCAAGTTTCTCACATTTCAGACAGCTGTCTTAATAGTCGTCATAAATGAAGTTTAGCTTTGTAAGTTTATACCCTTTTAGCAAATTGTTCATTTATCAGTAAGGCTCCTAGATTCTAATCGTGTGCTGTAATTTGTGTCAAAATTCAGGGGTGGTACAACATTTGCGAAATGGACAACTGCTCCGAGAAATTTATATCAACAAACACAAATTGCTCCCTGGGGACTGGACAGCCAAGCAGCTCTACTTGGAGACCACAGGGAAGAGCCGAACCCTGCAGAGCGCGTTGGCGCTGCTCTACACCTTTCTGCCCGATTTTGACTGGAAGAAAATTAACATGAGGCACCAGTGGAGCACCATTTTCTGCTCGGGAAGCTGCGACTGTCCCATGAGAAACCACTACCTAGAAGAGGAGCAGCGCAGGCAGTACAGCTTACGGGTGAAAAACAACGATTTGGAGCGAATATATGTGGATATGGCAAAGATTGTGGGCATCCCCACCAGGCAGCTGAGAGCTTCTAACCCAATAGATTCTCTCTTGTGCTATTTCTGTCATAATGTCTCATTTCCGTGTACCAAAGCTGGCTGCATTGGTATGGAACACTTCAAAGTCATCAAGAGACACCAGTTGGAGGATGAGAGAGAAAGACAGGAGAAGAAGCTTTACTTCTTGTATGCACTATTGGCTACTCATCCTCTCCTCAACCAGACTGTCAATAGGCTGCAGCGCATTGCAGAAGGCAAGAAGGAAGAAGTGTTTGTCCTCTACTCTGCACATGATGTCACCTTGTCACCTGTTCTCAGTGCCTTGGGCATTACAGAGGCCAGATTTCCCAGATTTGCTGCCAGATTAGTTTTTGAGCTGTGGCAGGATGGGAAGAGGCCCAAAGAACACTTTATCCGCATCCTGTACAATGGTGCTGATGTCACATTCCAGACCTCGTTTTGCAAGGATCATTATAAACGTTCCAGCAAGCCAATGTGCCCACTAGAAAAATTTGTCAACTTTGTCAAGAGGGATATGTTCTTAATTTTTAACAGTACAAGCTACTATGATGCATGTCACAGGAGAGCACTGTAGAGAAGGGAGGAGGAAAGGAGGCAGTGTTAACTTATGTCACTGATCTGTTTTCTGGCAGAGGCACAGTTCAGTTTTCTTAGTTCTTGTGTTTTTATGTGTAAGTACAGAAGGGTAATGCTTGAAACATTCTTCAAATAGGTTTATTTTCATTCAGGCTGCGATGGCCTTCAGTAGAACAAATGCCAAGGGTTATGTGTATGTGTATGCTCACAAATGCTGTTAACTGTCACGGTAAAACACGTGGGTGAATGTAACCTGGCCCTTGCTTGATGGCGTGAGAGCACAGATTTTGTGTTTCTCTGTTCCAAAGCAATACTTGGATAGTGTAAGTTTAAAGCCAAAACTGCTTGTGTTTCCACCACCATTGCACAGTTATTTTAAGCAGTTCATGTCAGGGTCATTGTGAATTCCAGGTGTCTGCATTAAGGCATTTATATGGAATTTTTGAATTTCTTTACTCAGAGGAAGCCTCCTAATACTCTGGGGCAGGTCCTTAAAGCAAAGCACGTGTATGTGTGTGTGAATACTTCCCAGAGCATGTCCAAATGAGCGTGTGCCTTTTGCACCTCACAGACCTAGAAACCCTTGGCTATTGTTGCCAGTGCCAGAGCAGGGTGTACTGGAAAAGGGATACAAAACTCTACTCTTTGATTGCACTTTCAGCACTTTGAATAGTTCAAACACAGTCTAGAAACATGTCAAGGCCTTGTGACTTTGAAATAGACAGCAAACACTAACAGTACCACTAAACCTGAGTGGGAAATTAGGGTTAGAAATCAGTTTTATGGTGAAGTGTTGGGCTCTTTCCCATTGTGAACACGTTCAAGCTGTTGTGTTATGGAACAAATCAGTATTTTAGGAATTTGCTATGGTGACTGCTTGAGACAGCTTGACTAATTACTGAGAAAACTTTGTAGTTGAGTTAGTATTTTTATGGACTAGGAAGCTCTTATTTTGTAAGACCAGACTTGTACATATTGTACTGTGTATATTTATAACACAGTAGATCTTTCTTACTTGTTTAGTTTGTAAGGACTTGTGGAGGTCACTTTATAGACTTTTTTTTTCACTTGATCAGGATGTTTAGGCTTAAGAATAAACTGTCTGTTATGGGTAATTTCAACAATGAGTAGATATGAAAACTTCAGACTGCTTTCATCTTGGTAGGAGTAGTAAATTGAGAACCAATTTTTAATAGAATTCCTAGAAATTTTATAATGATGGAGGTTTTTTAACCTCTAGAAATAAAGTAGTCTGTGAGTTGTGATTCAATGGTGCTAGTTTGTCGAAGAAAACATAACTCAGTGTAAGTTCTCTGACTCTTGGCATTCCACTCTCTCTGTTTTCAATGCTGCATTTGAACATATTTCTTTAAATAAAATTCTGGGGTCTCTTTGTGTATTTGTGTGTGATGTTCATTGTCACTTAGCTGTTTTGGAGGAACAAGGTGGATATTGTTAAGCTGCTTGTTGCATTTCTGATTTCTGCACTTAATCTGTCCTGGGCCCCAGGACAGGAGCCAGTAAACATTTCAAGAACACTGAACTAGAAATCCTGATAGGATATTTGGGGCTTTTGTACCAGACTGGAGTGGTAACCTTTCTGTGTAAGTGACTGGACCTGCTTGTCATCATCCCTGCATGTGTGCTGGAGGGCAAACAGGAGGAGAGACTCTGAAAGGTGAGCTAACTGCAGAAATTAGGTGAAGGGGACTTTTTGCCCAATATAAGTAGCAAAGGTACAGACCCCATAACTTTTCCTTTATGTTGAGGTGGAGCCTCCTGTATTTGTGCTCCCACTGCCTTTTCTGTCACTGGACAACACTGTAAAGGTCTCTCTTACAGCTCCCTTCAGGTATTTATACACATTGATGAGATTTCCTTGAGCCTTCTGTGCTAAACAGACGCAGCTCTACCCTCACATCTGGTGCTCCAGACCCTTGATCACCTTGGCTGTCAGTGGGGACTCTCCAGTAGCTCCATCTCTCTTATCCTGGTGTGATAAAGAGCACTGATAGCTGTTTCAGCCAAAACAGCCTCCACTGTGGTCAGGGCTGTGACAGGAAACATGGATTGGGGAATTTAAAGAAATCTGGAACCCAAGTTCAGTTACAGCTTCAGGTTGTCAGGACTTGCTCTCCTGTATGTTTGAAGGTCACTGGGTGGGCAGAGCCAAATCTTTAATGTAAAAGTAATTTTTAAAAAAGGGAAAAAGTTAATCTTCTGTGTATGCACAGGTCATTAAGATATGTTAATCTCTTCTAAGCCATACACACAGGATCTGCAGCAGTGAAAGGACTGATCCATCTCCAGTGCCACCAGAAGTGCTAAAGCAAAGAGCTGCAGGGCTGAGATCATTCTCACAAACCTTGGACCTGGCTGTGGAGATAAAGTGATAAGCAAACTGCATTATTGAAGTCGATTAGTCACTACCTTTTGAAGTTTGACCTAATTTATGATTCAATTTGTAATTTCAAATGGATTTGTATTTGGATTAAGATAACAAATGTGACTACCTGAACAATGAAAAGAGGAATCGGTGGGAATTTATTTATCTCAGAATTGATAAATAGCCTTTCTGTGGTGGGTGCACTGATGAATTAGCTGTACTAACCGGGAAGCATTGACTTGAGCAGTTGCAGTTTCATCAAGTGGTAGAGCAGGACTAAAAGCTGCTGCTTTAAGGAATGCTGCTTGAGATCTCCGATGTAGGAGTGGGCTATTCTGTTGTGTGCTCAACACAGTATTCAGAAACTGATGTTTGAACATGCCGAGTACTTGTGCTGTGAGTGAGATGTGTGGTTCCTCGCCCAGTGCAGCCCGTTTTCAGCGCAGCGCTGATGGCCCGCCTCCCCTCCCACTCCTCGCCTCTGTTTGTTCCATTTCTAGGAAGGCGTAGCAGGTTTAGTCAGTGCTGAATGTCTCGGTTTGAGCTGCCGTGTGTAATTTGGGTGTGAAGAGGGCAGGGAATGCTCCAGGGGCGAAATTCCCGGTGCTGGAGGGAGCAGCAGCGCGGGCCAGGCTGCGGCGCCCCCGCGTGGCGGCTCCGTGCGGTGCAGCTCGGGATGGCGGGGACTATCCCGGGAAGGAGCTCTGGAAAAGCAGGAGTTAAACCCATCCTGCGGTCTGAGGAACAGGCCTCCATCCCCGAGGTTTAAAAGCAAGAGTTAAACCCATCCTGCGGTCTGAGGAACAGGCCTCCATCCCCGTGATTTAAAAGTGGATCGGTGTCTGTGTGAGATGCTCAAACCCTTGTGGGGTGAAGAAGGCACAACAACGACAGCTGTGATGGTTATTTAGAAGTGAGTCATTCCTGTTGTTGAACACAGGTGTGTTCTGCAGGTATACTACAGCTTTACTAGCCTGTGTACTAAAATCAGCCCTACACTTTTCAGCAGAGTTATTTTTGAAATTAGTAAAGCCTATTCTATATGGAAGTATGAAACAGAGTACTATTTTTCCTGTCAGTTTTTTGGTTTGGTCTCAGTTTGCTTGCTTGCAGTTTTGTTCCTTCCCCCTTTTTCACATGAAAGTACCTGTGCTGCATGTGAGTACTATGACCTTATTCAAGCCGTTGAGATGTGACAGAGTCTGGACTTGGTAAAGTTCCTTCAAACAAAAGTGAAACACCATTAAGCCTGTTATTTCTAAATGTCCTGGAGAGCCATTTTCAAAAGTGATTTAGAATTACACTTTAGCTATTCCTTTTGGAACCTCTGACCAAAATCATCCTTATTTTTATATTCTGTTGAAAGTAAAAAGGTAGGGTGGAAGAAAAGTGGTGGCATTTGAAATGTAAAGCAGTCCTGTTTTCATTCTAAAAACAGTCTTTATGCAGAGTAAAAAAAAATAATCTGTTTGCCAGTCTGTGTCAGTTTGAGACAAATTAGGAGGAAACATCCTGAAATGAATGTGTCTTCTAAAGAAAGGTGGGTGTTGGCAGCCCCTCCCCATAGGTTCTAAAGGAATTTCTTGGAGGAAAGTGAAAAAAACCCCTGCTTATTTAACAAGCAGAGTGCACACAGGCACAGAAAAAAAAAAAAAAAAGAAAATAATAATGTTAGATAATAAACCTTGTGGAGAAAGCTGGTGGATTTTTAGTGTCCTCCTTGGCTTCTCCCAAGGTCTGGAGCTGGGATGTGGCACCCCGAAGCCTTCCCCTGCTCCTGGGGCTCCTGGAGATGGTCTGGTTTTTGGGAGTGGAGCAGAGCTGGACAGTTCCAGAAGAACTGCCACAGTCCCAGAAAGCTTCTGGCCTCAGCTAACAAACAAGAGCCAGCTAAAAGCAAAGCCCCAGCTCTCCTGGGTGCACAGCACAGAGAACTGTGTGAACACAAAGTACACTCCCAGGAACTCCCCTGGCCTCCCCCACTGGGACCTTACAGTTACAGGAGCTGTGTGTGGGCATAAAGCAGATGATGGGGGTACCCATCATAACTTCCCCCAGGACACAGTCTTTAGGTTGCCATTGTGGAATGGTCATGGGGGATGTGGGAGGGGGAGGTCTGAGCAGAATTTGTTGCTGAAGGTCCTTGTAAAACAGGATACATAGGATAAAAGATGAAAAATAGCAAATAAAGAATGTGGCTTCTTGCCTCCATCTTTGCTGGAGCAGGTACAGAGGCAGCTGTTTGAAGCTGTTCCTGACCAGGAGACTGAGGATTAATGGCCAGCTACAGGACAGAAGGAATGTCTAAGGCAGCTGCAGGGGTGTCTGCAGGGTGTGTGTGTGTGTGTGTGTGCTGGGGTGTATGCAGCAGAGACTGGAAGGTTAATGGGTCCAGGGACAGCTACTGAACACACTGAGTGCTGTCTTACTCCTGGTTGGAGCTGTATAGGCACAGCTGCAGCTACTGGACAGGCCCAAACAATTTGTCATCAGAAGCAGAGTGATCTAAGAAGGGATTCTGCAGATTTAGATGATGAGAGGGATGACTGTAATACTGTTTCATCTTCTAAAAAGTCTGTCTTCCCCCAAAAGTGGTGAGTAACAGAGATGGAATCAAG
The DNA here is from genome assembly GCA_018697195.1 of Certhia americana. Lineage (NCBI taxonomy): Eukaryota > Metazoa > Chordata > Aves > Passeriformes > Certhiidae > Certhia > Certhia americana. The sequence continues at coordinate 18,634,712 of CM031865.1, read as the reverse complement.
TCTGGTTCCTGAATCAATATTGATCCATTGGTTGCTAATTTCATTTTCCTTTTGAACTGATGACATACTTAATGTTCTTCTTTAGCAATGCCAGTTATAACAGGCTTTTGACCGATTCAGTGACTTCTAAAATAAAAACTTCAACAACAAAACCTTTATAAGTAGCAGGCTACAGTTCTTTTCTGCTGCAGTCATACATACATAACTCAGACTTATCTTGAAGGATGATTAATAGCTACTGTCATTTTTACCTGTCAAGTGGACAACAATAATTGCTTGAGTCCTATCTCAAGCACCAGAGAGGTGTTTTTTTGCTTAAACCTCTTCCAAGGGGGATTAAATGATGTCCATGACTATGTAATAGGACTGGTGTAAGATGACATTTGTCAACAATTAGTGTGCTCTCAGCTGCGTTCCTAACCCTTTAGCTGTGAACCCAGAATTAAGTAGGTGTAGGGAGAGTTTTACCTGTTAATATTTAACTTGATTCTGCAATGTGGTAATTGGGGTTTTGGTAAGAAAGAGCACTGCATTTTGTTGAAGAGTGATAAAAATACTTTTGCTTTTAATAGGGGGCTGGAAGCAGGCAGTGCTGCTCTGAAGTGGTGTTTATAAGGAGGAAGGCAGCCAGCTTAAACACAGAGAGACAGAGGCTCATTAGCTGCAAGGGCTTGCTGTGAATGTGGGCTGCTTCTGGCAGTGTTTGCTCTGATAGAATGGAAGGTAATGGCCACAGATGGATACATGTGTCCTGGTATCCACGTGAAACCACTGGATTTGACTGACTCTCACCTTTCCACAAAGGACTGGCCACTTGCCATCTTTAATTTTTGTAAAGCGCTTTGCTGGGTTGCAGACCTTTTACCAGGAGGAAAACTTCCTGTGAGTCCTGGAAGCCAAAGGCAGGAGGGAAAGCAGCCTTTCTGTATCCTTGGCAGCTCCCTGGTGGGCTCCTTTGGGCTGTGGCTGCCGGAGCAGGGATGTGCGGCTCTGCCCCTGCCCTTCCCTGTCCCATGGGCTGTGTCCCTGCTCTGTGCCCACTGTCCTTTCGCCGCTGCCACCCTCTGATCTTTGTGGGCAAGCACTAGAAAACCCTGCCCGAGGCCTTTGCCAGTAACTCGGTCGGTGCACACACAGTTTATATCGCGCTTTGCTGACCTTGGCCCTCAGCGATGCTCTCGTTTTAATTAGCGGTCGCACTGTTACCTCCTCGTCATCAGGTAACAGCGCAAATGTTACACCTCACTTTTTGTCAGGGAAATAGACCCATTTACTGTCTTCCAGCTCCTTCCCCTGGATGGAAAAGGTTGAATTTTCTGCAAGTGGTCTGGATTCTCAATGCTGCCATTCCCCCCGTCAGGTTCTCTGCTGCCCTGGGCAGCGCGGAGCTGAGGGAGAGGAGCAGGGGGAAGGGAAGGTTTGGAAAGGGAAGGGGTGGGAAGGTTTGGGAAGGGAAGGTTTGGGAAGGTTTGGGAAGGGAAGGTTTGGGAAGGGATGGGAAGGGTAGGGAAGGGAAGGGATGGGAAGGGAAGGGAAGGGAAGGGAAGGGAAGGGAAGGGAAGGGAAGGATGCCCCGTGAGCAGGAGCAGCCCCGCCATGCCGGAGGTGGGAGCTTTGGGGGCCGGGCCCGTGTCCTGCTGCTGGACTGGCAGGATGCAGTGCCCAAAACAGGGAATGCGGGCACTTGCTGCTGCATCACGAAGGAGTGGAGCTGGACCTGAGAGACCCCCGGGGCCTCCCGACTCTCCTGAAGAAGGGCCCAGGACCGAGCCCACTGCAGGGATCCACAAGGCTTCCCCAAAATGTGACCCGCAGGGAAACCACAGTCATCCTGGCGTTAATGTGGAGGTATGAGAACTGCTCGGAAGAGCACATTCCGAAGTCACTCTGTTTAAGCTGTGGCAGCTCAGGAGCCGTGGGCTGTGGCCGTGTGAGGGAGGCTGAGGCACACATTCCTGCCCCGGTGTCTGCAGCCACGGCTGTGTCTGTGTGTGAGCAGCAGACAAGTCTGGTGAAATGTCCAAGCCAGGGTTTTCCCTGGAGACAGGATCTCCTCTCCTCCAGCAAACCCCCAGAAAGTATTTCCTCCAAATAACTAATCAGCCTTTTGCTTCATCCAGAAATTCTGGATGTAGATTGAGTTCATGCCCTGTGCTGATGTTGTACCACAGCTTCAAATGCTTTTTAATTTCCTTTATTTATGCTCTCATGAGTCTGTAGAGGGAATGAACCAGCACTAGCACACTTGACAGTCATCAGCTGTTGCACAATATTTATTTCCCTATAAATATGGTGTAGATTTCACCCACCTTTGGCTGTTGTGAAGATATTTTGATAGTTACATGTTGGGCTTGGAGCCTGTCTGATCAGAGAACATAAATATTAAAAGTACATGAACAAGATGAGAAAGTTACAGAATGTCAAATATTAACCACCGTTAACAGCAGGTGCAGGGAACAGTTTGCATGCAAGCTCAAAACTGAAATATGTTATGAAATCCCTTTGAATATTTCTGGATGTGGCACTGAGAATATGAAGTTGGATTGATGATCCTTTAGCCCAGACTGATCTGTAATCCTGTGTGGTTTATTTGTTGATGGAAAGAGGATAGATTAGTAAATGGTTCATTATGCACACTTCTAACTCTAAAAGTACTTTGAGCAATTTACTTATTGCTGTGGAATAGGAAATGTAGTATTTGCTTTAGTTTCTTTTTAAAATGGCATTGTTTCATCGCTACAGAATCCAGGTCATGTTTTTCTCAATCCTGTGTGCTTTTAAATAATGAATATGGATTGGGTATGAAACATTTTTCATCCTCATTCTCTTAAGCTTTCAATTTATCATGGAAGCAGTCACAATTCCTTCGGCCTCTTGGAGCTTTTGAGCATGTTGAAACATATTATTTCACCAGTATGAAATGGTGTTAAAATACCTGGTGCAGCCCTCAAAGGTTTCTCTCATCTATATTTATTAGAAATAACTCTCAGGATAACTAAAAGAATAAGTGCCCTGCAGGCTATACTAATTAAGACCAAAATAGAGCTATTTAGCAACAACACTGACAAGGGAGGCGGGGGGGTCTTTCTCAGAGCCTGGTTGTGTTCCTGAGGGCTGTGTGAGAGAGAACCAAAGCCAAGTCAGGGGATTGCAGGAGGGAGATCCAGGGGAGGCAAGGATGGTGCACAGAAGTGGTGTGGCCTAGAGAAGTCCTGGAGTGATCCTCCCTCTCCCTCAGTGCTGGTGAAGGACCTGCCTCAAGTGCCACCTTTTGAACATCCAGAACAGTGAGAAAGCTCCAAACTATGGTTGAACAACCAGGGGGGAGACTCAAGAGAGAAAGGGAAGGGGAAAAAGGGTTTAATCAAGTGCAAATATGGTTACTATGAAAAAAAAAAAAAAAAGGATTTGAATCTCTTCTTCCTTGTAGTTAGGGCTAGAAGTAATTGTAGTTAAAAATACTCAAATGGGGCATTTAAGAAAGAAATTGTGGGAGTAAGCCTAGGCAGGATGGTGGAAAGAACTGGTGGAAGAGGTATGAAGTCACAGACCTTCAGTGCCTCTAGGAACAGGAGATATAAATGCCTCCCTGAGCATTTATTTTGTTTTGTAACTAGAAGATGAAGAAGTGACTTCCAAGTCTCTCTCATCCTTTATTTTCTTTTGATTGTATGGAAATACTTCCCTAATGGCCACTACTTCTGGCATATCTAGTGGTAGCCTCCTGGAAAAGGACTCATGAATTTGGGTGTTTGGAAGTGTGCATTTCTTCTAGCCATGTACAGCGAGCTATCTAAAGCCTTTTCATCCACCAAAATGAAGCCACAGAGTTTGGCAGGGCTGAGGTTTCCCTCAGTTCCCACTGGAGTGTGCAAATGTAGATTTCATTCCTGGCTTCCTGCCAAAAACCTACTCAGGGAAAAATCTGTGTCGTCCTAATCTGTTACCTTTCATTATTTCCTTCGTACCCATACCCTCCCCTCACAATTTTCTCTCTTTCTAAAGAAGCTGATACATTTTTCTCTTAAATCAGTGACCACTCAGGCAACTCCAAAATATTGAGATGTGTGTGTGTAGGATTCTTCTCCAGACATGGAATTGAGAGGGGCTTATTGCATCTCCGACTGACTCTGTTTAGAAATCTTATAAACTTATGATTTTTAACTTTTTATTTAATCTTGTTGCAAAGTTTGGCTTTTCCAGAATCCAAATGGTGCCTGTGAATTCATGTGCATTTGTTTGTGTGACTGCATATAAATACAACATCTTAAAGGGGTTTCTCATTAAGCTTTTTTAACTGTGTATTATTTATGCCCAAATCTCAAATCCGTCAAGTCAGAATTGGGGTTGAATAGAACACTTTGCCCTGTGTGCACTATTCTCTTTCCTCAGGCCTTTCTAAATGTGAATTTTCAAAATTTCTTCATGTGATTTTCCAAAAAGGTTCCCTGTATGGAATGTAGTATTTTAATGAGAACACTTCCCTGAGAGAGGAGATTACAGTCCTGTTACATATTGATCTAAAATTTAAAGCTTGTTACAGCACTTATCAATCCAGTTTCCACCAAAACTTCTGGGATTTGTGTAGTTCATCTGGACAGAGATAGGCAAAGACTTTGGATGTTGCCTTCTTCAGTTGTTAGGAACAGAAAATGACTTTGCCAGTGGAAGAGAGTGAAGTGTCCTTATCAAACACTCTCCCAGCAGATGCCTTCCCTATGGAAGAGCTTTCTCAGGCTGACAGAATGCCAATATCTGCTCTTACCCTGGAGGGCCAGCTCTGTAAATCACTGATTTGTTGGGTGTGTGGGAGAAAAGAGCACAAAGCTTTGGTTCTTTAATCTGGTACTTGATTGAATCTGGATTGCTGGCATCATCTCAACACAGGAGGGAAGGGTTTTTGTAATCACACCTGGCACTGGTTTGAGGAGAGGTCTCCCCTTGGTCAATTTTGGACCTGGGTGGATTTCAACATTTGCCAAGAATGTGAAAGTCACCAAACTCCCCAGATTTTGTGAAAATATATGACCAGCAGAGGAAAAAGGTCCTCTATGGGAAGTTAAGGACTGTTCTGAAGAAACTGAAGTTGATCAGAGGTAAGATAAACATGCACAGACACCAGGCTTCTAAAATCCTGAGCCTACTTTTTTCTTTGTTATTTTCCATCAATGGACTCTTGTCCATAAATGTGCAGGTGAAGCATCATTTCCAGGTTCTGCTTATACTCCCATAGAGCTGACCTGAAAAAGAGAGATTTCTGTAAGGAGAGCAGGAAGGTAAGTTCCAAATTATTTTTTTGCCATGACAATCTGCTTTCTTGATGTCAAGAGAAGAAGCAATTTCAGATGAATCTGCTGGAAATGCTAGCATGCTATTTGAATTAAGAAATGATACATGCATGTCCCTGGTGGGTGTTATTAGTAGTGAGCATGGCCCCTTCACAGATGTGAACCAAACTTTGGAAAGCTTCCTCAGCACCCTCATTGAAAATCCTGATCTCCTTCCAAAATGCAATACCTGTTGGGAAGCTCCACCTGAGCACAATTCCTTTGTGATTTTACTGACCACTGAAACTGAGAGTCAAGTGAAGAAACATCAATCTGAAATAAGAATGGCTGGAGGAAAACCTTTTTAGTAATTTAAGTTAGACAGACTTGCACAGGAAGCAGTGAAAGGAATGTCATCCTTAAAATTCTGATGAAATTCCAGACTCTGTAATTATCTTGGCTCTGAGCTCCACCTGCAGTTTCTGTGTAAAAAGCTGCTCTGCTTCCAGCTGCAGCCTGCTGTGCAGTGATGCTGCTCAGTGTCAAACACGTGCTAGATCTCATCTGAGGGGGAGATGATAATATAATTTATACTGTGCTTTGTTGCATATTTCAAAGTCCCTTCAAGATTCCTCTGGATAAAATGCACAGCAGAAATGAGATACTATTTGAAAAGATTTTTATGAACCTGGGTGATTATTTAGCTTTTTGGGGGTGCTTAGTTGTGTGTTTTGCCAAAACTTAAAACATAAATGCACTAGATCAGTGTCTACATACAACAATCAGGTTTCCTTAAGCTTAGGTCAGCTCTCCTTGTAAAAGCAGACCCGCAGAAAGGTCCTATTGATTGCATAGAGAGTCTGTGCTGCTCATTTAGGAGCAATTGCTGAGTCCTCTTTGCAGGTCAGGTATGTGTGGGCTCTGAAGGAATGTGCTCCCATTGCACTGTTACCTTCAGTGGAAAGCCTTTCATCCTCTGTTTTGGGAAGAGTCAGTGAAAAAAGAGGTAATTTGTAGTTGGCTGATGCCATCCTTCACCTGTGTTTTTGTAAATGAGGACTGTCATTCTGTAGGCTGTGGTTAAGGGTTTGCTCTGCATGGTGGGTTGCTGAAAGGTTTTGCCATTTTTTTATACAACTGTTAAAGGATTTTTCTTCAGGAATCCAGTTTGTAATTAATTAATAGTGAAGCAGAGTTAAGAGGTTTGCACTGCTTTCTCTTTAAGGAAGTGTTCCCTGTTCTGTAGATTTGAACTGCATGCTACTCCTAACACAACAGTGTAGGACTTCCAACATCTATAACCTGAATTTTGGCTTTACACTGGATGTGAAACATTACAGACTGCATTAAATTCTTGTGTGTAACTCAGGTTTTCCTGGTTCCTTTGACTGATAATGATTTCCTCTGGTTCTTCTCCATTAATCTGGCTCACATAATGATCAGAGGGAATAATTTTAATTCCTTACTTATGACCACCATCTTTAATGTGTTTGTATTTTCAGTCATGAGACTGCCAGCTGAGATTAGATCCCATTGCCATAATACAAGTGTGTGTACAGTGAGAGCTGACCCTTTTACTGAAATGAACTGGACAAAGTGCTTTGGCTAGCGAGTGAAAGAAAAGAAGTCTTCCTGATGCTCACCAGAACCGTGGCTATTTCCCTGGAGCCACTTGGAGGCCTTCAGCCTTCAGTACAGGAGCATCTTTGAAGTGGTTGTATTTAATTTGTATCTTGCCTCTGATTCCTGAAGGTGCATTCTTAGTGTTTATAGACCAAACAACAGAATCTTAGGCTAACCCTTACACCAGGAAATGCTGCGAATTTTCTTTTTTCTTTACACATCCCAAACTACACTTGAATGTGTAAGTGTTTGAAGTGACTAGAAAAATATGGCTGAATTTAACCAGGGCTTTAATGTATGTTATATATGAATATAAGTCTCACTTCTTCCTAGAAGTAATTAATATTCTGCTAATGCGTGTATGAGAAATCACTCTGTGTGTTGGGGTGGGGAGGGGGAGAGTAAATGATTTGAGGAGAACTCCTGACTCTGTGAGAGGTGACTCAGTGTGAAATGACAGCTTGAGCCTGCAGGTGATGATTTAGTATTAACTAACTTGAGGGAAGGAATATTTTCCAGTTTGCCTTGGGCACTGAGAACTTTTGTGCTTAATGCATCTTAGAAATTTTCTCCACAGACTTTTTAAGGCTGTGAGGACTCCTAGGGGCTTCAGTGCCTTATCCTTGCTATTCATTCCTGCCTTGAGGTAAACAGTGCCTGAATGCTCCTGGAGCTGTGAGGAATAATTCCCCTTTGATCAGGCATAGCTTGAGTCATGTGCTTCTGCTGTTCTTCCACTGATTTTTTCTAAATTGGGCTGCAAACTGAGAGGAGCACCTGCAGTTTGATCATTTGTAATTTATTACAAACTTGTCACAGCACAGGAGGCTGTGGTTAGAAGCTCTCCAAATGAGAGCAATGTTAGCAGTGTCAAATCAAGTTCAAAATTCACATCAGTGACCACACTGAACCGTGATTTTCTCTGTCCTTACATTCTATTTTGCATCTAATTAAGACACAAGTCAGCAGTGTCCAGGTCAGAAGCTGTCCTGCTTTCTGCACACAGCAGAGCTGCCAGCCTCCTCAGAGGGGAGGATGAATTCTCCAGATGTTTGTTCCACTGTGGTGTCTGAGATATTGCTGCCAGTGTAAAAATGCCATGTTGGAATCTAGGCTGCTCATTTGGGAGCCCTGTACCTGTAAAGTTCTTTCATTTTTAAAGGCTACAGGCAGTCAGTAACTTACCACACTGTCACCTGCAGCCTGGTGACTGGCTCCACAAATCCCTGCTCTATTCACTGCTTTCTTATTCATCCACAGGCAGTAGCATGTTGATTAATATTTTGCCTCTTGGAGGCATTCCTTTGAGAAGTTTCATAGCCTTACCTTTTATAAATTTTTACAAATGACATCCTAAGCAAATATGGATGGATTAGTGAGAACTGTCATAATCTATAATGATGTGAAACTATGACATCTTAAAGAAGTGAGTGAAGGAAATGTGTAGAACTTGGACTTTTAGCCAAGCAATATGATACTTCGTTTCCATCTGAGATATTTTAGTTTTTAACTTTAGGAGGTAACCACCTGAATGGTGATATTTTGCCTGGTTCAAAGGGATGTGTTTTGTGATACAGGGAGTCAGCCCACCAATGGGATCCCTCTTGTGGAAGATCTGAATTTCAGCCAAAAATCCTGACTTATTTAATCTAAAGGTTCCTCTCTTTGTGATTCTAATATGGCTGTTAATTGTTCAAATGTGAATGAGTGATTTTTCTGAAGGGTGCTGTATCTAGCAGTGTCTTTGTCAGTGCAGAGAAGAATCTTGTGTATACCAAGGGGAAGCATTCCTACTTATTGTAATTATACCAAGATTTGATGTGGTAGTTTGTCTCCAGATCCCAGGAATCACTAATTTCCAATTCTCTCAGTGCTGGAGCAGAGGAAGTGTGTCTGTTTCTCCAGAAGAGGGTGTCCCATCACTGCGTGCCAGAAAGATCTTGCACATAGGCTTACACACACTTTGGTCTGCTTTATCCCATGCTGTATCTCTGAGCCAAAACCAGCCTGGAGAAATGCAGAGTAAATAAAAAAAGAATAGAAAGAGTAATGTGTTAGAAAAGATTGATGGAAAGACTCTACATTTGCCTCTTTCAGATTATTGCTATTGACAAATCCTGCTGTTGAGCACAGAATGTAGTTTAAGAGTCCTGGGGGAATTGTACCTATCACCTTTTTCCTTTTTTGTTTCTGTAACAGTCTGTCTTATATGGGGTATTTCATTCATTCCTTACCAAAATGCAAAACCTAATTTGTGGGCCATATTTCTGTCCTTTTAAAATTTTGTTTTCAGAAACAAGGTATGTTCTTTACAGCAACTACAATGTTATAAACACCTATGCTGTGAAGTAACTTTATTTGATTTTAGCTCCTCTCCAATGTGAATGCACTGTACCTCTTTTCCTCTTTTCTCTTTAAACAGTGACTCATTATTAAATGCATGGCAACTTTAATGGAAATTTGCATGAGGCTGTGTGCAAAATTTGTTAGGAACTTCAATTTTTTTGTTATTTTTTTGGTTGTTATTGTTTTCCAAAATCCTGGCAGCTGAAGAAGGAGAAAAAGAATAAGCAGAGAGAGGATCGATAGCAGGAAAATTAACTCCCAGTGTACAATGACAGCTTGACAGTGAACATATTCAGCATGCATTGCAAATACAGCAAAGTCTGGGAACCCTAATCTCATACTTTTTTCCCCTGATTCTTCTATAGATAGTCTTATGTGTACTAACTGTTTGCATCATAGGAGGCTTAATATAATCAATATTATATTGCAAAAGCATTCTCAATATAATTAGAAGAGTTTCATGCCTTCTCAATAGAATTTGCAGTCAATTTTTTTGCTGTGGTAAATGTTAATTTTGGGGGAATACACATAAGTCCAAGGAATTCTTCTCTACTCCCTTGACTCACTTCATAAGAATAAATAATCTCAAGACTTCTGTTCTGTGCTGCTCATATGTCACAGATGTAACTTAAATCGGTAGTATTAGACCTGAATCAAAGCACTAGTCCTGACCTGCCTCATGAATTGTAGTGGCAGTCAAGTCCAGACTCAGATCCTCACCTCTTTGGATTTAAGGGGATAGCTGATGGTAGTGTGTGTGTGATGTTCAATTTGTGCATTGTGTCCTTGGAAGTTGGGGTTCAGTTGTTTCTCCAAATGCTGTATGCAGTGTTTGGGTTTTTCTCCAGCTGATTTTAGCTGTGTTTGCTATACCTGATCCTTGCCCTCCCTGAGCTCTGCAATAGCCAACACCCCTTGCCTCATCCTGTGTGAGCATGTTCATAGCCCCCCAATGGACCTTCCTTTTGTGTTTTGGCTTTCCCAGCCTTTGCTATGAGGCAGTCTCAGAGGACCACGTATGGAATGTTTTCATCTGAGATCCCTACAAAACAACTTCTAATTCTTTCAGATACATTCCACAGCTGCAAAGCATTCATTAGAACCAACTGAATTTGACTGAAAACCAGGGAAATGTCTAGTTTAACAGCAGTAAAAGGGTTAGAACTAGATGTGGATTTTTGGCATGAGCCTGTTTTATGTCTGAAGCTTAACAACAGAATGTGTGGCTGAGAGACTCACCTTGCAGTGTTATCACACACATTCCTGTGCTTACATGTGTCCAGTGGAAAAGATGAAAGCCAATGCTTGACTGCATTCCCTGAAATTTCCTACAGGGACTTGGTTCCAATCTCCTGAGAATGACTTGCAAACCTTGTGTATCAGCGATCCAGATCCTCTTTCACAGCTACAAACAGACCCATCAATTATCACTCTCCATCTTCAGCCAGGCGGTCATTCCCTCAGCCCCCTGCATGGCCACGGATCACAGCTCCTGCCCTCGGGCTCACAGACTCATTCCTGTGGCTGATGGAGCTGCAGGATCATACCCAGCTCCCATGGGCAGTGATGCTGCCTCTTCCCGTGCTCGTCAGCCCCGCGGGCTCCCAGCCTGCCTGTGCTGTCTGCAAGGAGCAGGGACATGGTGCTGAGCTGTAGGAGGGTTCAGCCAGCCGCACAGAATCCACCTGCAGCGATTCTGGATTCTTTTCCCCGTGGGAAACGAGCCCGAGGTTCCCTTGCTGCTGTGTGCCAGGCTGCGGTGGGAGAGGCTCTGTGTGCCAGTCAGGGTTTGCACACACCCAAAGACACGGTGGTTATCTGCCAAGTCACAGACGGCAGTGTCAAGGCATTCCACAAAGCCTAGAAGGGACAATAAAAGTATTTATGAATACTACAGTCATGACTATTAGGTTTTTTTAGACCTCCAAAGACTCGGCTGATTTATGACAGATTTTTAAGCATCTCTTAAAAAAAAAAATTAAAAAAAAAAATCAAAACTTTCTACATACAAAAGAAATTAGGGTAGTCAGAAGCTATGCATTCAAAGAACTGTCTAAAAATAAGAAGTACAGCTATAAAGTTTAATATCCAACTGAGCAAAGGAGAAGGTTTTTCTTGTCTGGCTACAGGAGCATGAGTAGTTTTGTTGAAATGTAGTTCTCATTTTGTCTCATACTGTTAGTATAGGGCAAACAAGTTTTGAGTTAAAAATGTTCTGAAAATCATGGAAAAAATCATATGTAAATCTAAGAGAGGTAGGAAAGGAATGTTATGCATTGTTTTCAGTAGTCCATGTGACATTGTACCTGTGATTCAGTGTACTTACGATAGCACATATAATAGAACAATATGAGTATAATTAATATTGCTTAAACAAATGTAGTTATATAATTGAATAGTACAAATATGTGCATTTTGAACAAGGCTGATGGGGAGCTAGATTTGGGTTTGTACCCCAGCACCCCAGCCACCATTAGTAAAAGCACCTCACATATAGTCCTTTTGTGATTGTGTGTGTCTGTACACTAACAATGCAGTCTCTATGGCAGTGACTGCTGTTTTTACTTTAGATGGGAGCATTTTAATTTCATTATTTATGTTTTCATAGCATCATAAAGGAGGTATTGTGACTGTTCTCTGCATTCTGCATGTTTAATTCTAAACCCTGACATACAACAGCCCTGGTCTGGGCTGTGGCAGCTGGAAATTCAGTACAGCTGGCATGCTATCCCCAAGCCTGTAAAGGAAGTGGAGTGACAAAAATACAAACTTTGCAATAGAACAAATGAAAACAATGTTCATAGAGACCAACTGGTGTTGTACTATATCCACATTGTGACTGCTCTCTGTCACTGTCTGCATGTTTAGTATTTTTGTGTGATTTTGGCTCTGTACTCTTGGGTGGTGTGGTAAGGACTCAGTGTCACAGCACAAGTGTCCAGATGTGGAAGTTTGATGTCTCACCATGGCAGCCCAGGGTGGACAGTGCAGTGCTCTCTTCCAGTGACAGAGATGCAAATTTTGGTAGCCTAAAAGAACAGGCACTATGAGAGAAATTCTGGAAGTCAGTTAAGAGAGTGAAGCAATGGAGTGAGAAGGTGCTTGTCCCCCTCAAACAGTCCATGTTTTTACTGATTGTCCTGGAGCACCTTTCTGGAGTCTTGGTGAGAAAGTTCTAGCTATTCCATTAAGTCTCCACCAGAAGTGTGAGCAAAAACTTATGAAAATTTTGCTTCTTTTCAGAGAATTGTTAAATTATTCCTTGGCTAATTTGTCATGCTGATAGGTGGCCTGTGTGCATAGAAATGTGAAATTTAGTTCTGATGTTCTTGGATATAGAGTGTAGAAAGGAGCAGAGAACTTTGGCTAGCCAAGGTGTTCTGGCACTTGAGAGGTCTGACTTTTAGAGAGAACAAAAAATGAGTTTGTTAACAACCTCTGAGTTTTTTAACAACAACTGAAAATGAGATTTCAGAAATACAGTAAATAATACCACTTCAGGTTAAAATTTAGAATCCCAGTCCAGAAGTTTTAGCCTCATATATGACTTTAAAAACACAAACATTTATTTTAAACTGCTGCATTGACAACGTGTAGGAGACCAAATTCTTTTGGTCATGCACAAAATATGCAGCTCTCAGAAAATACCTACACTTTTTTAAAAATTATTTTTTTTTTTAAAAAAGCCTTCTTCCCTAGGTGATTTGAGCAGCATTAAAGAAGTTATGACAAACAGAGCCTGAGAGCTGGATAGATTTATGTTGCTGAAATGCCTCCTTAGCCATGCAAAGAGATGGCAGAGCGACAGTTTGTTAATTATCACCTGAAACCAGTTTCAAGCTCTTTTTGTCCGTGCCTGATTTCAGCCATTGGTCAGGAAGACAAAAGGGAAATGAGAGTTTAAACACCAGCCTCTAATTAAATCTGTTGGAGGTTTATTTCTGGCCTTGCTTTGTGCTTGCTGAGTGTCTCAAGGCAAGTACCTGTGTCTCTTGCAGGGAGGTGATGTAAGCCATGCTCTGCAGCACCCTGAGAGGATGTCCCAGAGGCACCCAATGCAACAATTTATACTTCTCCTCAGAAACACTGTCCACACTCTGTTTTCAGAATGCTTCCATGTCCAAGGTGTGTATGGACAAGCAAAGTGAGATGTGCCCCACGAAAATGCTGTGGAAATGATGTAGTTAAATCCTTATGTAATGCAGTGGTGAATCCTGTATAAAAACTGTGTGTAACCAGGAATGAGCACAGGGTAATATAAAGACTTGTTTCTTTAAGGTATTTCCAGGGGCTAACTGCATTTCATGTTCTCATTGCTAGTCAAAATTTTCATACACTCCTTCCATCTCCATTATTTCATCTGTCTTGTGCAGCAGCAGAAATCTGAGACTGGTTTTCAAACATAACCCTAGGAAAGTGTCCCTCCCCTTTGGCCTCTGTCATAAAGTACAACAGAGAAGAACATTTAAAATAAGACATCAGTTATAGAATATAAGCAAAAAATGGAAATGTCATAGACCTTAGGGAGGAGGCTTGCAGAGATCTTTCTTGTTGTAAAGTAAAGTGACAAGACCCCAAGCTGGTAAAAGTTTTGTGAGAGAGATGCCAGAACCTTCTGTCATAATCTCTTCTCAAAGGCTTTAGCTAACAACAAAGTTCTGTTACAACATAAGCCAGGAAAATGTATAAATACACAAAAATCACAATGTCCATGTCAATCAGGATGTAAACCAAAGAGTTTATTTAAACTCCTCACTCCCCATCCCTTCCCAGTTCTGTCATAGCGGCAGGAGGTAGATTCTTGCTTCTATGTTTAGTTCACCTCATTTCAGTTGTTTTGTGGACTGCAAAAGCATCCAGCAGTGCCTCTTGGTCTCTCAGATGGTTTATTAATTGTTTCTCCATTTCTTTCAGTGTGCATTTGTCTGCTCCCTGTTTGAGTTCAAGCTTTTTTGCTTTGTGCTGTGGCTCTGTCACTCAGAAGTCCCAAGGCCATGGCTCAGTTGCTGTTGTGCTATGTGTGCTAACTGAGCTGCTGGGATGCTGAGGGAGAAACGATTCCCACTCCATGGGCCCTTGTGCAGCTCTGTCTGGCACTGTGGTAGGGAAGAGCTGCACTGCAGAGATGGATGTGGGTAGCTCTGGGTGTTTTTATCTCTCTTTAGAAACCTGTTCATGTCTGTGGTTATGCCCATCACTGGTTTGGCAATACTGTTATTTTTTGTTTATTCCATAACTTAATCAGAACATGAGTGTTCCTCAGTTAAAATAAATGGTAACTGATGTAATTGCAATATTTTTCATATTCATGTTGCTACTGTCCCTTAGCCAGCCTCAGATTTGCTTTGTTAAACACTCATGCACGTTGAACAGAGGTATGAATTGATATATAGAGTTTTGGTTGGACTTGTGTGGGTTTTTTTCCTTCCAAGTGGTTGCAGTTAAGTTACTTCAAAACCCATCCATTTCTATTATTCAGATGTTGAACTTCATTAGACAAGTGCAGGCTTAGGAAACATTCAGCCCAGAAAACTCCCATTTGGAAATGCAAATTACATCTTAAACCCCTTCTTCCCCATCTTCCCCACCTCTGCACACTGTGGGTAGTCTCCTCTGGAGAAGGCAATGAGATCAAAACCATGTGAGTGCTCTGGAGAGGGAAAAGCTCTGAGAACTGAATCGAAAGCATCATTATGGTCATTCAAGCTACTGATTATCAGAGAAAGCTGAGCCTTGTACCAACTTGCTAAAGGTACTTTTAAGCCATTAACACATCATCATAATGCTATAGGAGTTTGGATGGGGGAAATAAGCCACAAAAATAGTTTTCTGTGACTGTAACTTGATCTGGTAAATGACAATATGTTCTCAATGCTGTTTGTGTAGTTCTCATTATGATTGTGGCCTTAAATAATTAGTTAATAAACAAGGCTATGGCAAAGCCTATGTTGCTGCTTTCATCATATGCTGGAAGTATTTCAGAGGTTAGGAATGAATGGCAAGGTCAATGAGGTCTCTTTGAACTCATTTGCCCCGTAATTCTTCCATAATCTCTGAATCTGCATTCCATTACTTCTCAAACATTTGCTGAACATGATTCTGTGTCAGTTAAGATGCATATTCCTGGGTTCATATAACCTCCACTGCCCTCTCTTCCTCTCTGTGGCCTCCACTGGGTTCCACTTAACTGCATTTCAAACTCTCCAAGATGTGGTAGCTATTTGGGAAAGCAAAATTATGTTATTTCTTCTTTTGTGATAATGGCTGGCTTCTTGAGTGTTTTCTGTCAGATCCTGATTTTCCTTATTCAGTGTTCCTGGTATTGATGGCTTTCCTTTCTCTATTCCTTATGAAAGAACCATGTGAATTTCATTCTTTTGCCTCACCAACCTCTGCTCAATTCAGTGAAACTGTTGGGATTATTAAAATGGGAGGACAGAATTTCTGCATAATGTTATGGCCAGTGTTTGGAGTTTAATCTGTAATGTCCTTTCATGTCTCTTTTCATAACCTGTTGGTAAGTGACTGTGTGCTGTTGGCTCTGGGCCTAGCTAATTTTTTCCATGATCATGTGGCATTTTCTATGCTTTTTAATGAGCAGCTTTTTTGTTTCTTGGTAGTTTGAGTGTTTTTTTTCTTTTCTGCACTTGGGAGATAGAAGTTAATGGGTTCTCAATGCCTTTCTCTTGTATTATTCCATGATTGTTCTTAACTAAGACTGTGTTCTGTTTTCTCATTTCTCATTTCTTCTCCTGTGTGCTGTTATTCCCTGGATGTTGGCATTGCATTCTCTTCCTCCTTAGATTTTCATTTGTCATCAGTCCCCTTTGTCTGATGATTGTCCCTTTCTCACTGCAGCTACACCTCTAGCATCTCCCTCAAAAGATCTTTCTTCCTCCTTCTGTCTGAGGGTGGCACACACAACCTCTCTTTTCTTTGCACTTTTCCAGTGAATATTCCTGTCCCTGATTAGTTTTGTTGGTTCTAATGGAATTCAGTGGCTATCTCTCTGTTGAAGACCATTAGATGGGCCCATTTCAGACCTGATTCCTTGGGGCCAAATTAAATCTTCATCTCTGGTCTCTTACATCTTGTGGATGTCTAGTCCAACAGCTGTATTGCAAGAGCTCTGGCCTGTGTGTGTTGGGAGGATCTGCCCACATTTCTATGGCTTGCCTATTAACAGAGCAAGGTCTGTGCAGATAACTGAAGTTGTACATGTTGCCTTTGTTTTTCTGTTGTTTCCATGGATTTTCCTGATTGTTACAAGCTCTGTTTCTGCCTGCTAGTTCCATTACTTTGAGTGCTTGCATGTGAGCCTTGAGAGGGACCTCTGTGAAGTCAGTTGTATTTGTACTGGATTTTGTACCTGTTTTAGTGTTTCTTTCTCTTGCCTTTTGTACTCAGAAAGACATATTCCATTGTATTACAATCTCTGGGACTAAACACCATGAGTTCAGGGAATATTTGTTTGCCACACTTCTGCTAAGAAAACAACAGTGCTCCAATCTACCATGGTCTTTCAGTCTTCTCAAAAGATCAGTTGCTGAATTCTGACATATTTAACTTCCTTTTTAGCCCTGTAATAGTTATGTTATTGGTAGAAAATATGAGTTCTTTTTCATCTTACTTAAACTAATTTTACACCTGTATATTCCCACTAGCATTGACTTAACTTACTGTGAAGTGAATGAAATCAGAATCAGGACCACTGAATGTATAAAACATACTTGGGAGTGCAGGTCTGATTAGCTGTGAAATGTTCCATGGCAGCTTTGAGTGCAGGATGGTGCACAATGACACACTGTTTGGTACTCTGGGAGAGCCAGGCAGCAGAACTCTGTGAAAATGAGAGGGGTGACAGAACAGCAAGTGAGAAGAAGAGAGAGGGAGAATGTGAGGATGGATAAAAGAATGTGTAAATGGACTGATGAATGATGAGAGAATGTGCAGCTGAATTAAAGAATGTGTGAGCTGATAGATGGGAGATTTGGCAGGCAGACAGTACCAAATGCATTTTAGGCTGTAAATAAACGTTCCAAAGAGTTATAAAGAGGAAAAGAGACTGAGGGGATAGAAAGATTAGATAAAGGGCTCAAAACATGAGGGCATTCACAACCAGGTTGGCAAACCTTTCAGTGGCATGACCAGGAGAACATTGCTGAGCAATTAAGGAAAGGAGGAAGCAGGGATAGGCTTGAGGGAAACCTCTAAGTGACATAAGTGTGTCAGGGCAAATCTAGTACTGCTTTGAATTGCCCTGTGAAGAAACTGCCTTTTCTTCTGGAGTTGTTCAGAGAGGTTTTGAAAGCCATGTATTGTCTCTGTTCTGTGCATATTAACTAGGATGGATGTGCAAGCGTATTTCTTATAACCTTACTTTGCAACCTGGGTTGAGAGCCCACCTCTGGAATGTGATTTCTGACCCTCCAGAGGTTGTGGCGTATTCATATATTCAAGTTTCTTGAAATAACTTCAGAAGGTTAAGGAACAGCTTGAGAGGTGTAAGCTCTTAATCTGACACTGAAATCAGTTCCCTTAGATTAAACACTGTAAACCTCCCAGGTCATGAGACACAGCATCCTCAGAGCTGGAAGTGATCTCTTCTGTACAGCTTTAGGGAGATTACTAAGATTTCTGTAGAGGGGACTGGGACCACTCTAATGAACAGTGAGAATCAGTATAGTTTTTTTCTCTATTTGTTGTCTACTTCTTTCACTTAGAAAGCGTTAACTCATGGGAAATGCTGGAAGAACTGTCTATGTTGTCGTTGTATGTTTTGGCTGGAAGACTGAGGCTGTCACTTCTTACGAAGTCTTAGCTGGAATTTACTACTGGAAACCAGTCTGAGTTAAAGTTAAGTGCTATTTTTGACTGGTCAGATTTTATTCTCCATCTGTTACATAATCTGTTTTGCCATAGTGCTGCACAAATGCTTTTGCAGGGATGAGGAATGAGGTTGTTAGGGACAGAAAGCGGCAGCTGTCCAGTAGATCTGTTTTTTGTGACGGCAGTGCTACTTAAATGAGTTTGTGAATCTACAGAAAAAGACGCTTTTTATTTATAGTGATTTTAATTTTTTTTTTTTACCTGATGTAACAGAGTTCACTGGGGGGCAAAAGAGGAGGGTAGAGCTTTCTTGGACTGCTGTCGTGCAGCCTGCTCTATGTGACAGTATAAACCAGCAAGGGCAAGGGATGTGTGCTGCTGAGGGGCTACTGGCTGGATTCATTATCTTTTAGGCATGGTAGGAGCAGGATTTAAGTAATTCCTACTCTCTGATCCTCAAAGGGGAAATGTTCCTGTGTTAACTCAACAGGGAGCAAATTCATTGTAACAAAACATATCCACAATACAGTAAGATTTGCAATCAATGCACGTTTATAATTCATGAGCATTGTTTTTCCAGAATAAATGATCTTTTTCTGAGCACTGAAGCCATTCTATCTGGTGGCTGAAACCAATCAATATCACTAAAAACATAACCTATGACAGTGGTCATTCATAAAGGCCTATTTTCTGCAGGTATTTCTCTAGTAGGCAGCAGAGATGTAGAGGGTGTTGCATTTTTAAAGCAAACTGTAGTGTGCAAATAAATCCAAACAATAAGAATTCTCTTTCAGGAAAATGATTTTTGAAATTTATTCCTAAAAATTCCATTCATCTATTACTTGAATTTGCTATCTATGTTCTGCCAAGAGCTTTGTGAAACAGGTCTGCTTCCTCGTCAGCCTGTGCATAAGTACAGATATCCACATCTGCACTATTCAGAGACAGACTAAGATGTTCAACATTTCAGTTGAGGACTCTGGAAGCTTTCAGCTTTGACTTTCTATGGAGTGAGATGATTTTTTTTTCCTGGATTAATAGCCTTCAAAATAATCCAGATAAAAAAGAGGTACAAATGTTATTTTACTAAACTTTGCATAGTTAGGATATAAAGTAGGATTTGATCATTCCACCCAGGAGCTGGAGCTGGTGACCAACAAATGTCTGATCTTTGCTCAGAATAAGTATGGTGAACAAAACTGTGCTCCAGGGAGATGCATGACTTGAATTATGGAAGTACACTTGAGATATGGTAGTGAAACTGATTTGTTTTGGTGCAGTTCTTTAGTTCTACTTCAAAGTAGAAAGGACAGGAATTTTATTTTAATAACTCTATGATTTCTTTCCAACTGTAAAAAATGTACTGCCATACCTACTACGACTTTCTGAAGTGTCTGTAAACAGCTGAAATAGATTAGAAGAAAACCAGTGCTGAGTGGTTGTCCTTGCTGAGCTGATGGGGGGTGGTGAGGCACTGATGAATAATCTATACATCTTCACTAGTCATCCAAACCTTTGTGGTCATGCTAGGTTAAAATCCTGGCAAGGATGGTAATGGTCCCATGTCCTCACTCAGTTTTTATTCAATCTGTTGCCTGAGGAGGATTCCTAAGGGGTACAGACACAATTACAAGTCAATAGGGTGCTAAACTTCAGAGTTAAGTGATGGGGAAAAGGGGTATAAACTTCAACACTCCAAACCCTTATGATCTGCTTTTTTTCTCAGAGATAGTAAACCAGAACTATCTGCTGAGCCAGTTTAGGATTTTACACAAAATACAAAGTCAGAGAGAAGTGGATGTCTTATAGTGTATTCTTGCCAATTATTTTCTGACTATTTCTCTGTCATATTTTAGAGGGGCTGGCCTGTTGTGTTTAGCAGCATCAGTTACTGAGAATTTTAGAATGACCTGGTGAGACTTTCATGCCTTTTTTGATCAGTTAAAACTGCCCCTTAATCCATAGTTACAAATTTTAATGACTGGTGGGGTATTTAGTGACACATTCCAGAAGAGACCACAGTAAAACTCTTATCTGAGATGTTCTTTCAGGTTCCAAGCACAAGAAATGCACCGATTTTACCACTTCAGGGCAAAGCTCAGCAGAAATGGAAACCTTTGCAGGTCATAGAATACCCTAAGGACCCCAGTGGCTCAAGGCTGATCACAGCACATGTTATAGCTTCCATGGTGTGTCTGTACTGTGTGTTACAAAACAAAGCAATGTTAGAAATGCAGGGTCAGAACAGTCGCTTGAAGGCAAATGGGCCCCAGGTAAATTAGGACAACATTGAGTGTCCTCTGCTGGGAACATCCAGCTCAGCACACAACCCTCCTTTTTCAGAAGCTGTGGTGGGTTTATCAGTAAACTCTACCTCTGTGCTTTCCAATTCCAGTTCTGTCCAGCCTTGCCCTCCAGGACCCTACACTCAGGGTGTACCTGTACAGCAACTCTGTCCTTCTTCCCTTCTCCCCTGCCCCTTGCAGCCATAAGAACAGCCCAGCCTGGTTCTCTGGGGACAGATAGCATTCTCCAGCACCTGCTGAGAATCCTTGAGTCAGCCCTAGGGCCAGGCTAATTAGAGTACAGCACCATGTTGACAAAGACAGCCTTCTGCTGGGAGCAGAGATGAAATCTGTGTTGTACACAGACAAGTGTGCTCTTGTGGAGCTGAGATGTGTATCTGTGCAGTTATTCCTTGTCAGGCACTGGGTATGAGCTTTGAATAGCACAATTCCAGCCAAACAACAGTCAAATAAATTTAGTTATTAAGAAAACAGCCTAATTGTCTGTTAGGTACTATGTATTTATCTTCTGGTCTCTGCGCAATATTATGTTAATCTTGTTTATCTTAGATTTACCAAAAAAGGCTTCCTTTAAATTGTCAGTAAAGACTGGCTGTTCTGCTCCCCACCAAGAGAGATGTGAAAGTAGCTCATGTGCTAGACCTGTGTTTCTTCTACACACCTGCAGAGCAGGGCAGTAGTCAGTAGCTGAAAAAAAAATTATGATGGATAGCAGCAATTATAAACCAATAATATACGGGAAACAGAAAAGATTGCTAAGAATTTCCTGCCATATGCATTTAGGAGGCATCTGGACTACATCTGGGAAAACACACACTCAGGGAACTGCAGCTTGCTGGAGGTGCATGTCTGTGCTATCAGGAATAATGATAAAATGGTGCAATTCATGTTTACTTCTTTGTGTGTTGAGGGGAGGCATGGAATACTCAATAGGAAGCATTCCTCCAAACAGATGGAGTACAAGGCAGCATTAATTGACTGAGGAGTCGGGGAGATCACCTTGTGAGCTGTTTGCTCACTTTATTGCTTAATCATATTCAAGATGATTGATAGCATCCCTTAAAGAGTGAGGTACTGTGGCTGTGATTAGCAAAAGTGGTGGCATGTAGGTATGACCCACCTTAACATTTACATTTTGGCTTAGTGGCCACAGGGACAAGCTGATGTGGAGGAATGCATACTGTTAATGAGTCGCTAAAAACGAGGAGGACTGAAACCCATCTGAAAGTTGTGCCTGCTGTGTCACCAGAGCAGAGTAATTTCTTAAAAAAGAATTGGATGTCTGTTGAGAAAATTGCAGAAGGAAAAAGATTATTTCTTAAAGAGTATTTTCTAAAGTGTGGGAAGTTTTCAGAATTTTTTTTTTTTTTTTGGTCATCCCACTCCCCTGATGAAAACTGATTATGGACCCGACTTTCTGAAGGGCCTCTGAGAGTTTTGGTCAAGAGATTTCTTCAGTTTATATGCACATTTCTGTAAATAGTGAAACAACTTATAATTGTTTGTGAGGATATTTAAAAAGAAAAGGGAAAAAACCCCAAAATGAAGCTATGTTTCCTAATTCTACTGAAGTAAATTCAAAGAGCTTTCCCCTAGTGGACAGTGGGCTTTTATCCTGGCCCACTTGTACTGTCTGTCAGAAGAAGTAGCTTGAAAATGCCTTTACACCAGACTCCCAGTAAGATGTTCAAAAGCCTCAGTGCATCTATCTTCTGGAGGGTCATTGTAAGGGACTTCTCTTGCAGCCTTTAAAATTCCAACCTTCAGCTAATAAATTTGACTTCAGGAGTACACCAGGGAGACAATGATGACTTGGCTTGTATTTTTAGACAGGCCCTAGGCCGATTCTTTGTTCCATCAAAGCTTATATGTTCTGGAAGTTACTGTAAAATATATTTCTGTTTGATCTTCTAAGGCTTGCAATTACTCTCATATTTTCTTTTCTGTACAAAGACTGATGCAGGTAAAAAAGAAAATGCTTGTTTTAAAGCAAATTTATTTTACTGGAGATGAGCAACAATTTGTATCTGATAGATGAGTTTCATGATAGATTATTACAGAGCTTCAGACATAACTTTTGGGTGTCTAAAATTCATGTGTGAGATAGGGAACAAAATACTGTGTGCTGTAGTTAATCCATACTTGTCAAGAAATAGCAGCACAGGTCAACTGCTGGATCCTTTAATAACCAAGGTGCTACATCAGTACTAATTACATCCATTCCTTCTGCTCTGTCAATGTCCATCCCTGGAAGGAATTTAAAATAATTATGGACCCAAGAACCATTCTGAAGTTGAAAAACTTTCTACTATAAGAACAATGTTGTTCTAGGTCTCTCTTAGGAAAGAAGAAATGGTTTATATCTGGGACTTTTCTTGCAGGGTTTTTAGGTCTTTCAGGTCTTTCTTAGAAGACTAAGTTGCCATTGTTTTTCCTTGCCAAACTAGCCTCTAAACACAAGTGGGTTTTAGTCAAGCTGTCATGATTGATACTTTGAGTTGTGACCTGCCTGTGGGGTAGCATGGTTGAAGAGGACTGATATATCTGCCTTATTACAAACCTCTGTGGTCCTTGGGGAAAGCAAATAATATTTAAAAGCTAAATTAAATGTGTTGTTCCCATCTGATAGAGTGTTCTCAGGATTCTGCAGCTGTTCCTACCAAGCACTTGACTGCACCCGAATATTGACTGTGAAAGTTGGGCTGCCCTTGCCTCTCCTATCCCTGCAAGTGGGCAGGTTACTGGACAAGAATATCTTATTTCTTTCCTACTCTTCTGGGGAGGAAGGAGCTTGAAAATCCAGGTGTAGTATCCTAGGAATTAGAGGTACCTTGAGATTTCTGTGGGGAGCATGGACTGGTTATTCTGGCTCTGCTCCCTGCTGACTCGACACTGTCTGCTGGAGGCTGACCTGGAAGTTGGTGTCTGCAGAGGTTGCAGGTGTGTCTAAGGCACCCCAATTCCCAAAGTGGCCTTTCTGCAGTCCCTTGGCTGTAAAAAAGGTGGCTGGTCATATCACAAATCTCAAGGGTATGTCATGCCTGGTAACATTTTCCACAGGGCCCAGAGAAATGCACAAAAGAAGAGGAAACGTTGTTAAAAATAAATGCAAATATTATTAAAAAATAAAGTATTCTGATTAAAGTTTTCAACACAACAGGACAACAGGGTATACAAGGTCATCTAGAGAACAGATGACTTACTATCATTCTAAGTGGAAGTGCTATCACAGTATGCAGTAGAATCAATTATCTTCCCTTTATTAACTTCAGGCCTGCTGATCCTTGTGTGCTGAGGAGGTGGGCTCCATACAGGCTTGCTTTCAAGTGAAATATAACAGTCAAAGAAATGAAGGATGTTGATGTTTCAGTATTTCATTTCAAGGCTTTTCCAACCTTATTTTTAGGTGGTGGGGTTGTGTGTGTGGGTTTTTTTTTCTTTATTTTTTTGGTTTGTTTTCTGCAAGCCCCCATTCTCATGTCTTTCAGCTGTTGGGCTGACACAAGAGCAGGGGGGTTGGTCAGTGAAGGCTTCTCTGTGTGCCTCAGTTTGCTTTGGGTGAGTGCCATGCTATGAACAATGCCATCATGTGTGCTGAAAAACTGGAAACTACTCACACATCTGTTGGTTCATCTAGTTGTTTCTTCACTGTGTTTTACAAGAGCTTAAGAAGAACTCAATTCAGACAGGAAAAGTAAGTTGGGGTTTCTGTAGCATTGTGAGACTGAATTATAAGAGAAAAAAATTGAGCCTTTCAGACAAATTCCATCTCTGATTCATGCAGTGGATTTGTGGTCCATTCATGCAGCATTTTTTTGAGTTTCTGACGCATCTGCAGACAATATTCAATGGAATTCTTTTGTGAGAATTCTTCACTTATGTGACATTTGGTGGAAGTATCCAGAAAAGGAATATTCCTGAAGGCAATTTCTGCTTTTTTGTTGTATCTCACATATAAAAGTAACATCATTACATGTTGATGTGAATACCTTGCTGGAAAGAAAGGAGCTGAAAAATATACTTTGATTCTAGAGTGAGGCTTGAGGGTGATGTATGTAACTATTGTACTTTAAACAAATGCTGAAAAATAAGTAAGACTCTTCCATAAATGAGTTTCTTTTCTTCCCATCTTTTTAAGCTTGGGGATAAATTGGCAAAATTTACAGGTCCTAAATAGGAAGCCACTGGATGAGAGGAGTACAAAAGCAAGTCAGTGTTGTCAGTCAGCCTCCAGGGAGGAGTTTCTAAATGATACAGTAAGCACTGAACTCAGTCTGGGTACTTAAAGCAAATGTGTCAGAACAAGAGCAGAAAATACCTTATCCCTCAATGAGGTGAAGAAACTGATGTGCAAATGAAACTGAAGTATGGGAAGTATTAATATAATTTCTGCTAATGAAAAACCCCTAACCCAAACCAAACAAATAACCCCACAATAAAACAAACAAGTCTCAAAGCTAAAGAGTGATTAATTTTCATCTGTGAGGTTACCAGACAGGCAGATGACAGCATTGCTTCAGGAGACACAGTGGCTAAGAAAACCCATCCTTGTTATTTTACCTTTTATTCTGTTTTGAAGAAAAAGCTGTTTGGTTTTTGTTTGTTTGTTTTTAAACATGAGCTGTGTGTGGCCTGTAAGCATCGTT
This sequence comes from Certhia americana, assembly GCA_018697195.1. NCBI lineage: Eukaryota > Metazoa > Chordata > Aves > Passeriformes > Certhiidae > Certhia > Certhia americana. The sequence continues at coordinate 18,609,695 of CM031865.1, read as the reverse complement.
CAAGTTTACAGAAGATTTCTGATAGCTCCTGCTTGACCTGGTTGTAATCTTTTGGTGATTCTTCTTTGATGTCTGAGTTCCATTTTACCACACAGGAATGGTTCTGCTTTTTATTCTGAACTATCAGCCACAGGAAAAAAAAAAAAAGAAAAGAAAAGAAAAAAGAAAAAAAAGAAAAAAAGGAGAGAACAGAAATCAGCTCCAAGTGTGCAGAAAAAAACCCAGATGAAATGGAAGAGACATCTGATGCTGGGTAGCTTTGTTCATGAAACTACACAAAGGAGAACTGATTGGAGTAAACAGTTGCTCTTACTGCATAAAGAAAGGTATCAAATGAAGAGTAGAAAAGCATGGAATGGGCACATCCTCCAGAAATGATTGAGGTGCTCTTTCTTCTTATAGTCTAATCTTTTTTTTTTAAGGTATTTTTTCTCATGTTCTAGTTTATAGCTAGTGTAAAAGTTAACATCCACCTCTACAAAAATTAAATTAGAGTTACAGCTTTGAACACACAAAGTTGATGAGATCCCAGATTCAAAAGATCTCCTGAAACAAGGGAGACAAATAGCATAAATCAGAAAAGGAACATTTGAAAATGGGCAAGACACCCCCACCCAATTAATTCTTAGAACATAAAGAGAGGCAATAAGTAGTAAATCTTCCATGCACTTCAGTCATTAATATGGCCTGTCAGAGAAAGCTGTTAGAATTTGAACATCCTGCATGACATTAAAAATTATGAAATATTTTAGTATGTTGTTTCAAAGGGCAGAGAGGTAATATAACAATATCTGGGAATACTTAACATGTTGCCTGGTTTTGTATCTCTTTGAAGGCTCAAAGGTGAAAAAGTATCATTTTTAATAATATTTTTGATTTTACCAGCAGTTAATTTTAGGTATATTCAACCAGCTTCCTGCAAGCATGTGTGTGGAAAACAGAATACGAATTTTGCTTTTGCTAAGTCCTACATCCTCAAGTAAATCCCACTTTCTTGCTGTTACTTTGGGCTTTAATTTTTCTTTCCCCCCTTCACTGCTCCAGGCAACCTGAGCTGGGACCCTTTCACCTGGCGTTTGTATTTGTATTTCACCTGCATTGATGCAGCAGAATGGGTCCCCATCACTTTGGGGATATCTAGATGTGCTTTCATTTCTGCAGTAGCATCCCAGTTACATTGATTTCCCCCCTCCCCAAACAAGTCACTATTGCAGGTTCTTAAGATCTGATCTTCCATAAAAATTGCTCTCATCCCAGGTGTCATTAAATTTTTTTGTCTTTCTGTTTTCATTCTTGCAGTAAGACATGTGTGCTACATCTTCATGTTTTCTGAATCAAACAGACAAGTTTTCATGGGTTTTTCCTTTCTCTGGTTATAAGTGAACTTCACAAAAATATAAAGAATTAAAGCCTGCCATGAGAATGATTTTTTTCATCTTTTGATTAGCTCTGCCTTTAATAGCTGTGGCACTGCTAGAACTGCAAACATGTGTGATATTAACTGAGCTGCAGTCTGTATCTATGAACTGGCAAATAAACCTTTCATGGCAAGTGGCAGGTTGTTTAGGGTTACAGCTGAAATATCTCGTTCTGTGGTGGTTCCCTCACCCAGGCACAGAGTGATGTTCCAGGCTGTTCAGACACAGAGCCCTTTCTGGCACAGCCAAACCTCCTTGTTCTTTTTCAGCAAGGTGTACCTTTGGGCTGGTTTTGTCTGGCCACAGCACTCTCTTTCAGCAGCTAATTTTTATTAATGTTTGCCCTGATTCTTCTTTCTCCATGTTGATTGATCCTCCTCACTCTGCTCCCTGCTGAACAGTTGTCCAGGTCAGCACAACCCACTGCTAGAAGTGGCCTTGGTGGAAAGCCTTGCTGGCTGTGCAGGATGTGGGACAATGGACACCCACCATCCTTTTGGGAATGGCTGTCAGTGGAGCTGCCCATCCATCAGTAGAGCAGAGGAGCAGGGAGCCACCTGGCTCCTTCCAAGTTCTTCACAGCAGAGTTATTATAGCAGCACAGCTCCTGAGCATTCTCAGATATGACTTATTTTTCATTCCTGTTGCTCATCTGAATGACATTTGCTGCACTTTCTCATCCATGCTGTAGGGGTATTTTTTTGTCACAGTGTTCTGGTATTTTGTTGTTTTCATTAAGGGTGAGGGACAGTTTCTTCTGCCATTAGCCATTCTGAGTTGTGTGCCAAAAGCCATTCTGTGAGGAACCCAGTTCTAGCCTAAAGGGTATGGCTTTTACAATAACCAACTCAGCAACATGTTTTCAGACCAGGAAGGACATGAGACATTGCTATACTGGATTTTCAAATCTATTGCTGTCTTAAATCTTCTAAGGTATTGATTCCCTATAGATATCCTTTCGCATTTGTGAATTAAAGTAATGCTGTCTGTGAAAGCTTTGCCCTTCTCAGAGTCTGACAAAAATCTCAATGGATCCAGGCTTTCACCCTGTTTTTAATTTGGAATGACATTAGAATAATCATCCACAAAACACTTATTTTGTAATCCTATATTGTACTGCTGCAATTCCAGTTGTGGCAGTCTCTGCCAGCATGAGAAAGAGCACTTCAGAGGTCCCAGCTGGGATCCTTGGCCTCTGTGGGATGACTCCAGCCCCACCTTCAGCAGCAGAGGCAGCAGAGCAGACGGGAGCTGTTATGCATTTTTAAAAGAGTGTGTAAACAGAACCAGCAGGAAGCCATGCAGTGTTTATTGTGGTCTGTCATGAAATCATAGAGAGCTCTGCTGCTCTGCCCTGACCCTCCAAAAGTCTCAGAGTCTGGGCCAAGAAGCTGTCTAAGGCTATAGATAATGTGGTAACATAAGAATTTCAAAGAATTTCAAAGAAATACAACCAGTGGAGAATGTGCAGTGTGCATAGTGGCTTGCAACTGATGGGCTCAGAAGGGCCTGATGTCCCTGTCTTTTTAAAACCTTATCAATAGTGTCCCATTGAGCAGGTGTTGCACTGCAACAAACATGAGTAATAGCATATTTCATAGCTTTAAGATTTCTTATCTTCTTCTCTCAACAGTGCTATTAAAATTATAATGTTGGCTTCTAAAATAACACAGTAAACCAGAACTTGCACAGTTCTGTTTTCTTCTGGGACTCTGGTTTTGATTGTTTTCCCTGAAGTCAAACTGTTTAGTGAAGAAGCTGCCAGCTGTTTGGTTCAGCCCAAACCCCATCAATTTCCCTACATGGAGTGTCATGGCTGTGCAAGGTTCTCTCTCTGCTTATTGTTCTTGCAAGTTGCTGATCAAACTGCTGTCTCCAAGCTCATGAATGTGGCTTTAGGAGGCATTTTCCTGAAGTAGTAGTTGCAAGCTCACATTTTTGGAAACACATTTGAACATGGACATGGTTCAGGAAGTCATCTTAGTGCTTTATGGGCCAGCAGAGACATTGTAGTTTGCATTTTAGTGGAAGGCACTGCTATTTTGTTCAATTGTTGTGTATGCCAGTCTGGTTCCCCACTTCAAGCTCTGATGGACTTTGTTGTGAAGTCAAAGGGGTTTTCTCCTCTTGTTAAGCTTTACTTTTGAGAGAAAATAAAAGGAAAGAAATGCAAAAATCTATGTGGAAATCACATGCCAGGCCAGTCTGATGAAGATAGTTTGTTTGTCAAGAAACATCTGGCTTCAGCACAGTCATCTGTTGTGGTATGTTCTGAGTAAGTGAACATTGTATGAGCACTCCTGCTGTTCTCTTTTGCCCACTCAGGCCTTCTCTGTCTCAACCCAAGAAGCATTTTTTTGCCTGCTTGCCAGCATTCAAAATGGTTTTGTAGATTATATGTTAGAGAATAATCAAACATGCATGGAACATGAAAGGCCTAATAGAACCCTAAACTAGAATCATAGAATGGTTTGGGTTGGAAGGGTTCTTTAAAGGCTATTTAGTCCAATGATGAGAAGGGACATTTTCAGCAGGTCAGATAGCTCAGAGCTTCATTCAGCCTGACCCATAATGTTTCCAGAATGGGGCACCTGGTGCCTCTCTATGTGTTGCAGTGTTCCATCCTCATTGTAGTCTTTCTTATTCTGAATTCCCCTCTTTTAGTTTAAAACCATTGCCCTGTGTCCTGTTCCAACAGACCCTGCTAAAATATTGTTCCCTCATCTTATAAGCCCCCTGAAATCTGCCAGGAGGTCTCCCCAGGGCCTTCTCTTCTGCAGGCTGAACAGCCCCAGCTCTCTCAGCCTGTTCTCACAGGAGCACAGGAGAGGTGCTCCAGCATTCGTGGCCTCCTCTGGACCTGCTCTAACAGGTCCATGTGTTTCCTGTGCTGAGGACCCCAGAATGGACATTGCAGGGTGAGGTCTCATGAGGGCACAGAGAAAGGGAAGAATCACCTCCCTTGTGCTGCTGTCCAGCTTCTAGGCAGGGAAGTTGGAATCTGTTACAGGCTGCTCTGGGTTTAGACAGTGTTTTCAGGAATGCAAAGGCACAGAAGCTGTTGTGTTTTGGTGGAATAGAAAGGATGAGTGTTCAATGTTTATGTTTCCTGATATGTGCAGCTGGTTGTGTGAAATCTGCCACTGCATGGAAGCCCTGAATTTGAAGTATCAATATGTTGACCTGTAAAAAATTGTTTTACAATTCACTGCATTCCTTTTCCTGCTTTGATTGTGCATTGAAACACCTGCAAACATACAGACCTAATGTAATCCTAGTGGGGCTGGAGGCTCAGATCCATCGTGATACTTCACTGGAATTACAGTATGGTTGTATCTTATTTAAATTCCAGTTCCTAGGTGAAGTTCACACTGTACTGCCAAATCGCCTGCTTGGGAGGAGGTGTAGCCAAGAGACACCCTGAGAGCAGGTGGATATTGTGGAGTGTTTCACAGTACTGGGTGAGGACAGGAGAGCAAGTGTTGTGTTCATCTACCTTTCTTAGACCACCTTGATTTACATTACTGCTATGAGCAATCAGAATGAAACTGGAGCTCTTTTACCTTCTCAGTGGGAGTCTGGCCAGGATCTTTTCAGGCAGCAATGACTTCATGTGCTGTGTCAGCAGCTCTTTCTGCTTTGAGGATGCATTCCACACTCTGTCTTGTGCCTTTGTCAGGTGATGCAGGGTTTTTCAGCCACTTAGTGGATTGAAATATACAGGGAGTTTTATGTTGTGTGCTTCTTTCATTGTTGATTTTGTTTTGTTTGGAGGTTTTTTTACCCTTTTGGCAAAATAAAAGCTTCAAAAATTTGCCAGAGGCAAGGTACAGAGTATCCCTTATCTGAATATAAAACTGGGACTGCCTGGACAGTGGAGGCTTGATTCTGAACTCAGTGAAGTGGGTTGTCTTAAAGACATGCTATCAGCAATCAGCAGTGCCTTGATCTCTACAAGGCAGAAGTTCCTGGTACCAACAAGTTGGAATTATTAAAACAGCATTTTCAGGAAACTTTAATACCCAGAGCAGCTCCAGCACTGCACAAAGGAGCCCTTTCATCTGAACAATCTGGTAGTAAAACACCCAAGCATCTTTTAGAAGTGTCCCCTTCATCTTTGGGGCAGATTGTGAAATCACAATGGAATCCCCAGGCTGGAATGTTGTTCAGCCTAAGTCTGGAGCTCATCTGAGCCACACTCAGTGCAGATGCAGCTGGGTCAGGGCAGGATTTCTGGCACCTCTTTTAGATGGATACCAGGACTGCAGCTGTGCCCTCCTGCTACAGGGCTTGGAAGGAAGAAGATTCCTTCTTTGCTCTCTGGTATCAGCTCTGACCAATCTTGTCTTCTGAGTGTGGGAAGAAATAGAACCCAGCATTTGTGCTTGGTTAAAATTCAGATGGTTTTGTTCTTCCTGCTCCCCCCTCCTAGAAATATGGTGATTTGCACTGATTTTTCTTTATTCACCAGGTACACCAGACACAGCAATTTCTGATACCTCTGTACATGCCTTGATTTCTGTCATGTTGCCCTGAAATCGATCTGGGATGCTTCTCATAGGACTTAACCTGCCAAGAATCCCTGGCTTAGTTTTATATGCTCTGTGTCACTTGTCAGCAGACAGGTATGGAGATGTGAGTGTGGACCAGGGAGTTTCAGAAGGTCTTTTGCTGTTGTTGATAATGTTGACAATGGTAGAAAATAAACTCAGAATTTGCAATAGAATTTTAAAGCCTATCATGCTATTCTCGTCCCAACTACAGAATTACCTTTTTCTAGCTTATTTGAAAGAATACATGTAAGTGTGTGTGCATATATATACAAAAACACATACATAAAATTAAGTATAAAAACAATAAAAAATTGTGTGTGCAGCAGAGCTTATGTAATTTGTGACAGTGCCCTTAGGCATAGCCTCCATGTATTTTGACTTCTTGATATGAATACTGAAATAGAGAAAAAAACAGAGAAAATGTACTGTGATTTTGAGAAATTGATGGATATCCTGCTCTATTTATGCCGAATTTCACCTTGGCATGATCCTGACATTATGTAAACTTCAAAGAAGACAGGAAACAAGTCTTTCTCCCTTGCCCTCTGCAAGAAGGTAAAGGGAGAGTGGTAAAATGAATGCATCTTTATTTCTACCTGACAAGGGAATTCTTTTCCAAAATAGACTTTTTCACATTTATTGATTTCTTATATATAAAATATACCTGGAAATTTGCCTATATGCAAAATCTTTTTCAGCTAGTTTTAGTTTTTCTATCAAGACAGTTCTCTTTTTTGTTAGATAGTCTGAAGTATGAGGACGTTTCCTCAGTGAATTCAGTAAAGCTGGGATTTCCCTTGAATTCCTTAAACTTGAAGAAATAAATGGCTAAATTCTAGAAATTAAACACCTTGAAAATATACATATCTGACTAGATCTGAGATTCTTCAGGAAATCCATGGAAACAAAGCAAATCCCCAGTACATCAATAAATACCTGAATACTAAAATTATTAAGTAAATGATGCAGTGCCACATTTAAAATTAATCTTGATAGACAAAGCACTATCTGTCTGTGCCTGTGTTTGAGGTGGTTGCTTTGACACCCATGTCCAATCTCTGTAGCAGTTAATAAACTTTGAGGAGAAATCCTTGTGTTTTGGAAGTTCAGGAAAGTCTTGGTTTAGTTTTGCTGCAAAGTTCTGTGTTTAATACTTTCCACTTGGAGCAAGCAGAAATTTGTTTCTGGAAAGATCTTGCCTGCATCTGTTCCCACTGTGCTCCATCTACTCCCCAGAGTCAAATGCAGTGTCTTAAGACACAGCTGTTGGCTGATGGTCTCAGAGATTTTCTGCAGATAGATGTGCAATCTGCTACAAGCAATTGCTCCTGGAGTAGTAGTAGTAGTAGTAGTAACAGCAGTAGTTAGTGTTTGATTCAGATCTTGGCTGGGGTTTGCACACAGCATCCCAGGTGCTGAGCCTGCAGGCTTGCCCCAGCGCCTGTGGTTCAGACAGCTGCACCCCAAGTGTTGCCATGGAATTAGCTGGCATGCCCAAAGTGTGAAAGAATTATTAACACAACAAGCAGGCAAAAAAGTTCATGTCTGTAGGTGTAGAAGAAGGGATTATAGGCAAGCTCACTCCTGATAAGTCTCAGTTGTACTGATTACCAAAGAGTAATTACCAAAGAGGAACAGCCTTGCCCTTAACAGGTTGCAGCTGTGACTAATAAAGATAAGTGTGATAAAAGGGTTGGGTTGGCTGGACAGGGGGAGCTGGAGGAAGAGGACCTTGCGGAGGTAGAGGAGGACCTGAGGAGGAAGGAATGGGCCAGAGAGACACAAAGAAGACTGAAACAAGGAGAGTTGCTGCTGTAGAACATCATCTGTGAGGTCAGTCTGGGTCTGATGGAGCTGGAGCCTGCAGTCACAGTCCAGCAGGTAAAAGACTCTGTGGTCAGAGTCTGCGAACCAATCCTTGCAGTCACGGTCCAGCAGGAGATAACCAGCAGTCAGAGTCTGCAGCTGGAGCCTACAGCAGGAGCTTGCTGTAGTTAGAGTCAGGGTGGTGAAGCTATGAAGAATAATAAACTGGGCCCCTTTTCATGTTGTTAAATAAGAGTCTGTGGCTTGGCTCATTTCTACCCCTAATGTGAGGTCTGCTCCAACACATGTCAACAGCTGAGCTGATGAGACTTGATTTTCTTGACATTTATGACCTGTGTGGGGTGGAGTAGCTGATATCTAATAGCAAGCTAAGACTCCTTTTGCAATCTTTTTCTCTCCAGAATCTAAACCTCTCACTCTCCTTATTCCAGCTGAGCTTGGTGTAATTTTAAGAAACTGGTATTGTTTGGGTGCCAACCTTTTTGTCAAATTATAAACTACACAATAATTTCAGCACTTACTTGTGGAGAGGCAGGTAGACAAGTATATCAAGAATACGATCATAGGAAGCTCAGGTTCTTTAGAGCATCGTTTGTGCTTTGAATGAACCAGAACTCTTTGATGTAGGAAATTTTTCAGTGAGGTCTGTCTTGGAAGTCATTATGAAAGAACATGATGTTGAAATTCATGAACTCAAACTGGAGAAAGCAAAGAGCCACATTTATTACTGGCTGTAGCTGTCATTTCCACGAAGTAATTTTTACTCCAGGTTGTATGTTGCATTATTACAAAGACTGTAACTACATGGAAGGTGATTTGAGATTGAACTTGCTTTTCTGAATGGCTTGCAATACGTTTAATATAAGATGCTTTTCTGCCATGTAAATGGATGCTTACCTCTGGTTTATGTTTTTTTCACTGCACTGAACTGTGGTAGTCACTTTAAGGGTATTACATTTATGTAAGTAGCTTAGACGTACATTTCAAGTGTACATTTTTACATCATGTCTCTTAGGACTTGGGAAAATATATATCCATGTAGATGAAAACCTTCATGGCATTTGCAGCAAGTCAGAATCTGAATTTGCTTATAAAGTATTTTTCAAGGCAGAAAATACTTTCAACTGAACAAATATTTTATGGCAGACTCCAAAGGCATTATGCTAACTTGGCAATGCAACTCTGAAATGACCAAATCTTCTGATTTGAGAGTATTGTTTGTTTTCCACTTATCATCCAAACAAATAACAATAATGAAAGATTGAAATTATGTGTTTGCTGAGGGGTTTTTTTGGGGGTGTGTGTGCATTTAAACACTTCCTGGTGCATTTTTGAAAGTCCCACACAAACAGAAAAATGAAATTGTTCATCTTGACCAAGGCCGTAAACATTCTATGCAAGCTAATTCAGTTCTAGGGCATAGAAAAGATGGAGTCCTTTTTATATAATTGTTGGTTTTTTTCCCTGTCGTGTTTTCTCAGGTACTTTGTGTTCTTTAAAGAAAGTTCATGCAATAGTAGCATGAACTGGGTATTTTACCCTGTTAGTATTTGTTTTAAGCTGTGTGCTAACTCTGGCTCCTGTGAGTGATGATCTTATTCATGGGGTTTTAATTCCAATCTGATCCTAACACATACCTGAGTAGCACTTTGGTTGAAAAATGTTCTCCCCTTTTCAGGCTTGATTGTTGCTTTTTTTAAAGGTTGCATCTTTAAATTTTCAATTAAGAGTTTTTTAGTGAAAAAGGACTTGGACTAAAGCCAGCTTAAAGCCACTGAAAGTCTTTTCATTGACTGCAGTGGGCTTTGGATCTGACAGTAAGTGTATTAAGAAATATTAACTAAGGGGTTGTGTGTACAGCAGAGTTATCTAACACAGTAACCCCAATGGCCACCCAGTCCAAATGAAACTGAAATCTGATTTATTAACCAAAGGGGAGTTCAGATTGTTGCAGGAATTTTTTTTTTATCCTCAAACAGCAAAATCTTTTCTTGTTAATATCGATGCAGCCTGGTACCTACCAAAAGATCATGCTGGCAGTTTCATTACCTTAACACAACAGAATCTTTCTCCCCAAGTCCTCATCCCAGGAACATTTCTATTGAAAGGAGGCACTTGCGCCTGCATCAAAACATCTCCTATAATAAACACAGTGCTGGGTAATGCTTAAATTACTGTTTATCATGAGATTGAACCTGTTCAACCTCTTTGAAATAAAACAGTAAATTGCAATAATAGGTTTAGGTTTTAGGGAAAAGATACATTAATATACATGATAGAGCCTTTTATCTGTACGTTTTGTGAAAGAACAAATGTATGTAGGAGAAAAAAGATTTTCAAGCCCCCCCACCCCGTTTTTTAGCTCTTCAGCTGTCTCTAGACTCAGTGAGGAACGTGTTATCCTGCACAGGGCTCGCTAGATGGCAGGACAAGATAATCTTCAGAAACAGGGAATTTCTGGGGACTGAGACAAAAAACTGGAGTTATGGTGAAACTGAACAATTGGAAATAAAAAGGAAAAAGAAAATTTCTGTCTCTTGTTCAGTTTCTTTCTCTGTGATTAAAAAAATTAAAAATAAGAAATTTAGAGTTTTAAATTGACATTCCAACAAGTACAATATGATAATGGCTAAATTGCTCATGCAAGTGTGGAAAAGTGGAGTCTTTATTTCTGAGAGACAATGGAGCACTTTATAAAGCAAATAGCTTGACAGTAATTTCTCCTTGTCTGTTTTTAGTGAAGACCCATGTGTTTGAAAAGAACTTTCTTCATTGTCTCTAGGAGCTCCTCTTTCAGATATGTCACTGTATGTGTAACCTTATGGCTCTGTTGCAAGACAATGGATCATGAAGAGGAGAGATGGAAATGGCCCTTGGGGTAATATTTTTATCTTAGCGCTACTGGTATTAATTCAAAGTAAGAGTGAGCAGAATCTACCCCATTATGTAATACAGTTAATTCCCTTGTCAATGAAGGATCAATTGCTGGAGTGAATTTTCAAGCTATTTGTCTGGCATAGCTGAGATGTCACTGAACAACTCATTTTCTGTCCCTTTTTCTGGAATAGCAGGTACCAGACAAAGAGAATTGCAGTGACCACTGCAGAAGAAAGAACCAGCAAAATGTGCTTTCTACAAACCATGCTTTTACCCCTCTGTGTGTGAACACATCATTGCTTCTGTATTCCACTTTTCACTTGGTTATCAGAACTGCTGAGAGATGTCAACTGTCTGAACAGCAAATAGCTTACCTGTCTCAGTATTGCAAAGTATACCAGCCTCAGATGATGGTATTAGAGTGAGTGTCTTTGGCTTTTGAAACTGAAAAATTCACTGCTTTGTGAGGTTACCACAGAAATCACGGAATTGCAAAATGGTTTGGGTTGGAAGGGACCTTGAGTACCATCTTGTTCTGACTCCCTTTTCACATGGAACATTGTCTTCCACTATCCCAGTTGCTCCAAGCCTCATCCAGCCTGGTCCAGGGATGGGGCAGACACAGGTTGTCTGGGCAGCCGGTGCCAGGACCTCACCTCCCTCACAGGAAAGGATTTCTTTCTTGTGTCCAGTCTAAATCTATTCTCTGTCAGTGTGGAACCATTCTCGCATGTCCTGTCACTATATGCCGTTGTCAGAAGTCCTCTCCTCTCTTGCAGGACCCTTTGGGTCCTGGAAGCTGTTCCAAGGCCTCCCTGGAGCCTTTTCTTCTCCAGGCTGAGCAAGGCCCTCTCTCTCAGCATTTCCCCACTGCAGAGCTCTCTGATTCAACTTTGTGGCCTCCTCTGGATCTGCTTCAGCATTCCTTCATGTATATCAGTATTCCTTCATGTGCTGGGATTCAGCACTGCAGGTGGGCTCTCACAAAAGAGGCAGAATCTCCTCCCTTGTCCTGCTGGTAATACGGCCCAGGACACGGCTGAATTTCTGGGATAATTTTAGAAATTCTTGGTCAAATTAAGACCAAGTGTTTATAGTACACTGGAGGCTTAGTCACTGAAATTCTGAATGTAATGGAATAAAAATTGTGAAAATTTGGCAGTAAGTTGTCTTGTAACTACCAAACAGTAAAAGTTTAAAAAACTTAATTTATTTGGAAATTTCTGATCTGATAAAATAATTATTTAAATTTGATGAACTAGTTGTTTAATAATAATCATCATTATACAGGAACCCAGTTAATAGCTGTTAAAAGCTGTTATCTTACTCCTACACATCTACATGGATTTCAATGTGCTTGGAAACATAGCTCTGAGTTGAGAACCTGCTGTGCTTTTAGACAGGCTCTCTGTTCAATTTGTCCAGTACTCTGAAATATAAACTCATGCATACTGTGACAACAGGAAATTGAAGAAAATTAACAAATGAATGTCAAAAATAGATTTTAAATTGTTTTGTTCATCTTCTGTGAGTTCTGGCTGCTGCCATATCTGTCAGGGTCTTTGAGTGACAGGACTAATCTGGTTCCAGCTCTGCCCTATCTGGGACCAGTCTTAAGATCTATGGAATGTAGTTACCATTGGAACTTCCACACCTTTTCTATGTTTGGTTTAAGTTAACTAGCAAACTCAAAGAATATTTGAAGGAAGAGAGGACACCATCACACCCATTCTATTCTGTATATTTTTCTATTAAGAAGTTGGGCAAAAACCCTAGTAAATTGATTTAAACTAGTTAAAGAATATGGCCAAAAAACCCAGTTCACAGTCCTTCAAGTTAGAGAATTTAAAACTGTAGTCCTTTTCATTTGCTCTATTTATTCAGCTTATTTCCTAACAGCACTTATATCCTAGATATTAACAAAAAGTCATCTCTTCTGTGATTCATTTGGCAACATGATCAAGCAGGAATATCTGCTTCCAGCTCCCCCTGCTATGAGGAAGTCCCTTAGATCATGTGTTCCATTTGTAAAATGGTGATAATGGTCGTGATATTGTTTGTAAATATTTTATTTATGACAAGTCCTTTATAAACACCAAAGATTATTGTACTGTTTGTAGGATGGAACTCCATCCAGCTGTCTCTGTATTTTTTCAGAAGAAACATGTGTGAATACTGAGAAAATCTGAATGTCCTAAAGTTTCTGTGCATCATTTTGTGATTTGATAGGGGTGGTGGTGGGGGAAAGCCTAGAAGAGAGAGCAAATGTGGTAACAGCACATAGCTGGCCAACTGGGGTTTTGCAGGCTCTGATTCTCTTGTTCTGGACTCTACTAACTTAGTTTTTCTGTCTTAAAGTTCCAAGAGGTCACAATCCATCACGGATGTCCAAGACCTCCTCTACTTGAAGTAATATAAAAGAAAGGATCCCAGCTGTTGGAATGGCTTTCTTCCTGGGGTGTTTGTTACTGCTGTTTGCAGCTGGGTGACAGATTTGCTGTTTCCCCACCAGGGAAACTTCTCAATCTGAGGCTCCCAGTGAGACACTGGGCCCCAGGTGGGGGACCAAGTGGGACACTAACTCTTTCCATCTTTGCAACCATTCAGTAGTTTCTGATGCCTTTTTTTGTTCACTCTCCAGGAGGTCACACGGCTGGAAAGAGAGAGTTTGTCTCACAGCTCTATTTAGACCTAAGCCTGGTTAGTAGAAACAGCATTCCTCACAGTTGCAGGATAATGTAACATCATAAATAGAGCTATCAAGAATGTCAGGCAGCCTTTGTGGTTGTCAGAGCAGTGATGTTAAAAGAAAAGGGTTTTTTTTCTGTCTTTTTTTTTTCCTAAATAGCTTTCCTCAAACTGTCAGGAGAACACCTGGTGAAATGAAGCTTTGCTTTTGCTGTGTAGCATTTGTTCTTAGAGATGGTTTAAGTAATAAATATGATGAAATAATTATATAGAAAAATAACAACTTCATTTCCATCAGAACACTAAGGGGTGGTTGTGATTCTTCAAAATGCCTTGAATACTTGAGAAAATAATTACAGCTGGGATACAGCTGAAATACTCCACAGTGTCCCAGTATCTGTGGGTAGCAGAGGATGTGTAGTGCCTGAAAAAGCAGGGGGAGTGAAGGTTAGATGCTCATGCTAATTATTCTGGAGATGGTTGATTGGGAATGAATCACCTCTCATCTCATTAGCATTCAGCAGCACAATGCTGTATGAAAAGGAAACAAACACTTGGGATTGCAAGGAGAGGTAAAAGAGGCCGGTTTCTCTGTTGATGGTGGTTTTACAAGGAATTCACTGGAGCTTGGAATGATTTATGTGTGCTGAAAACCTGGCCTTAAGAAGCCAGCTGCAACAAAAGTCAGATCTTAAGGGGGCTGGGAGGTGTCCCTGGAATCTCTGCAAAAGCAAGGAGTAGGTTTCTGGCTGCCAGGGTTCTTCCCACATGTGTGCCTGATTTATCAATAAACTGATTGTTTGGTTGCTTTCTACAAGTGTGAGGAAAGAGGAGACCACAAGATTTAACAGCATTTGCTTTACTGGCCTTACTGTTAATTCCTCAATCCCAGCCCCTCAGCTGCTTGTACTCAATTCTCCCCACTGAAGGTGGTTGTGGCTAAAGAAACAGCAAGGGTAGAGACAAGGTGCTTGCTATTATTGCTGATTACTGCTGTTTGGTGCCTTATTATCTCTAATTGCTGGATTTGCATTTAATGAGGATGGTTCTCACCATCCTCACCCCTTAATACCACCCTCTTTCTGCTGACCACAGGATATCGGGGGAATTTCAAGAGCAGTGTTGGAACTACTATGATATCTCTGGAAGGAAGGTAAAGAAAATAGTAGAATGAGTTTGTTTCTCTTCAGGTTCCCAGCATTGATATCTCTTTCCCTTTCTTTTGTATGTTTATAAAGTCCAGAAAAAAAGGGTCTTCCTTTGGTGGCTTTTGACTGTCAATGAATGAACATCTCATCTGCTACTCTAGGGCACAGTCTGGTATGACTCAAACCAGAAGCAAAAGAAATGTCAACAGTTTTTTTTAATATTGTTGAATGGTATTTTTCTGCTTTCCAGTCTTGGTAGTGAAGCCCTCTGGATGCATGTTTTGGGTTACTTGGAGTGATTTTCTGGCTTTGTAACCATAGGCTAAAGGCCTAGGACAAAACATTTATGGATAGTATATGTCTCTGTTGACATAAGCTACAGAAATGATCTAAGTCTGGTTTACAGCATAAAAAGCTGTAGTAAAGAATACACAAGTATGGCAGGCCTCATCCACCACCATAGGAGAGCTCTGTCTCTGTAAAATTTTGGTGATTAAGGTTCTGCTAGCAAAAAACCGGAATTCTTACTTACTAGAGTAAGAAAACGATTAAGGAATGCTTTCATGCTGAAGAAGGAGGTATAAAGTGTGTGCTTCTGTAGGAGAGTTTGTGTGACTAAGAAGAGAGACAGCTTTGCTCTCCCATGTCAGCTGTGGAAGGTCAGGAGCAGCTTACACCTTCAGAGCTCAAATATTCTTGGTATTCAAAAAAACCCCAAAACTGATGCATTTTGGTACCTTGCATATCAAACAGCCAATGGGGAGCCCACATGCTGTTTATTTGACTTTCTTATGTTTTTCTCTGGGTAAAAACAGAATTTTATTTGCTGTCCTAATGCCCCAAAGTCAATCCTTTCTTAAAACGTTATGAGTAGTACAGCTAAACATTAGAAATTTGTAGGGTAAGCAGAATTGTTGGGGGTTAGCACAGAAGTGTCAGGTGCTGAATAGCAAACCTGTAACTGATGTGATGACTAGGGCAGACACTACAATTTTTGAATTTGTAGCAACATGCTGAATAGAAATTTTTTTCATGGGTTTAAAGATAAACTAAAGGCATTAACAGATATTCTTGATTTCTGCTGTGAAGTTTTTACAAATAGTACCTGACTGTAATTTACTACAATGTACTAGAATAAAAACAATAAAATATGAAGGCTCTTTTCCCATCCTTTCAATGTCCTTCTTGCTAAGATCAGTAAACATGGTGGGTTTGTAATTATGGCAGGGACATATAGGAATAAAAATATTGTGATTATATTCATACTTTTTAAATGAATCATGCATCAAAAGAGCTTTTTCTTGAAGAGCAGGTAGTCCTTTTGTGAGGATACATGTTCTCAATACAGGAGAGTTATTAGGGCATCTTTCCTCATTTCTCTTCTTTTTCCTCCTCTCTTTTTGTCATTCCTCCTTCATTTTGTCTGAAAGCAATTTCCTCTTCATTAAAAATACTTATTTTCCAATTGAATCCATGATGCTAGTGTTGCCTTGATCTCCATTCATTTGGATAAGTTAACTTTTTAGAAGGGAATAGAAATTTGAAGGTGAAGAAAATATTTTAATTGGGTGCTTTAAGGGATTTCAGGAGATTCAGCACTTTGAGGTCTTTTGCTCAAAAATCCTCCTTCTTGCTGCTTGTCTGGCATGGTCAAGACTGGTTTCAGAGCAATTTTACCTTCTTGACTACTGTATACTACTTGAGGGCTGCTTGTAACTATCATGGAATTGGTTTGTGTGCTACCCACACATGGTCATTCAGGCACTGCAGCTCTAGAGCATCTGTGGTGTTTGGCTGTGACTGCAGAGCAGTGCTTTCCTCTGACATAGGCATGTAAGAGGAAGATGATTACATCTTGCCTTATTATAAGGTGCATCCAGCTTTTTGATGCATGAATATGTGCATCACCTTTCTTAGAGGTGTATTTGTGAATATGAAAACACGCAATTATGTGGTCTCGTGTTTTGCATGAGGTTCACTTCTTTTCTTGGATGATTTTTTTTGTTGCATTTTATTTTTTGTTTGTGGGAATGGTCATGCACAAATGTCATACAGATCTAGAGAACAAATTATCTAACCAGTTGCATGCCATGTACAAAAAAGCAGTACATGTGGTGACACAGTGACCCATACATGAAAACTTGGAAAACTAAAATGCTATTTTAACATGAAGTGGGTCCATCTGCCTTTAAAAAGGGAGAGACTGATTGCACAGAAGTGGCTAACAAAGGCAGATAAATTGATCACTGCAATTGTTTGCCCTGCTCTAACCTATTTTCCTTGATCATGTAATTCCCATTAATGAATTTTTATGTAAAAAATTTGTGCATATTTATAAATGAACATACTGCTTTAACCAGGGGGCTGTATCTTTCATCAGGAAGTCATCCTTCAGTTTCAGACAATTAGCTCTGAGCACCTGTCATCATAAGATGAAATTCTTCTCATTCCTTTATTTATCAATCTGCACATTCTGTGCTGGTACAACACTGTCACTCGCCCCACACAGGGGGGTAAAAAGAAGAAAACTAAAATTGACTGCAAACGTGTTTATTGATGGGAAGCAGCAACTTGGGTTCCAAACTTCAGCTTTCTTAATGTTTTTTTTTCTTTTCCTGTGTGGCTTTAGGCAACACCTACTGCAAATTTAAGCCACACAGGGAAGTGAAGAGGGGTAGATATGGAACTTACACTGGATACAGACTGTGTCATGAAATAATAGGGTGGTGCTGTTATGAGGAATATAGGATATCAGGGTGAAAACGGGGAAGGTATTGGTCTGAGCTTGCACTGGAGGTGTGTGCTGTGGTCTGTGGGATTTAGTACCTCAGTTATTTAGACTCTGCTGCCTTGTAGAGCAGTCAGCTCTGTGATATGCAGGGCTATGGTCTCAGTGCTGAAGCCTGAAATTAGCAAATGGTGCCTGGTCAATACTGTGTCTCTGATTTAGTGAGTAGCCTCCAAGTCAGAGAAGTAAATATACAGACTTTTTTTTTCCCTGTTATGGTTAAACTATTAGCAGAGTGAATACCAGTTCCTGTCACCTAGGTGCCATTGCATTATAATAAGCTGTGAAGCACAAAATCTAATTTTTTGTCTATTTGTTGTTGTTTTTTTTTTTTAATGGAACAGATTGGTGTTGTAACTAAAACTGCAAGGAGCGAGAAAAATATTATAATTCTGCAGATAGGTGGGAAACTAGAAACACATCACAGTGTAAGTCACTTTGAACTGACTCAGTTTTTTTGCTTGTGGATTTTGCTGAGCTTGTCAAACAGAGAGAAATGATGTTTAAAACCTTAATGGTGAAGCAGCTGGGAATTGCTAGGCAACGAAGTAGTTTCTTACATACAGCATCATATCACTGCAATGGCTTTTTCGATCAGAAATATCCTTTGAGAGTTCATGAAACTAATTTTGGGGTTCCAAACACAAACTTAAAAGGCAAGATCATCTTTTACTGCTCTGATTAAAAAAAAGTAATTCTGTTTTAAATTACTTAAGTACTTAATGTCTCATAGGGAAGGAGAGATCCTTTGCTTTTTTTGCCTTCTTTTGTGGGAGAGCGAAGTGCTAATAAAACTTCATTTGCAGACTTGATAAATATGGTCTGAGAATAAAAACTAGACACTAAATGCAGCAAATTGTATGCTGTACTTGAAAGACTCCTGAGAAGAATGTGCAATGAAGCATGGTTGGGTTGTCAGCTCAAAAAATTTAGTCAGGACTCTTTAACCTCCATTTCAGAGTGAAATAACTTTGTCTCTGTCCTTGGGCCATTTGTTTGGTTCATAATGTTAGATAGTTGGAGACTCTGTTCCAAGTTCACACGTATTGACTGACTCCTGCAGTCACACAGGGCCACACAGTGTTAGTCCTCATGGCACAAATGTGCAGAAAGGTGTGTATTTTGTAGGGTGTCTTACTGTGACACTGCTGAGAGTCAGTGCTGCCCATGATGGCATTGCACTGTCAGCAGTATGCACTCAAATAAGCAGGCAGTAAGAGAGAAGGGGAAGAATAATGGAAGTTATAATGGGTTTAATGCCTGAGAATTTACGTAGTTTAGACTTTTTTTTTTTTTTACACTTGGGTTTCCTAGTTTCTGGGTTGAGCTGAAAACACAGGGCTCAATTGGGAAGAAAAAATGTCAATGGAATTTCTTTTGTCAGCTTTGGGAAGCTTCATACAGACTGCCTCACAGAGGGGGTGTCCTCCAAAGCTGTGCGTCCAGGATTTCTGAAGAGAATTCAGATTTCCCTTTACATTCACTGATGAGGCCTGAAGCCCCATATGCAAGCTGGGGCAGGGCAGGGGAATAAATATCCAGCTCCTGAATCCTTAAGTCTTGCTGCTTCACTGTTGACTTAGACCTTGTCTATGTGGGAGGAAATGCAACAACTACATTAAACTTCCATCTCTTGACTTGAGCTCCACATTTTACAGCAGTGGATCCCAAGCTAAAAGTTAACACCAGTCATTTCAGAGATGGAGGTGCAAGAAACAAATCAGAGGCAGGTGCTAAGAGGACAAGCTTTGGTATGGAATGATTACAGGTTATCCTCTGAAAAGGTAGTGAAATTTGGGGTGGAGAGTACCACACTGCCTAATTCCTAGCATGTACTGGGGAGGGAAAATGGAGAAGGTGAGGGAAGGGACACTGCCAACAACTGCTGTTTTAGAGGAGGTGCTGTATTTTCATCTTCTTGCTAGGGCATTTGGAAATTATGTCAAAGCCCAGCATGGACTGACAGGTATTGCCAATCATTTGCAGCAGCAATACCACCAAGTTTTCAGTTCTGACTTGAATGTTTTCATAACCTCAGCTCCTCCTGCGTCATAAGAAACGTGTGAAATGTATGTGTGGAAGGTCAGTGTTTGAAAACACGTACAGAGAGCACCTTAATTATCTCGAGGGAAACTGCCAGATATTGTGATGGAGTGTTTTAGCAGGCTGAATTCCTGAACTGACACACTTAGGTTGCTGATTCTGTTTATATGAGCAAAAAAGTCTAAATGACTGTCTCCTGTCCAAATTTACTCAGCTGGAGTTTTATTATTTTAGAAATGTGCTGTAAGTTCCCCTAGGGAGGAACACGATTAAGCTTTGTCCTTGGGTAAAACACAAGGCACTATCATCTCTTTGAAAGGTTTCACTAATCTCAGGACTTCAGCATGCAACTAAATTTATAAGGTCTGGATGCCAGTGGAGGTGGTTCACATTTTCTTTAGATGGTGACAAACATTATATTCTCAATCACTCTTTCAGGTCAGAGTTCAGCTTTCATCTTGCCTCTGGTCAGGGGTTGGATGACATCCTGAACAACTGGCTCCTTGTAGTTTATGATGCCAGCTGACAGTGGAGTAGTTTATTATATGATAGACAACCTTTAATTTTCTAGGAAGACATGGAGTTGATGTTTGATAAGCCATTCATGATAAAAGAATAGCTACTCCAGAGAAATGAAGAAGAGGCAACACAGTACACAAATAGATGTGTTTATTCTGAGTGCTCTAACTGCTTTTTAAGTCTGATCTAAATGTACATCAGCAAAAGAATGAGAGAATAGGAACATCACTGCCATTGTATAGGTTTTATCAAAGTGATCTCAGCTCATCTAGACTTTAACATTAAAGCACTGTGCTGAAATTGAATGCTTAGAATCTTATGAATTAACTTGCCTAGTGTGAGCGAGCATATATATGTGTATACAATCAATAAAGAGAATCAGCTTTTGCATTGTCTATTACAAGCACGAGCTAAACCTAACAGCTTCATAAAGTGAAAGCTAAGGCAAAGATGTTACATTTGCACTATGGCCACCCTCTGCCTCCAGGAGAATTGGTGTCAAAATCACTGCCAAGCAACTTGTTTTCAGTCTCCTCTATGGTGTCCTTGACTTCCTTGCTATTCAGTTTGCTCCCTTTATAACAAGAGGCTATGCTGATTGCTCAGGAGACAAGCTAAACATCCACAGGCCAGCAAAGAGCTGGCAGTAATTGTAGCAGCAGCCACAGCAGTCTGTGAGACACTTTTGCTGTACTTGATACAAACTGGGCTTCAGCTGTAGGAGACCTGTGACCTTCATCAGTTGTTTTATAAAATCAGAGGGCAGATGTTTAAACAGAAGGACTTCTATTATTAAAAAAAAAATGGTTTGAGAGGGTTTCAGACTATGGTATTCTGGGCTATTTGCATTTTTGTAGGGGAATCACTAAAAATATCAAAAATCAAGTATTATGTGTAAAATATCCCTGAGAGCTGACAAGTGGATGTGAGGATAGGAAGCAAGGTCTGTGTCCTGTTGCTTAACAGAAGAGTTAGATTTTCCCTGGTGAAGATATTGGTTCTTAACTGTAAATCCTCCACAGGTGGCTCAGGGATGTTTTACCTGCTTCCAAGAATTACCCCATGGCTCTGACCCCTCACTGGGAAATCTGGCTACAAACCAGAGAGAGGTGGAATGAGATCTGACTGGTAAAACTTTGATTTACAGCTTGTTTGCATTACTTGCACTTTGGGCAGGCAGGGTCATAGAGAAGAATGCTGCCAAGTAGAATAAGTATTGCTGAAGAATATCTTGGAGACAAAAGGAAGATCTTTAGCAAGGACTTTTTGTATCAGATTAGCAAGATTAAGTGATGTCATTACTGAAAGTGACCCTGAGTTGAATTTCTTTGAAATGAGGTTCTATTCTTGCCTTGAGTTGGATGAAAATTCTTAAATAGAAGAGCAGTTAAGAAGAAAGAAGCATTTACAAGTGAAAACTTAGTGGCTGTAAGACTTCTGCACTGTTGGCTTCCCCTTTAGAGACATGGATTGTGTAGTATCACTGAAATGGGGTGAAATCCTGCTTTCTTCCACCAGTCCTTATAAGATAGACTGAATTACATCCTTTTATCTAATGTAGAACTGAAACTATAGAATATATGGATCAAAATAAGTGGTGATGAGTACTTTCTTAATTTCTACACTCCATTCTTACAAATAGTTTCCCTTAGACTTGAAGGTATACGTGGCTGAACATGGATCAGAAATCAGATTTTTGTTGCATAAAAGTAAATGGACAACAGTTTTCCTTGTACCACACCAAACTTTGGCTGTAATGGTTGATAACAAAGAGGGACTCTATAAACCTCAGATCTGCCCAAGTTCATGCAGATGCTGCAGAGCAGGGCATGGTTATGTTCCAAAAAGCTGCCTTGCCTTGCCCAAAGTACTGTGCAGAGAGAAAGAGCCTGCTCCAGAAATTCTAACTAGCACTGGAGTAAGCAGTGCTGAAATTCTGAGAAATGTTCTATTCCTGGACATTCAAAAGAGGCTGCTGGAAATGAAGGCTACAAGGGTCTTACCAGTTTCTGGACCAACCAATGCTAAATTATAGGTGTGCACAATCTTCTCAGGACAGGTGCAAGGTTACTCTGTCAAGAAGGCCTTAAACTGTGCCTGCTATTAAGGTAATTAGAGGCTGCTGAGAGTTAGCTTTAGTAGTGGGAGTTGTGTAATGTCCATTAGTCTCAGAGATGGGTGAAACCACTTCACCTTTGTCTTTAAACCTATCTTTCCCCATTTATTTTCCACACAGTAAGCTGGCCTGTATCATCTCTTGCCTTCTATATCTGAAAAGTGTAACAGCTGGTGTGTGGGTGTGTGTCTTGAGTTCCTCTGGGCATTCCTGTTTACCTTTTCTCTCTGTTTAAGTAAGCAGTCTTCCTTCTCACCCCTGTCCCAATGGTTTGCAATCTAAGGGTCTGTTGAAGATTAGAGCCAAGATCTTCAGATTCTGAATTGTTGCTATGAACAAAGTTCAGAGCCAAAGGATACTCTGGAAAGACTGTTTTTCACATGCTTGTCATTTTGGAAAAATAAGATAGAAAGGAGCAAAACCCCAATGGGAATCAGGGGCAAAACTAAGTTTAAAGACAGTCCTCTCTCAGAATATGAAAAATAAACTGAAAACAATGTGATATACAGGTCAAGATCATGGCATACTTTTAACCACTTAGCAAACATTTTTAGCAGTGTTTGAATTCAGCACTTCCAGTGTCAGTTGCACTCCTTCCCCCAGTGAATTAGAAATATTTCATAAAGGCAGGGAGGTGTTATTGCTGTTTTCTACCTGAGTAAGCTGATGTGGAGAGGTGAAGGCTGTGAGATTGCAAACTTGGCAGTCCAATGGGAAGTCTCCTGTGGGAGCTGCAGATCTGTAACATTTCACATTGCTTCAGATTATGTTCATACCAAAGCCTGTTGACCTGCTTGAGCATCAGAGCTGGTCTTTTACTTGGGTGCCTTATAAACACACAGTAGAATATTCTGATTGAAATTTTGCCATTCCTGTTCAATCACTTTCTCAAGTAAGCTTCATTCCTCTCCTGGAAATGGAAAAGTATTGTCATTATTGAACGAAAATAGGCTCTATTGCCATCAGACCTAAAAAGTCAGTAAAATGGAAGATGCTTGCATTAATGAAAATCACCTGCTAGCAATTAAAACAATACTTTCTAAGCAGAATAGCTGAATGTGCCATTGATTTAATGACCCTTGGCAGTGACTGTTTAGCTGGATTTACAGGAAGCCTCACATGACATTTCATTAGTATCACAGTGAATTAACTTTATAGCAGTGTAGTGCTTAATCCAATTTAGACTTGGTATTATTAATGATACTACCAGGGAAATAGTTTTTAAGGCAATTAAACAGCAATATGTAATGTTGCCAAGCATCACTACTGATATCCGATGGCATCACAAAAACCCCACATTTTAAAAGGGAATTGAAAATAGGAAGATAGCACTTCCTGGTGATTTAATCCTCTGGACTTGGAAGACTACCAAGGCATATAAAAAACAGATTCTAGAAGATAACTTTTGAGGGAGGGTAAGTAAATACATTTGTCCTCCTGCTGGCTAGCAGCTTGAGCCACGTGCAGTGCCTGTGTTACCTCCAACAAAGGGTGCTTGGGTTACAAAGGGGGTGGGATTCTGGGGGACATGTGCTCTCAACTCCACAGCCAAGCCTAATGGCAGATTAGGATCAGGAAGAGTTTTTCATACTCAACAAGGAAGTGTTAGAACACTAATGCTCGAACTCAAGCTGGTGCAGGCTACTGCAGTCTGACAGTATTTGTACAATGACTTCATACCAGTAGATATTTTAAGTAGT
Organism: Certhia americana; assembly: GCA_018697195.1. Taxonomy (NCBI): domain Eukaryota; kingdom Metazoa; phylum Chordata; class Aves; order Passeriformes; family Certhiidae; genus Certhia; species Certhia americana. Next base: position 18,586,018 of record CM031865.1, on the reverse strand, counting down.
GACCTCAGATTTCAGGAGAACATCCTTGAATAAAAGATTGGCTCCTTTCCTTGTGTCTGTTAGCTTTTTCCTTTTAAATAATTCTAGCATCAATTTATGAAGCAAAACAGAACAACAGAACAAGCTCATTTTGATAAAAATCCCATCTCACATCAATTGTAATTTTGCCTAATATAAGTCAGCACCCATGATTATCCATAACAGCAAGGAACAATGAATTGGACCAAGTGAAGTGACAAGTGCATTTTAAGAGATCGTAAAATTCCCATTTGCAGGCATCATTGTGTTAATACCCCATGACCAATAACCCATATCATCATACACAAAAGTAGTATTAAGCTATAATTTATGAGGTGGGCTGCATTTCTTGGTGGGCTAGCTAAGAGATCCTGCATCTACATGTTTTTCTGGTTTTGTTCTAATTTTGTTCACTGTCTCAGGATTTTTTATTTAGGTTCCAGGAAAAAAGAGCTAAGATCTGATGGGTAAATGTGTAGGGCACACTGTTCTAAGCAACAAACTGTGGGCTCTCTTGAGACAGTTTTTTTAACATCTTGATGGATTTTAAGTTTGATTCAAATTCTGTTCCCTCTTAATGTTAGACGTGCACAATACTACAGATGTGTTTAAGGGATATATTAATTCTAAAGATGATTCTTATGCTAATCTTATTGTTTGTTTCTCTGCTTGGTATTTAAAGCAATGGCAAAGTACCTTTTATTTTATATCAATAAAATTGATATAAAGTATCAATTTTATATAGCATTTATATTTTATAAAGCATCAAAATTTAGTAGGGAAAGGAAATAACTTGTCTGCACTCTTTACACTCTTCTCTTTTACTGCCTACACCCATGTGCCAAGGACATGTACTGCACCGTGTGATAGCATTTAATTTTATTTCCATACAGTGTTTTTCCATATCACAAGTGCCTCCTGCCTGTTTGGTTTTGTGTAGGCACCCAATTTGTATGTATGGTTTTGTTTTGATTTTTCTGCTTGAACTTTAAGGAACAGAAGTCACTTTTCTGTGACTTCAGTATGCCTGAATAGATCAGTTTCTGTGCTGTGACTTAAATTGAGTAGCTGATGCTAACAGGAACTTATATAACTGAAGTGAGAAGTTCAAAGCAAAGAGTGTGAGTTATTCCCATAATGTGATGTTAAACTGTGGCCTTCCCTACTGAAAGATTAAGTGACTATGAAAAATCTTGTATGGTTTAAAAAGGAGATTCACATCATTCATGAAAGAAAAGCCTCTCCAGATAAAACAAATGTAAAAAAAGTGCCACAGATTGGAGAATCGGTACTGTACAAACTAGTGTGAGTGTTAGAGGATATCTCAATGCATGTTTTCCCTTTTTCTGTACTATTCTGTGGGACTGTACAGGGTTTTGGACTGATTTGATCTGTTAGCCTCTCTAGTCTTACATTTTTTACTATGTAGCTAGACTGAAGAGGGCATGTGTACAATTTAAGCCAAAGGGAACCAAACTTACTACTGGTGATTAATGAAACTCACAGTTCTTCCACTTCCTAGTTCAAAGGCCCTCAAGAAACTGGTACAGGCTTTTTTTACCCTGGTTCCAGAGGCTGTTGTGCAAGCAGTTGTGAAATTATGTGGAGGTTGTTGTGGTTGGTGCTCGTTTGCTCCGGTGTAATTGATGATATGTGCTCTAGACCCTAAAGTAATGAAGCCCTGAGGAGATTCAGTGAAGTTTCTGCTCATGAAGTAATATTAACGTGAGTGGAGTTAAGTACAAAGCCCTGAGGAGGGGATTTGGGGAGAGCCTGCTGAAACTGCAGGCCCTACAGAAGCACCCTTTGTCCCCAACATACAGCGTGTGTTAATGTGGGACCTGTTGTGAGGAGATGGTTCTGGAGAAAGAAGGGGACAAATAAGGAATGTAACAATCCCCTGTAACCTGCAGGAAATGTTCAACTACCCCCTCTTAGCGCTGGGGAAAGACTTCTGCATAAAGGGCCTGAATTCTCCTTTCTAATGCCCCTTTTGTCAGATGAGCAGAGGTCTACACAGCAAAGAGTTAACCTTAAGGATGGTCATAATTATGTAATGACTTCTGTTGAGTGTCTTAATTTCCTTTGTACTTCTGAAAGCACAGCTTTTATTGGCATCAGAGTTGTCATAAAACAAATTGAATCCTTCAGTTACGTTAGATAAGTATTTCATTAATAATGGTCAATTAATGTATCAGTGCAGCACAATATGCCTGAGTTTATATTACAGAAACACCACTTCCCTTCTTTGTAAAATACTTTTGTTCTTGGAAAGTCAAAACATTTGTGTTGAAGCACTGACTGACATGCTAAAACCAACTGTGCTCTCACACCCCACGTTCCTGTGCTGACATCTCTGGAGGGATATGGGAGGTATCTGAAGACTTGGACTCTGCACCTTACCCTCTTACAGGTTTAGTTCTCAGGTTCACTAATTCCCCTGTACTTTTCCCAAAGGAGTCTGTGGTCTGCAGTTGACTTAAGGGTGGGAAATTGTTGCAGCCTGTTGCCAATTTGGCCAAGGAATTTATGAATCTAGAGTCCCTAAATAGTTGCAAAATCCTAGAAATTACAGATGGGAAGGGACTATGAAGGATCATTTGAACACATGTGCCAAAGCAGGATTGTTTTGTACAGTTTCTCTATTCTCCAGAGTTTTGTCCAGACAGATTTTGAAAATCTGTTATATGATATTCAGAGTTGGTGCTAGGGAATATTGTCTTCTGCTTATGATATAATATAATATGCTGCTTCAATCCTGTAAAAAAGCATGTATTCACATCATGCATGTATGTATCATATGGATGTGTCACTTTCCATGGCTTTTCAGAAAAAATAACTGCTTTTCAGTACTAAAGAACTTCTCCTATAGCCACCATTGGTGCTTGGAATTTAAATGATGCTTGCAAATGAGGGCTTTGGAATATATAGAGACTGAAATGATAGTTTTCCTAGAGTATTTCTAAGACAGTACTTCAGAATTTGAGCTTGTTAGCATCCCACCTTTTTTTCTTCACAATATAATGTGGGGTTAAGAGCTAGTAACTCACAGAAAACACATGTGGATAGGGGAGAGAGATCTGGGTATCTTCTTCTGCTGTCCCTGGGTGGCTGAAGTGCCTGTGGTGGATGATTTATGGAAGCTATTTTTTTGGAGTACGGCTAAAATTTCAAGGGAAATCTTTTGCACCTGTAATTCTGCTTGAATCCCATCTATCTCTGCAAGTTTTTATGCCTAAACTGTAACTTGGATTTAACGTTTTCTGTCATTGATGGTTCTGAACTTGACAGTGTCCAATTCACTGGTCTTGCTTTTGGTACAATCACCAGGAACTTTCTTCATGTAGAGAATATTTTTCCTCTGCCATAAGAGGACCTGAAACTTTTTTTTTTTGCCTGATACATCTGTATTCCTTTTATTTTTTGTCTGTTTCTTTATTCACAAAGTCTGATTTCCAGCTTTGACTGAGTTTCAGACTTCAGCCTGTCTAGTTACTGTAGATCTAATTTAAGCAGGTAAAATATTCTGCAAAGAGGTACAAAACCATTTCTAATTCTGTTTCTAAAAATAAATGCCATTGCTCAAATGTTGATCTTTTATACCAGAGCATTTTGAACGTCTGCTTCCCAGCAGAGGTCTAACCTCTCTAGATGTTGAATTAACACAAGATTGAAGATGCAGGTTGTGTACGTGGAGTGAGAAAACAAATACAAAATGTATTTAATTCCATTGTCTTCAACTAGATTTCACTCAGATAATGGCTAATTGAATACATATAGTTGAACCTAATTTTTTCATCTGGCAATATTAGACTGCTCACAGTCCAACAAAATAAGCATCATGTTTCTGCACTGGTCCATGGAATACTTGAATTACTGACTTCTGTGGTTTCAACTAGACTTGCAATATATAAGCCAAGTATATTTTTCTTGAATCAGTAGTTATTTCAGTGGAAATGTGCTCCTTCTAAGGAAATTCAGCTTGTGAATACCTTGGAGCATGTATTTGGTAGAAGTGGTGACATATATTAAAATGTTGGGATAATGCATATACATCTTTGTTCTAGAGGATTTCATAAAAATAAATCCAAGACAGTGAGGTTTGATGGGCTGTTTCAGATGTTTCTTGCAGTGACAGCATGATTTCCTCATGCTACTTTTTAACTCTTGCTATTGACTGCTGTTCAAAAGTAACCCAAAAATAGTTGTGTGGGAACTTGTTGCTTTAAGATTTGCAAGATTGGTTGTATTTTTGAGAGAGACAAATTGCCTCAAATATTTAGAAAAAGTATGTAGAACAATGAGTAACTCTAGGGAACAGTTAGTGATTAGGTAATGAAAGTAATTTTTTTGAGGACTTTATGGCAGGAAATGTTGCAAAATAATTCCTATACTCTTTTGGTTGACTCAGCCCCATTTCTGATTTAGGCTTACTTCAGAGGGCAGTGATTAATTTCTTGTTGTTGCTCCTAGAAGGAGGTTAGTACCTAGTCCTTCTGGAAAGTTCAAGGAGGATGGGCAAACTTGAACCCCTGAGGCAAGTGAACACTTGAGAGCAGTGAGCCTGAAGGGGGAGAAGAACTTTTTCCTGTGAAGGTATTCAAATACAATTTCTTGAGTAGGGAATGAATGATGGGAGTACATATTTTGAGCTTCATCATGTAAAAAACTTGTTGTCTCATCATTACTTCCTTGCCAGCCTGTTTGCCCAATAGAATGTTCAGTGAGTAAATCTCTAAGACACAATTCCCACCAATCTTGCCATAGCATGGGATCATTTCACCCAAGACTCAAACTCTTTGCGTGGAATTAGATGTAAAACATAAATTGTATTTTTTACACCTGCTATAGTTTCCTTGGATTCAGTAAACTCTAGCTTGGAGTGGAGAGGTTTTGAAAAGTGTTAACAATGTCCTCTTGCATCTTGTGTACCTACTCAAGAAGCAGGAACTAAACTGAACCTGACAGTTCAGACATCACACCAAATTAAATTTTATGACTGAAGCATCAGGACTGATGACCAGTGTGAAGAGATGACAGAGAAGTTGCAAAATAAGACTGTTTTATTTCAGTGCCTTTTTTTTTTAATAACTCTGGATTTTTAATCATTAATTGGACTGAGCTGTATGAAAATGCCACTGAATAAGGCAATTGCTTGTAAAAATAAAGGGCTGTGTATTCCCCTTTTCAGTGGGGAAAAATCACTTGCAACAAAAATATTATAATTTGAAAGTGAAAATAGGTGGTCACTGTGGTTGAGGGTGAGACAAATGAAGTTGGAAGCTCTGTGTTTACCCTGGTTGTAGGGTGACTGAATTGAAGGATAGGATGACTTCTGATAAAAGCGTTTTTGGATGAAGGCACAGTAGATGCCAGAACCCAACAGTGATTGTAGGCTTTTTTTTTTCCTGCTACCTAAGTGAGATGTGACACAACTATCCTGATGCTTTGGACACTTGGCTAGAGCAAGGATTTTCCTCTTTGAGTCACCTTTGAGGTAGTTTGTAGCAACGTCAACTTTGTGCCTAGTTAGCTGTACTGAACCAGCCACATTCACAACTTTAATCCATTTCTGTATCAAGCTTTTCTATTTCCTGCGTTAGATAAGGAAAAGAGGCTTCTAGTTCCCTGGTGCTTTTGGGTTTGTGTGTGTGGAGCCTCCCTCCCAAAATCTCTGGTGTGGCTGCTTGTGCTCTGTGGCTTCAGAGCCTCTGACTCAGGTGCTCCCTTTTGTTGGAACCCAGAATACAGAGAATATTTCTCTGCATGTTTTGAAGGATGCAAACTTTCTGACAAACTATTTTTAACCTTTATCCATGGAAAGGGCTTCCTAGGCTCTGGGATGAAACAGAACTTTCAAGAATATAAATTATATAGTAGCATAATATGGAATTTATGACAGGGTGAGAAATTTAAATTTTTGGGTTTGTTTGGATGGTGGGTAGATGAAGACAAGATGGAGGATCCTTGTGGTTTTTAGGCTTCTTTCTCCTTTGTCATCTCCACCATATTCTGCAGTGTTTGGAACACAGGACCATTGGTTAATTTGCTGCAGTGTAGTGTTACATGAATAGAGATTTAGTTAGTTATTGGGAGAAAAGTAGAAATAATGTATGTTCTTGGTGGTAATTGGGTGAATTATCTTTAGAGAGCCTTGATTCTGCATGTTCGAGGTTTTTGGTGCCTTTTCTCTGTCATGCCAGGCTGGTATAAAGCCTGGTGTGCAAAAAGTGCTGATAAGAAAATAATAAACAACCTGGAGAATGAGAAAAACCAAGAGTCCAGTTTGCCTTTTTGCTTAACAAGGACTCATGAAACACCTCCCCTGTCAGGGGAGAGACATGTGGGAGTGAAGAACTCCAACACCTTTCAAAAACCTTTGCTGCTGTGAAAGGCAGTAGACCATGGCTGGGAAGGAATCTTCTCTATTTTTCATGTGGTCTGGAAAAAAGGCTGTTTTCAAGCTGATGTGGCTGTTGGAAGGACTCAATGGTTTTAGTGCTGTTTAAAGGCACATCTTCTATTTATCAGAAGTTCGTGAGAGGTTCCTGCAACCTTGTATCAGCTGGTAATTAATTAATACAGCTTAAAGAGAGACACAAAGCAGAAACATTTGCAATTTCAATACTGCTGGGAAGTCACAATGATTTACAGAAAGAGAGAAGTACAGATAATTGTTGTTTGAGGCAAGCTTGCACGTACCCCACAGAAACTTCCAAGAGACTGGAAAGGAAGTGCTGGCCTTGCTGAAATGAATGGCAGTGCTCCCACTGATTTCAATGGGGCCAGTGTTTTACCCAAAGAAAACACAAACCAAACAAGAATATTGCCTGGGACTGAAAGAGATGCAGGAAAATCCAAGTTCAAGCACTTCTGATTCAGGTTTCCAAACCCTAATTCTTAATTTACGAAAACAGATCTACAGTACAAAATGCTGTTTCTAGTTATTCAATGAAGCTTTCTCTTCAGAGAATTTGCTCTCTCAATATTTACTCCTAAATGCAGTTCTCCCAGGCTTACAGAGACAAATGTCTGGCCAAAAAAGAAAAGCAAAGGCAGTGGAGATCTAGTTTTGCCAAAGACTGGATACGTAGACATGAAATCTGAGAATCATTTGAGAAACTTCTGTTAAAATTCATGAGAGAGGAAATTTTCAGATATCCCTGGGAGATGTTAATTAACAACTTCCTAGGACCTTGACATGTTCTCAAAAACTTCAGTGTTAGAACTCTTATTGTTTGAGTCAGTGGGAGTTTCAAGTCCTTTGAGGTTACTGTTATTTAGGAGAGAACTGAAAATTTCTTACCTTGCAAGACCTGAGTTTAGGGCCTCATGCTCCTCTGATTTCCCTTAAATAGCTGGTGACATAAATAACACCTGAGACAGCCCTGAGTTGCATTTCCTTGAGTGCTTTCAGTGTTAGGGAAGTTATCAAATATAATAGGAAACACAAAGCCCCAACAGTTCAGTGCTGGCAGGTCAGCAAAAGGAGGCAAACGATTTTTCAGAGTAGGTATGTCAGTCTTTGCTTCCACCCTTGCCTCCCAACTCTCTTCTGCTGTAAGCAATACACATTTTCTGTTAAAGATGTGAGAACTTGGCAGTCTATTCAGCATGAATTTCCCCTTTTTACACTGCAGACAACTCAGAAGTGTGCATGGTAGTATAGAGACAAACAAAAATGAGAGAATCCCACTGAAAAGGTTTTAATTCTTGGAGTAGGATTGAATCTGTCTGATTTTTGAAGCCCAAATTTGTGATGGAAAGAGGTGCAGAGTTTATGCACTCAGAAGTGTTTTGACAGGAGTACTTTTGGGAGCAAACTGAGGATGTGGGTGGAAAGGGTGCAAGACTGGCAGGGTTTGGTGTCACCAGAGTGAGGATGGCAACCCTTTTGGTGACCTTTTGTTCTCTTGGGAAGGCGTGAGCTCCTCCACCCCAGATCTGCTGCCTGCCACAGACCGACAGTCACTCCTGGCTGTGCTGTGTTCTGGGTGACTGAGCTGAACTCATTTTGGCTTCTGAGGATTCCTGTTGCTATTGCAACAGTGTCTGATTATGGCTGGCTTGCTGTCAGGATGCAAGTGAGCTTTTCCTTCTTAAACCTGTTCGTGCCAATACTAAAACAAACATGATGGGGAGGAAAAAAGAGGGGGAGTGGGATAGAAAGGAAAAGGAAAAAGAAGAGTGGGGAAAAAAATAGAGGAATAGGCAAGACAGACAGGACCATGGAACCTGCAGGTTCCTAGGACATGTTTCTTTTTTTTTTCCCAAGAAAATTAATTTTGGCTCCCAGTATATCCTTCTACCTGACATGGACAAACACAGAGGATATGTAAAACACGCATTGGTTCCTTCACACAAAAAGCTTAAGTCAGAAAACTATTGGAAAAAGAGAGAAACTTATTGCTTGTCACCTCCATCTGCAAATAAAATAACTAATATACACAAGCTAAATCCTTCTTTTAGCATGGAACTTGTCAGAACAGCTTATGCATTCTCCTGGTCTAGCCACAAAGACTGAGGAGACCACATCCAATCACTGACTTCCACTCCACTGGCAAAGCCCTCATTTTCTGTGCAGATGGGAATAAGAAATGGAAAATATTTTGTCTCTAACACAGGCATTTTTTAATATGCAGCTGCTGACAAACTTAAGCTCTAGTAATAGTAAGTTCCTTTTGGAAGACAGATCTACAGTGGGTTCTGGTTAAAAAAGTGTTTTTATTGTATTTTGCTGAGGTTTAGAAGAAGTCCTGTAGGAATGTCAAGCACCTGGATTATCTACTGTTGCTGTGACTGGCTGAAGATTTTTAATTATCAAGAAATCGCTGATTTTGCAAAAAAAGCTTCTGGCCAAGAAGTGAAATCACAAAACCATCTGCATCATGTGTTTCATTTGGATTGCTCAACTGCTAAGCCCTAATTCTGTAAGTTTTTAGACTGATATGCAATAGTCTTGGAGGGAAATAAGATAGCTCTTGTCTTCACTTCACAGAACACTAGTACCTCATCCTGGTAATTTCTCTGGCTGATGTCCAACAGGAATTCTGCTGTGTCTTCATTGCTTCATTGAGAGGAAAATATTGCCAGTGTTCAAACATATACTACCTGACAACATGACCAAAAGGATTGGGAAGAGTGTACTAAGCTGAAAATGGGTTATAGATGGATGGACAGCAGGCTTAGTTATTGGGAGACTTTCAGCCAAACTCTTACCTTCAAAGTTAAAATTCTGTGTTTGTGAATTTTTGTACTTTTAACCTTACAAAGAAACTCAAATTCTTTTTGTGCCTCTATTCTTCCATTGTGCTCTGCCAAAGTGGTGAGGAAATCTGCTAGTCTGTTCTGCCTGAAGTGTGAGGGTGTTTTGATACTTTTTCTTCCACTTGTTGTAGACAATGACTTGTGGTTTAAGTTCTTTCTTCCTTCCTGGATCCTGTTATCTCATGAATTCATCTCCGAGGCTGAGCTGCAATTCTGTATTAAAATCTAAAAATTGCATGTAATAATTGTATGTTAGCAGCTTTTCTCAAATTACTGCCTATAAGAAACTATTAATAGTGATTAGTGATAACATTTGGTGTTTTATCTCTCTGCTATTGATATCAAAGCATATCTTCAAAAGCTAGGCAAATATAGAGATATAAGGCTTGGCAAAAGCTGCAGTAGAGACAGGCAGAGGTATTTAAGCCTTTGCTAATTGCAGTGATTTACTTTTCCATGTCTCAGTATCAGTACCCTTTGCAAGGCTCCTTAGAGTGCTTGAAAGTGACATGGTGCTTGGTGCAGCCAATCACTTGGTTCTCTTTCTTCAGGAGTCTTGAATAAGCTGTTCTGACTTGGTCTCCAGGAGCACCTGCCTTTCCCCCTTGAGTGCACACTGAAGCAGGGTGCCTAACCTGGATTCTTAAATCACACACCTGAAAGCACCTAGGCAAATATCTCTATCCCATATAGTGCTAGGAAAGGGATGAAATTCGGCCTACATCATATCTTCCAAATTTACCAATAAAAAGTTGGTTTTATTTTTGAAGTTGGAGCTAAATATTTTTCATTGCTTAAAGAAAAAAAAAAAAACATTCAGTCTCCTTCAGGTTCAGTCCCTCAGCGTTGCCAGCTCTTCGGCTTTTTACTGCCTTCTTATTAGAAGACAGTGACAAGTATCTGTGAGCAGTGTCACTGTCTGTGATGAGGTATTACTTGGTGCAAGTTTTTAGAGTTATAGAATTCCTGGAGGGTAAAATAACCAATTAATGGATTGCATTTGTTTCTTCCAGCCAAAGATGCAACTTTGCTGTGTGTTCTCTTTTTTTTTTTTTTTTTTTTTAAATAATCCTGGTAATGTCTTCCACATGTGGGTTGTTCCACTATTTCCTCTCCATTTAGGGATATGGAGAAGGCAGGACAGTCTTAACAAAGTTTGTCAGACTGCAGATCCTGTTTGGAAAGTCTGCTCCTGAAGTGTGCAGGGCAAGCCAAAGGCATTGGAGATTTTGGAGACCATGCTAAGCAGGTCAGCCTTGCATGTTGAGTCCAAACAAGGGATTTCAGCCCTTCCAGTTGAAAGCCTCAAGGTGTTTTGTAGAGAGGAGCAGTGAAATCTGAGCATAGATTTCAGTCAATAATCATGCCGTAAAGAGAGCTGCCTTGGGTCTCCTTTTCTGTGATTAGGGAGTTCCAAAGATTCAAAATGTGTTTTCTGTTTCCTTGGCCATCCCTTTTGCTGTTATGTCTAAGAGTGGAATAAGGCTGGATGCGTAGATTTGTGACTATCTGAAATTTGGTTTATTTATTGCAAATTGTGTAATGATCTTCTGAGTTAATTTCCATGCAGCATAGCTGGTCATTGACCACAAGAAGACATAGTGGACTCTATAGCTGAGAGTTGTTTAAAAGTAAGGTGAAAAACATCTGTAGTTTTCACCAAGTTACTTTTTGTTTTTAAAAAACAGATATTTTGGAATATCTGCAGACATATCATGTCAGCTGATTGAGCCTCTGCAGAGAACAGCTTTGGTTTGACTGGCAGCAGAAAGCATTAATAACATCTGGAATGGGGTACAATCAATGTTTCCACTGTGATGAGGTTTGGCGACTTTTGCTAATTGCAGTCTGATGCTTGTTGAGCCTAAATATAGTGCCTGGATAGCTTTCATGTTTGTAGCATTGCCATTTGATAAATCGTGCTAATTTAGTCAACCTCAGCACTTCTGTTAGAAGAAACCTGATAATTCTGAGAAAAAACATGGATGCTTTATTCATAAATAATACATTGGGTTTTTTTTCCTAATGGTTGTAGGTGCACACAGAACCATGCCTACTGTAACAAATCCTTTGAGCACTTCAGTACCTGGAGAGTGTTCAGGTATGCAGACATCAAGTCCATACAACAAGAACAGTTCTTAGAAATCTTGTAATTGGGCTCTCTTAACACAATACAGTTACTATAATCCAAGTGAAGCAATTAAAGGAATTAAACAAATAGAAAGTCAAGGGAGAAGAAAATAAATACCTGAAGTCTTCCTTAAAGAGAGAGAAAGAAAAAAGGTTAAGATGAGAAATGTCTGACTTGGTTTGTGGAGCAGTTTACATGGATTAAAATAGTTGCTTTTGTCTGGGTGCCAAATCAGGCCATCAGTATGTGACCCTAACTTCCAATAAGTAGATGGAGAATTGTATTTCCTTGAAGTGGACTCCTCACATTTTACCTGTGAGATTATATCTGCCTGCTTTAGAGTGTCTTGTGCAAGTGGACTGAAATAACTAATGAAAGAAAGGGATTTTGCACAATTCTACTTAGATCAAGTAAATCTCTTGAGCAAAAGAGAAAATTATAAAAATACTTGTTCATATTTATTTCTTCAAGTGTCTCTGAATTTATTCACTGAGTGTTTTTATGTTGCTGTTCTCTGGACTAAGTGGATTTGGCTTTGAAACTTTTCCTGTGTTCCTCAAATACACCTGGTTTCTGGCAGCTTAAGGGGAATGAGGATGTTATTAGAAATGCGTTTTCACAGGGCTTTGCTGCCATGATGGATTTAGCCTCTCCTTTGCTTCTCATAGATGCTATGAGGTTTGCTTTATAAACACGAAGCCCTTGCAGGCTTCCATCGTATCTTTTGCATATAGACAGAGCATCCTTGATAGCTAATTTATTACCCCAGGTTGGGAGCCTTGTCCTCAACAAACATTTAATGCACATAGCAATGTCTCTTGGCTGTGTGCAGCCCTGGCCCATCTGCTGAAGTTGCCTGTTCCTTGGGGTACAGCTTTGAAGGGATGATGGGTTTAATTTGGTGTGGTCGGCACAGCAGAAATGCCATCACCTCTTCAAGAGCTTTCTGTGAGCTGTACTATCTCATCATGCCTGTTGATACCTCATTCAAAGTCTTTTGTAACAGGTCTGGGAAAAGGAAAGGCAAGAATTCAAGGCCAGCTATCCAGGTTGGTGGTAATAGAGTTTATTTTTGTAGTTGTCAGTAAATAAAGTCCTCACAGAATATGAAAACACCAGGCACTCAGTGTAACAAGAATGTCCATATGTGGTAATGACTTCAGGGGATGGAACTGCCCTGGAGAAATCCAACCATTTTCTTCATCAAAAAGTATTTTGGCTACCTGTCTGTTCTAGCCATTACTTAGTGACTGCATTTGTTTCTTTTGAGCTGTCAGGGAATACATTATATCTGCTTGGATTTTGAAAGCATGTAGAGAATATGTCTAATTTAAACAAGAATCATCCCTGAATGCTGTATTGAAGTAGTCAACTGCAAGTATTTAATCAATTAAAATTTCTAATTATCACTTTGCTGATGAAGAAGGCACTATGTCAGTAGATATGTAATTTTTTGGTATTTCATTATAGAAATGAGACTTCAGGATTTTGAGAGAAGTGTAGGTGATGTCCCACAGCTGACATCATTATTTGGGAGTTGTTAAAAGCAGATTCAGGGGTGGGTTGGAGCTCCTGATACAGGATCACCAATTCTTATTCAGGCTGGTTCTTGCATGACTTCGAGTCACTGGTGAGCTTTAGGTACATGAAATGCCTAGGCTTTTGGATTTAGGTACATTAAATGTATAGGTTCTTGGATTTAGCTCTTTTGCATTGGATTATCCCCTGTAATAAGTCTACAATACCACTTGCTTCCTTTGTTGCAATAAGACACTCTGTCCCAAGCTCATGACCCCTGAGTATCCCAAAGTCCATTGTTCTCAGTGAAACAGGTAGGGTGGCACAATTCCCTGTCCCTAAGGAGCCAGCAGAGCTGCTGTGACCCAGCTGTTCAATCCCCATCAGCTGTGTGCAGTGACTTGTATTGACACAAGTGACAGGAGTACACAGGGGGCTGGTGGCTCACAGGTGATTTTCTGTGGATATTCTGTGTCTGCTGCTCTGGGGTAGGAGGAGAGGGGCTGCCTCTGTGGGTTTCTCTGGAGCTGTTTCTGGAGAGAGGAAGAAAGGCTGTGTGTGCAGCAAGGGAACCTGCTGGAGCTCAGACTGGGGCCCATCATGGGGCTGCAGCAGGCAGGGCCAAGGCAAGGGCAGGGGACTGATGCAGAGACTCAGAGGCGAGTGAGGGGATAAAGTCTGTGCACTTTGGGAACCACTGGCCTGCTTTGAGGCAAGAAGATTTATTTATACATCAAGGAACACCTTCTCGGTGCTCCTTAGTTAGTCTTTGAAAATTGATAACATTTGAAGATAATTTTGATTCTGAAGGTCGGTCTAATACTGTATTGCATGATGCTAAATTGCTCTTCTCACAGTTAGGGGATGTAATTATAAACACAGGCATGCTGACTTTGATTAAGAGTTTATTTTCTTACTAACTAAGAAAAACTTGAGTTTCATGGTTATAATTTTGGGGTTTAGTTATGCTGTTTCTTAACCTCTTCTCTGCCATTCAACTACTCCTGTGTGAGTGCATGGAACAAAGAGGTATCAGCAGAGCAGATGCACACATCATTTCCTTTGGGGATCTTGATAGCATCTTTCCCAGGAATCCCGTTATGATACAAGATAGTGATTTTTACAGGACCAGTCATCTGGGGACTGGTCTGCAAAGCCTCTGTTGCTATCTCTGGCCTACTTGTTTATTTCACCAGTTCTACCCATAGTACTTGCAGTCATTTCACACAATTGAAACTTGTGCTTGAACACAATGACCGGCAGAGGGACAAAAAGCTTGATTATTCTTGTAAGGATTTATTCCTTCAACACTGATGTCTTGTTTCATTCATTATTTTGGGTTTTTTTGCAAACAGCAGAGGTGAGTCATGTGGTCCAAGCCTAAGCAGAGGTGTCTTCTCCCAAGCCTCCACTCCTCAAACACATCTGTACCATGGTGCCAGCCCTTAGAGTGAGTGCAGAAACATCTCACTTTCAGTGTGAAAGTAAAATAAAAGAGAAATATTTTTTTAGCCGAGAGTGCCATAAGGGAAATGTAGCTTGAAATGTGATCTTGATGGCTTAAGTACACATAGGGAAATAACAGGAAATCCACACTCTTTTAATTTTGTGAAATTCATGGTTCTTAAGCCGTGTTTGGAATTCCTAGGGATCTGGCTCATGATTTGTGAATGCGTCAAAGTGGCTGTACTGTGCTGTTTTAAGTAACCCAGATCTCACTTATTCACATCGTGTAGTTGCATGACACAGAGGGCTGTTTTCCTCTTCTTTTGTGTTCTGTTCTAGAGCTGGATTAACCTCACATTTTCCAGGAAAATGAGCATTTTACGTCTTGGGGTGGAAGCTTACTAGCGAGGCACATTTTATATGTAAAAAAATGAGCTGAGCTTTCTCTTCATATGTATATGTATGAACACCATAGTAAAAATTATTGCAATGACATGACATAAAATATCCTATAAATCACAAGTGGCTTTATAGTGAATTTTCTAGTTAGAATGAACTTTGCAATTATAGGAGATATTTGAGCTATTTCACATCAACTCCTTTCTAGCAGTGGAAAAGTTTCCATTTGATTCAGGAGCTGTTGGGTGATGTTAGAAAGCTCAGTGTTTTTCCTCTCACTTGTAGCAGTTTCCCTGTGCACCTGAGATACTCCTGGCTGTTAACCAGCAACTAGTGAGGGCAGTGTGGATGTGGTCAGGTGTTGGAATCCAAAAGACTGAGAAGTATTTCTCTGCATGTTTTAAGGGACCCAAACCCTCTAACAAACTCTATTTTTAACCTTTGTCCGTGGAAAGGGTTTCCTAGTCCCTGGGATGTAGCAGAACTTTCAAGAATATAAATTAGAGAGTAGTATATTATGTAGTTTATCACAGGGTGAAAAGTTTAGATTTCTGGGTTTTTTAGAATGGTAAGCAGATGAATGCAAGATGGAGAATCTTTGTTATTTTTAGACTTCTTTCTCCATCTGCCCCATATTCTGCAGTGTTGGGAACACAGGAATATTGGTTAGAATTTGCCGCAGTGTAGAATCACGTGAATAGAAATTTAGTTGGTTATTGGAAAACAAAGGGAAATAATGTATGTTCTTGGTGATAATTGGGTGGATTATCTTTAAGAGAGCTTGAATCTGTGTGTTTGGGGGTCATTTTGATGATTTTCTCCTGTGCTCCAGGCTGGTGTAAAGCCTGGTGTGCTGAAACTACAGGTAAGAATATAATAAACAACTTGAAGACCGAAAGAAAAGCCAAGAGTCCAGTTGGCTTTCTTCTTAATGAGGACTTTGTAAAAAGCCTCCTTTCAGGGAGAGACATGTGGGAGTGGGAACTTCCAAGGTCAGGATTCTCCTCTGCCCATGCAAAGGGGTGATGCTTCTAATAGCAGGGAGGATGGATGGGTGGGTGTCCACGGCAGCTCTGAGTGTTTGCTGGGCTCAGTGTATGGGGCATCTCAAACTTGCCAAGCTGTAGGAAATGAGTTAGGTCAGACACATCTTTGAACTGTGGTTTGAAGGCTAAAAGAATACTTTAAAATGCTTTTCTGGGTGCAGAAATATTATAGTCTGTTTCGCTGTTGAAGTAGGTTTGAAGGGGAGCCAAAAAAATCCTTGTGGCTATAGATTATATATGGATTGGGCTCAAAAGAGAGACCACTTGTTCTTGTGGAGTGACAGGTATTTTCAATTTTCTTGCAGCATGATTTCATTATTCTTAGTTACCTAGATTTATTTTGTCCTGCTGGAGGCACTTATTTGGCATGGGGGTAGATTTAATTTTAACAGAGGTTTGGACTTGGCTCTAGATATAGTACTATTAGTCTGGGGTGAAGAAGGGAAGTCAAACTCAGATTGTTGCTTTGCATCTTGGCTGAGAACTTAGCAAGAGGAAAGTAAACTTGCAGTAATAAAAACTGTTCTTGACATTCCCTTATGCAGAGGAGACAAAGGTGATAATTAAATGGAGGTTACACATTAAAACTTTGTAGCCAGAGGAGAGAAGAAAGGACACAGCAGGATGATGCCTGTCTCTCTGTTGGATGCTGCTGGTTTCTAGTATTTGGCTTTATTATGGACTCCAAAGAATATGAAGATCATTTTCCTACTTCTAACGGGTAGGATATATGGTACTATTTTCAGTTACTTGTACAATTTAGTTGTGAAATCATGAACACATCCCTGATTAGCCTTTATGTTCCACTCTGGATTTCTTTCCAATAACTCTGGTTAAAAACAGTTGGATGAAATAATGATGTGGGCTGAAACTGCCTGGATTTTCCACTCATTCTTGTGCTGAAGAGGAGGAAGTTGTCTTAGAAATATTTTAATTTCAATACAAACTCTTCTCCCCCCACCCCTTGTTAAATGAATTTTTTAGGAGAATGAATGCAAACCTAGACTGGTTCAAAAGGGAAATATGGACTGTGGTTATGCACACATAGCTAAGAGTTTTGTAACTACAATAAAGATACTTTGAAGAAAAACGAGCCATACTATTACCACCTGTGCAGTGCCATATTTTGGGTATTAGGAGAAAAACACTAATGGGTTTTTGTCCACTGCCTGAATCAGGCCATGATAATCCAGTGGAGAAGCTGATGATGGATGTGTGATATGCATGGGAAGTTGTCAGGGGGTTGATGCTGGCAAAGCACAAGTGCACTCACAAAAATCGTTCACTCATTCTTTTCTGCTATAATTAAGCTGACAAGGGGGAAAGAAAGTATTTTATTTGGATTCATGAGTTGAGGCAAGGATTGGGAAGAAACACTTTAAGGGCAAAACAGGCTCAAAACTTAAAAGATATAAAGAAAACTTTATCATTAGAATTAGAAGAATAATGAGAACTAAAATATAAACCATTAGAACACCTTCCCTCACCTTCCTCCCTGCCCTTCTTTCCTTCCCATTGACGACACAGGGAGACAAAACATGGGGTTTTCAGTCAGTTTGCCACTTCTAAAAATATTTTTTCAGTTCACTTAGAGAAAGAAGTCTCTTTTGTTATGTCATAGGATCTTTTCCATGGGAGACAGTTTCCTGTAAACTTTTCCAATGTAGTTCTAATTTTCACAAGCAGCAGTCTGCCCAGAACCTGCTGCAATGTCAGAGTCCCTCCCACGGGAAAAGCAGTTTTCCCGCAATTGCTTTTTCATGGGCCATTCATTCATTGGGTTTTGTTTTTAAGGATTAGCTGTTCTAGTATAAAAGCAAGGGTCGTCCTCCTCTGTCTCTGAAAATAAGGGTTTTCCTCTCTGTTCAAGCCTCTCACAGATCACAGCTTTTCAGCATCTGTGTGCTCGAGCATGAGTACTTTCTCATGGACTGTGGGTGAATGCTGCATTCCCCATGAACTTCATGAATGTTATACATATTTTAGTATAGGCTTTTTTGCAAGATGAATGTTATATATATAATGGCTTTTTTGCTGTATTTTTAGAGTTTAGGTATGGTGTGCCTGAATAGATAAGATAGCTTCCAAGAGGGGCCCAAGTTATCAGCTTTCTCTGTCTGTGAAAAAAGAGGCCAAAGCCCAAATCAAAAAGAGATGACAAAAAGGAATTAAAACTAAAGAATGAATGCTTTAAAAAGGTGGACCCATGGAGTGGCCATGTAAAACCGTTCCTAGAGACATGGAAATAAGTTCTTTGACAAGTTTGAATATGCATGTAGATCTGAGAATATGCAACATGCTGGTGTGTTTAAGGGGGTGTGTTGGACACAGCAGGTGTGCTCTTGGCAAAGTGCCAAGGTACCTGGCCATTACCTTTGCTTTATTATTTGTCTCTTATTGTCTTTTATTAAACTCTTTAAATTTTACCAGGAAAGCGAGCTGTGTTTTTCATAATGAATTACAGGGAAGCAGTTGTATTATTACCCTCACCACAGCTTGCAGAAGAATCTCTGCTCCAATGCTTGGGGCACTTCCTCGCCTTCCCTCCTTAGTCTTGCCGTGTTGCTCTCCTCACGTGTCTTCACCTTTCCCTTTTTCTGATTTGGGAGAGAACTGGTGGTCATAGGTTTGCTTGTTCTTTATCAATTGAAGTAGTTTTTGATAGGGTTCTGCCGTGCTGAAAGGCTGACTTCATCTGGGCTCTGCACTCGGGGAATTGCTGTTTCTTACAGCTGACCACGTGGTCCCTGCCAAAAAAAAAAAAAGATTAGCCGTGATGGAGACTACATCAACGTCTGAAGCCATGTGCTGTCCTGTCCTTGTGTTTAGAAATCTTTGCTTTATGTCTAATCCTTTTCCTTACCATTTCACACACAAAACACACAGGAAGCAGCACATTATTTTCTGTTCACCAGCCCTTTGCACATTTGGAGGTTACTGTAACGCAGCCCCTTCCCCTTCTCCTCTAGAATAAACAACTCTGGCATTTCAGTCATCCTTTGCAAGTCCTGTTTTCTAGAAGCTAAAAGATAATGCACTATCTTGATGGGCCACATTAGAGGAGGAGGCTGACAAGTGAAATTCTGTGAGAAATTATTCATACTCCAGGATGTGCTAATGAAATATTTCGTAACTTCATTAATATGAACACCAGCATGGTATTTTTTAGATTCATGGAAGTTTGCATTCCTTCAGCATGGTGCAAATGAAGTTGTTAAATTTATTTTTCTGAGAGCAAATTTTGTAGCATAAATTAAAATAAATAGACTGAAAGTGTGTGTACTGGATGCAGCCATCAGTGCCAGCAAACATGTGGAAGCAGCTCTGTTAAGCTCACCAGGGCACTGGGGGCTGCAGGCTGGAAAATATCAAGGCTCTATTGAGATCAGAAATTCCAGGCTCTCCTTCTACCATAATCTCCATCCAGACCCTGTCTTTCATTGTAACCCTGTTGGTTCCATTGGTGGTGCTGGTTTTGAAGCGTCAGCTGCCCCTTCAGAAGGCAAAGGAGACCACTAGAAATCCTCTATTAGAGGCAGCTAGTAATTTCTAGTATTTTTGCACTGATAAAACTTGGTTGAGACAGATAGGTGTGTAGTTCTCTCCTGTTTCACAAGCTTTTTCTCCAGTGTTACCCGTTATGTTAACAATGCAACCTAAGACCATCTTAGGGTTTTTTTTTTTATCTTACCTCAGGACATCAGAGTAAGATTGAGATTTTCCAGCGTAGCATGCAAATGAATAACATCATCTTTGTTTCAACTGCTCCTTTGTCTCCTTAGTGCTTCCTTTTCCTTGTCTTCTTTTCCACTGTTTCTTTTCTTAAACACTTCTAACTTCTGCTGCACAGCCCTCTGGGAATGCCCTAAATCTGAGAGGGATTTCACGGAGCCTTTTCATCACGAGGCCTGACAGAGATGTATCAAGACCCCTTGAGACTGACAAAAGGACCAACAGGAATAAAATTTGATGTCTTTAGAGAAATGGAGGAGGATGAACTGCTGCTTTATGAAGCTTTTCCTTTTTCTTTTTCCCATCCCACATGCTGTATGTGGCTGGTAGGTAGAGCAGGACCTTGGTGTGTTCTCAACCTAGAAGCAGCTGTCTCTAATTCATTTCAAAACTCTTTTGATGCTTCTAGAGAAGTGGAGGGTCAGGGAGAGGCATGGAGACAATCTCTTCTGATAAAAGAAAGAGGAAGTGCTTACTGTTGTGCTCTTCTTGTGGTCTGTTAGCAGATGCTTATCAGATACAACAGGATCTCATTTCTCTCAGTACAGACTTTGTACCAACATGTTATGTCCCTGTGGCTGGTGAGTCTGACAGGAACCTGCAAAGCTGGCTTCAGAGGCAGAAATGCTCTGATGTCTGAGGTGCCCCTTATGCCTCTAAATCATATGGCCTGCATGTATTTTGCTAAAAAAAAAAAAAAAAAACAAAAACAAAAAACCCTTACTTGTCTTGCTGACAGGGTTGAACAGTCTGCTTTTCTTTTCCAAAGGGCTTTGCTATTTTTTTTTTTGAAGACTCTTGATCAAATAAGGGCTGCCAAATTTGTTGGACACAGAGCTCTGGTGCTATGCTTAGTGCAGGTTTCTTCCAGAGGATGATGATATCTGTGGCAAATCCAGCTGTCCCACACAGTGGAGCCTGGAGCTGTGTTTAAAACTTATTGCTGACTGCTGCTGCTTGCACAAAGGGATGGCTTTCACTTGTCCCTCATGCATGTCTCACAAAGAGAAGTTAGAGCAAGAAAAATGAGCCAAACTATTTCAATCTTGTTCCTACTGGGATATATTTTTCTACGTTAATTCTAATTAAATATACACAGGTAGCAGGTAAAAGAATTAGAAACGCATAAGGAGATGGATATGGAGCTACATAGCTGTTCCTGTAGTAATTGATTTAGAATAATTGAATCATTTTCCTGTAGAAATCTCCTCTTCCGCAGAACGCCATTATATTCTGCAATACCTTTTGTTCTTTTAGTTAATAGAGCTATGTAACAAATGCATATCTGCACTGGTAAATGCAGACCATTTGAACTCTCAAATATTAATTTTAAATGTACCTATGGCTATTTTTAATAGTAATTTTAAATGATCCTAAAAAGCACACGTTGAGATAATGAGATCCATAAATACTGGTTGGCATTATTGATTCACATGTATTGCTTCCAAAGATTGCTTCCATTTCCCACATTTCTTTTCATGTCTATCATAGTCCAGGGGCTGGATTTTAAAAGTATTTTTTTGTACTGAACCGTGTGTAAATACAATGAAAATAAACTTCTCCAGTTGGAGCAGAATAGAGCCAGAATTTACCATTGTGGAAAACTTCAGTCCTTAGTTTTTGTTTAAGATTAAGGGAAAGTGTTTAACTTATTCTATAAGTAGGGATAACTAACTTCTGCATTTCCAGAAAACTTGGGGGAGCACTCATTATTTCTTGCAGTCTCTTCAGAAGAGCCTGCAGAGACAGAAATGAAAGGCAGAAATGTGCCACAGGAATGAAAAATTGTTTTCAGTAGACAAAGCAAACTAGTGCAGGCTTATCCAAGATACAACACATTATCTCATCTTCTCTGAGTGAAATCCTCCAGCAGCTGCAGGTACAGTCAGGACAGTTGGGTAACTTATTGTCTTTCAGTGTAATATTCTGTTTCTCCTCCCTCCTTGTGTCATTTATCCAAGCAAAATTCCAGCCTCATGGAAAAAAATACAAGAAATGCAGACCTCACCCACCTTGTGTTCATGCAGTGATTCCATTATACCCACTCGTCTTTCTGCAGGGATACTTATTTTCCTGCCAGGATTGTTTGTTTGGTTTTGTTATATATCTACCTTTTCCAAAGTGATTTTGTGATAATCAAAATATGACACTCTGGAAGATCATTAATACTGGCAGCTGCTACAGGCATCAGAACAAGCTTTACAGCTGCCCCTTGTCAGAGCAAAGTGCATCCTTATTAGAAGTGGATATGTTATCACCAGGCTTTTAAAAGCTAGCCACCTGTTATTGGGTAAATACTTGTAATTTAAAGAATAAACAGGTCATACAGGGGTTCTGAAGTCTTCACTGGGTTTAAGTGCTGTCATGTGAAATGTTATCAGACTTGCTTGTCCCTCCCCCTCCTGTAGAATAGCACTGCAGGCAGAATAGGAATGGTAGAAAATTACTTTTTTCCATATTTCCCATCATTGCTTTTAAAAAGCAAACCTGTTTGTCAGATTCTTGCCTGCTTAGTTGATTAGGTTAAGTTCTGTAGGGAGCTTTATGTTTCAAGAGTATTTTCATATCACATAGGGCTTTACATTCTCTCCACTGAATTCTGTTCAAGTAGTCCAGAAATGTATGACTACGTAGACATCTTTAATTCTTTCAAAAATTACATCATGTGATATTTTATGCTTTCTAAAATTAATGCTAGCATTGAAATATGATAATTTTTTATGGTGCAAATGCCAAAGTGAGACTAAATTCTAAGAAACGTAGTGTATGTATTTCTGTATTCGTTTTTTTTATTTCTCATACTTGTACACACAGAATACTATGGCCCATGATCACCATCCAGTCCAAGGATGGGACTGATGGGATGGGCAATGGGGTATTGAGTTGCACCCATGCTTCTTGGTGTTTGAAGTTCTTAATATAAGGGGCATACATTTCATGTGGAACGAGTGCCCTTTTTTGTTCCTGTTTTGAGATTGACAGTTTGAAATCCTTACAGTGCATGCTTTCCATTCATAAAACTTTTTCTTCAACAGGGTAAAAGGAAAGCATAGAGACAAATCTCATGTGGAAGAGATGACATGTCAGCATTTTGGTTCATTGGCCATTGATGATACAGTAAATCACTAAAAGCAGGTTTAGAGCCTAGGAAGCAGCACTATTGATCTCCTGGAGTCCTGTTGCCAGAAATTGTATTAAAGAGCTTAACACGATGATGGGTAGCCTCATGGCAGCAACATAGCCAAGAACAACCTTTCCTAGAGTTCAGCAAACTGAGAGTCCCAGTGATAAAGTGAATTTACAGGGGGAGGTGTGGTGCCTCTTCACTGTTCTCCTAGAGACCAAACTGAGTGTCAGGAGAAGTATTTACACATCTGGGATTCCAGTGTTTTTCAAAGTAATTATCCAAATATAGAACAATTCATGTGTTTTCTTCTTTCCTTCCCTCCCTCCTGCATTTTGAATGATGTGAAACACTAATTATGTTTTTCTGCTTATTATCCATTTACAAAAACTAAACTGTGGAAGGTAAATGTAAATGTGTAGTAAGATTTCAGCTAACTCATGTTTGGGGTTGTCAGTATCAGAAAGGCAAGTTTTATTGGTTTATTGCAAATTATTATTACAATTTGGTCAGCAAAGTATGCTATAACACAGTTGTAGATGCAAAATTAGTCTATACTAGTGAATTATTCCAGATTTATACTTGACCCTCTAGTAAAAGGGACTAAATAACATACTGAAAGATGTTTAGGCTTCTCGAGTTTAAAAATAAATACTTCACTTACTGTGTTTAAATGCAGATTTTAAGTTATTTAGTCCTGTGTGAAATTTTAAATGCTTAGATATGAGAGAATGCTTGCACTTATACTGTTGATGCAGACCCATGAAGAAGTAGTGCATGAATGACCACAGGACTGGAAGAGCATGAGTAATGGTTCAAGCTTTGATTTAACAATTGAATGAAAAGCCTGCTTAGCTTCCTAAGAATCAGGCTCCATTTGTTTCCAAATGGACCAGGAGTTTCAGTAATTTGTGGACAGATTTTCAAAATATGTAGTCACCTGAAAAAAAGCTGACAAACAGGCTTTTTAGAAGTTCAGTGTTCACACTCCTGACTGTAGATATCTAACTTAAGTTAGATACCCCTTTAAGACATCAACTGCTGTCATTAGGCATTAGTGTCTACCCATAACCTGATTCTTAGTTACTTAAAAATAGTTCTGCTTTAGACATCCTGCCTGTTTAGAGATTCTATAAATGCAAGCCATAGGATTTATTTCTGAGCAACCCTTTTTACAATCTAAGCCATGTAAAATAAAGTGAGAGTGTGCATTTAAAAAAGTAACTACTTAAAAAAAATATAGCTGTTTTCTGGTCTTATAGTAACTTAACTGAAAGTGAATTGCTGCTGTTTCTCATGCCCTTACCCATGGAGGAATGTGTTTTGGTAGCAATTAGAGATGGACAGTTCCCTGAGGCACTGAGCTCTTAGGTGTTTAGTATTAGTCACCCTTTCTGTTAACTTTGCAAATCGTTTCATTTTCCAGAAGTGGATGCAACTGCTCTTAAATAGGGTGGGAATACTCTGCTATTTTAGGTCCTTTGTTCCTCTTTGAACTTAAAAAAGAAAAAGGTGGCAAAAGCAAAAAAGATTATGGCAAAAAATTTCATTAAAATCTAGCCCTTCAATTAAAGCCTGAGACAAATGCAAAAAGTTGCAGTGTTTTTTTCCTGTGATTTTTTTTTTTTCTCTGTGCTAGTGTTTCCTCTCTAATAAGAATTTGCTCTCGTTTTCAAATGAGTGTCAATTTTATGTGCATTCATACAGCACTTCAGAAGTAATTCTGATTTCTAAGGCAGCTGTCTCAAGAATTGGGACTCTTTCCTATGTGCTAATATATCCCTTCTACAGGGGTCAATGTAGCTACAGCATGATTGGAAAACATTTGAATCCAAAAATATGGCTTTATTCCCAATAACTGCTGTGATTGCGAGTCACAGCTCAGTAACTAAAGCTAGAATTACTGCTCTATAGATTTCTGCACTTCATCTCTTTAGTTTTCATTTCATTCTGTGTTTAGAAAAAAAATCCCTCTGTATTTTTATTCAGAGAACAAAACCATCCACATCCATAGTCAAAATCTGCCTCTAATCATTGGAGAAATGGGAACTGTGATGGATGTTTGTGCCATTAATAATGTTTGCACCTGGACTTTTTCAGCAATGATCTGTGTTTGCAAATGGCTGAGTGCACTCTTTTAATCAGAGATCCAGCATGTTTTTATTAAATTATTACTGAGAAAGCAGAATATGAAACAACCATGAGAATACTGCTTCCTGAGAAAAAACCCAAACTGAAAACAACCCATTTAACCCAAACTCAACAACAAGTCCTTTCTGTAGGAGAAAATTCATGAAGTACTGGTATTCCAGCTTTTCCTACAGAAAACAGCAGAGACTTCATGAATGTGCTCGTTTCCACTGTTACATCTGCTCTCCTCCCCATCTCTTGGAGTGCAATACCAGCTTTGAAATGCACATTTTCAGGTTGCAGGACTGAGGTGTTATTTCTGTGACAATGATTGTATTGTTTCTCCTCAGTTGAAATGCAATGGGAAATGGTGCCATAACTGGGTTAAATCCTTAGATAGGGAGACCTCTTAACCATATGAAACACAGACTTGTTTTTTAATTTCTGTGATTATAAGCAAAGCTTTAGCATTTAGGGAAGAGAGCACAGCTATGGGATCGAGACAGCCGTAGCTGTGCTCTGTGTTTGTGCTGGCTTCTGTATCTTCTGTCTGTCCTACGAACTGGCAACATGCAGTAATCACATCTGTGGGTTTTGTTATTGCTGTATCTTCTAGTTCTATTTGTTTTTTTAGATGATCTCAAAGCTCTAGCCTTGGATTTACAGCGGCTTGTTGTGCTGCTCATGGCTCACAAAAGTCATCACAAAACAGCTCTGAGAAACTTCTCCTGTGAAAGAACTGATGTGTTTGCAATTTAAGTGAGCTGCTAAGAACCATGAGGTAACATTTTAAATTAAAACACCCAATTTTTTTCCCTGAAAAATGACTGTAAATTAGACAGCATCTCACTGAGGTAGCTTAGGAAAGGGTGTGTTTCTTCTGCAAGAAAAAAACGCCACTAAGTCTGAGCACTTCTACCTCATCAAGTCAGGAGTTCTCTTATGAATCTGTTTCTAACTTGTGGAATACAGTGTGCTTTTTCTGCTCTGCTGAAGGGGTGGAAAAGCAGTGGGTAGAGGTCAGAGACTTGCTAAGTTCCTTGAAGTTTAATGCAAACAAAAGTATTCTGAAGAGATGGGACACATATGTGAGCAATGGGTAGGAGAGCTGTAGTTCTGCCTTCAGGCATGAGAGGAATGATGCAGGATGAGTGTGAGGGACAAAGTACCACCTATGAAATGTGTCACCTGTCTCTGTACTGGAAGTGGGACTGTGAAACAGCCAGTTTCACTGTTGTAAGGTGTTGTGCCAAGGTCCAAAGGGTACATGGGCTATCTATAGCTTTGCCTAGAAAATATCAGCTTAGGACTATAGTTAGAGAATGTGAGAAGCAGTAGGAGCTTAGGTATTGTTCTTTCAGATACAGTTTGTGTGCCTGTGCACTCTTATGGAAGGCCTTCTTGTTAAAGGGATGGAGATGCCTTTTAAGCATTTTGTGTGGGAGAATTATCGAGCAAAGTTCTTAGTGTGCTGCACTCTCTTCAGAGGACAGTGTGGCAGGAAGGTGAGCCTGTAGCCAACTCTCCAGCCCAAGTTCTTCTGCTGACTGTGCAGTCTTAACAACACTTGACAGAATCACCTTCTAGGAAGGCCCTCATCATCAGAAGTGGAAGTTGATGTGGAGGCTCCTCACTTTTATATCACCTGGACTTGCATCACCAGATGTCCAGAACACATTTCCTTTTGAACTGCTTTTGGAAGGTTTGGAGTGTCTTTTTAAGGAAGTTGGAGATGCAACAGCTGTGGGTGGTTGCTGCCTTTATAGAGATAAGGGATTCACATGATGATACAAAGAATTAGAAATAGTTGCCTGCAACAATTATAAGGGCATTTATTTGTCGTTTTCCCCTAAAATTCTCTGTGATAATCCGTTTTACAAATGCAGTTTCTGATCCTACGTTTCTGCTTTCATAATGGGTTGACTGCAGTTATTGAGGTAGCTAGAGAGTTATTCAGACCCCAAAAATGAGGGCAGTTACCCTGTGAGCTGCTAAGATTAACCCTTGAAAAAATGGCATCAGGACAAAAATGCAGGTAGGCTTATTTTGTTGCCTGACTCTCATCTCAGTGCTTGCTTGCTTTTTTTTCTTGTTTTCCTTCCTCCTTCCAAGACAGAAACACACATGCAAGTCTCAGCTGAGGGGCAGCTGAAGAATACTTTAAGTAAAAAATAGACTCCTTAATTCACCACTACAGTCTTTGTGCATAAACAAGATGTTTCCTGTTAGTGTGGCATAAGTGAGCACCCTGTGTGTTCTTCCCTTTTAAAATGCCAATGTTTAAACAATCCCAAGGGAATACATAAACTTCTGGACCATTTTGAGTGTGGTGCCATTTTAACATGGTTTTGCCTTGTTTTTTGTTTTGTTTTTCTTTTTTTTGAATGTAAAAACTCCAGAAATTTTTGTGTTCCGTGTAAAGAACTAAGATCTAATCAAGTTTCTTGCAGCAGAAGAAATCTTACGGAGATATTTCCATTTCAGCTTACTTCCCTTTGACTTGTGTTTCATAGGTAGAGACTGACTCATACTTTACAGCTTGTTGGTAGGGGACTGTCCTGGGATGAGGGACAGCCAGAGTAACATCACTCAGTCCTGCGCAGAGACCTTGCCAAGAACTGGACAGAGCAGACTCGCAGTCTTCTGTGTGCAGGAGGCCACGCATGTTCTTGTTTTGACAAAGTTTCATTGCATATTTGAAATCTTAAGATTTGACTCAGAGTGGGAGCATTCCTTTCATTGTCTCTGGGCAGTATCTCAATGCCCATTCTGTTAAGTTATGTGTGGCCTTGCTTTGTCTGGGCAGCCTTAGCTGCTGTTTTGGGAAATACCCCAAGTTTTGTTCCTTTTGATAATATTAATCTGTGAGGAGAAGGTAGGAGGGGGGCATTTAGATGAAAATTCTCCAGGAACACAATCTCTTCCCTTAGCAGGAAAATACTTGTGAAAATGAATGAAGTTCTGGATTCTCATTTGGAATTGAGATTATTTTCTTGCTGTGATGATTAAATTAAAATTTTCATGTTCATCTCTTTATATGCTTATGTGGTTTAAGAAGATCTAGAATTAGTGGCTCTCCTTTTTAATATATTCTAAGAAATCATAACTTAGATGATAAAGAGCTTTTCTAGACATGAGATTTCTGAGGGTCATCTATGGATAATTCAGCCACTTTTCTTACTGCTTGAAACAGAGGTGTGCTGGGAGGATACCAACATCTTCACTCTCCTGTGAACAACAGTTCAGGGAGAAAAATGAATGAGTTAATTGAAATGCATCGGCTGCTATAATAGTCACGTTTGGTTTGGGGGTTAAATTACCCTGAATTTAACACTGAACAATAGATTTGCTGTCTAAACAATCCAGCTATGTTAAATTCTCTGGTTGTTTCACAAAGTATTGTTGAACAGAGTTGTTCATTTTCTTCACTTCAGCTTTTCAATTTTTTTCAGTCCTTCCTTATGTCTTATTTCCTGAAGTTGGGAATCACTGGTTTCATTGCTTGATTTCCTTTCCGACTTTCTCTGTATTTCCATGCTGGAATTATGTTCACCTCGTCCTCTTTGATCTTATAGAAATAAACAAACCGTCTGGATTCTCATCTTAGTAATTTAAAATCTGCATAACACTTTTGACTTTGAAAGGTTAAGTTTTTTCTAGATTTCTCTAGAGTAAAGGTGATTAGAGCTAGGCTCCCAAACCAGCTTGTGTTAAACCACAGCAACAGCAGAATGGTGACAGAAAAGAACCTGACTAGAGGCATATATGTAAAACAGCTTTTTCCTGCAGAAATGTTCACACATGATCAAAATCTATAATGAAAACCTGTCAAATAAGCTTTGTTTTGGAAGCTCTGAACACATTTGTAAACCAGGCCCCCCCATCTTGTTTTAGGTGTCCAGAATCAGTGGCTGGTTTTGGCAAAGCTCTGGGAGAGGCAGAAGGTTTTGTAAATGAGTTCTTGTGTGAGATGGTGCAAATAATTGTTCCAAGAGTGTTAATCTTAAAAGGTACTTGCTGCTTAACTCATACAAGAAATTGCTGACTGCCTCTTTGGAGCCTTTGGGAATAGTTCCCTGCACTCCAGAGGGGTGTTGGTGTTTTGGGGGAGTGTGTTCTGCTGCAGTAGGATTTCAGTCCAAAGAGAGCTGTGAGCATGACTTCCAGCAATGAGAGCATACACTCTGTTTTCTGATAAGCTGCTTCTCTTTGTTAAAAGGAGTTCCTGTTTGTGCCAAGCCTCCTTAATGTTACCTAGAAGCGTCAGAAATTTGTCTTTATAAATTGGGCACTATACTGTGCCTGTCATTTACTATGGAAAATGTCTTATTTTAAACCCTCTTATACCTACCCTTCCTTAATAAGCAAAACAAAACCCAGGTGGCATAGATTTGGCAGCAGACAGCAAGAATTTAAAATTCCTGAACAGGAACAAATATATCTTAAGGGACCATATTTACTTTCAAATAATTGTAACTATAAACATTGTGCTTTTATATTGCCTTTTTCATCAGTAGTTCTCAAAGCACTTTTTGGAAAGAAGTTTGGCATTATTGTACTGTCTTGACTGTGGGAAAACATATGGATACCATACGATCTGGCACCAAGATCACTTAATAGCTGGGTGGCAATTAGAGCCCAGCTCCCTCTTCAAGATTGAAATGCTTTTTCTTCTCTCCTTTGTCTTGGTAGCTTTGGATTTGCCGATGTGTTTATTTAGGAGATGGCAACTTGACTTCACAGATTAGTGCCCAAATGCTTGGGGAAGGATGTTATTTTTGGACTGAAGTTCACTTGTATCTGGAGATGCCAAAACATTGACAGACCCAGGAGTTCATCCGACCCTTTAAGCACAAACACAGAGAGTTAACTGTGCTGCAATTCTCAGTTTGAGTTGCTTGTTGCAGCCTTCTCTGAGACCATGAGCTTGAGTCTGTGAATCAGAGACAGTCTGAAGGGAACTGTACTGCTGAAAATGTGAGCTGGCATAATAAATGAGTGTTAGAGGTGAGAGTGAGAAAAATGATAGAAGCGGATCCATCATAATTGTGCTTTCATAAAAGATGGAAACAAGCAGTGCCTTTAATCCTTTATTTACTTACTAGATGGTATCTAATTATTTAGGCAGTTTTCATAGTCAGTAAAAGGCTCAACTAATTCCAAATTGTACTTTAACTCATGCTGAACTCTGTTTTTGAGGTAAAAATATGAACAATTTTGATGCTTTTATGGGTAAAATACCTTCTTGTCTGTGAGAACTCTCATAATTTATCTGCTTAAGTATTGGAGGAAAAAAATAAATTAAATATGGTACTCATTACAGTGGTCTCTTTCCCAGTTCATTCAATGCTTTTTCTATAGATTCTGGAAGCTGTAATAGGAAAGCAAAGATTCTGAAGTCAGTAGAGCAGCTTTGTGTCCCATATAACATTCCTCACTTCAGTTAAAAAGCTCTTTGGACAGGTCACAAATGATTGTGGTCTATTACTACTAATAAAACAGAGTAATCAATCTAGTAACTTGGGCAAGAATAATTAATTCTTTTCTTCTTGGGGATTCTTGGTGTGTATAAAAGTTTGTAGGCTAAACTTTCAGATCTGTCAAATAGACTTAATGTCCTTTCGAGCAAGAACAATCTTGTAGTCCTTGATGCTGCTGAGATTAGTCTCAGGACTGCCTTAAATTACTCCAGCTAGTAGCTTAATTGTTTCCATATAGAACAATTCCTAGTATCAAAGGAATTCCCAATTAGGGTAAATTTGTTATGTGGTAGAATAAAAGGTTTAATGATAAGGGTGTTCTGCTGCATATCTCAATAAAGACAAACATTTATTCTACCAATGAGCTTAGATTTGTTTTTCCCACATCTTCAAATATTTGGGTTCTTACTTCCGGGCTTGACCTATTGGGTTGTGGTGGTCTGGCAGGTCCTTGCTGCAGGATTTGAGCCACAGTCACACACGTCTGTGGGTTGGGAATGTCAGAACCCAGAGTCTGGTTTTGGACCTGTTGCTGTTAAATGTTTGTTAGTTTTTAAGTGAAGAAGACATATCTGTGCTGAACTTTGAGAACTGCTAAAAGTTATTGTCATGACTTGCATAACTGCAACTACCTGAAAAAGGTTTTCAGGGTTCTATAGCAAGGAAATATTTTGATCAGTTAATTCTATCCCCACCTTTTTCCTACCCTGCCTTCCTCCTCCTCCCATCTCCCCTCCTTTAACCACAGAATATGCATGTGGCCTGACAAGTTTTATTTCAGCTGTAACCCTGTGTGACTGGAAAAGATCTGAGATATAAACTCCAGTGGTTGCTGCTACAGTGGAAATCTTCACAGAACCATAGGTCTGTTTTAGTGGCACTAGGAAAATGTTATTTTGGCTGATATTAGTATATTGTAAAGAACAGTCAAGTTGAGATTACAAGCAAAGGTTCTACCCCTGATGTGAAAAATCAGGAACATCATTTTCATCTGGATTTCTGTGTATTCCAAAGTGATTTTATGTGGATCAGGAATCAAGATAACAAGAGCAGCTGAAGCGCCTGAGCTATTGTAGAGGAATAGTGATATATGAGCATGTATTTCTCATCCAGATGACTGTTTCACCCTAAAAGCTAAGGGAACTTGCCAAAAGTTTTTCTTTCCTCTTTAACCCTGCTATCTCAGTGTTAATTTGGAATATTTTAAATCAATTCTGCACAAATTCAAAGGCAGTGGAATAATAATAATAATTGTGATCTGATCCCCAAATCAATTTGTAGTTATTCAGAAAAGGAAAAAAAAAAAGTTTATTTGGTGTTTTCTCTTCTTCTCCATAAAGACAGAACTTTGGTTAAGAAACTTGTAACAGAACCTACCTGCAACCTCAACCTGGCTGTCAGACAGTTTTTGTCTCAATATTTTAGAGCCATCTGTAAATCTTGGGTCTCAAATTTCCACCATGAATGTGATGGAGAGTAGCATTGTATGAAGTCATTAGTAGCCATCCATTTTACTAAAGGGATAACAAATAGGTGATGGAGTTGTGGTGGCTGAGCATCTTCCAGGCCTCTCCCTTCGCTTTGTACAGACTTGAAGAGTAAAGATTCTTCCTCATCACTAGGAAATGGTTCCAATGCCTAGTTCTCCCAACTGCTACTTTGAAAAGAAGTTCTTTACTTCTAGGGAAATTTGTCTCACTTCAGCTCTCATCTTATCTTTTTCCTACTTCTTGTCCTGTGGAGGTTCATACTAAGCAGTAGCCATTTGAATTTAGACACTGAAGAAGGCTGATGCCTTCTACCAAATTTTCTTGATTAATCTCTGAATGATGTGCTGAAAAGAGTAGAGAAAATTTAGAAAATAAAACTCTCAGTGGAAGAACCAAATAGTCAGAAGTCTCATCAGAGCTGAAATGCAGCTTCGATTTTAATTTATAAGCACTCTTGGCCAGCAAAGAGGAGGCAGTCAGAGGATAGCCTAACTTCTGATGACAGCAAATTCTTAAGCAGTTGAAAACCTGCAGTACATTTTGCTCATTCTGGTAGAGTAGGCTAATTATAAAACCATATGGGAGACATTGGAGTACTGTGTTGCACACATACTTGATGTGGAATGATGCCTTTTAAAAAGAATTAAAAAACCCGAAACAACTGAAATTTCATAAGACTTTTGTTTTCATCAGTCATAGATCAATCTCAGCATGGTAAAATGTTCCTAAAAAGAAAAAGTTCCTAAAGTAAAAGATGAAAATGGACTCATAGACACTACTGAAAGGCCTCACAGTAATAAGAAAAAGTTGACAAATTTTTACTGGGCAAGGCAGGAATTGAGTCCAGACTACTGAGTGTATGAGAGTGGGAGAGTTGTTCAGATGGGTTAGTGAAGGACTCAGATTTAGCTGACTAAATGCTCTTATGGAATGGTGTATTAATAAGTTGGGGTTTTTTTTTCTTTTTTTGGTTGACCTCCCCCTAATCCCCAGCGCGCTCTCAGAAATAAGTGAATTTATTTTTATTGTAAATTTAGTAGAAATTACCATTGCATGTTCCACTAATTTTATCTGTAAGTTGTGAAGAACTTTAGGATAGCTACAATTTTTTATATATAGCTAAATTATTGTCCGTGTTATGCTCTCATGAAGAAAAGGCAGGTTTGATCAAGAAAGGGGGCTATAAGTGTGTTGTTTGTCATCATTAATCTTTACTTATTTTTAATATGTATCTATAAAAAGCTTTTCCGTTATTTTGCTGAGGGATCATGTCAACCTGCATCAAATTTTTTTGTTCATTCTCCATTTGTTTGCCTTCCAAAAGTTTTTGGTTGCTTCTTCCTCTCCTTCTATTTTCCTCCTTGTTCTCTGGAATTGCTCGTTTTCCAAAAGTTGCCAGACCTAGCTTTAGGCTTCAAGTGGCTATTTTATTTTTTTTTTTCTGGGGATAACTTGCCTGATTTGGTAGAGTTAGGAAGACTGGGTTACTTTTTGCCGATTCATCTCTGTACTTTTGAGGGCTCTCAGTGAAAATGAGAGCCATCACCAATTCAGAAGCCAAGAATACTTTTGCAAGTCATCCCCATGTGTGGTTCTGTAAGTGACTGGTTTCCCAACTTGCAGACCAGAGCCAACCCCATAGGCAAGAATATTGTTCCAGGGTAAAACAGCAAAAGTGAACTGAAAACTGAGCCTAGGTCAATTTGCTATCACATGAGAATGAGTGGTTTGAAGTATTTTGAGTTAGTTTCTAACCACTGTGTATTTATTTTTAATAGAGTTTAAAGCTATAAAGAGTGAGAACTAAAGATTTAGATTTCACTGTTTCTAACAGCTCACTAAAGTTCTTGGACTGACACACAAAATCAGCCTTCATAACATATAAACTAAAGGATAAGCAATGTAATTTTTTCTATTACTTAAAACTCATCTAAAGCTCTTTCTAAGTACAGGATGCCATATCTTGCCATCTTGAGTGATGGCTCTATAGGTGGAGCAGATTTTAGGAGCCTTTGGAAGTTTTTTTATTATAAAGAGGTTTCTCAAGGCCCTTCAAAGACCCCATCATTCACATAATCCTTGTTGTCTCTAAATGATGATAAAATTCCTTCTTGTCACATCACACAGACCATAATGAAAGGCAAAGATTAGCCACCTGGGCCATTTACTGCTAAGTGCTAATAACTGCAAATCCAACAGAAAGGCTTTGCCACTTTAGCAGGGTACAGCAGGGACTGCACTTCAGACAAGCCCCTTGGTGCCTTAATCCTCAGGGGTGTGAGCATGAGAACTTGTTCCTTCCAGAGTTGGAGGTAATTTTGGTTTCTGTTTTCTCATTGTAGTATATATGTTTTCATTCACATTCTAGATGGATTTTTTTCCGTTCTGCCTTCCCTTGTTTGGTTGACACCAGCTTTGCAGCCTCTCAGAGGATGGGTTATATCTCAGCATTCAATTTAGCCCCTCAGATAATCCCTTTTTTCCTTTTTTTTAATTAAATGCAACTTTCTGAAAGTTGATGTTTCTTTTTACAGTGTTTTCTAGAGGCTTAAAGCTTTAAGACCAACAACATTATTATATCAGTCAAGTGCCAGCAGGAAAGTCTCTTAAGAAAGAAGGGAATAAACTAATCTCCAATCCACCTTGACTAATGTTTGTCAGACTAAAGAAAAGGAAAACTTAGCAAATAGAATTTTTAAGGACTGGGAAGGGGTGGCATGGTGGGAGGAAGTGGCATTTTTAATAACGATCAGGACATTCAGAAGAGCTTAGAAAAGAGTTTTTTCCCAGATGTTGTAATGTGAGGAGGCCACATGCCCAGTTAATTTGTAGAAATTCATCTCACACTGATTTATTTCTGTGTTATGGAAGAATCTCGGTTTCGTATTTGTTTCTACAAGCATCTTAATTTAAATATTTCACACATATCAATTGTAAATGGGTTGAAACAAGAATAACAAAGGGGCAGTTATGAAAAGTAAATTTGAATTTTTTATAATGCTTGACATATTTCCTTCTGTCCTGTCCTTTCAGAGAGGTAGGCAGATGCCCTTGAAGACACTGGTTTGTCAGGGTTATGTGGAAAAAACCAAAAGGTGGGACTGAGCTGGGGAGAGGGGGGGACCATTAAGTATTGTAGCAGGAATGAGGGAGCAGTGGTTGGTGGAGCATTAGAAGGAAATAAGGGGAAGGAAAAAGGGAGAAAAGGACCAGGCCTTGCAGAAGTCCAGGGACGCTGAGGTGAAATGGCTTGTGCTGGTATCAAGGCTCTTTAATTCTTCAGCTGAGTGTTCCTGGAACGGGAAGTGGGAAGAATCACAGTCACCATTCCCCCCAGAGCCTTTGTTTAATAACCAGAGCTGCAAGCAAAAGGTGCTGGGGGGCTGCTGCAGGGCATAATGACCATGGAATTGTGGGCAGCCCTGCCAAGCATCCCTGACTGGCACAGCCTCCCTGTTCTGTCTGAATTCTCCTGAGGATGTCCTTGGCAGTGCTGTCCTGTGCCATTGCTGCTTCCCAGGAGCCTTCCAGGACACAGGTGTCAGGCCTTGCCTCAGATTGAGAAAAAGAAAATTCCACAAATATTGCTTGCTGTGAGAAGGTGAGGTTGTATTACACCATCAAACACTAAGATTAGGCAAAATTAAACAATAAAGGGTATAACATGATATCCATTTGATAGAAATTAAGGTGCCACATCTTGTAATTTTTTTTCCAAATCCTCTATTTTTATATCATTTACATAATAATACTCCAGAACACTTTTAATAACTTAAATTCTTTGTATGATAAGATCTCTTTTTCTTTAAAGTATTTATTTAAATAATTAAGAGTCACAGATTGAGGTTTTTTTTTTCAGGTAGCAGCAGAGCCACCTTCATTTAAAATGCAGTTAACTTTGCTTCAAAATTGCATAGGTGACAAAAGGTTGCAAATTTTTACTGTTTTTGTTTTGTGTAAGCTGTAGGTAAAAAGTGATCTCCATGGTTTTTGTTTAAACAGCTCTAATGAATTCTGTTAGTCTCAAATTAGCAGTGCAGTACCCAGCAGTAGACACTATGCTCTTATCTAAGGAAATAGAAAGGCACAGATTGTGTTGTGTTATTTGAAAAATGATGTGTTATTATGGAAATAAAATATTAGAAGAGATGCGCCAGTGTCCCCTGTGCGCATTCAGCTTTTGTTTTCTGGGAAATTGTTTGGGTTTCTCCAAGCATAAATTATTCACTTGCAAAGTTATGAAGCGTCTTCAAAAGGATGAACCAACTTTCTATTTTTCTTTACCCAGAAAAAAGGAGAAAATTTCCATGTAAGGTGGTCTTTCCAGCATATTCAATATGGCATAGCTAACAAACTTTCTAAAAGAATTTAAACCTCCAAACCCTAAACCAGCCCCTAAATAAACCCCACAACAGCTTTCTGTGCAGTTTTCTACTTCTGGGACATTACTTTCCAAGGAGGAACTTTCACGTGTCACATTTGTATGTCCTGTGTTAGTCTTGGCCTTGAAATTGTATTGGGGCATAAGATACTATTTGATACATTTGATAACTATATTTTATGCTGCTTATTTGCTAATTACAATAAATTTGCTGGGTGCTGCTAATTGAAAATCTGTGCACTTAGGAATCTGTATATTCCCTCAGGGGGCTCTGAGTTTTAAAGTCATTGTCCCTTCTACTGTCTGTGACCAGCCTGTTTTACACCAGGGCTCTCCCTGAAGAGCTTTAGGAAGCATGACTTGGTCAGCCTCTGTCAATTTATGAGCAAGGACAACATAATCCTAAGTATGAGAGGTATATGGGGATCAAGGGTACTTTAATCAATATTTGACAAAGAATTAGACAAAAACTCTGAGTTGAATTTTGCTTTCCTCACTGAGAGCTGTGATTCTCAGAGATGAAGAGACATTGTGGGAAATAATCTTGTAAACGGGCCAAAAATTTAAAACCCAATCCTGAAACCAGTTTTTGAATCCCAAAAGACTGTTGTTGTTGAATGAACTGTTGTAAAAGAACTCCATGGGAGGCCTTATCTTTTTAAGAAGTCTGAGATGTTGAGCCTTAAAAATCATGGAGCAAACCTTCTTGTAGCATGTTTTGTACCTTCTGATAACTAATGCAGGCCAGCATAGCTCTTATTAAATTGTACATAATTTTACAAGGGCCAACAATTTGACTTGTTCTGTTAGAAAATCCTATATAGGCTCATCCTAATTACAGCTACAGTGTCTATATTTACAGTGTTCTTTAGAATTAAAATTTTAGAATGCTACCAAGAAGTTGAGCATCTTTTTCTGTTTGTGGTCTTGAGAATCTGAGGGCCCTTGGAGAGACCCCAGGAAAAGACACAGTGATGAAAAAGGTTTCTCCTGGTGTTTCCTTATTGCTTTGTTAAAACAAATCTGTGTCTCAGTATCAGGGTGGGATGCTGGTGTCAGGGAAGGGAGAGCCAGAAGAACCCAGAATTCAGTAATTAAGATGGGACAAAAGCTAAGCTCAAGTTTCAAGGCTCAAATCAGACATTACTTAAATTTCCATCTTCCACGTGGACCTGAGTGCCAAAGCCTCGGGCTGTTGAGGGGCACACGGGTGTGTCTTTCTGGCTTTTGCACAATTTTTCAATGAACTTAGTTCTGTCCTGATAGAGCAAAAGAAGGGCTAAGTTATCCCTATCCCACCTGCCTCCCCCTCCAATGGAATGGTTTTCTAGCTGGCCAATTCCCCAATTACTCTCCTGCTGGGAGATTCAGTAACCTGTCAGAGGTCTGTTGTATTGCAGGAACTGAGCCAAGCTCTGTGTGCCAGTGCAAGGTATTAAGCCCACAGCAATTCCTCATTTGTCTTTTGCTGTAGGATGTGGTGTGTCTGATCACCTGAGGTCTAAAATGTTGTCCCTAGTTTCTGAATTAGTAAGTACAACTTGTAAATAAGTAATGATTTTTCTTTTTTACAGTATTTATAAGATATTCCCTCCCATCCTGTAATTATATCAGCCTGGAATTCAAGCATTCTTACAGAACTGTAATTCCATGCACATCAGTGAAATGAATGTGTTCCTGAAAACTCATTTTTTTGTACTGGCAGACATTTGCCTTACCTATGCGTAATACTGAATCTGTTTTGCAAGATAGAATTAAATCCCAGAGTCTGATCATGAAATTGTCATATTTAAATGGGATACAGAGCTTAAAATGCCCTAACCTTATCAGTACTTCTTAGTAAAATTTTGTACTTGCATCGTTTGCTCTTGTTAATAAGAATTTTCCTAAAACTTAAGACTTGAATAAATGAATATTTAATTTAAGTAGAATGGTAAACTATCCAAGGGTTTGTGAATGCCTGGGGTTATCCCTTGGTTACTGGATCTCTGAAAGTTCACTGTGAAGCACAGATTAAACCACCAAGCCTTTATTTAAATGTTGCGACCTGCCAAATAGACTCATCAGGCATCTGGAGGGATAGATTTAGATTTCTCTAGGTCTGCTTAGAAGAACAGCACAAATCTCCCTAGAAATTTCTTACCAGTGTGGTAGTGGTTGGAACTTCAGAGTCTGTGTCTTCAAATGGAGATGGGTCACTTGTCTCTGACCTAGCTGACCTGGCTGAAGATGTCCCTACCCATTTCAGGGGGATTGTACTAAAGGTCCATTCCAACCCAATCCACTGTGTTTCTATGATTTCCAGCTCTGTTAGCAATGTGTACCTCAGCTTCCTCTGTTGCTGTAAACAGGATAACCCAGGAGGAATACCACCTGGCTCAGCCAAAATGTTTGCTGGGTTGGAAGTTTTCTTTGGGAGGGGTGTAGGATGAGAACCCATTGTGCTTTAGTTCATCTATGAAATTAATTGCAGGCCTCTGTTGCTCTGATAGTGCCTTTTCCAAAAGCGTGCCAAAAATCCTTTACTAATTCCTTCACCAGGCCTCCTGGACAGAAGGGCTGGAAAGAGGAGAAGGACTCATGTGTAGGGCTGGAGATTATCTTTCATAGAAAGGATCAGACTGACAGAATCAGAGTATTTTCTGTAAACTAAGTTTTGACCACATTTGCATTAGACAGTTTAGTGGTGTGTTCCTCTAACTGTCACCACTTCTGTAATGTTTTCTGTTTTTTTCCCCTCTGTTTTTTTTTTTGTTTTTGTTGTTTTGTTTGTTTTTGTTTTTTTTTTTTTTTTTTTCCCTAGTCTATAAAGACTAGCTTGGTGCTAGACTTTTTAGCTGTTCATCTGGTCACACGAAATAGAAAATGAGGGTTTTTTTTCCCACAGTTAAAATATTACTTTGCTTTGATGAAACACTCTTGGATGAATTTTCATAAAGCTTCTTCAAAATTTTTATAAGGCAGATATTAGAATGATTTTTACAAGCTCTTTATAAAAATTAATTCTCAACATATCAGTATTGTTTTTTTTTTAATTCTTAGAACTTGTGTCAATTTACTCAGTTTAATAGTCTCAAAGTCTTTTGTAGTGAGCTTACCCTTAATAACAAATGAAAAGATACTTTATTTCCCCCAGAGAATCTGGATTGTCTGCAGGAAGAATTTAAAATGGCACATTTTGACCTTAATTTTGAATTGTAAGGCCCTTCATCCTGAGAGGGTGAAGCCCCCAGGCACCAGTGCAATGGGGGAAACTGGAGTAAAGCTCAGGACTTTGGCAGTAAGGAAACTTGATCCCTCAATCTCTGCCAATGAGCTGGTGTGATTTAAAGTTTCTACTCTGATTTTGTTTTCTTGTATGTGGAGCCAGGGTGGCCCAGAAGCCTAGTAATCAGCAGAACCTGGCTGGGAGGTAAATCCTCTTCACAGACTGCCATCTCTGCACTGTCACAGCTTCTCAGGGAGATTACATGAGAATGATGTCTTGGATGGTCAGTCAACCTTGACAGCTCTATGGCAGAGCCAGTTACAGAATCTGTTGCAGAACCTGAGCATTCCTCTTTAATTCTGAGCATGGAGACAAACCAGAGATACTCTATCTGAAACTTGATTTTTAGCTTGTTATGGTTTCATGCACCTGTCAATATTTTCTGCTCTGTAATGGTAATCAATAATAG
The DNA here is from genome assembly GCA_018697195.1 of Certhia americana. Taxonomy (NCBI): domain Eukaryota; kingdom Metazoa; phylum Chordata; class Aves; order Passeriformes; family Certhiidae; genus Certhia; species Certhia americana. Next base: position 18,546,179 of record CM031865.1, on the reverse strand, counting down.
CTAAAGAAAAAGGTAAATTTATATGAAAATTTATTTATCAAGATGTTTGTTATACAAATTGTTCTTTCCTAGGCTTGCACCAGCAAATGATATTTATTGACTTTAAATGGATCTGATTGCATTCTGTATTCTAGGCAGAACAATTTTTTGCTACTCTCGGCCTCTGTATTTGCTTTTCAAATTCAATTTTCTATAGCAAAGAGAGTGAGAAGGCCATTTAACACAATGGTACTTACTTAGAATACTGATTATATAGTGTTCTCTGTCCTCTTTGTATCTTTGAGACACTTTATTCCCTGATGAACTATAGCAGTATTAAAAATCATAAACTGTGGCAGTAATAGACAGCTGATAGGCTTCATAAATGGAAAAATAACTTCTTTTAAGTTTTTTCATCATGATGGACGCATAAATTAGGATTGAAATTAAAAATTCCTTAGGGACATTTTCTTTGCTAAAAAAAAGTGCCTCCTTACATGACTTGGTTTAGTTATTTTAGCTCTATAAGTAAAGCATATTGCTTACTGTAAATAGCATTTTAATTGATGTTAATAAGAAGTAGCTGTATTGAAAATAGTTTGTGCTATGGTACTTGACGTTATCATCTACCCTTTAGCTACAAAATTTATTGGTGTGCTGGGCCAGCATTATATGCTGAAATGTTGCTACTTCAGTTACATTCACTGAAAATGGGGGTGAAAAAGTGTGCAGGTTTTTTCAGTCCCTGCTTCTCTAAGCAAATTCTTCTCTAACTCTATTTGCTGCTACTAGGAAATGCTGTTAAAATGTAGGATCGTTGCAAAAAGTATAATTTCCCAGTTATGCTGACATGGGACTCTACAGTGGACAAAGTCATAAGAAAATAAGGTTAGTTCAACAGTGTATAATAGCTGCCTCCAGTGCAGGCCAAAACTCCCGCCAGTAGGCGAGTGCCCTTTTCCTGCAGGGAAAAAACAACCCCCTTTTCTGTTCTCTTACAAAGAATATTTTGGAAGTTTGATACCTTCTGACTTTTTGATATGTATGGGAAAGGGAGAATTTTTGTAACATGCTCAGTACCTTGGAGCCAATATACTGCTCTGACAGAAGTGGAAGGCCTAAGGTGCAAATGGATTCTTTCCTTCATGCTTCCCAACAGGAATATATTGTCAATAGCAATGATTTGGGAGAAGGCAGGGCTGTAATTTCAACATAACTTCCTCCTGGCCAGGAATGACAAGCCTACAACCAAATAAAAGTCTGAAGTTGACTTTTGGTCAAAAATGTTCTCTTGCCCGCTGAAGAGTGATCCACAATTCCCCCCACTCCACAGAGCTTTCTGCTTCACAGTTTTCTGGGTTTCTCAGCCCAGATACAAGGAATTCATTGTTTAACAGCCAGCAGGTGCTGGCATGCTTCATGGAGAATCTGCAGCACAGGAGAGTTCCAGGATGTTCTCTCCAAGCCTGCTCAGGCAGGCACTGACCCGTTGAAGGCTGAGCTAAGTGCTTTCTCGATGAGCCCTCCTGGTGAAGGGAAGGCAGCAGCTTCCAGAGCTCACCACTGTGTCTTTCTTTAGAGTAAGAAATCATTTCTTAATGCAAATGTCTGTATTTGACAAACTTTCCCCACTTAGTTCTGCTGCACTGCAATAAGGACAGCACAAATTCCAGTCCTTTTGAGAGGGTGCTGCCAGGGTACAATTTTTTGCTACACAGCAGTTTATAGCTGGACATTCAATACTTCAGTTTTTACTTAGGTTAGATCCTTTATTTGGAAATGGGACACCATTTACACTGTCAAATACTCTGTTTCTGTATATACTCCACTAATCTAGAACTTAGTGTTACTTTACATCATTCTGTATTTTCCAGTGCTGGTGTAATACATGAATGTAGCATAAGTATTATGATGTTAACTCCTTTAGATTTAATAGATATCTATTTTCTCTGGTTTTCAGGCTAGTGCAGGCTGATTTTTATTCTGTACTTACAGTATGATAAAAACAAATTAGCAGAATTGCAAATTTTGACCTTTCTGTTTTAATTATGGTGTGTATTATTTTATGCCTTCGAGCTCTTCTAGTTTAGGAGGAAGTTAACTTTGGGAAAGCTTGTGCCAAATGCACTTGACAGCTCAAAAATTTTCAGTCGATGGCCTCAGATTCTGATGTGCATTTCTGTTCTGCTGTCTAACTATAGCACCAGAAGAAGGGTGTACAATATGTTGCTGCTTTCTTCTTGCAGTGCTGTAGAGTGCATTTTGCTTAATGATGGAGGAGTAAGATTCTATAGAACCAGGAGTTCTGTCTTGCTTTTTGAGTAAAGCAGAAAATAACTCCCTTGTATGTTGACATAGAAAAGAAACTGAGTCTTTATTTTAGTACTTAACAAGGAACCTCTCTAAAGTGAGGAAATAACTTAATATTGGTTATAAATTCTCACCATAGAGCTGCTGCATAATTTTGTGTAGAGCTTTTTCTTAGGTTTATAGAATTTAATGCACACATCCTAATGCACCACCATCTTAGCCTGCAGATGAATAGTATTTTTCATTCTGTTAGATTTTGGGTAAAAAGTCCATAAAACCACCAAAGTGTCTGCACTGAAGACACTTTTCACAGCTTCTCTGCTTCTGTCTTTATGCTGAATAAGTATAGTCCAAGAAGCAGATACAAACAAATGATTGCCTGTGCAGAAATTAAGACAGGAAGGATGTTTGAAGGATGAATGCCGAACACTCTTTTTAGCTGTTTAGTTTGCTCTTCAGCTACTGAAGAGCTGAAGGTGAAGGGGTGAGTTGAAGGGATGAAATTAGCTGGAACTTGAGGATGGCTTGAACAAAAGCCTCACCTGCTCAGGGTCATGTAAGAAAAAGTTTAGACAAAAGCATGTTGTTTGAAACAAAATGTATCTATCCAATCTAATCCGTGTGGATAATACATTTAGGGTTCTCACTGACAGGAGGTCATAGCCATCTGTATTTGATTGAATAACATTGTATCAAAGTCAACATGCCGAGGGCTCACCAGAAGTTATCAGAATTATCATTTCAATTAAACAGATGGCTGAGGAATCAAATGAAGAGCCTTTGAGTGATGGCTACAGAATCAATAATATCTTTCTGAGCTTTATTGATTTATCTTTGTCCAGGCGGTAGAATTGATTTATGTCTCTAGCTTTATTTTGATAAGTCAATGATAGCTCAACTATTCCTAAATTAATGTCTTCTTTTTGTGGGGCCTACATTAATTTTTTCTCCTGGTGAAGAGACAGAATTTTACATCAAGCCAAACTGATTTTACTAAGTAATTCTGTGGCTAACAGGGTATCATAAATCAAGCAGAAGGATGGTCTCTGCAGTTTCACATGGAATGGATGACTTAGAATTGTGGCAAAGGCATTTATTTATTTAACCAGTCAGATGGCATTGCATTTTTCCTCTTTGTGTTAACAGACTGTTTGACGTTTGCAAGCAGGCAGGATTCTTGCTGTGAAGAATGCAGTAGCGTGAGGATTGTAATGTCTTTCCACAAATAATAGGGAAAAAGAAGAGAAAAATGTGTGTGTGAGAGAGAAGAAAAGGGCCATCCAGCTCCACAACTCAGCTGCTTTTGCCATATGGTGCTTTCCAAACGTACGTGAAAAGACATAATACGTGGAGGTCACCCTTGTGGTGTGGGGAATACAGCCTGGTGTGGTACCAGATTGCTTCTTACAAACCCAGACAGCAGTGCTGGTTTTGCTGCTGTTAGGAACATCCAGATCAGGAAAAGTTGTTTTCCAGGTCATTGAAATACTGGCAATAATTTTACAAGCTTGTAAAGCAGGCACTTCACAGCTGCTTGCTTGTGTTTTTCTTTTCCAGTATGTACCCTTAAAAGTTCCTAGGAATAGCTCTTGGGGCTTTTTCTAAAAAGTAGGAATGAAAAATAACCCTCAATAACTAAACCTTCTGCCCCGTGGTCTCTTTTCTGCAATTTTTTCCAGCACCAAACCCAGGTAAATTGTTCAGTAAATACTGAGTATGTGGAACCTGTAGCCAGATCTGACGGTAAATGAACATGGGAGCTCTGTGGCAACCAAAAATTATGTTTGAGGCTTAGATTTTTATTAACCTAATAGTTAGATCACAGTAGCTCAAACAGGACCAAGCCAAGCTGTGCTTCCCTGCTAGCTCAAGCTTTAAAAATCTTGGTGCAGCCTTATACAATGTCATATATTAGGCATATCATAATTTATCCTTCTGGGGATCTTCATGTATCAAACAGAACATGGCTACAAGTTTCTTCAACTATTTTAATCTGTATATAGTTTTTTAGAAATGAGAGTTAAAAGTAGTATTGAAATGCAGGGTATTTGGAGAGAATGCCAGGAGACCTGGGTCATCATTCTAGCACTGGCTGATGTCAATGATTGGTAAATGACTTCATTTGTTTTATCTTTATCAGTGATTAAAAGGATAAGTGGGCCCAAAATTGCTAAATCCTACCTATTTTTAAAATTCCTTTCGTTTTGGTGATAGCTCAGGGTCTCAATTCTTTGGAGCATATAGGTCCCTCTCTTTAATTACCTTTATCAGGGAAAGCTATGTGGTTTAATTTGTGCCAGGTTTTTTGAAGGTCATAAATTCCAAGTCCTGTTACTGAGTAGGCAGAATAGAACTTTTATGTTAAAAAAAATCAGCTTTCAAGGCTGGAGAAAAAGCTAATTATTTGACCTTAAAAAAGAAAAATAAAGGAAAAAAAACAATAGATGGACAAACTAAAAAAAAAGTTTCTTGAATTTAAGAAATTAGAAGAAAAAGATTTTACCACCAAACTTCAGCAAAGTCAAACCACAGTACCTTTGGCTGATTTTTCATCATAATTATAATTATTAAGTGGCATTTGAGACTCGTATAACTCAATATTCCGGATTAGCTTTTCTGTGAAAACAAACAGATAACTGTAATCAGATCTAAATTCAACAGGAACCTTGTAGAAAAACCTATATATTTAAAAGTTTTTTTAGTATTTAGTGCTCTCTTGCTGTTGAATGCTGATTATTTATGTAGTGGATGCATAATTTCTTTGCTACTTGGGGCAATAAATATATGTACACATATGTCTTTAAAGTTTTAGTCTTCAGAGACTCAATTAATGATAATATAGAGCTTTAGAGGGTTGATATACACCCAGAGGTGTAACAGGTCTTGCCAGGTTTTCTTTTCTCTAAATGCACATATTTTCTGCCCAGTCAAGTCCATGATCTGAAAGTAGTGCTGCTTTCTGGGGTCTTAGAATGCTAAGTAATGAAAGGCATTTAAACATCAGTTTGAATAAAGAGGCCCTCTTGGGGTGTGTGTATGTGTGTGTTTGAAAATCTACATTGAAGAGATTTACAATGCAAGGAAAGCCTATGTGCAACCCCACCCCACCTTTTTTTTTTTTTTTAACTCTATAGTATAGTCAGTCAGTTTCAACTTAGGTAAAGTAGTAAAGTTCCTTAGAGACATAGTAAGAAAAGGAGATAAAAGCATTCCAACTGTCATTCCAATATTCCAATATTAGCACTTCAATCAGATTTTGAGCACAATGTAACTGTGCTGAACTGAGGTTCATCAGTGTCAAGCCATTGTCTGGCATCAGCATCTGCATAGCTGCTATTGTTTTACTGGAGCAGCTGCCACTCAAACCTGTGATGGAGTAGGTGGAAGGCATTCCAGAGTTACACTTGCATTGTGCTACACAAAAGAGACCTATTGGGATAACTCCCCCCACGTTTTTCTTTCTTTAAAAAAGCTTTGCATGAATTTAATACAAGAAATCTTCTATTTGAAATATTGGGCAGGCTGATAAGCAGGATTCTGGAGATGAAAATTACAATACAGAAATGTCTAGAGATGAAATGATCTGTGTGACAGAGTATTGATGTACAGGTTGTAGTTCTTATCAGTTCTGGTGGTGGGTGGACATAAGCAGTCTAAGCTGAAATCTCTGGTTTATAGAGATATTTCATTCATATGTGAGTGCTGGGCTATGCATGAAGGAAATTAAATTTGTTCACATTGAGAGAAAATGAATACAGGTCTGCCATCTGTATTCAGATCATTAGAGAAAGGCAATAGAGGCAGTTCAGGGGATGGCACATGTAGGCTGAACACAGGTAAGGGGTCAGTGTCCAGCAGTCAGCACGAGGTAGCTGCTAGGCTAAGGGAAAATCAGCTGCAGGAAGAAATTCTTTGCTGTGAGGGTGGTGAGACACTGGAACAGGCTGTCCAGAGAAGTTGTGGATGCCTCAACTCTGGAAGTGTTCAAGGCTGGGTTGGATAAGGCCTCAAGTAACCTGGGATACAGTGGGAACTGCCCATGGCAGGGGCTGGGACTGGATGAACTTCAAGGCTTGCACCAAGCCCTTGCCATTCCATGGTCTGAGCACCGGTGTTGGTTCAAGTGACAGCTCTCTAGAGGTCCTTTCAACTTCTGAGATCCTTTGGAAAGGAGACTCAGGAATGCTTTTCATTTTCCCTAACATGCTTTGTGTTTAGTGTTTGCTTTAATTTTCCTTTTACTTTAGTGCCTTTAGGAAGATAGGTTTCTACTTTCACTGAGTTCCTTGCTGGCCACAGTGATGGCTGGGGAAGGCGTACTTCCCTTAATGCCCTTCAGAAGTGGAAGGGACAGCTAATAGCCATAATTAGTCTCTGGTAACATACAGTGATTAAATAACTTCATTTTTCTCTGAAAGTAAAACCCCCTAGACTTTCAAGGTGTACCAGTGGAAGGAGCAGTGTTCTTTTGTGTCTCCTGAAAAGCTCTTTTGTAGGAATTGAGCTGGAAGAAATGGTTCATTAGCAATGACTGTGAGACAGTCAAGCACACACTAAAAAGTTTATCTAGATCAACTTTGCAAAAGGCAAAGCTTCAAGGGTTTTCTCTTAAGAAAGTAAAGGTTGCAATAGATTTTAAGTTATGGTCCAGGCTTTGCAAGTCCATTGTTAAAGCAGTTCTTGAGAAAGTGCTAACAATTTGAACAGAAGTGCAATCAATCAATCTCTCTTAAAAAATGTTGCCTGTCATTACAGGATTTCTTTCTGGATTGGCATCTTCAGATTGTTCAAATCTTCAACTATTTCTTATTTAAACATTTAGCTGCAACAATATTCTCAGTTAGGAGGCAACAAGGGGTCTATCCAATGGGCAAGAGATTTTTAGTGGCTTTTGTTTGATTTGTATCATATGAAGCCAATCAAAGGCAGACAGAAGTGATTATTTTATGCCTAAACCTTGTTATTAAGGTTAAAATAAGTGGAATATTGAGATTTTAATTTCCAGCCCTCTCAGTCCTTCCTTGTGAAAGAAAAGGGCACGTGTGGCTTAAATTTTAAATTTTTCATGGGAAGAGCAGTGATTTGTGCAGAAATCTTAGCATCAAAGGTTTGATGACCCTTGCCATAAACCAAAGGAAAAGAAGACAAAAAACATTCAGGAAGTTGTTGCCGGACCACTTTAATTCTTTAGAAATGGAATCACATCCTCCAGGCCAAGCAGTTCATTGGTACCCGCGTGTTAAAAGGTGGCACATGGTGGAAACAACAATTAACAACAATTAACTGCAGTATCGGGCTGTACTAATGATGTGTGTTGTTGCTATAGGACCACTTGTACAATTTCGAGTTTATCACTCTGTTATAATTAATTTTCATGTTCCTTATTAGATCAAACTGAAAGAGTGGGGTTTAGTTCATTTCCCTCCTTCTAGTGAGAGTTTTGTTATTTGATTTCTATTATTTTTGGGCACTCTGAGCATTTTGGCACTTGTCACCTTATCTTACCTGTTTTTTGGAAGATACCATGGCAATGCAGAGATTTGTATAAAATTCTATTGGTTGGAATGCTTCAGATTTTAAATTAATGCTATTTTGATAATAGAAACATATTAGAATGGTCAATTATGTCAACCATAATTGCTAATATCATTTCAGTCTGAAGAGAGTGCATGGGGATTGTGAAGCCTTGCAAACCATACAGTGTGAGTCCCAGTATGAATTCTCAGTTTCACTGGGAATGTTAAAAATAAACCACAATGGAATCTTGTTTGGGAACTATAACGTGGACTAATGCAAAAGAATGCATACCAGAAAGTACCATTTTTACAAATACTGTATTGAATCTATTTTAATTTCATGTGGGAAAGACATGAACGTTTCTATAGGCACCTCATGGTGCTATAGGGATCATAAAAACCAGAGAGTCTAGGCTGATATAAAATCATAAAAGTGAGATAAGAGCATAAAACATGATAGCAATATTTCTATCGTTTGAATAATGTGCTCAGTGAGGCAGGACCCTGAAGTGGAAGATGGAAAACAGAATGGATTGAAACAGAAATGAGGCTGCGTCTGTTGCTGCTGCTTTCTCAATTACCTGTTCCTGTACAGAGCAGGGCCTGGTGCTGTCCATCACTGCTCAACCAGAGCCATGGCACAGCTGTAGTACCCTGGTGGAGCTGCTGCTGTTTCTGACCTGTTCCTTCCACTTCTACAGAGCCTTGAAATAGTTAAGAGAACTGGTTAGGGGCCAGAGAGCAGCTGAGAGCAGGTCCTCCAAAAGCAGTGGTGGTGGAAGAGTAAAGACAGGGAAGGAGAGTGGGGGACAAGATGATAAAGAATTACATGAGCAGTGAAGGCTGCTTGATTGTTTTTTTTAAACCAGGCTCTGGAGCAGAGGAGTGGATGAAAACCAGGTGCAGTAAAAGGGAGTAAGGAACCAGAAGTACTTGTTTACTCTCTGGAGCATACTTGGTGTGCTTTGAGATAGGTCAAGGAGGGATTCTTGTGTGTTCATAGAAATTATCAGTTTTGTGGTTTAGCTGACATTAGGAAGTTCAGCTTTTCTTGAATTGATGTGGTGCACTTGCTTCTTTTAGAACTATTTACACAAAATCTCAGGTTTGCAGCAGCTGTGTGATTCATCCCACAGCTCAATTATAATTAAACTGATGTTCTTTTGTGCCTGTCTCTGGATGCAGAACCCAGTGATACTGCTGATAATCTTCCTAATCAGGCAGGAAATCCCCTTCCCCCCCAAAAAAATAAGGCAGAATTATTCTTTGTTAAAAGGATGTTATCAAAGCAAGGCAGGAAGAACTTCTCTAAGCAGAGAGCTCTGTTCCTGCTGCCTGCTCACTGTTAGAATGCTCTGTAGCGTGAACCCACACACAGAATTTATACCTGGGAGATGTTCAGTTGGCAGGGAGCCTGCAGGTGGCAAGTACAAGGCTCTTTTATAGCCACAGCTGGCATTTCAGCTGTGTCTGCTGCATCTTGGCAAGCCCAGGCTCAGCCCTTTGTATCAGTGCTGGAATCAGATGTGCAGTCATGTTTGACTTTTTAAGAATTCTCTGCCTTTACAGAATGCAGTCTTGGCAGGTGTTTATTGTGGTAGTTTGAGGCTGGCTTCTGTTTTTTGATCTCTAGTCCTTGTTCTTACAAAGTCATTAGATGGACTTGAAAACTTCAGCTTCTCTTTTTAACAGTGTATCCCTTATTTTGAAAGGGTTAATGCAAGCTGCTCTACCAAGGCCTTCCATAGCAAGAAAGATTCATTGCTGTAAGTGTATTTTAGGTGACTTGAAGGCAACTAACTGGTCAGGGATTATATTTCTGATTATCCCTTTGATTTAGTTAGAATAAAAACACCACTGACTTTGCCAATGACCCAGATGTTTGAAAAAGCTGTAGATTAAGATATTGAGGTCTGTACCTCCAAATCCCACAATATTACATCAACACACGTTCAGAAGCTGCAGAATTGGATTTAGATCCAGCTCTTGAACCCCCTTCATAATCTCATTTTGTGCTTGGAGTGGTGAAAATAATGGTAATGCAGCTGCTGCAAGAGTGACTGTGTGAGAATTTTTCACATTAGAAAGCTCTTTAATAAAGTGAAAGTGCCTTAAGAGCAGAAGAATCTTTCCTTCATTCTTGCAGCTTTGATAGCAATGAAAAAAATTCAGAGTATTGTAACTCACTGCAGACTGGAGATTGGTGGAAAAGAGTTCTGGTCTCTGACTCACAGACAAGTACAAGCTTCACATATTAAGACCTCATTAAGGATTGATGATGTGTACATTGTTCGTGGTTGCTTTCCATTTTTGTTGCACACATGACTGTCAGATGGCATTACAGATGAAGATCAAGCCATGAGAGCAGTAAATGCATCAATCTCAATTTTGGTTCTGGAAGTTTCCTTGAAAAAACAAAGGAAAAAAGTTGACAAGAAAAATTACTATGGGTATTTATAAGGAAATCCTGAAGTGGATTAGTGTATTGAGTACTGAAGTTCCTCAACAAGGGTCATTAATACGTGTAAATGCAGTGGCTTACAGCCAAGCTTGTTTTCCCATGCTGCAGACCTGGCACACTTCTTGGAAATTTGATAAATAGGCATCACTGTAAGAGAATGGACAAGCAGTAGTGTCCACTACAGGCATGCTCCTGGAGTAAAAGTGCTAAATCAGACAGGCTGTGTTGTGACATACATTACTGATTTACCTCTTGGTGGTAGAATTAGAGAATGGGGTTTCCAGTACAGGTGATCCTTTTGAATGCTAATTTGCCATCTGCTAGGAACAGGTGGCATTTCCCTTTGAACATGTTTCTATTGTACATGAGTGAAGTGATGAATTTCCATTCCAGGACATTTTGTTCAAAGAAAAGATCTGCATATTATTTAATGGGTACAGGAACCTGCCAGAGAATTACAGTCTAGAGTTAGTGGGATGGCTGAATTATGGGAGCTGATTCAACAGGAACATTGGAGTTTTATTCCAAGAGATCTGGAAAGGGAATTTCCCAGTATTACCATTGGTTTCCTTCCCTGCCCATGCTCCAGATGTGGTAGTCATAAAAGCTAATTTTTTTTCTTTTCAGTTCTGTATCCTGAAATAAAATGCTGAGAACAAGAGTGTGTTTTAGGATGTTTCTCATCTGCAAAAAGAGGCAGATCTCTTACAGGCAGTAATTTTGCTGGTAGAGGATGGATGAAGATATATGGAAGATGAGGATATAGAGGATATATGGAAGGCAGAAATAAGGATTATAGATCAGCTGTGTGGTTTTGTCTTACAAAGCCTGTGAGCATAGAAGGAATAATCTGTGAACTGTGGACAGCCAAGGCCAACTGTCCAAAATCAGGTCCTGCTAAATCTGGTAGTTTTTTGAGGTAATTACTTTTTTAGCAGTTTATGGATGTTATGGATCATTTCCAATAGCTACTGAAGGGACTAGTGTTTCCTTTTCTTTTTGGAAGACACTGGAAAGAACAGAAAAAAACCCAACAAAACAAACCCCAAAAGAAACATATATATATTTCCGTGCTAAATTATGACCACTTCCCTCTGAAACAGAGCGTGGATTGTGTACATTCAAGAGACAGGAAAGTTAGAAATAATTAGCATGAGTTTAATGATGGATTCTTCCTCCCCTAGTGTGGGTATTTGGGCAGAGGAGTATGAGACCAGGCTGGTGAGCATCTCAAGTGTGCAGGTACAGCTTAGGAGCCTTGCTTGGCTTGGCCCTATCCAGTTACTTTTGCTTTTCTATCACACATCTTAAGTGTTGAGATGGAGATGCTGGCAGCATGGCTGAGTTGACAGCTGACCTGAGGAGCCACACATAGCTCAACAGCACAGCTCTCCTTCTGGCTGTGCTCTCTGCTCCTCCTGAGGAAAGCAAGGGGCTGTTGTCTTTGGATTCTGTTTGTGCTTGGCAGTTCATCTTTTCATTCACTTCCTTCTAACCTGGATTTTCTCTCCGGTGAACAGAGGTCAGAAGTGAAGTATAAAGGATGAAAAAGCAAAGCTTAGTTCAGCTCCTTCATTCTTTTTCGTGTAGCACTGTGGATTAAGTCTAATGCTTTGCTTGTGACCACAGCAGAGTATTTGTGCTAAGCAGAAGGTGTTTAGTACAAAAACCATTAGAATTTGTCTTACTGAATCACTTTATGATGTGGGTAGTTGCTGCTAAAGAACAAACTACAAGAAATCTCTCAATAGATAGAGGTGGCAAAATTTAATTTCCCTTAATGGTAGTGTTCTGATCTATTTTGCTCAGAAAGCAGTTCAAGGCATGAAAAACAGATGGGTTTTCGTCTCAGGAGTTTTGTTAGTGTTGGCTCTCATAACTCTTTATGTTCCTGTTGAGGAATAAATGATCAATTAAGTGATAAGAAGACCAGGTAATTATTTTAAGAAACATAGATAGATATACATTAAACTTGAAAATGGTCTGCCATTAGTTTGATAAATGCAGTTTTCTTAGCACATGTGGAAAGTGAATTAGCTGGGATGGACAATAGCTTAGCCCAGGCAGCTTATACAGAAAGCATAAACCTGAGACCATGGGAGGTGAGATACTGAAAGGATGCTAATGGGATCATTCCAAAATCAGCCATGGTTCTGGTTCTCTGTTGGTTTGGGACTGTGACATACAAGGTCATGTCCCTGTCCTGGGTTAGAGATTGGACCCTTGCTCTCTGATAACCCTGTACATTTTAAGTTGGCCATGCCCCTGGGTCTTTGGATGCTGTCCCTAGGACTGTGTGGTCCCCATGTTTGTTATTTTATCATCAATAAAGTTCTATTTTTGGCCACTCCATCCTTCCTGTCCTATGTATTTTGCCACACTTTTCCCAGCTGGACCAGACTCAAGATCACAGTGCTGAGCTGTGTTAAGTACATGTCCTCCCTCCTCAGGATATTAACATATGGACATTTTAAACCACTGGTGGAGAAATCCAGCAGTAAAAATAAAAATGATTTGAAAGACTTTCTACTTTATTTTTTTTGCATCACCCTTAGCCTTATGGTAACATCATTTTTATCTAATGAAGTTTATGATCAGTAAGAACAGATCATGGGTATTAAGAAACAGTAGTTATATAAGTACCAAAACCCTGCCATTTTAAAGACCCTTCCTTGTCATTGCAGAAGCTGTCTGTGTGAGCTAGGAGGCTGCTTCGGTCCTGCAACTTCACCTCTGTGAGGTGCTGTGGAGGGACAATGGGTTGGGACATATTATAACTCTGGCGTTCTCATTTCTGAGGAACTGAGCTGCAGAGACAGTGAGTGGAGCCAGGAGCACCATCTCCTGCTGGAGTGTTTGACAAGCTCAACTTGTGCCAGCTCTTCAAGTCCAACTATTTTCACTTGAAAACAGCTACCTCCAAAATGAGGCCTTTCCCTAGACGTTTAAAGTCCAATCCTTATCTGAATTAGATACGTAGCACTCAAGGTTTATATTAGTGTCTTTTAATTTTTTTTCTCTTTTTTCATACAGGGAGTGAGACAAGACTCATAACACTTGTACCAGGACCACTAGTGCAGATGGAAATACTGTGTTATGTGGTTTAGTCGTAAACGTTTAATTCTGTTTATATGGGAAGGATTTGGTTTTAATTAAGATGTTACTGGCGTTTACATTTTCCTTTTCCTTAGTTTTTTTCAGACTTATATATGGTTTTAGTATTGCATCCTTTTTGACTAGACAATTAATTAAACTTCTAATAGTCCTCCAAAATCTATCGATTGCTTTTAATTTTTCTAAATGTTTGCCCTTCATGGCTTATCCAACTTTCCTTTATCAAAGCATTTTCATTTTTTAAAGTTTTATTCATCGGCAGAAAATTTAATTAGGTGTTTATATCAATTTATTAAATAAAATACTGCATGATGATTAAAAATAATTTCACTATTTTCTATTTGAGTTTGAAGGAAACATTAAAGTCCCATTATGTGTGGAAAGTTCCAGACCACTTTAGATATTTTTTCCAGAGTTGTTGCTAAATCCTCAAATTGTATCACACTCTCTGTGTGTAGTTGTAATGGGTCTTCTGAACTCATTGTGCAATCCCAGACAAAGCTTTCATGGTGAGGATGAGTCTCCCATAGTGATGGAGATTCTGTAACTGGAATAGCATCCCGACTTTCAAAGGCTGTGAACACCTAAGAGCTTACTGTACCTTTCTTAAACACCATGGCAGAATCTATTTTTAAGTTCATTACCTTCTTCCAAGGTGAAATCTTTTCTGTGTGGGAAAAGCTTATCTCAAATTAAAGAGTAAGTTTTCGTGCTGCTGTTACCAGGATACTGAGGGAATTGCATTCAGTCATTCAAATAGCATCAATAAGTCTGATGAGACCTTATAATGAAGTGCAGTTACACTTCTATTTATGTCTCCTGTTTGACAGCTTCGGTATCTGAATGCCCACTATTGATTGATTAAATTAATGTATAACAAACTCCTTTGCTGTCAGTTTTTTTAAAATAGAAATCAGCAGTGTGACTGAAATGCTCACCAGCTGCTGTTGCCTGAGGTGGTGTATGCAAATGTCTGTGCCTGGGCACTTTGAATCACTTTTTTGCAAAATACAGTGGCATCAGCTGAAAAACATGGTTGGAAGGAGTTTGAAATTCTGTGAGGGCTTTTTCAGAATTTTCTAGATGTGGCTTATGTTATGTGAGAAGTCACACAAGGAGATGACTTATGAAACCCAGAGCATGAATTCCTACTGTCTTTGAACTGTACTTTTTATTTAACTTGAGTGGCTTGTGGGTCTTGGACAAGTGTTCTCAAAATCAGTGCTTAGGAATGACACAAACCTTGAGGAGCAGAAAATTCAGTACAAGCCTAAATTGGAGACTGTTGAAGCCAATGGGACCTACTCTATTGAATCCAGTGGAATTTGAACCAAGGTGTTGGTGTTCCTGGGATTCCATTGCAGGGCTGGCTGAGGTCATATGCTCACAAACTCATATTATTTGTTTTTCTTTCTCTTTTGTTGTGTGTTTCTATTTCTCCTCTGTGTTATTCCTCGTATCTGGAGATCTCCTAAACACGTAGTGGAGTATGGTTTTAGCAGTTGTATTGTTGATCTCTCTTTTGGGGTGGTGCAGAGCAGTTCCACGAGACAGATCATGTCATTTGTCATGCTTGACAGCAGTTCATTTTTCATGGGGATCTATGTGCATGGCCTTATTTATTGCAGAGACTTATCCTTCTGAATATGCTCATTTAAACACTCCCTTGTACTTTTGGTATTTGAAATGGGTCTGTACTAACTGAAGTCATAAAATATTTCAGTTAAAAAAATGGGATTTTTTTTCTGTGCAGAGACAATACTGACAAAGGACTTGATTTCCTGGCTTGTTACTGACAATATATTTTTATGTACTGGAAAAGTGAGTTAGTGTTGGTCTGAAAGCTCTAGATCTAAGTGTTATGTTATACACCTGATATTAAATTGTTAACAAGGAGTGTTGTAAAATAAAGAATGTGTCCCTTTCCTGTTTCATGGGAGTATTTGATTCACTCTGAAATCCATGATACAGTGCATTAAAATACATGGCTAATTTTTAACATTTACCTAAATCTTTAGCTATGCTCATTAGCATAGTTAAGAAACCTGCCATGGAAGGAACCAGTAATATTTTTTTTGTTTAAGTAGGAAAAAATGAATTTAAATGGCTTTCTCACTTGCATGTGATTTGGCTGGACTTTTAATCTGCTGTTGTAATATCAATGGAAGGAGTGTGTGTTGTGTCTTTTCAATTGGTGTGTTTCTGCTTGCTTCGGTTTTAATGAATTTAATGAACTTACTGAGAGGAAACACCAGGTCAGGAGCAGACATCTGCTTGTATAATTTCCAACTGCATTTACTTAGCACAGCAATAGTGATAAGAAGCAAAAAATAACCCCAAACTTCATGGAGTTGTCCTGTAAAAAGAAAAAAATCAGCTAGACTTACTATCCAAAAGTACATCTGAAATGTATTGGTTTTGAGTGTAACTTGTCTTTAAATGTTATTATCTGAGCTGCAATACCTGACTGTGTGCTCTGTGCATTTTCAGAAGAGTTTGAGCCTGGCTCATTGGAAGAACTTGTGTGTGGTGTGTCACTGTCCTGTAGCTGCCACACTGTGGCAACTTTATGGTGTCTCTTCTTTCATTAGGTAGATTATTTAATTCTTTCATTCTCTTGGAATTTTTTCCCCTCTTGGTTACTTGTTGTCTCATTGTTTTAATCAATAGTGAAAGATATTTCTTTTTCTAAATCTGTCCTTTTATGGAGTGTTTGTATGCAATAGGTGGAAAGAAAGGAGGGAGTAGGTACCTACTAAATGTGCAGCATTAATGGCTGTCCTGATGCACTATTGTTATTTTTAGAATGTGAATTAGAATATGCGACTCAGGTAAAGGCTCGATCTTCCCAGACATTGGGATTAGCTCAGAGAATTAAAATGAAATAAGAAAAGTCAGTCCATCTTAAGTAAATAACCAGGTTAAAGGAAAGGCAGCAGTTCCAGTCAGTTTGGAGTTGCAACTGAAAGTAGTGCAATTGGTTATTGCTCCAGTCAGAGGTAGTGGTTCAATACAGTGATGTGTTAATGCTTCCACACCAAGACTTGACACTTGTGAGTCCCAGAACTGTTTTTTGAGGTGTAATTTCCAAATACAGTACAGCAGAGGCTGCAGAAAATTGTAGGGTGTTTATGAAGTTTTTGGTTTAAAGAACGAGAGGGAAAAACTCCTCCTGGACAGAAGCAGTCTTGGGGTGAGCAGTCTGATGTCCTGGGCCTGAATGCTGCAGAACAGACTGAAATGGGGGGTGTCTTTCACAGTGTAGGTGTGCTGTGTGTTTGGTGTGTTCTTGGAGAAAGTATCTTCCAGGTGTGAAGTTATGAAAGGGGTGGTGATAGATCAAAGAATAGGAAGGTGCAGTTAATTTCACATTTCTGTTAACAGCTCAGGGTGTTGAGAACTGGAGTCCATGGGAGAAGTGGTATCCTGGTCAATGCTCCCACCATATCTGGTGCTGTCATCCACATCCCTTTTTGGGTCTCACCCCACCGGTTTCCAAGCAGCACATACAGTTCTCTGTAGCAAAGCAGAAGTGAAGACAGACCCAAATCTGGACCTTCAGATTTTCAGAAAGAGGAGATATTTGCAGGAAATGTTAAGGCCTGGAAACTGGGCTTGGTCCAAATTGCTTTGGCAGCACTTTATACAAGCTCTTAATATCTCTTCACATTGAGCTGCATAGCACTGGTGGAGCAGGTGGTGATGCTGGTTTGGGATGTAGCAAAGCTGCCACATCTTATGTGGTAGGAGTCAGTGATTCTCCTCCATAAAACACATTCCTCAGAGGAAAGTAAAATTAGCAGAGTGGCTAATTGCTTTGTGGGTACAACCCTGGGGGGCACTAATCAAGGGGCAGCAATGCTGAACAGGCAGGCACTGGGGGAAAATTAACAGAGCTCTTGTTACTGCAGAGCACAGAAACTGGCTACTGGTAGGAGCAGAGGGAAATGGAGGAGAAATGGTGAGAATATCCACGAAAAGGAAATGTGGAGTGAACACTGAGGAAAGCTTTGGGTTTCTAAGTTCCCAGACCTCCACTGGTGGTTTTAAGCTTTGCAGTTTTGTTATTATTTGTCAAGCCACTGTTTCAAGGAGTGAGCAACTGTTGTTCTGTTAAGGTTGTGTACAGAACTCCTTTTCCTTCTATCTCTCCATCCTATCACAGATGTATATATTCTTTAATAAGATAAATTAATGTTTCCCATTTCAGCTCTAGTTTTCTAGATCTGAATATCTAAGTCTGTCTTTGCTTGGAAATCTGTTAATAGTTGTATAGTGTCTTTAAGTCAAATAAAAAAGGGTTTCTAGTGAATAAAAATCTAAATGAATGAAATAGAGAATTATCTCTGTCAGTAGAGTGTAGGTCACAAGCAAAAGGTGATCATTCCTAAATAGACAAGTGTGAATACAATCTCAGACCAGGAAAATCTACTGCTCTTTAGCTGGGCTACGTTTGGTCTTGCTTCTCTGCACGCTTTTTTAGGCCAATAATTTCCATTAAATTAGCTATCCTATCAATTAATGTCCATTATCAGGATGAAGTTTTTTTTTTTTATTATAATTTGACTGTGAAAGTCAGCTGCCAGAATTTCAGTAGCTTGGTCTGACAGTAAGAGAGGAATATACTGAATGTGTTGGACTCATTCACGTGGTCTAATTTGCTTGCTCTATAGTTTTTTGTTTGTTTTGGGTTTTTTGTTAGTTTTTTTTTTCCTTTTTTTTCCTCTCTCATTAATCTTGCAAGCCTCTGTGGAAATGGAAAAGGAAAGGGCGGCGTAGCAGCCCTGGTTGTTATACACTGAATATACAGTGCTTTTCTCATGACAGGAAATTAGGAGTCTGGGAAAAAGGTATTACCTGAACCAATAAGATCACTTCTGACACAACTCATCAATTTGTTTGCTGTAAATTTCTTAAAGCTTGTTTGGTTGATTTATAGGTAGTTCCTTGTTATTGCCTATAACCTTGGAGAAAGAACTGACTTGTCTGGATAATGTCCAGTAAAGCTGCACTGAGGCACAAACGCACTGCTTGTAAAGCTGGCTGAAAAACATTCAATCATGGAAAGTTGTCCTTGTTTCTTGGCTTTGAGACTGTGACCTTCAGGACATGTAGTCAGCAACATTTGGAATAAAACATTTTTGAGAGGCAGGGTTCAGAGCTCATACAAGTTTTTGAACCTACATGTCCATTTATCTAACAAAAGCAGGTGGCTGGATAATGCCTTGATTTGTGTTTGCATAAGCAAACATCTGTTCTAAAGACCCACTGAGCTCCATTTTCACAAAGAAACCATATTTTTGGACAAAAAGGGCTTTCAGAGGCTTTGATGCACTGAAGCTGTTTCTGAAAGCCCCAAGTGCATGACGATGCCAGCTTCCTCTACAGAGCACTCCAGATGCAAAGTGCATCAATCTCATTCCATTAGTCATTGGTGGCCAGAACTTACTCATAAATGAGCTAAAATGTAAGTCTGTAAATACAGTGATATCACAGAAAAATCCAGTATATATGCATGTGTTTATACATATATATAATGTACGTATGTACTTTCTGATGTTCAATTGATCCTCTTGCCCCAGCATCAAATTTCAGTGATGAAAATGTCACTCATTCAATCCTTGATGAGCTTTCCTTTAAAAAATAAAAAGGAAGAATTTATTTAAAAACTACTAAAGTGCTATCTGCACTCGAAATACATTGAGTTTACATGTTTGTTTTCTACCCAGAAGTTTGGATTCTCTCTGCTTAAGTTTGAGGAAGCAGGAAAAAAGCTAGGAATAACCAAAAGAACACATTTGTGGGAATCGTGTAAATCTTTGTCATGCACTGATGGCAATGCACAGGTGTATTTGTGATGAATAGAGATTTGGAAAATGTCATTCAGCCTTAAATCCAAGGGGGCAGAAACCATAACTCCCAAGGACTGCTGTCATGACTCAGAAGCCTTGTAGTGCAGGGGTTGGCTTTTGGTTTTTTTTGGGTGAGACACAAATTCAGCCCATCCATTTGTGCCCATAACTCAGCCAGGAGGTATTAGCTTCAGCACCAGGAGCTCAGTGAGGTGGAAAGCACTTGCAGCTGTTTATTGCTCATGCTGAGGTCCCAGAGCCAGTTCCCTTTCCATTTGTCACACACTTTTGATGTACAGGTAGTGACTCTGTGTGTCTGCATAGAAAAAATTATAATTTGTAATTTTTTTCCACCTTTACATTTTAATACTTTTAATATTCTTTTTTTAAAAAAAAATAATCATAGGAAAGTGATACAGAGCTGTCAGAAAAATGGAATGAGATTTTAAAAAGAAGAGAGGAAGAAAGAAAAGGGAGGTCAGGCTATGGGAAAACAGCTTAAAGTGGTCTGAGGCTGTCTTTTTCCTGCAGCTACTACATCTGGATACTAAATGAAGCTATAAATTCAGTTAATATAGGAAGAACCTCTTAAGAAGACTCCAACTCAGATACCTGGAGTGAAACATTAGGCTACTTAAACAGTGAACGCCAATTAAGTAGCATTTAGCATGTCATACATTTGCAATGTACTCTGCATGTATATATTGTATTGTATATAGGACAAGATTTTACCTGGAGTGTTCCTCGTGGGTGCTGAGAAGCTGAACCAGGGCACATTCACCATCTGAGGGGAGGGAACTGGAGTGTGGCTGAGTCACCTCTGTGTGTGAGCTGCTGCACAGAGTCTGCCTGGGAGAAGAGTGTGCAAAAGGAAAGATGCTTCTGTAGAGCACAGATGTCACTTTACAGAGATGAGGCTCAGAAATGCAGCTCTTGAATAGCAGCACTGTGTTAGCCCTCCCTGCTGTAGAAACAGGAATAAGAATGTTGGTAGAAGTAGGCAAGGAACTTGTCTTTGTATTATTCCTCCTGCCTGTTTTCTTTGGCTATTTTTTCAGGGAAGGTTAAACTATCCTCCCTTATGATCAAGAAAAAAAAAAAAAAAATTAAAAATGCTGGGAAGCCAGGACCTGGGGGGGATTTGTTAACTGGTAGAAGTAATATTTGTTATGTCATTCTGGTGTCTTCAAGCAGAATCACAGTCACTTGGCATGTCTGAAAATAGCACGTTTTCCTTCAAATGCATATGACTTTGTAATGTGAGAGAGAATTAGTGCATATCAATCAGTGTTCCAGTGAAACTTCCACATAGCTTCACTGGAAAAGGCTGGAGAAATACTCATAAAATTCCAGTGGAAAGCCAAGGTATTTTCTTACCTTTGACTGGGGCAGTAAATTGTAGTGGCAAGGAGTGAGTGGAGATAAGGCATTAAGCAATGTGTGCCAGAAAGAGTGAAGTGATACCAGGAAAGCTTTAGTTTAAGCATTTCCCCTGGATGTAATTTCAGTGACTTTGTGTGCATTACACCGTTTCCTAGATAATTCCCTTTATCAATTGCAGAGTGAAAACCCCTTTCACACAGTACCAGTCAGATAGTATTTGACCCCATCATCAGGCTCCCAACTCTATTTATAGTGTTGTTTCCTTTTGCATGTAGCTGGTCTGTAAATGTGGCTGGAAGCAGTATTTGGTGACTGCTGGAGAGTCACTGATGGCACTGGGGTGTTTCTGGGTGCAGATGTCAAAGTGAGGTGATTGGCACAAAGGAAATTAATGTAAATGAAAGCAATTAAGATGTTTAATCATGGGAATAATATTTTCTCCCCTTACCGTAGTGATGAAAGATCTTATTTACAGTTCTTGTAACTCATAGTAAGCTTGTCCTTTAGTCTTAGCACTAAAAGCAACTGTAATGCAAGTAAGTTGCTCTTCCTTAATAATGTTTTTAGTTTTGTCCTTTGCTTGTAATGAATTTGAATGTCTCTCACACATTCCTTGACCTGGTTAAGCTAAATCAGAAGGTATACAATGGTGTAGTCTTGAATAAATGTTCAACCAATAACGCTGAAGATAGATTAAAAGAAAAAAAAATCTTTTTTTTTGAAAAAAAGCTGTATATGACAATCCAACAAATCCATTCAAAGCAAAAATATTCAATAAAAGCCACATAAGAAGCATCAATGAGTTTCTGGGAAATATTTTTTTTTCTTTTCTTCAGTCTTGTTCGCATTGCTGATAGATTTTCTAAAGTCTTCTACCATGGATGAGAAGGGGGAGTGGAAAAACCATCTCTAAGTTGCTTCTTGTCCTCAGCTAAAATGAGCTGACACTGTTTCTTATCAGTATTCTGCTGAGGCACCCAAGCCTGTTCATTTCTTTCTTTAACAAATGATTGATCTGGACCCGAGAATTGAGGGAACCTTGTAAAGTGCTAAAGCAAACAAATGGAGATGGAGGGATTGATTGTGCTCTGCTGCAGTGATTTTATGCAAGTGTTTTTTATCCTTAAGAGACTTCTGGCTTTTGAATTGGAAAAGGTTTATACAGGCTTGAATCATTAAAACCTTTATTTACTTTCAATTAGTGATGTGCTGAACTGTTCAAGGAAAAGTTCTGGGATGGAAAAACGTGGTGTATCTGCATATTGGGATGGTGGTAATGGGCAACTTGTTTTCCAGGTTTTCCATAGCTTTTGATGAGGAGTGTAACTGCAAGAGCTGAGATTTGTGGGTGGAGAGTTTTGGTACTAAGGGTAAAACTGTCCTGTTAATTCCCTAGTAAGTGTTTCTGAGTTCAGTTGTGGATTTGGGCATTATAAGAGTAAAACAATGGAGAAAGAGGTTGATTGGAGAAATCATGGCCAGGTTTGAGCACAAATGCCTGCTTCTTTCCACACGTAAGTTGTGCAACTGGAACTGAGAGGGGCGAGAGATTTCCCCATGGCTTTAAAGGAAAGAAAGGGAGGTGATATCTTGATATATTGTAAAACATTTAAATGATTCACACTCATGCATTTCATCCTGACACATGAAGCTTCCAAGTAAATCTTGAGTCTGATTCCTTCTGCCTCTAAAGGGTTATGAACAGATATTCCTCAAGTGATCTCATGATCTTTTAATTGCTATTCATTAAAAATAAAGGGGTTAAAGCAGTGGCCTCACTAGGATTTTAATACCTGCTATTATTGCTATGCTCCAGTGTTACCCACTATCTTGCCTGTCTGTGATGAATTCCAATACTTAAGGACTAGAGGGTAAAAATATTTTACCTTCAACTTTTTTTTTTGTTCTTATAACATAAAAAAGAATCATAAGTGGTAATTGGCATCAAATCTTGAACTCGAATTTAATGAACATTTTTCTTCACTGCTGAACATCAGTCCAGTGTTTGTTAGACCACTTGAGTGAGAGTGGTATTTTAAATCAAAGTTTATTTAAGTACTCTTAACATAATAATCAGCAGGCAGTCAAGTCAGTGAATTCAGGGGATGACTCCCTCAGTCTGAAGAGACTACCGCAGATGTTTTCCTAATTATTGCAGTCATGTTTTATAGAGCAGAGGATGTTCTGGCAGAAAGAATCTGGGATTTAAAATATTGGCAGTGTTTTTCCGTGAGGACAAGCAGAATTTGTCATGTGTCCACTGAACTAAGTGGCCAAATAAACGTACTTGATTTTCTTATTCAGGGTGTCATTCATCGTCTTTTTGATAGGGGAGTTGAATTCTACAATAGTATACATTTTTTACAGAAGACTTTTAGTTCAAGGAGCATTTTCATTCCACTGGTATTCTTTCATTGAGACCTATATCTAGCAGTTGTATCAAATACAACAAGAATTTAAACGGACAGCAGTTATTTTTCTCCTGCCTCTTTTATATCCATATTTTGAAATATCATTAAAACCATATGAAATAAAAGCTTTGCTTTATCAAGTCAGTTGCTGTTTTCCTGACTATTAGTTGTAGCAGTAAATGCAAACTCTCTATTTTGCCAGAAAAAGCAGAGATAGCCCTAAGAACTGTTTCCCAAGCCAGTGTGCTACAAATCTATGTCAAGATAAATTGTTGGCAAGAAGAAACAATAGACACATATGAGGGTTTTTTGTTGGATTTTTTTTTTTATTAGATTGTCTGGATCCTGCCCCTCCTGTAGTTTCACAATATTTGTGTTGGGGTTTTTTTCTATTAAAATTATTTTTTGTCCTTCTCCTGAGGAGCTGGAAGGCTTTCTCAAGCAGTAATACTACAAACCACAGCGCAGTGCTGCCACTGCAAAACTGTTCACAGGGACAATTAAAGTACAGGATAAGTGAAGGTCAGAGCCAGGATGGGAACCTAAATTACTTTATGCTTCCTACAAAGCTTTAATCTCTTGGCATTTTTGAGTTTACACTTTTGCTAATTACTTCCTAACTGCTGAAAAAAAAAAAAAAAAGGGTTGATACTGTCAGAACTTTCGTTTCCTTTTCATTCCATTGCTTTCACTTTTGTTATGGCTGTAACGGTTCTTTTCCTTTCATTTCCCAAGACTTGACAGTGTGTTATCCAATTTTTCCTCTTCTTCCAAAATCTACCCCAACAACTAGACTGATGAAAATTCTTCTGTGTTTTTTTTTCCTTCTATAGCACATTGAAAAAAATCATTCCTTTCTAGTTTTCTTTATAGCAAGTATTATTTGTTGTGATGTAGTTTTCTATCTGCTTTTGTAACCTAAAATGTAGGCTTCACTCAGATTTCACTGCTTGAACCTTCCAAAGCTCTCCAAAATTCTAGGATGAGAATGCCATGAAAATACAGTCTGCACAGTGCTCTTTGTAGTACCAACTTTTTTTAGTCATTCTTTGTATAACTCCAAATCTGAAACCATTCCCCAGAAATTAGATGTGATATAGGTAGGTGTGCTGCTCTTAAAACTTCCAGTGGAATAAACCCCAAAGTGAATTGGCTTCATGAGTAATATGGTTCTGGATATGAATGATGGATGAAACCATGAGTAAATTAACACTGACCTGCTGGAAATGAAAGTGGAACTCAGATTCATCACACAATGATGAGTTTTTGAGGACTGTGTCTGTTGAAAAGACAGCAAAAGTATTTTGATATCAAGGAACGAATGAGGGAGTTTTGTCTATTGTTTTGTACTTCTATGTATTGCCTATGTTGTAAATGCTAAATTGGCTTCTCTTGTGCCTTTGTACTAGGTAAAAATATTACTGCTACAAGCACATTTTTGAACTTTCCCTGAGGAAAGCTAGGTTAAATTGTTAACAAATTATTAGTGCCAAATATCCTAGAGGTGTTGTTTCACTGTTCCTGGTATGGCAGACCAAAGAAAATGAGTCTAATGATCACAGAGTCATAAATACACATTCTCAAGCTACTTGAAAGCCAATTCTAATCAGTTATTGGAAAGGTTCCTGGGAAGAAGCAGCTTAGATATGGCCAATTAAGAAACATAGACAAACTTCTAAACTGAAAGGAGAGCAATACTTAACAGAACAAGCTCAGTTTTAACTGGAGATCACATCACAAAGGATTGATAAAAGCAAAGGATGACAAATTTTGACAAATCTTGCTGATGCAGGATGATATTTCTTACTGTCACACTGCTGAAGTTGTATTTGTAAAGCAGTGGGGGTCCTGCATGCTGTTACCAAGTAAGTGTTTAAATAAACCTCCTGGAAGTTGCTGCTCCCTGCCTTCCCTACTCTGTGTCGTAGGGAGAGTGCACTTAAAAAAAGAGAAAAAGCCTTTTGTAACATTAAATACTATATTTTGCATAAAACCACATTTTGAATTTTATATATTTCCTACATTTTTATCGTGTTACATTTGTGTTGCGTTAGTAATTTTACAGTTTTGCATCAAGTTCAGCAATGAAGGTGGATCATGGATCCACAGAGTGTGTAAGGTTGGAAGGGACCACTGTGGATCACCTGGCCCAACCTCTATTGCTCAACTCCTGATTAATCTAGTTATGTGGTTAGGTCATCAATATTTTATTTAGTATTCAGTAGCTGGCTGAAACTCAGGTTGAAATGGGGAGGTGCCTTGGAGCTGAGTTTTGTGGTGTGCAACAGTTATTGCACCTCAGGCTCAGGATGGTGAGTGCTCTGTGCTGCCTCCTGGAGAGAAGCCAAGGACTTTTTTAGCTGAGCTGGTCTGATCTGTCCAGCACTTCCCTGCCTGCTCTCAGGCTCTCTCACTTGAACCCAGGCTGCTGCTTGTCTGCTCTGACTTGCCCAGCTCTCTGCACACCACTGTGCTTGGCCACATAGGCACTTTCTTAAATACTTTAGGAATTTTCTTATTCTTTCTGTAAGTTGCATATTGTTGCAGGAGTAGAGGTGTGCCACAGGCTGCCAGCAGAGATTAATTCTTTCTGTAGCACTTTCATGGTCTGTGTAGTCTTGAGCTAGGTATTTATCAGTCAGAATTTAAGCAAGCAAACAAAAACTTTTCTTTCCTTCCATTCTTTACCTATTTGTCTTCCAGTCTGGAAGAAAACCCACGGAAATGTTGCCCATAATCAATATTTGAAGTCTGTTCAGTATGACAGTGACAGAATTATTTATGGATGCTCCAGTGTCGTTTCACCTGGACTCATCTTTTCCATGCTGTTTTTAAAACTGACCACTATTTACATGTTTTGGTGCATTATCTTAGTCAATATGAGGTTAAAGTGCATTTCAGTAACTTACTGACAGTCCAGAGCTGTTGAAGCAGCCAGCATGCCAAATTGCAGGACTACCTTAGGAAATTTGTTTTAAAGAGAGCTAGAATTTGCCAGAAATGTAGTTTGATCACTCTATTTTAATGAAAAATAATAGCACTGTTTTATAAGTGGTTTCAGGTTGCTTTAAGAACTGATTTCAAGGAGGAACACTAAGGAAGTGAGGTTTTACAAACCAATTGTCATGAATGTCCAGAACGTGCAGTTCAGTTTCACATTCTTTTGTTAGACTAGCTCAACAAAATGAGCAGAATAGCTTCCCAACAACAGAACTCACTTCAAGTCCTTGCTGTGGTAATAAAAGGGACCTCCTGATAAAAAGAGACAGGTGTTGTTCTGAAGCTGTCTCAGACAGATGCTGGTCTCCGGTCATGCTCTTGCTCTACTGTATGATTCCATATCAGTTTTTCATTAGAGTTGTTCCTTGGGGTGAGCAGGTCAGGAAT
This sequence comes from Certhia americana, assembly GCA_018697195.1. Classification (NCBI taxonomy): domain Eukaryota; kingdom Metazoa; phylum Chordata; class Aves; order Passeriformes; family Certhiidae; genus Certhia; species Certhia americana. The sequence continues at coordinate 18,519,766 of CM031865.1, read as the reverse complement.
TTCCATTCTTTGCCTTGGATCAGGTTCAGGTCAGCAAAAACTTTAAGTGACCTGACCCAGTCGTGAACCAGACATAGTCCCAGAAGTTTCCCTTGAGATGGAAACTGGACTCCTGATGATGTTTATCAGCTGGTGACACAGTATGGCTTTCTATATAACATATGACATTGTGGGATGCTCATGATCACAGACCCTTGTTTGGATAAAGAAAGAAATGGACTTGTTACTGAATTTGATAAAGTTGCTAGCCAGTCACATTGTCATTTACTTTTAGTTCACTTTAATGGGTCTGGGGATCTGTAATTTTTACAATGTGTTCCAAGGCTTTTATCTCTGCTGGATCTATTTTAATTGTGTGTATGTTTTTGGGTTTTTTATTGTTTTTGTTTTTTTTTTTTTTTTTTTTGTTTTTTTTTTTTTTTTTTTTTTTTGGTTTTTTTTTTCTTATTTTTTGTTTCTGTGTGGGTTTTTTTTTGTTTTGTTTTTCCATAGCTAATTTGCAGGTTCTCAGAGTATAAACTTACCTTCCAGGACCACGATACCATATGGCTTTATGGTTCTATTGATTAGTTTCACTTATTACCTTTAATTTATTAGGGAAAAAAGGAAAGTTCCTGTATGCCATAGGTCATATGTTGGGATCAAACCAATGAGGACAGGGGATGGTACTGCCTCTTGAGTTAGACAGAACTAAAGATTGTTTGTCTATGTGTTCACTGCTGTATGGCCCAGCTTAGTCTGATCTAAACTCCCTTGCTTTCTCCTTGCTCTTTGTTGTTTTCTTTTTTTCTGCCTGCCCCATTCCACACCTGGGCACTTATTTTCAAGAGTGTCCTCAAATGTTTCACATATTCTGTGATACAGAAGGATGAGTGATATTCTATGACATAGAAGGATGAGTGAGGACTTTAAAAATTAAAAGCACAGGTAACATTATTCAAGGCTTAGACATCAGGAGACTTTCTGCCTTTCAAGTTTCTCCTTGCCAGACAGATTCCTGAGCAGCTGAATAATCTTCTCCGTCCTGATAACTTTTACTATTGCAACCAAAATTATTATTATAAAGTGAAAATACATAAAGAGGTTTAACCATTTTTTTCCTGGCTAATGCTCAGTTTCTAATTCTTAATTTCCTGTTAATAACAGCAAGAATGGGACTAGCAGCACTGTTGGTATGGACTTCTGCTTTGGGTCCATTGATTTTAGGCTTTTTTTAGGACAATGGTTTGTTTGCAGCTGTCCAGTGCAGCCAGTTAAATTGGTTTGCTAACAGGATTTTCCCTCTTGTCCAGGTAGTGCTGACCTGCAGATCTGTGCATTCTCTAGAGTGCTGAGTGTCACTGGAAGGGAAATTGTGTTTCACTTCTATGCTTGAGGATGTGCCATGACATGAGCCTTCATCCTCTCTAAATGACTTCCCTCTTCTCTTCCTCACCCGTTTGTGTATGCTGTTTTCAGTGGAAGGCTTCTGACAGAGAGTCTGCTGGAGTGGGAGATGCCTCCTTCTAATTCAAAACAGTGAAGAAGTGTAGAACTTGCTTTTATAATTCACACTTCATTTAGAGAGTGGGATGTTCAGCCTTCATACCCCCAACTCTACCCTTGCCTTGAGCCCACTGCAGAGAATCCCCACAGTGAGAGCTGTAACACTCTGTGGGGCAGGGAAATCAAACAAAACATGGCACCCAGGCCATGAAAAAGAGGGAGGCACGAGAGCGTAAAGGGGGATGTTCTATTTCTTAATGAGATTGTGTTACCACAATGTCAAAAGATTGATTGGCCTTATCACAGTTAACCTCATTTGTAACCTCTTTCCCTTTAAATTAATCCAGATCAGACAATAATAATGAAACCTCTAAGATAAATAGAGATGGATGTTTTATTAAGATAAATAAGATGAATGTTTGAGGGCAGAACAAGTTTCATTTTGGAATGCAGAATAGTTTGAATTTGTTCTTTCAAATGGGTGCTCTCTTCCGGCTATTGTCAGAGAGCTGAGTAAGCATTAAATTGAGGAATGGAGGCACTTTGGGTGATAAATAGGTTGAGCTGTTGGCTCTGATGGAAGATATGTGAAATTATACTTTCTTATAATGTTTATTATTTAATAGGCCAAAACAAACCAGATAAAACTAGCCTGCAGTGGTACAGGAGAAGTGTTTTGAGCAGTGTTCCTTCCTGTCCAGCAGTAGTCCTGCTAGTAACTGCTTCTCTTGGTGCTCTAACTAATAAACTGAACTCAGACTTGATTTCTAACCTAATTTCAAGTAATTCATTTTGTGAAAAGTACTTCTGGGCAATGGGTAAGTCAAGAGCTACCTGTATGAATATTTGTTGGGATTTCATGGCTTTTCTTTAAGGTATTTCTGGTTTCTGAGCAGCTGCAAGTCTGAGCTATAGCTGTGTCTGTAGCTCAATCTTTCCAGCTTCAGTACCAAGCCTGCTTCACCCCACCATGCAAACACTGAGGCCTTTCTGTCTGCTTGGCCAGCACAGTTAATAGGTTTTTAGGGTTATTTTAAGTCTCTACAAGAACATTGTGTTGCACACTGGCTGGTTTTATACACTTATGACTTAAAATAAAAATTTTGTCTGAGATAATACCTCTCAAAAAGACAATCATAGTAGAAAGCATCAAGTGGTGGAGGATTTCTTGGTAGTTTCTTCTTCTAATTTCCCACTGAAAGTGTTAATTTGTGTTAGTCTTATAAATGAAATGTGTCTGGCTTCTTCTTTCATCAATTTGTTTCCCCATTATGACTTTCTACTGGATTAAAGAACTCTTAGGGTCAGGATTTTTTGCACTGTGATTGTCATCTCTCAGTCTCTCAGATGAACTAAAAAAAGTGGTTGAACTCTGTCTTCTGCTGTGAGATTCTCTGTTTCTTTTGCTAGCCTCTTATTTATATGTTTTTTTGCAATTTTTTTCTTTTTATCAAAGTGACTGCACAGAGCAGCTTGATATGTTTCTACTTTTCAAAAATCTGCTGATCTGCATATTACATAAATAGATGAATACATCATCCACCCAAAATGACAACATCCCAGGTGTTACCAGAACTGCATGGCCAGAAATTTCCCAGTTAATGTGTCTGAGGCTGGAGTCTGCTTTTCTTGGAAATGAGATAGCCTTTCTATGTTCCAGAGCAAGAACAATGCTCATTCTCAGAAAAAATTCTCAGAATCTTTTTCAGACATCACTTTGTGAGCCAGATTTTCAGCTGGGATAAGCCAGTGTTGGTTCAAGGTCAGTAATGATGATTGCAGTACTCAGCTGAAGACCTAAAATATATCAGAAATACATATCTTTTGCATTACCTTTTTAAAGACAATTGTGGTAAACTTCTTAATTTGTAAAATGTAATGCTGACTGGCTCTTGTTCCAGAAACAGGCTGACTTTGGATCAGTAAAATACCACACTTGGCCAGATCTACTAAACTGTTTCTCAGTATAACTTTAGCTGCTGTAACCTGTGGTTTAGGTATTTATCTGATGGGGCACCAAGCCAGCCACAGCAAACTGCTGCTTACCTGACCTGTGAGGTGCTTGTATTGTCAAGATTCAAAGCTGGTAAAGCTGACCAAATATATATATATATATATATGTATGTATGTATGTATGTATGTATGTATGTATGTATGTATATATGTATATATGTATGTATGTATGTATGTATGTATGTATGTATATATGTATGTATGTATATATGTATGTATGTATAT